>CAWUFW010003025.1:0-600000 GCA_963921515.1 Calotriton arnoldi
TAGAATATCCCCAGGCGTCAGGCTGGATCCGGAAAGTTTTGCGTAGCAGTACCCTTGCGCGTCGGTAGGCGGCGTCGTGCGGCTCCGCGTCCGTCGTCGGCGTCGTGATCGCCGGGATGACGTCGCGGGCAGTACTTAGGCGCCGCCCCTGCGCGCTGACGTCAGTTCTTCTTTTCCGCGCCAGCAAGCGCAGATCCGGGAAGAGCAGTGCCCTGGTCAATTTTTGACCATACTTTTTGGTGATTTTTTCACTGGTTTTTTCCAACTTTAAGGTGTCGTAGGGATGCCCGGCTTCAAGCGATGCGGCGCCTGTGCGCGGATGATGTCCGTCACCGACCCGCATTGGGAGTGTCTCTTCTGCCTCGGCCGAGGCCACGACACCGAGTCTTGTCCCGAATGCCAGGCCCTCAACCCGAAAGCTTTGCGAGAGCGGTCTCGAAAGCTCCTCGAGGCCCGGCATTCGGCTCCGCGGAAGCCCCGGTCGCGTGAGAGGTCCAGGGGTCGCTCGCGGAGTGCACACCGGTCGTCGACTTCTTCGTCCGGTAAGTCTAAGCACAAGAAGTCCAAGAAGCATCGTCGCTCTCGGACTTCGCCTCGCCGGTCTCGCGACTCGGCTGAGGCCCCTCCCGGCACCGTCCCCGCCCCGCGGCCCCGGACTTGCCTGTGGAGTCGCCCCCGTCATACCCGCCCTTCCCGGGTTCGGGGGCGGATCCGGCCAAGGTACAGGAGTTCCTGTCGGCCATGGCCCGCCTCTTCGGGCCTTCAGGCCCCTCCGGTGCGCCTTCGGGCCCCGCGGGCCCTGATGGGGTTGCTCCGGCGCCGCCGGCGGCTCCGGCCCCGGCGTCGCCCGAGCCTCCAGCCTCGATCCCGGCTCCGGCTTCGGCCCCGGCCTCGATCCCGGCTCCACAACCCCCATCGACGCCGGTCGACCTCACAACACCTCCGCCGGCGCCGATGTCTCCGGTGCCGTTCTCGACGCCGCCCTGGGCTCCGGGCGGCGGCGTCCCCAGTTCCTTCCGGCTCCGGACATGGACCCGGAGCGACGTCGCTCGACGCCGGCTCCGGCGCCGATGGGACCTTGGGTCCCAAATGTCCCTCCTCCTCCTTATTTTGAACCAGAGGAGGACCAGGAGGACTGGGAGGGGTCTGATGACCCTCTGACACGCAACTGTCAGTATGATGAGGACTGGACAGAGAGTCTAGGGGAGGCCAGTGGTCTGGATACTTCTCCTGACACTGGCATGCTGTCTCCTCCCGTGGCTACGGAGGAGGGGGCCAATTTTGGTACGGTGTTGCGTAGGGCTGCTGGGGCCTTACGTCTCCAGCTCCCTACTTTGACGGTCAAGCCTAACATCTTGACAGAGGTGCTTTCAGCCGGCAGCCTCCTCTGCGGAGACTGTGCTGCCGTTTAACGACGCCCTCACTGACGTTCTTTTGGGCGCCTGGTCCAAGCCCAACACAGGGGCTCCTGTGGATCGGAACGTGTCACGACGCCATCGCCCTGCTCCGGGCGACCCCCTGTTTCTTTCTGTCCACCCCACTCCTGAGAGCTTGGTTGTCCAAGCCTCCGCTTCCCAAACCGCCTTCCCTACCGCTCCTCCGGATAGGGAATCCAAACGCCTGGATCAGTTTGGGAAGAAAGGTTTTTCTTCCTCCAGTGCTGGCTTGCGGTCCGTTAACACCGCTTGTCTTTTGGGCCGATATACCCACTCCCTGTGGGATTCGGTGGCGGATGTTTTGCCCCAGTGCCCTGAGGAGGTCCAGGCACTGCTTTCCCGCGCCATTGCGGAAGGAAGGGATGCGGCCAAATACACTATCCGTTGTGGCCTTGACACCGCCGACTCGCTGGGCAGGTCGATTGCAACGACGGTGGCGCTCCGGCGCCACGCCTGGCTGAGAACCACTGGTTTTTCAGGGGATGTCCAGAATACTCTCATGGACATGCCCTTTGATGGAGTCGGTCTTTTGGGTCCAAAGCAGACCATGCGCTGGAGCGCTTTAAGGACTCACGGGCTACTGCAAAGTCCCTGGGCCTTTCTGCTACACGCCCTCCGCTGCCTTCTGCTTTTCGCCCCTATCGTGGCCACGGTAGGGGCGCCCCTTCACGTCAGCAGCCCAGCCACCGGCCCGCGCAGCAGGCGTCTTCGCGTGGCCGAGGACGTGGATTCCGCCGTGGCGGATCGGGCAACCAGCGTGCGGGTCAGGCCACCACCTCCAACCCGTCCGCGGCCTCCAAGCCCTCCTAGTCCCTCCTTTCAGGTGCACGGCACGCCAGTAGGGGGCAGGGTCCGCCATCACCTTCCCCACTGGCGCACCATCACCTCGGACAGGTGGGTCTTGGACATTGTCCGAAGGGGCTACTCCCTCCCCTTCCAGACCACCCCCCAGCCATGCCACCTCAATTCCGCCGCATGTCAGGGGATCACTTGGTGCTTCTACGGAAGGAAGTCACGGCCCTCTTGACCAAGAGGGCCATCGAGCATGTTCCGACCCCAGAAGTAGGGCGTGGTTGCTACTCCCACTACTTTCTGGTGCCCAAAAAGGACAAGGAGGACATGCGTCCTATCTTGGACCTCCGGAACGTCAATCGCTTCCTCCGGAAGGAGAAGTTCAAGATGCTCACCCTAGCTCAGGTCTTGACTGCCCTCGACCCTGGAGACTGGTTGGTAGCGTTGGACTTGCAGGACGCGTATTTCCACATCCCCGTCCTGCCGGCCCACCGGCGTTACCTTCGGTTCACGGTAGGCCCCGAGCATTTTCAGTTCACCGTGCTCCCCTTTGGCCTTACAAGTGCCCCTCGGGTGTTCACGAAAGTGATGGCGGTGGTCGCAGCTCATCTGCGCCGGGCAGGGGTTTCAGTCTTCCCCTACCTCGACGACTGGCTGCTGAAGGCGGGCTCGTCCCAGGCAGTCGTCTCCCACCTCCAGACTACGGCCGAACTCCTGCACTCGCTGGGGTTCTCCATCAATGTGCCGAAGTCGCATCTAATTCCTTCTCCACAGCTCCTTTTCATCGGAGCAGTTCTGGACACGACGCAGTTTCGGGCCTTTCCTCCCGAACGGCGAGTCCGGGATATTCAGGCTATGATTCCGATCTTTCGGCCTTTATCCTGGGTTTCGGTACGGATGACCCTGAGGCTGCTGGGCCTCATGGCCTCCTGCATCCTGCTGGTCAATCATGCCAGATGGCATATGCGGGCTCTGCAGTGGGACCTGAAGTTCCAGTGGGCGCAGCACCAGGGCAACCTGTCCGATCACGTCCAGATCTCGGAGGGGACTGCAAAACAGTTGCAGTGGTGGCTCTCGAACCGGCAATGGGTCATGGGCAGATCCCTCTCCCTTCCCCAGCCAGAGCATACAGTTGTGACGGACGCGTCCCTTCTGGGATGGGGCGGTCACATGGGAGAGGCGGAGATCAGAGGCCTCTGGTCTCCGGCGGAGTCCCGGCTCCATATCAACCTTCTGGAGCTCCGGGCGATCCGGCTTGCACTCAAGGCATTCCTTCCCTCTGTCAAAGGGAAGGTAGTGCAGGTGTTCACAGACAACACCACCGCCATCTGGTACTGCAACAAACAGGGCGGGGTGGGGTCTTGGACCCTTTGTCAGGAGGCTCTGCGCCTCTGGACATGGCTGGAACATCAGGGCATGTTCCTGATGGTTCAACACCTGGCAGGTTCTCTGAACGCCAGGGCGGACGAACCTCAGCCGCAGGTGCATGATGGATCACGAATGGCGTCTTCACTCGGAAGTGGCGCAAGGACTCTTTCTACAGTGGGGAGAGCCTTGGTTAGATCTATTCGCCACCGAAGAGAACGCGCAATGTCATCAGTTCTGCGCGTTGGAATTTCCAAGGCGGCACTCGCTCGGCGACGCTTTTCGTCGCGAGTGGAGTTGCGGTCTGTTGTACGCCTTTCCGCCTATACCACTTCTACCCAGAGTGTTGAAGAAGATTCGGCACGACCGGGCCCAAGTCATTCTTGTGGCTCCGGACTGGGCTCGAAGAGTTTGGTATCCCGAGCTACTCAATATGAGCATAGATCCCCCGATCCGTCTGCCTCTTCGGGAGGATCTTCTGTCGCAGCAGCAGGGGACGGTCCTCCACCCGAACCTGTCCAGTCTACACCTGCTTGCGTGGAGATTGAGCGGCGGCAGTTGATTCCTTTCGACTTGCCTCCCGAAGTTTGTGATGTGATTCTGGCAGCCAGGCGTCCCTCCACTAAGGTGGTATACGCCTGCAGGTGGAACAAATTTGTGGCATGGTGCACAGCAAAGGCTGTGGATCCCCTTTCTGCCCCTCTTTCTGAGGTCCTTCTGTTCCTTCTCTCTCTGGCCCAACAGGGTTCTGCCCTGGGTACCATCAAGGGTTATCTTTGTGCTATCTCGGCCTTCCTCAGGCTCCCTGATCAGCCCTCCCTTTTCAAGTCCCCTGTTGTTAACAGGTTCTTAAAAGGCATTACTCACCTCTTCCCTCCTGTTCCGTTTGTAATGCCTCAGTGGGACTTGAACTTGGTTCTTACCTTTTAATGTGCGCTCCCTTTGAGCCTCTGCATAACTGTCCTCTTCGTCTTCTGACTCTGAAGACAGCCTTTCTGGTGGCCATCACCTCCGCTCGGCGGGTGAGTGAGCTCCAGGCTCTATCTTGCAAACCTCCCTTTCTGTCTGTTCATCCAGACAAGGTTGTTCTTCGGACGCGTCCGTCCTTCTTGCCAAAGGTGGTTACTGCTTTCCACATTGGGCAGACCATCACTTTGCCCACCTTCTTTCCGCCTCCGCATCCTTCCAGAGAGGAAGAGAGGCTCCACCGTCTGGACCCAAAACGTGCGCTCTCTTTCTATATTGACCGCACAAAACACTTCCGGGTGGATGACCAGCTCTTTGTTGGCTACGTGGGCGCCAAAAAGGTCGGGCGGTGCACAAGAGGACCATCTCCCGCTGGGTTACCTTGTGCATCAAGACCTGCTATTCTTTGGCTAAGAAGGAGCCTCCTGTTGGGCTGCGTGCCCATTCCACCAGGGCAACGGCTGCTACCACGGCCTTGGGCCGCGGTGTTCCGCTGCCGGTTATCTGTCAGGCAGCTACGTGGGCCTCGCTGCACACGTTTACAAAGCATTACTGCCTTGACAGTCAGGTCCGGAGGGACGGCTTCTTTGGCCGTTCTGTCCTCCAGGACTTCCTTGTCTGATCTTTGTTCGCAGACCCACCACCGGGGTTGGTATTGCTGGGGTATCTATTCTAAGGTAAGGAATCTATCACTAACGTGTCTCTTTCAGATGCACAAGTTACTAACTTGTGTAACGATATATCTGTAAGAGACAGTAGTTAGTGATAGATTCCTTACCGCCCCACCCATCCTCCCCGTTCTGCGAACTGATTTCTAGGGTTAAGGACATCCCTTTCAGGGCCCTAGTATTTTTCAGACACCTGTGTCAGCTTCTTGCATGGCTCTGCGTTCCTGGCGCGGAAAGTCGTGTACAGAACTGACGTCAGCGCGCAGGGGCGGCGCCTAAGTACTGCCCGCGACGTCATCCCGGCGATCACGACGCCGACGACGGACGCGGAGCCGCACGACGCCGCCTACCGACGCGCAAGGGTACTGCTACGCAAAACTTTCCGGATCCAGCCTGACGCCTGGGGATATTCTAAGGTAAGGAATCTAAGGTAAGGAATCTATCACTAACTACTGTCTCTTACAGATATATCGTTACACAAGTTAGTAACTTGTGCTTCAATTCCCTATTTGTCTTCTTGAAAGCCTTAAGGATAGTGCCCTATATTTGATCTCAGACAACTGAACTGCAAAAAGTTTAGCTGCTTTAGGAAAGGGGAGCTCATGGTGATAGATTTTCAAGAGACATACATACTTTCATATCCCAAGCTACTCCAAACACTTTAAGCTCTTGCCATTTGAGGTTGCCAGATGATAGTATCAATTAAGAGTCCTATCCTAGGGTAGAAGGGAGCTCTGAGGATTTTTACCAACTGTATGGTTTTGATGGAAGCCTTTTTATGTCGACAGGATAACCAGGTATTTCCCGACTTGCACTAATCTAGTTGTTGTTCAAAGAAAAGCCTAAATCTGAAAGAGACACGTTAGTGACAGATTCCTTACCTTAGAATATCCCCAGGCGTCAGGCTGGATCCGGAAAGTTTTTTGCGTAGCAGTACCCTTGCGCGTCGGTAGGCGGCGTCGTGCGGCTCCGCGTCCGTCGTCAGCGTCGTGATCGCCGGGATGACGTCGCGGGCAGTACTTAGGCGCCGCCCCTGCGCGCTGACGTCAGTTCTTCTTTTTCCGCGCCAGCAAGCGCAGATCCGGGAAGAGCAGTGCCCTGGTCAATTTTTGACCATACTTTTTGGTGATTTTTTCACTGTTTTTTTCCAAATAAAGGTGTCGTAGGGATGCCCGGCTTCAAGCGATGCGGCGCCTGTGCGCGGATGATGTCCGTCACCGACCCGCATTGGGAGTGTCTCTTCTGCCTCGGCCGAGGCCACGACACCGAGTCTTGTCCCGAATGCCAGGCCCTCAACCCGAAAGCTTTGCGAGAGCGGTCTCGAAAGCTCCTCGAGGCCCGGCATTCGGCTCCACGGAGGCCCCGGTCGCGTGAGAGGTCCAGGGGTCGCTCGCGGAGTGCACACCGGTCGTCGGCGTCGAAGTCTTCTTCGTCCGGTAAGTCTAAGCACAAGAAGTCCAAGAAGCATCGTCGCTCTCGGACTTCGCCTCGCCGGTCTCGCGACTCGGCTGAGGCCCCTCCCGGCACCGTCCCCGCGGCCCCGGACTTGCCTGTGGAGTCGCCCCGCCATACCCGCCCTTCCCGGGTTCGGGGGCGGATCCGGCCAAGGTACAGGAGTTCCTGTCGGCCATGGCCCGCCTCTTCGGGCCGTCAGGCCCCTCCGGTGCGCCTTCGGGCCCCGCGGGCCCTGATGGGGTTGCTCCGGCGCCGCCGGCGGCTCCGGCCCCGGCGTCGCCCGTGCCTCCAGCCTCGATCCCGGCTCCGGCTTCGGCCCCGGCCTCGATCCCGGCTCCACAACCCCCATCGACGCCGGTCGACCTCACGACACCTCCGCCGGCGCCGATGTCTCCGGTGCCGTTCTCGACGCCGCCCTGGGCTCCGGGCGGCGTCGTTCCCCAGTTCCTTCCGGCTCCGGACATGGACCCGGAGCGACGTCGCTCGACGCCGGCTCCGGCGCCGATGGGACCTTGGGTCCCAAATGTCCCTCCTCCTCCTTATTTTGAACCAGAGGAGGACCAGGAGGACTGGGAGGGGTCTGATGACCCTCTGACACGCAACTGTCAGTATGATGAGGACTGGACAGAGAGTCTAGGGGAGGCCAGTGGTCTGGATACTTCCCCTGACACTGGCATGCTGTCTCCTCCCGTGGCTACGGAGGAGGGGGCCAATTTTGGTACGGTGTTGCGTAGGGCTGCTGGGGCCTTACGTCTCCAGCTCCCTACTTTGACGGTCAAGCCTAACATCTTGACAGAGGTGCTTCAGCCGGCAGCCTCCTCTGCGGAGACTGTGCTGCCGTTTAACGACGCCCTCACTGACGTTCTTTTGGGCGCCTGGTCCAAGCCCAACACAGGGGCTCCTGTGGATCGGAACGTGTCACGACGCCATCGCCCCGCTCCGGGCGACCCCCTGTTTCTTTCTGTCCACCCCACTCCTGAGAGCTTGGTTGTCCAAGCCTCCGCTTCCCAAACCGCCTTCCCTACCGCTCCTCCGGATAGGGAATCCAAACGCCTGGATCAGTTTGGGAAGAAAGGTTTTTCTTCCTCCAGTGCTGGCTTGCGGTCCGTTAACACCGCTTGTCTTTTGGGCCGATATACCCACTCCCTGTGGGATTCGGTGGCGGATGTTTTGCCCCAGTGCCCTGAGGAGGTCCAGGCACTGCTTTCCCGCGCCATTGCGGAAGGAAGGGATGCGGCCAAATACACTATCCGTTGTGGCCTTGACACCGCCGACTCGCTGGGCAGGTCGATTGCAACGACGGTGGCGCTCCGACGCCACGCCTGGCTGAGAACCACTGGTTTTTCAGGGGATGTCCAGAATACTCTCATGGACATGCCCTTTGATGGAGTCGGTCTTTTTGGGTCCAAAGCAGACCATGCGTTGGAGCGCTTTAAGGACTCACGGGCTACTGCCAAGTCCCTGGGCCTTTCTGCTACACGCCCTCCGCTGCCTTCTGCTTTTCGCCCCTATCGTGGCCACGGTAGGGGCGCCCTTCACGTCAGCAGCCCAGCCACCGGCCCGCGCAGCAGGCGTCTTCGCGTGGCCGAGGACGTGGATTCCGCCGTGGCGGATCGGGCAACCAGCGTGCGGGTCAGGCCACCACCTCCAACCCGTCCGCGGCCTCCAAGCCCTCCTAGTCCCTCCTTTCAGGTGCACGGCACGCCAGTAGGGGGCAGGGTCCGCCATCACCTTCCCCACTGGCGCACCATCACCTCGGACAGGTGGGTCTTGGACATTGTCCGAAGGGGCTACTCCCTCCCCTTCGAGACCACCCCCCAGCCATGCCACCTCAATTCCACCGCATGTCAGGGGATCACTTGGTGCTTCTACAGAAGGAAGTCACGGCCCTCTTGACCAAGAGGGCCATCGAGCATGTTCCGACCCCAAAAGTAGGGCGTGGTTGCTACTCCCACTACTTTCTGGTGCCCAAAAAGGACAAGGAGGACATGCGTCCTATCTTGGACCTCCGGAACGTCAATCGCTTCCTCCGGAAGGAGAAGTTCAAGATGCTCACCCTAGCTCAGGTCTTGACTGCCCTCGACCCAGGAGACTGGTTGGTAGCGTTGGACTTGCAGGACGCGTATTTCCACATCCCCGTCCTGCCGGCCCACCGGCGTTACCTGCGGTTCACGGTAGGCCCCGAGCATTTTCAGTTCACCGTGCTCCCCTTTGGCCTTACAAGTGCCCCTCGGGTGTTCACGAAAGTGATGGCGGTGGTCGCAGCTCATCTGCGCCGGGCAGGGGTTTCAGTCTTCCCCTACCTCGACGACTGGCTGCTGAAGGCGGGCTCGTCCCAGGCAGTCGTCTCCCACCTCCAGACTACGGCCGAACTCCTGCACTCGCTGGGGTTCTCCATCAATGTGCCGAAGTCGCATCTGATTCCTTCTCCACAGCTCCTTTTCATCGGAGCAGTTCTGGACACGACGCAGTTTCGGGCCTATCCTCCCGAACGGCGAGTCCGGGATATTCAGGCTATGATTCCGATCTTTCGGCCTTTATCCTGGGTTTCGGTACGGATGACCCTGAGGCTGCTGGGCCTCATGGCCTCCTGCATCCTGCTGGTCAATCATGCCAGATGGCATATGCGGGCTCTGCAGTGGGACCTGAAGTTCCAGTGGGCGCAGCACCAGGGCAACCTGTCCGATCACGTCCAGATCTCGGAGGGGACTGCAAAACAGTTGCAGTGGTGGCTCTCGAACCGGCGATGGGTCATGGGCAGATCCCTCTCCCTTCCCCAGCCAGAGCATACAGTTGTGACGGACGCGTCCCTTCTGGGATGGGGCGGTCACATGGGAGAGGCGGAGATCAGAGGCCTCTGGTCTCCGGCGGAGTCCCGGCTCCATATCAACCTTCTGGAGCTCCGGGCGATCCGGCTTGCACTCAAGGCATTCCTTCCCTCTGTCAAAGGGAAGGTAGTGCAGGTGTTCACAGACAACACCACCGCCATGTGGTACTGCAACAAACAGGGCGGGGTGGGGTCTTGGACCCTTTGTCAGGAGGCTCTGCGCCTCTGGACATGGCTGGAACATCAGGGCATGTTCCTGATGGTTCAACACCTGGCAGGTTCTCTGAACGCCAGGGCGGACGAACTCAGCCGCAGGTGCATGATGGATCACGAATGGCGTCTTCACTCGGAAGTGGCGCAAGGACTCTTTCTACAGTGGGGAGAGCCTTGGTTAGATCTATTCGCCACCGAAGAGAACGCGCAATGTCATCAGTTCTGCGCGTTGGAATTTCCAAGGCGGCACTCGCTCGGCGACGCTTTTCGTCGCGAGTGGAGTTGCGGTCTGTTGTACGCCTTTCCGCCTATACCACTTCTACCCAGAGTGTTGAAGAAGATTCGGCACGACCGGGCCCAAGTCATTCTTGTGGCTCCGGACTGGGCTCGAAGAGTTTGGTATCCCGAGCTACTCAATATGAGCATAGATCCCCCGATCCGTCTGCCTCTTCGGGAGGATCTTCTGTCGCAGCAGCAGGGGACGGTCCTCCACCCGAACCTGTCCAGTCTACACCTGCTTGCGTGGAGATTGAGCGGCGGCAGTTGATTCCTTTCGACTTGCCTCCCGAAGTTTGTGATGTGATTCTGGCAGCCAGGCGTCCCTCCACTAAGGTGGTATACGCCTGCAGGTGGAACAAATTTGTGGCATGGTGCACAGCAAAGGCTGTGGATCCCCTTTCTGCCCCTCTTTCTGAGGTCCTTCTGTTCCTTCTCTCTCTGGCCCAACAGGGTTCTGCCCTGGGTACCATCAAGGGTTATCTTTGTGCTATCTCGGCCTTCCTCAGGCTCCCTGATCAGCCCTCCCTTTTCAAGTCCCCTGTTGTTAACAGGTTCTTAAAAGGCATTACTCACCTCTTCCCTCCTGTTCCGTTTGTAATGCCTCAGTGGGACTTGAACTTGGTTCTTACCTTTTAATGTGCGCTCCCTTTGAGCCTCTGCATAACTGTCCTCTTCGTCTTCTGACTCTGAAGACAGCCTTTCTGGTGGCCATCACCTCCGCTCGGCGGGTGAGTGAGCTCCAGGCTCTATCTTGCAAACCTCCCTTTCTGTCTGTTCATCCAGACAAGGTTGTTCTTCGGACGCGTCCGTCCTTCTTGCCAAAGGTGGTTACTGCTTTCCACATTGGGCAGACCATCACTTTGCCCACCTTCTTTCCGCCTCCGCATCCTTCCAGAGAGGAAGAGAGGCTCCACCGTCTGGACCCAAAACGTGCGCTCTCCTTCTATATCGACCGCACAAAACACTTCCGGGTGGATGACCAGCTCTTTGTTGGCTACGTGGGCGCCAAAAAGGTCGGGCGGTGCACAAGAGGACCATCTCCCGCTGGGTTACCTTGTGCATCAAGACCTGCTATTCTTTGGCCAAGAAGGAGCCTCCTGTTGGGCTGCGTGCCCATTCCACCAGGGCAACGGCTGCTACCACGGCCTTGGGCCGCGGTGTTCCGCTGCCGGTTATCTGTCAGGCAGCTACGTGGGCCTCGCTGCACACGTTTACTAAGCATTACTGCCTTGACAGTCAAGTCCGGAGGGACGGCTTCTTTGGCCGTTCTGTCCTCCAGGACTTCCTTGTCTGATCTTTGTTCGCAGACCCACCACCGGGGTTGGTATTGCTGGGGTATCTATTCTAAGGTAAGGAATCTGTCACTAACGTGTCTCTTTCAGATGCACAAGTTACTAACTTGTGTAACGATATATCTGTAAGAGACAGTAGTTAGTGACAGATTCCTTACCGCCCCACCCATCCTCCCCGTTCTGCGAACTGATTTCTAGGGTTAAGGACATCCCTTTCAGGGCCCTAGTATTTTTCAGACACCTGTGTCAGCTTCTTGCATGGCTCTGCGTTCCTGGCGCGGAAAGTCGTGTACAGAACTGACGTCAGCGCGCAGGGGCGGCGCCTAAGTACTGCCCGCGACGTCATCCCGGCGATCACGACGCCGACGACGGACGCGGAGCCGCACGACGCCGCCTACCGACGCGCAAGGGTACTGCTACGCAAAAAACTTTCCGGATCCAGCCTGACGCCTGGGGATATTCTAAGGTAAGGAATCTGTCACTAACTACTGTCTCTTACAGATATATCTTTACACAAGTTAGTAACTTGTGCTTTAGGGACTGAGACATCTACAGCTAGACTAAATCTGTTCTGCAAATTGGGCTTTTCTCTGATGTCAAATCTTCCCTCATTCTTCTACTCATATGCTATTCCTCTTAGATACACTGGCCACAAAAGTAGGGAAAGAACATGCATATAAAGAGAGCAAATCATAACCGACCCCAAAAAAAAGCTTAAGAATTCAGCCTTGACGTAGCATGCTGCTTAGCAAATTATATAAATGATCTCAGTAGGCGCGAAACATTTTATCTTGCATTCACATTAAGGATGCTTCAACAATTAGTATGATAATCTTGTTTGTGCACGTGCCGAAATTGAAAGATGTGATGTGCAGACCTCTTATTTGCTGTTAGAAAATTAAGATCCTAATTTTTTTTTTTTTTGTGAGTTATGGTTTCCATTTTTGGTGTGTGAGTGAGTTATGGTTTGCGGTACTAAACATAATTGAGTAACAAAGTGTTCGAGGCATATGAGCTGTAGATTGTATACTTTAGCATAGATCGCCATCTGGTGTTGGGCTCGGATGTTTGCACTTTGTTTTTGTCTGAAGAAGTCTTTGTAGTCACGAGATAGGTGACTCCTCCTTATGGTGATAGTGCGCATGGGCATCGACTCCATCTTCAGATTGTTTTTTTCCGCCATCGGGTTCGGATGAAAATTGCTGCGCTCCGGGTCGGTGTCGTACTCGATCCCCCTTCGACGCGCAATCCTCACCGCTCGACGGTAATGTTTAGATTGCGTTCCCCTTCGACGCGCATCCAAAAATTAATCAAGACCTTCGATTCTGGTCATCGACGCGGGCCGTTGGGCCTATCTGCGCCATCAGGCCCTGCAGTCAATGGAAAGAACTCCATTTAAAAAATGCCCCCTGTGTGGTGCTAAATTCCCACACACTGATCTCCATGAGGTCTGTAACCTTTGCCTCTCTCCAGAACATGAGGACAAAGACTGCCAGGCCTTTGCTTCCTTTAGATCGAAGAAGACCATACGTGATCGCCGGGCTCGACGTCACATAATGTCTTGATCAACTACCTCGGCGCCGGACGACATCTTCGTTGCAGGCCCGATGCTCTAGAACAACAAGAACCGGAGGATGAAGACATCAGCGTCTCCGAGGCAGACGAGTCAGATGCCGAGGATCAGACGGTTACTCCAGGTCATCTGAAAGAGACACGTTAGTGATAGATTCCTTACCTTAGAATATCCCCAGGCGTCAGGCTGGATCCGGAAAGTTTTGCGTAGCAGTACCCTTGCGCGTCGGTAGGCGGCGTCGTGCGGCTCCGCGTCCGTCGTCGGCGTCGTGATCGCCGGGATGACGTCGCGGGCAGTACTTAGACGCCGCCCCTGCGCGCTGACGTCAGTTCTTCTTTTCCGCGCCAGCAAGCGCAGATCCGGGAAGAGCAGTGCCCTGGTCAATTTTTGACCATACTTTTTGGTGATTTTTTCACTGTTTTTTCCATCTTTAAGGTGTCGTAGGGATGCCCGGCTTCAAGCGATGCGGCGCCTGTGCGCGGATGATGTCCGTCACCGACCCGCATTGGGAGTGTCTCTTCTGCCTCGGCCGAGGCCACGACACCGAGTCTTGTCCCGAATGCCAGGCCCTCAACCCGAAAGCTTTGCGAGAGCGGTCTCGAAAGCTCCTCGAGGCCCGGCATTCGGCTCCACGGAGGCCCCGGTCGCGTGAGAGGTCCAGGGGTCGCTCGCGGAGTGCACACCGGTCGTCGGCGTCGAAGTCTTCTTCGTCCGGTAAGTCTAAGCACAAGAAGTCCAAGAAGCATCGTCGCTCTCGGACTTCGCCTCGCCGGTCTCGCGACTCGGCTGAGGCCCCTCCCGGCACCGTCCCCGCCCCGCGGCCCCGGACTTGCCTGTGGAGTCGCCCCCGTCATACCCGCCCTTCCCGGGTTCGGGGCGGATCCGGCCAAGGTACAGGAGTTCCTGTCGGCCATGGCCCGCCTCTTCGGGCCTTCAGGCCCCTCCGGTGCGCCTTCGGGCCCCGCGGGCCCTGATGGGGTTGCTCCGGCGTCGCCGGCGGCTCCGGCCCCGGCGTCGCCCGGGACTCCAGCCTCGATCCCGGCTCCGGCTTCGGCCCCGGCCTCGATCCCGGCTCCACAACCCCCATCAACGCCGGTCGACCTCTCGACACCTCCGCCGGCGCCGATGTCTCCGGTGCCGTTCTCGACGCCGCCCTGGGCTCCGGGCGGCGTCGTCCCCCAGTTCCTTCCGGCTCCGGACATGGACCCGGAGCGACGTCGCTCGACGCCGGCTCCGGCGCCGATGGGCCCTTGGGTCCCAAATGTCCCTCCTCCTCCTTATTTTGAACCAGAGGAGGACCAGGAGGACTGGGAGGGGTCTGATGACCCTCTGACTCGCAACTGTCAGTATGATGAGGACTGGACAGAGAGTCTAGGGGAGGCCAGTGGTCTGGATACTTCTCCTGACACTGGCATGCTGTCTCCTCCCGTGGCTACGGAGGAGGGGGCCAATTTTGGTACGGTGTTGCGTAGGGCTGCTGGGGCCTTACGTCTCCAGCTCCCTACTTTGACGGTCAAGCCTAACATCTTGACAGAGGTGCTTCAGCCGGCAGCCTCCTCTGCGGAGACTGTGCTGCCGTTTAACGACGCCCTCACAGACGTTCTTTTGGGCGCCTGGTCCAAGCCCAACACAGGGGCTCCTGTGGATCGGAACGTGTCACGACGCCATCGCCCCGCTCCGGGCGACCCCCTGTTTCTTTCTGTCCACCCCACTCCTGAGAGCTTGGTTGTCCAAGCCTCCGCTTCCCAAACCGCCTTCCCTACCGCTCCTCCGGATAGGGAATCCAAACGCCTGGATCAGTTTGGGAAGAAAGGTTTTTCTTCCTCCAGTGCTGGCTTGCGGTCCGTTAACACCGCTTGTCTTTTGGGCCGCTATACCCACTCTCTGTGGGATTCGGTGGCGGATGTTTTGCCCCAGTGCCCTGAGGAGGTCCAGGCACTGCTTTCCCGCGCCATTGCGGAAGGAAGGGATGCGGCCAAATACACTATCCGTTGTGGCCTTGACACCGCCGACTCGCTGGGCAGGTCGATTGCAACGACGGTGGCGCTCCGCCGCCACGCCTGGCTGAGAACCACTGGTTTTTCAGGGGATGTCCAGAATACTCTCATGGACATGCCCTTTGATGGAGTCGGTCTTTTTGGGTCCAAAGCAGACCATGCGTTGGAGCGCTTTAAGGACTCACGGGCTACTGCCAAGTCCCTGGGCCTTTCTGCTACACGCCCTCCGCTGCCTTCTGCTTTTCGCCCCTATCGTGGCCACGGTAGGGGCGCCCTTCACGTCAGCAGCCCAGCCACCGGCCCGCGCAGCAGGCGTCTTCGCGTGGCCGAGGACGTGGATTCCGCTGTGGCGGATCGGGCAACCAGCGTGCGGGTCAGGCCACCACCTCCAACCCGTCCGCGGCCTCCAAGCCCTCCTAGTCCCTCCTTTCAGGTGCACGGCACGCCAGTAGGGGGCAGGGTCCGCCATCACCTTCCCCACTGGCGCACCATCACCTCGGACAGGTGGGTCTTGGACATTGTCCGAAGGGGCTACTCCCTCCCCTTCGAGACCACCCCCCAGCCATGCCACCTCAACTCCACCGCATGTCAGGGGATCACTTGGTGCTTCTACAGAAGGAAGTCACGGCCCTCTTGACCAAGAGGGCCATCGAGCATGTTCCGACCCCAGAAGTAGGGCGTGGTTGCTACTCCCACTACTTTCTGGTGCCCAAAAAGGACAAGGAGGACATGCGTCCTATCTTGGACCTCCGGAACGTCAATCGCTTCCTCCGGAAGGAGAAGTTCAAGATGCTCACCCTAGCTCAGGTCTTGACTGCCCTCGACCCTGGAGACTGGTTGGTAGCGTTGGACTTGCAGGACGCATATTTCCACATCCCCGTCCTGCCGGCCCACCGGCGTTACCTTCGGTTCACGGTAGGCCACGAGCATTTTCAGTTCACCGTGCTCCCCTTTGGCCTTACAAGTGCCCCTCGGGTGTTCACGAAAGTGATGGCGGTGGTCGCGGCTCATCTGCGCCGGGCAGGGGTTTCAGTCTTCCCCTACCTCGACGACTGGCTGCTGAAGGCGGGCTCGTCCCAGGCAGTCGTCTCCCACCTCCAGACTACGGCCGAACTCCTGCACTCGCTGGGGTTCTCCATCAATGTGCCGAAGTCGCATCTGATTCCTTCTCCACAGCTCCTTTTCATCGGAGCAGTTCTGGACACGACGCAGTTTCGGGCCTATCCTCCCGAACGGCGAGTCCGGGATATTCAGGCTATGATTCCGATCTTTCGGCCTTTATCCTGGGTTTCGGTAAGGATGACCCTGAGGCTGCTGGGCCTCATGGCCTCCTGCATCCTGCTGGTCAATCATGCCAGATGGCATATGCGGGCTCTGCAGTGGGACCTGAAGTTCCAGTGGGCGCAGCACCAGGGCAACCTGTCCGATCACGTCCAGATCTCGGAGGGGACTGCAAAACAGTTGCAGTGGTGGCTCTCGAACCGGCAATGGGTCATGGGCAGATCCCTCTCCCTTCCCCAGCCAGAGCATACAGTTGTGACGGACGCGTCCCTTCTGGGATGGGGCGGTCACTTGGGAGAGGCGGAGATCAGAGGCCTCTGGTCTCCGGGCGGAGTCCCGGCTCCATATCAACCTTCTGGAGCTCCGGGCGATCCGGCTTGCACTCAAGGCATTCCTTCCCTCTGTCAAAGGGAAGGTAGTGCAGGTGTTCACAGACAACACCACCGCCATGTGGTACTGCAACAAACAGGGCGGGGTGGGGTCTTGGACCCTTTGTCAGGAGGCTCTGCGCCTCTGGACATGGCTGGAACATCAGGGCATGTTCCTGATGGTTCAACACCTGGCAGGTTCTCTGAACGCCAGGGCGGACGAACTCAGCCGCAGGTGCATGATGGATCACGAATGGCGTCTTCACTCGGAAGTGGCGCAAGGACTCTTTCTACAGTGGGGAGAGGCTTGGTTAGATCTATTCGCCACTGAAGAGAACGCGCAATGTCATCAGTTCTGGCGTTGGAATTTCCAAGGCGGCACTCGCTCGGCGACGCTTTTCGTCGCGAGTGGAGTTGCGGTCTGTTGTACGCCTTTCCGCCTATACCACTTCTACCCAGAGTGTTGAAGAAGATTCGGCACGACCGGGCCCAAGTCATTCTTGTGGCTCCGGACTGGGCTCGAAGAGTTTGGTATCCCGAGCTACTCAATATGAGCATAGATCCCCCGATCCGTCTGCCTCTTCGGGAGGATCTTCTGTCGCAGCAGCAGGGGACGGTCCTCCACCCGAACCTGTCCAGTCTACACCTGCTTGCGTGGAGATTGAGCGGCGGCAGTTGATTCCTTTCGACTTGCCTCCCGAAGTTTGTGATGTGATTCTGGCAGCCAGGCGTCCCTCCACTAAGGTGGTATACGCCTGCAGGTGGAACAAATTTGTGGCATGGTGCACAGCAAAGGCTGTGGATCCCCTTTCTGCCCCTCTTTCTGAGGTCCTTCTGTTCCTTCTCTCTCTGGCCCAACAGGGTTCTGCCCTGGGTACCATCAAGGGTTATCTTTGTGCTATCTCGGCCTTCCTCAGGCTCCCTGATCAGCCCTCCCTTTTCAAGTCCCCTGTTGTTAACAGGTTCTTAAAAGGCATTACTCACCTCTTCCCTCCTGTTCCGTTTGTAATGCCTCAGTGGGACTTGAACTTGGTTCTTACCTTTTTAATGTGCGCTCCCTTTGAGCCTCTGCATAACTGTCCTCTTCGTCTTCTGACTCTAAAGGCAGCCTTTCTGGTGGCCATCACCTCCGCTCGGCGGGTGAGTGAGCTCCAGGCTCTTTCTTGCAAACCTCCCTTTCTGTCTGTTCATCCAGACAAGGTTGTTCTTCGGACGCGTCCGTCCTTCTTGCCAAAGGTGGTTACTGCTTTCCACATTGGGCAGACCATCACTTTGCCCACCTTCTTTCCGCCTCCGCATCCTTCCAGAGAGGAAGAGAGGCTCCACCGTCTGGACCCAAAACGTGCGCTCTCCTTCTATATCGACCGCACAAAACACTTCCGGGTGGATGACCAGCTCTTTGTTGGCTACGTGGGCGCCAAAAAGGTCGGGCGGTGCACAAGAGGACCATCTCCCGCTGGGTTACCTTGTGCATCAAGACCTGCTATTCTTTGGCTAAGAAGGAGCCTCCTGTTGGGCTGCGTGCCCATTCCACCAGGGCAACGGCTGCTACCACGGCCTTGGGCCGCGGTGTTCCGCTGCCGGTTATCTGTCAGGCAGCTACGTGGGCCTCGCTGCACACGTTTACTAAGCATTACTGCCTTGACAGTCGGGTCCGGAGGGACGGCTTCTTTGGCCGTTCTGTCCTCCAGGACTTCCTTGTCTGATCTTTGTTCGCAGACCCACCACCGGGGTTGGTATTGCTGGGGTATCTATTCTAAGGTAAGGAATCTATCACTAACGTGTCTCTTTCAGATGCACAAGTTACTAACTTGTGTAACGATATATCTGTAAGAGACAGTAGTTAGTGATAGATTCCTACCGCCCACCCATCCTCCCCGTTCTGCGAACTGATTTCTAGGGTTAAAGACATCCCTTTCAGGGCCCTAGTATTTTTCAGACACCTGTGTCAGCTTCTTGCATGGCTCTGCGTTCCTGGCGCGGAAAGTCGTGTACAGAACTGACGTCAGCGCGCAGGGGCGGCGTCTAAGTACTGCCCGCGACGTCATCCCGGCGATCACGACGCCGACGACGGACGCGGAGCCGCACGACGCCGCCTACCGACGCGCAAGGGTACTGCTACGCAAAACTTTCCGGATCCAGCCTGACGCCTGGGGATATTCTAAGGTAAGGAATCTATCACTAACTACTGTCTCTTACAGATATATCGTTACACAAGTTAGTAACTTGTGCAACGGATCGTGAGTACCGAGCTCAACACCCCTGCCCCATCTAAAACAAAAGATAAGGCTCCGGTAACACCTTTGCCTTCGGGCACAGGTCGACACCGAGGTAATACTTCAGCTGCCCCGCCCTCGGGCCCGGCTCTGAAGCCCAAAGAAAAGCCTTCAGGCGGCTCGGGACCGAGTCAGCCGCGTACCGGTACCGAAAAACAATCCCCGGCACCGAAACAAAAGCCGAAAACAAACACATTGCCACGCTTCGACGCCGAGCTTTCCGGCACCAAAACACACCGAGGACAAGCCCTCGGACCCGAAAAAACACCATAAATCCTCGGAGCTGAAAAAGATTTCGGACTCAAACGCCACCAAAGCATAAGGAGACCAAGACCCCTCCTAAAGCTACAGAGACTAAATCAAAGCACCACTCGGAACCAAAATCGTCGGTGCCGAAAAAAGACAATGGCTCCAAAGAACTGTTTCAACCAGACCCATCGGATCCGAAACAAAAAACCCTACACATTGACCCTGTTACAGGTCATGTAACAACAATACCACCTAAAAAGAGGAAATTAGACACCTCAGAAGCACCTGAGGTACCCTTAAAGAAGAAAGACATAGCAACTTCACCTTTCAGACCCTCCTCTCCCCCTCCAAATCTTCCAACTATACCACTTTCTCCAACACACTCTCCACTGCTTCCTTCTTTACCTGCACCACAAGATGATGAAGATGACTTTGGGGATGGGGACCCACAAGGGGATGATGATGATATCCACAGTATCCCACCACCTGACCCTTGGGAGGATTATGATAATGTCCCAGATATACCTGAGCCAGGCTCATACCCATCTAAACCATCCCCTCCAGACGACAACATAGGGTTTGCGCAACTCATAAATAGAGCAGCCAAATATCATGGGGTGGAATTACACTGAGACCCTTTGGAAGAAGATTTTTTATTAGAGACATTTACACAATCACAAAAGTCAACAAGTACTTTACCTATGTTAAAAGGTATGATTAAACATGCCCCTGATGTGTTTAAAGACCCTGTCCGAGCTAGAGTTCTCAACCTCAGGGTTGACAAAAAATATAAACCAGCTCCAAATGATCCAGCTTATATCGAAGGGCAGCTCCCTCTAGATTCTCTGGTAGTGTCAAATGCCCGTAAACGGGCAAATTCCCAAACTACAGGTGATGCCCCTCCTCCGGATAAAGAATCTAAATTATTGGACGCATCTGGTAAACAGGTTGCGTCACAGGCAGCAAATTACTGGCGCATTGCCAACGCCCAAGCTTTGCTGGCCAGGTATGACAGGGCGCATTAGGATGAGCTTGAGACACTCATGCAACATCTTCCAGAACAATATAGGTCTAAAGTTAACGACCTCATACAAGAGGGAAAGCTAATTACAAACACCTCTATCAAATGTGCTCTTGATGCAGCGGACACAGCATCTCGTGCCGTTAACACAAGCGTTTTACTGCGCAGGCACGCATGGCTACGCATATCTGGTTTTAAACAGGAGGTGCAGTCTCAAATTCTTAATCAGCCTTTTGATCAAGAACACTTATTTGGATCTACTGTAGACTCATCTTTAGAGAAGATGAAAAAAGACACTGAAACAGCTAAGTCCATGGGGGCCTTACAGTCACCAACAACTAGAGGTTCCTTTCATCGCTCCTTTTATACGGGCACCTCCAAAACCATTGGGACAGACAACACTTCTTCCTACAAAAGCCCCACTCAAACTTCCTAACAGAGGATATTTTAGAGGGGGTTACAGAGGAAATAACAACAAAGGAAGAGGCCACGTTAATAACATCCGCACCTCCCCTACCACAAAACAGTGACTTCCCTCCACTCCCCCCAGACCATTCCACTCCGGTCGGGGGAAGACTATCATAGTTCATACCTGTCTGGAATTCCATCACCACAGAGAGGTGGGTGAGACAAATTATCCAGTCTGGTTACTGCCTGGAACTCACTTCTACTCCCCCGCACATACCTCGCAAACAACGTCCAATGTCCACAGAACATTTGACACTTCTAAAACAAGAGATTCTCTCTCTCTTGCAAAAGCACGCAATAGAACCGGTTCCCTTACACCATCAAGGTACAGGGGTTTACTCCCTTTACTTCCTCATCCCAAAAAAGGACGGTACTCTCAGGCCAATATTAGACCTCAGACCATTAAACCGGTACATACAATCCGACCACTTTACATGGTCACTCTCCAACAGGTCCTCCCACTGCTACAACAAGGCGATTTCCTTGCCACTCTAGATCTCAAGGACGCCTACTTTCAGATTCCGATTCACCCGGCTCGAAGGAAATATCTACGATTTGTACTGGACTGTCAGCACTACCAATTCAAAGTCCTCCCATTCGGAGTGACTACAGCACCCAGAGTCTTCACAAAATCTCTCGCAGTAGTAGCAGCTCACTTGCGAAGACAACACATTCATGTGTTTCCTTACCTCGACGACTGGCTCATAAAAGCCAGGTCACGCAGCAAGTGTGTGCACCACACACACAAAACAATCCAGCTGCTGCACGACTTGGGATTCACAATAAATCTCACCAAGTCACATCTTCAACCGTCCCACACACAACAGTATCTAGGCGCCACAATAGATACTTCAAAAGCCCTTGCATACCCCAGTCCAGTCAGGATAGCCAGCATGCAAGCTCTCATAACAAAATTTCAACCTCCACACTCACTACCAGCTCGAGTGTTCATGCAGCTAATAGGGATGATGGCCTCTTGCATTTTCATCGTGCCTTACGCAAGACTCCAAATGCGTTCATTACAGGAATGTTTAGCACATCAGTGGAACCAGGCTCAAGGTCAGCTTACAGATCTGGTGTTGGTGGACAGCCGCACACATCGCTCTCTGCAGTGGTGGAACACACAAAACCTTTCCAAAGGGCGGCCGTTCCTAGGCCCGGCTCCACAGATAATGCTAACAGACGCATCGCTCACCGGCTGGGGAGCTCATCTCTTAAACCATACCATTCAGGGCACGTGGACCCCTCAACAGAAACTGCTCCACATCAATCACCTGGAATTATTAGCGATTTTTCTCGCATTAAAATCATTTAAAATACATCTCATAGGCAAAGCTGTCCTAGTTCGTACGGACAATATGACAGCAATGTACTATATACAAAAACAAGGGGGGGGACACACTCTGCAGCTTTCACGCCTAGCGCAAAGCATATGGAGATGGGCCATTCCTCAAAAAATATACCTCTTAGCAGAACATCTCCCAGGGGTACACAATCAAATTGCGGATCTGCTCAGTCATCAGAGACAGCAGATCCACGAATGGGAACTTCATCCGAAAGTTCATCATCCGTTTTTTCAGATGTGGGGCCACCCAGACATAGATGTATTCGCCACACATCTAAACGCAAAATGCCCAAGCTTTGCCTCCAGGTATCCACACCCATTGTCCAAAGGCAATGCAATATGGATGAACTGGTCAGGCAGATTTGCGTACGCTTTTCCGCCTCTCCCGCTCATTCCATTACTGGTGCGCAAGCTCAAACAACACTCTCTCACAATGATCCTGGTTGCTCCAACATGGGCCCGACAACCATGGTTCACAACCCTGCTGGAACTCTCAGTAGTTCCACATCAAAAGTTGCACCTTTCTCCAAAGCTCCTCACACGGAACCATGGAGAAATAAGGCATCCGGATCCAGCTCAACTGAACCTAGCGATCTGGCTCCTGAAATCTTAGTTTGGCTACCTCAACCTTCCGCCAGACTGTATGAATATCATTAAGGAGGCTAGACGTCCTACCACTAGAGAGTGCTATGCAGCTAAATGGAAAAGATTTGTTATCTACTGTAATAACACAATCAATCCACTAGATGCTTCAATTCAAAACATTATTTGTTACCTCTTGCATCTACAAAAATGTAATCTGGCATACACATCTATACGATTACATCTTGCTGCCATAGCCGCTTACCTACAAAACAGACAACACTTGTCATTGTTTAAGGTACCTGCCATCAAAGCATTCATGGAAGGCCTTAAAAGGAGAATTCCTCCCAGAGTTCCACCTTCTCCACAGTGTAACCTAAACATTGTCCTTACCAGGCTCATGGGTCCCCCATTTGAACCTTTACATAAATGTGAGTTACAATTTCTCACATGGAATGTAGCTTTCCTTGTAGCAATCACATCTCTCAGAAGAGTTAGTGAACTCCAGGCATTAACCATACAAGAACCATTTTTGCAAATATCACAACAAAGTGGTTCTTAGGACAAACCCTAAATTCTTACCAAAAGTCGTCTCTGCTTTCCACCTTAACCAGTCTGTTGAGCTACCAGTGTTTTTTCCTCAACCAGACTCAGTAGCAGAACGGGCTCTTCATACGCTTGACGTCAAAAGAGCTATCCTTTACTACATTGAAAGGACAAAAACTTTCAGAAAAACTAAACAACTTTTTGTAGCTTTCTCACCACCACATAAGGGCAACCCTATATCAAAAGCTGGAATTACCAGATGGATCGTTAAATGCATCCAAATATGCTACCAAAGAGCAAAGCGCACATTATCTATTCCCCCTAGAGTGCATTCCACACGCAAACTAGGGGCTTCTATGGCCTTCTTAGGGAACATTCCCATAGATGACATTTGTAAAGCAGCAACATGGTCTACACCACACACGTTCATAAAACACTATTGTGTAGATGTGCAGGCAAAACAACAGGCTAGTGTGGGCCAGGCTGTACTAAAAACACTTTTTCAAAGCACTGCAACAGATACAGGTTGCCACCGCTAGGGAGGAAAACTGCTGTATAGTCTATGCTAAAGTATACAATCAACAGCTCATATGCCTCGAACGGAAAATGCTACTTACCAGTATGCATCTGTTCTTGGCATGTAGAGCTGTATACGCCCACCCACCTCCCCGGGTACCTTTATCTGTTGCAGTATTATCTTATTTAGATACATTACATGGACATCCTTTTCTATTCTCTTACTAACTCCATCATCACCCTTTATGGCGAAAAACAATCTGAAGATGGAGTCGATGCCAATGCGCACTATCACCATGAGGAGTCACCTATCTCGTGACTACAAAGACTTCTTCAGACAAAAACAAAGTGCAAACATCCGAGCCCAACACCAGATGGCAATCTATGCTAAAGTATACAACTCTACAGCTCTACATGCCAAGAACAGATGCATACTGGTAAGTAGCATTTTCCTTTGTTTTATTTCTTAACTGTAACTGTACTTTAACTCTGGTTTTTAAACTGTTTTTAAGATGGAAAGTGAAGTGTTTTACAGGTGGTTGTGTGTAAATATATGTAGAGGGGTGTGGTGATGAATGGTAATGTCTCTTTTATCATGTTGAAGCCTAGCAGTTCTACTGTGTTCAGCAGGGGTTAACAGCAGGGCATGCCCCTATTGACAGCTCTACATTATACGCAATATAACAGAGGTTAGTTAAACATGCCATGTTTGTTTCAAATTTGATGCAGATCTTTGGTTTGCTAATAACTTTGGTGTCATTTTAAAGATTCTTTGACGCTCCCTTTTAACTTTGCTCCAACATTAGAAGATCTCATTGAAAACATAAGTTATTAACTTGCTACCAGCCTTTAGGATTTCATATAGATTCATTAAACAGAACCAAAATGAGCAAGTGAACACATTTTTGACCCCCCCTGCTTCCTCACCCTTAAGAGATTTGCATGAAACTCAAATTAAAAAGTGTAATGCAACCATGGTATGTTTGTGCACATCCATCTAAAGTTGTAGACAAAAAAAAAATTCAACCGTCAAGTTAACTCTAATTTAACCATTCAAAGTCCTCCCAACACCTTTTTCAAATGCTAATATTGCAGAGTACTCAATGGATTTACACCAAACTGAGAAAAAGGCACTTGCCTCGTAAACTTCTACTCCCATGAAAAGTTTGGTGTAATGATGTTCAGCATTTTTTGCTGCACCGTAGAGCAGAGTTTCCTATGAGAGTTAAAATAGTTAATGCTTATCTTTTGACTCCGCTCCCCTTTATTTTAACTCCCAAACGGATCTGTATGAAACTTAGCCATGTTTAATTTTCAGTTTTTTGTAAAAGGTTTGTGCAGGTTTGTTAAACAACTACAATGTTGTACGTTCTAAGCAACGATTACCTTTTCAATGGAAACTCTTGCCAACCATAACTACAGATGCTCCATTCCTTACTGTTATTATATATATATGTCTGATACAGACATCTAGCCTCAGATTCCTTACCTTTGAATTATCTCCAGGCGTCAGACTGAATCCAGAAAACTTTACACAGCAGTTCCTCTTCCCGTCTGTAGGGGGTGCCGAGCGACTCCGTAACAACGTCGTCCATGGGAAGTGACATCGACAGAGTCCATATAAGCCCTTCCCCAGCTTGCTGACGTCAGTTTCTTCCTCTCCTCGCCGATCTAGAGAGTGGTACCTTTGGCCATTTTGGCCTATCTCGACGTTTGTTACAGACACAGTGTACCGTTTTCTGGATGTTTTCAGGGTCCTGTGGTCTATGATGTCGACCCTGCATTCTATTTGCATGTGGCGTCCGGGCGTGCACCGTGACTCTGAAGGGTGCGGCTCATGTCTTCATCTTCGGTCATCGGCGTTGAAGGAGCTGCGCAGGACACACTTAGCGGTGCAGTGGTCGAAGGTCCCTCGTCGGTCGGGGTCTTCTTCTCCCTCCGAGGACCGCTCGAGGGCCAGCTCCTGAAGTCCTTTGTCTTCGCTGTCGATTGGTAAGTCCCACCATAAACGGTCGGAGTCGCGGTCTTCCTCGACCTTACCACATGTGCGCGGTGTCTCTGATACGTCTCTAATGCCTCCGGTTGCGGAGTCGGAGCGAGACACTGCCCCGCACTTTCCAGTATTCCCCAGTGCCGAGGCGACACTGAATCAGATGAGGGAATACTGTCTCTCCCTTCATGCTATTTTTGGTTCTTCGCCTCCCTCTGATGGGCGTCTGGGCCCCAAGGAGGCCGGAGAAGCCTTGACTGACTCCAAACCGGCAGGACCTCCCTCGGTGTCAGTAAGGCCCTCTGGATCTATGATCAAATCCATATCTGCTCGGGTGCACAGTCTTCGGGGTCCAACACTTGATGCCAGTGTTGGATTCGCCAGCACCGATCACCGCTACTATATCCCTCCTCCCTGACGCCGAGGTGTTGCCTTTTTGACGCCTGTCGGGGCGACATCAGCAGGACAGTACTTTTCGGGCTACCTTCCTCCATCTTAGGGAGAGCCCCCTGCTAGTTTCCCATTGGGGGACAAGTATTTTGGTGAAGTCTGTGATGACGTGAGTGACACTACTCAACCTCCTCCGGAGTTTCATTGGGTGTCTAACCTTGGTGAGGCTAGTGACCTTGACTCTTCCCCTTCCTCTGGCTTGGTTTCTCCTCCTAGCCTCGCTACTGAGACTAGCTCTGCTTTTGCTGAGCTTCCAAGGAGGATTGCTGTGGTTCTGAAGCTGCAGCTCCCTTCTGTGAAGGTGGCCATTGATCCCCTAATTGGGGTGCTTCATCAGTGCCAGATATGGACTCCCCTTCAGTGAGGCCCTCTTTGATATTCTGTTGGGCTCTTGGGCTAAACCCATTTCAAAGGCCTCTGTGGACTGATCTATAGCTCATAGGCACTGTCCTGCCCCTGGAGACCCGATCTTTGTGGTTCAGGCGGCTACAGCTACCCCCGACACAGGCGCCTTGCCTGATGTCCCTCCAGACATGGAATTTGAGTCTAGATACTCTTGGTCAATATATCTTTTCTGCCACCCGTTCCTCTTTGGGGCCCCTTAATACCGTTTGTGTGCTGGGCCGTTTTTCTCACGTGTTGTGGGATTCAGTCTCGCGCCTTCTCCCCTCCATCCTGGATGACACCTGGGACACTCTTACTCAGTTGCTCTAAGGTGGCAGTCAGGCGGCTAAATTGCTGATTCGCTGTGGCATGGATACCACATATTCTGTTGGGCAAGCCATGGCTCTTTTGATTGTCACCATTCAGTTAGTAGTGTTTATGTCCCTTTGCTTTCATGTTTTCTGTGATGTGTGATATCTTCTGCTCCCTATATTCCTTTTTACAGTGCCATGTGGCTTGCGAGCCTGCCGCCATATCTCGGTCAATATCCACTGTTGTGGATGTTTCTATGTAACCTTTTTGGGTATGTTTTATTATACAGTGTGTATATGTATATATATGTTTGGACCCTTTTTGGGTATGTTTTATTATACAGTGTATGCATATGTGATGTGTATATCTTTATGTGTATGTATATATATTTATATTTGTATATATGTATACATGAATATATATAGATACATATCTATATACATTCACAAAAATGCCTATGTGTACATTCTGTTGTGTCTGTATTCCTACATCTCTTATGTCGGCCTCTCTATAGACGCTCATGTTATGCTGCCCTTCTTAGGAGGGAATGCTTTTTTTTACTTCCGTTGCTGCGGTTTTGCTTGTGTCCTGCAGAGCTTTCCTTTGTTCGTTGCTTTGCAGTTGCTAACCTTTCCTCCTCTATGGGTCTTGGTTGCATGGTCCGAGAAGGCCCGCTTCTTTATCAAACTGTTTTCTATGACCACGGATGGTCTCTGGCTGTCCTTGTTGTTCTTGTCTGCCATGGGTTTGGTTGGTGCTCTCTAAGACGCTTGCTTCTATGGCAAGGAGGTTTGGCTCAGTGGTATTAGCTGTTGTCCTTCGCCTTTTCCCCCGTCCATTAATGGTCCGGTTCCTGTTGGGGGTACTCTGTAGTGGTCTGATTATATAAAGTGTTCTTTCCAACCCATCTTTATTCTTCTGCCGTGGATATCTTTTCCATGTTTTTCCCATAGTTGCGGATTTCAGTTCCGCACAGGTTTTCCACAATATTTCTGGTGGGCATCTTCTTCCCTCCCCAGCCTTTCCGGCAGCCGGTCACTCTTTCTCTCCTATGAGACTATGAGACAGAATAGTCCTGGTCAGGGTTCTTACTGGACCTGTTCGCAGATTCTCTGGGGATGGTATTGCTTGGGTATCTAGCTCAAAGGTAAGGAATCTACGGCTAGATGTCTCTATCAGATGGATTAGTTACTTAACTTCTGTAACATCTTATCTGGTGTAGACAGGATCTAGCCGCAGAAACCTTACCGACCCGCCCTCCGACCCGCTCAGAACTGGTTTGTCCGTTTTTTCTCTCACATCCCTTCTGAGAACTCTCATGCCTTTCAGTTAAAAAAAAATAAAAACCAAAAAAAAAACAGACATTTTACAAAAAGAAGCTTCTTTTTGGGCACACTGTTTCCTAGCAGTTTCTACAAGTGGCTCCACATTTTAGCGCAGACAGTGGTCACGGAAAAAACTGACGACAGGGCATTGGGGGATGGCTTATATGGACTATGTCAACGTTACTTCCTACGGACGACGTTGTTACGTAGTCGCTCGACACCCCCTACTGACGCGCAGAGGTACTGCTGTGGAAAGTTTTCCGGATCCAGTCTGATGCCTGAGGATAATTCAAAGGTAAGGAATCTGCGGCTAGATCCTTTCTCTACCACATAAGGCGTTACCATAGGTAAGTAACTTATCCTTCAACAGCTCTCTCCTCTTTCGCGATAATGCTGACTCTATCCTAGAGCTCTTAAAGGAAAGTAGAACAACTGCTTGGTCCCTTGTCCTTTCCACAACCGCAAGGCAATATTCACAACAGTTTTGCCCCTTCAGAGGCATTGCTGGGGGGGTTGACTTCAGACGGCAAGGCTCACCACCCCAACAACAAATCAGAGTAGTGGAGCCTGCAGGCAACAATCAGACCAACAGCAACATCAAACTTTCCAGTCTCCACCCTCTCCGGCTGCAGCCTCCAAGCCGCTCATGACCACCCCGTGGGAGGCAGGATCACTAATTTTCCCCTCAGGTGGCAAGCAGTAACATCTGACAGGTGGGTCCAGCAGATAGTCCAGAGGGGCTATTGTAGTAATCACTGTGGAAACAGGTGAGTGATAAGAAACGTCTTTTTTTCCCATTGTAACCCACAGCTCCCTGGAGTCTAAACTGACCCCTGGACCAGCAACAGGTTTGAATCCTAACATTCCATTAGAGCTATACCTATGTCAAAATACAGTCCCCTGCATAATGAATACTACTATCTGAAAGAGACATCTAGCCGCAGATTCCTTAACTTAGAATATCCCCAGGCGTCAGACTGGATCCGGCAAACTTTTTGCAGCAGCACCTCTGCGCGCCGGGGGCCGGCGCCGCATGGCTCCACCCTGACGTCGTCCACAGACGTGACGTCAGCGGAGCCATATAAGTCCCTCCCGGCGCGCTGACGTCAGTTTCCTTCTTTTCCGCGTCCCAACGCGGATCCAGGAGTAAGCGGTTCCTCTGGCCTGTTGTTCAGGCCTTCGTGACGCCTTCGGCGTCAGGGAACAGTGTGCGATGCCTTCGGGTTTCAAGGTGTGCGAGACCTGTACGCGGCAGATAGCGACGGATCCGCACGCCATCTGTATGTGGTGCCTAGGAGAGCACCACGACTCCGAGGAGTGCGACGCCTGCCGGCAGATGAAGCCGAAGTCCCTGCGGGAGCGCCGGATGAAGCTGTTGACCGCCAGGATGTCCCGCTCGGAGCCTTCGCGCCTCCGATCTCCATCTCGAGCTGGGGCTCCTGTTCGGGTCCGGTCACGGAGTTGTTCCCGCGGACGCCGTTTGCCTCTCGCAGGTAAGCACAAGTCACGGAGGTCGTCGACCTCACATAAATGTGACGACGGGGCCCGCTGCTCCCGGTCCTTACCGGGCACGGGCGCCCAGGAGTCGGTCCCCTTATACTCGCCCTTTCCGGGTGTTGGGGCAACTCGGGCCCAGATGGAAGCCTATTCAAAGGCTCTTCACTCCATCTTTGGGTCACCCCCTCTCCCTGGCGCGCCCTCCGGCCCCAGAGAGGGGGTAGGGACTCAGGTCGGGTCCTCGCCGGCGGGTTCGCCCTCGGCGCCGGCCGAGTTCCTCGACTCCGGTTCCGGAGTCTCTGCGACGTCGGGACACGGCCTGGAGGGACATCCCAGTCAGACGTCGAGCCCTTCTGCCCCGTCTCCTCATAGCCCTTTGGGGCTCCCTGCGCCGACGTCGGATGCGGCTGCAGCACGGAGCTCGACTCCTTGTCGACATCCTTCCTCCCCGCAGGCCTCCGTAGAGGGCGAGTCGATGCCGGGCCGAGTCACCATTGGTGATTGTCGACGTTGATACGACGCCGTCTCGACGTCGGACGACGCCGGTGCCGGTCCCTGTTCCTCTGTTCGAGGAGGATGAGGACCCGGAGCACCCAGGGTTGTTTCCACGCTCTCCGGCTCCGCTGGCCAGTGGCCCTTTGGTTGGCCTCCGGCTGCGGCGTCTCTCCTTTCTGGGGGACGCGTTAGTCTTCAACCGTCCCCTACAAATGGTTTGTTATCGCCACCTAGAATGGCTACAGAGTCTAGCACAGCATTTGCGAGGGCTGTTTGCAGGGCTACAGCTATTTTACACCTCCAACCCCCCTCAGTCTCCTTGCCTTCTGATCCATTATTGGATCTCCTCCACCCGGATGCTGTGGCGGTGGAGCCCTTGCTGCCTTTTGGCGGGTCGTTATTTGACACCCTTCTTGGCACGTGGGCACGGCCCTCCTCGGGAGACCCTGTGGATCGGGCCATCGCACGTCTACATCGCCCGGCTGCAGATGACCCTGTCTGTCTGTCCCTTCATCCTAGGGCTCACGGCCGGGTGGTCCAGGCGGCTTTCGCCTTGCAGCCTTCCTCTCCTCTCCCGTTGCTACCTCCCACTAGGGAGTCTCATTGGTTGGAGACATGTGGCCGCCAAATTTTTGCGTCCACTAGTTCGGGCATCCGTGCTCTGAACACGTCTTGCGTGTTTGCACGGGCTACTTTTGCCCTTTGGGACTCAGTCGAGCGTCTTCTTCCCTCTCTTCCAGAGGGTCCCCGTGCTGACCTGGATCGTCTCCTTCATGATGGCCGAGACATGGCACAATTTACCATTCGGTCGGCTATGGACACCACTGACTCTGTGGGTCGGGCGATGGCCAGGTCTGTTGCTCTGCGTCGCCATGCCTTGCTGCGCGATGGCAATTTCCCTGACCATGTTCGGGAGAGTCTTCGGGATTTGCCATTTGATGGCGTGTCCCTTTTTGACAGTCATGCGGACTCAGCAGTCAACCGCCTCATGTCTGGGCTCCCATGACTTTGTGTTTTCTAGTCCTTTTGTGGGCTTTTGTTTTCCGGTGCAGTGTTGTCTCTGCTTGTTCTGGGCCCTGGGTTCATGACATAATACCCAGACAGCCTGTACGGCTTCCCGCCGTTTTTTGCCCTATTTAGTGCAGCTGGTCAGCTGATTTTCTTTTGACTCCTCTGTCTATGAGTTCATGCTCAAGAGGTGCCCCTAGCTGGGGTTGAGGCTTACCCTATGTGGGGTATTGGTTAGCTATTGTATAGCTGTCTTCCTTACACAGAAGGCTTGGTAGGCTTCTGTGGAGTCTTCTTCAAAGGGGTTGTCCTGTGAGTCACACTGTGGTCTCTTTCTGCTGTTGTGGACCCTTCCTTTTCCTTCTTGCAGCCCACAGGTTCGCATCACTCTATTGCCTACCCGTTGGGGTCTGCGGTTGGTCCGTAGCACTCCCATGCATTTGTAGGTGCTCACTTTCTCGAGGTTCTGCCTCGCCGGCCTCTTCCAGGAGTGTCATTTCAGCTTCGCCCTCCTTGTCTATAATGGCTGCCCTTAATGTCAGCCATTGTCCCTTGGACCACCTTGTTCTGTTCCATTCCGGCACGGTTCGTCCTGTCCATGGACGACTCGGGCGGAGCCTTGTGGCGCTGCCCCTAGGCACGCAGGGCTGACGCGGCACGATTTTTCTGTGTTCTTTGCGCGTCAGGTGAATGCTCCCTAGTATGTTCGCTGTCACGGGGGGCTTACGCTTTCCTTACGCTTCTGCTATGACTGGTTTCTACTCCCCTTTCTCTGGGATGGGTAGTACTTTCTTGTAGTTCAGACCTGTCTGGACTTTGTCTACAGACGGTGGCATCCGCGCAACGTCCGCCAATACTGTACATTGCCTTGTGCCCTACTTTCCTGGGCACTCCCCAAGCAAGAGTTTCCTCTTCCCCTGCTGCTTTACGCGCAGGAGTTTGTCACACTTCTACTTCGGGCTGCTGCTGCTCCCTGGAAGTGTTCTCTTCAGGACTGTCTTGTATGTACATCTCTTTACATTTTCCTGTTACTCTATGTACGTTTAGTACTGACTCTTTCTTGTACTGCTCAGTCTTCCGGTCTGTCTCGCGGGGGACCGTGGCTCCTCCCTGCCGGGTGGCTGATGTCGCTTACGGATCCGGACATTGCTCTGTCCGGTTCTGCTGCAACATGACTGTTGGTAGCTATGGTGCACTCTTGTATTCTTTAAAAAAAAAAAAACAAAAAAAACGCATCCTTCATGGCTGTGTCTTTTCTTGATGTATATTCTGTCCTGCGCTCTACACACAACCAAGGGTCACGTTTGCTAGGTTTTCCTTGCTGCGGTGTCCGTGGTCTTGCTCTCGGCCTTCTCTTGGGAGCAAGCCTTCTGGGGGTGTCCAGCTTGCCGAATCCCTTTCGCCGGTTGACTACTTGGTGATGCATCTTTCGCATCTGGGCTGCTCTTGCTGCGTTCCTTTGCACAATTCCTTTTACGTAGTGTGGTTCCAGCGGTACACACGGTCTGCCCATGTGTACTTCTGTCCCCCGCATGCATGTCTCTTCTTGTAGTCATGGTTATATGTTATTCTGCTTATTGACGTCCGCCTTTCCCATGTCTTTTTGTGAAGGGGCGATTGCCTACTGGCAGGTCTTGTGTCTCTGGTAACACAGGCTCTTTCTGGACATGGTCAGAATCCTTCCACTGCTGTCCAGGTTTCCTAGCTGGTACGCTTGCAACAGTGCTTCTTCCACTGTTGTGCATGCTCGACCTGTATGCTCTGACTCGGTCATACCGTCTTGTCCTCTCTCTGGGTCTTTGTCTCTTGCAGATCCATCGGATCTTGCGGATCCATCGGCTCCTATAATCAGTTCACCACCTTTTGCGGAAGTTATAGACCCTCACATTCTGCACTGACATTCTGGTTCTGTGCTCCCTTACAACCCTGTATAAAGGAGAGGGTTTTCATGCCGTCCCTGGGCGGCTTGTGATGCCTTTGCCTCCCATTGTTTTCCGCTCCTTACAGAGCTTACTGATCTGGTGTTGGCCACGCTGGCATTGCTGCCCCCACTGTGTTTGGTCAACTTGTTGACGACTGTGTTCTCTTCGGGAACCTAGTGGGGTTCAGTCGCAGGCCCGCCTCCTATGGGGTATGGCTTTGGTATCTATTCTAAGTTAATGAATCTGCGGCTAGATGTCTCTATCAGATGAACGAGTTACTTACCTTCGGTAACGATGTATCTGGTAGAGACACAGTCTAGCCGCAGATTCCTTAACGCCCGCCCATCCTCGCCGCTCTGCGAGGTCCTTTTAAGGTTGGGTTTTTATGCACTCGCCTCCCTCCGGGTGGCTGTCTTCCTACGGGGTGGCATCTTTAACCTCCCTCATCGGTAGGATGAATCATTCTGTTTAACTTGTTCTCCTCCACCCATTCTCGTAATTGGGCGGCGGGTTCATGTATCCTTCTACATCCCTACACCCTGGTTCTTCCAGTGTGGGGCCTACTAATTACTTCTTCCCTCCCTCCCACCTTCTCCATTGATTTAAGGTCTCTGTCTCTTGACTCCGTTACAGTTAATTGGTTAGGGTCTATTTGGCTGTGCCTCAGTCCATAGATCTCTTACAGGGGATACGGCATTCCTGGTGTTGCCGACCTGTAGTAGATCGTCATTACTTAGGTGGTCCCGATCTTGTTATCCTTCAGGGTTAGATCTTGCGATTGCAGGCTTCCTGTCGTCTGCCTTGACATCCTTTTCATATGTCATTTTGCCTCGGGGGAGGGCATACCCTCCGCCTTTGCGGGCTGTTTCTTAGAGCGGTGCTCTGCTCTTTTCTTTGAATTGCTTTCAGTATACAGTGCTTGTCCATGTTGTCTATGGTGAGGTTTCTCACCATTCGATTCTTTTGTGTCTCATTTCACTGATTTTTCATCTTTTTTCGCACACTGTTCCCATACTCTCACAGTTTTTGGTGGTGGCTCCGCGTTGTGGCGCGAAAAAGTTTCTCCGAAGAAAACTTACGTCAGCGCGCCGGGAGGGACTTATATGGCTCCGCTGACGTCACGTCCGTGGACGACGTCAGGGCGGAGCCATGCGCCGGCGCGTAGAGGTGCTGCTGCAAAACATTCTCCGGATCCAGTCTGACGCCTGGGGATATTCTAAGTTAAGGAATCTGCGGCTAGACTGTGTCTCTACCAGATACATCGTTACCGAAGGTAAGTAACTCGTTCTTATTTACAAATAAATTAAACCTACTGTATGCATCACCAATTAAATGAAGAAATGTTGGACTCTATGAATATTCTATATAAATCGTATTGAACAACTTAACAAGTTAATACCGCAGTCCATGAAAAAATATTTAAATAACTGAACTAATATTTACATTACATGAAAAAATAGATCATGAAAAACAAATAAACATGACACAAAATTGAATATGTCATCCTACACTTCCAATATGTTAAATCCTACCCAAACATTTGTCCATTGATGTTCCAGACTTGGCAGTCACCATCCAAGCCTTTGTGGGACATTCACTCTTCTACCACTTCTGCGTGGGTCATTCTGTTGACTACAGTCATCAGCCATGACTGACCCCTTTCATTTTTCCGAACACTAAAATGTCTTCCTGAAAATCTACAGTGCCTTCCACCCCTCCCAGAATCCTCTCCATTGCACCTTGAAAAACTGAGGCTGCTGAACGGCATTCTTTTAAATTGAAAAGTGCCAACAGGGGAAACGAAAGCAGTAAGATGTTGAATTGATATCCAACTCCACTTAGTGATATGCTGCCAAATAGTCTCTCATGCTAAATGGCACATTACCAAATTGTGCTTTACTGGGGTAGCGTTTCCTTAATACTGATTTCATTCCTGAAACCCCTTATGTGGCCAAGCTTGTTGGCAAACAGTATTTTATACATGTTAGTCCAAACCTTTGCTTCACCATGCTCCTCATCAATTACAATAGACATTTGTTCCCTGGTCTTAATGTCCTGCCGAATAATCCTTGGAGATACCACCCCAATATATTCAAGCCTTTTTTAGCAACATACATTTTGCCCTGAATTATGTGATTTTTCAATTTCAAATTTTTATTTAAATATACTTTTAATTCTGTTTTCCTTCCTTCATATGACACCAGATTTCTGTCCGGTGGTTCCAGTTGTTTGTTATCCCATTTCTCAGCAAACAGTTCTTCCTTGATCGTTGTCATTCTCGCACCTGAATCCTCTAGTAGATTCAATTCTTTACCATCTACATAAATACTTGTATATGGATCAATACATTTGTCAGATTCATCTTTGACAACCAGCACTAAATCATTTGCTATGCTTTTACTTATCTCATAATCCTTTTACTCCTGGTTCACACTATTAATTTTATCATTGGATTGGCAAACTCCGACAAAATGACCTTGTTTGCCATACTTGCAACATGTTGCATTCTTTGCTGGCCACGGGCGTCCATTTGGGAAATGTGATGAGAACCCACGCTGGAAACAAACATTCTTCTGATTAAAGATATTACCCATCTCTCACATTCTAAATGGCATGGCATTATTGTTAGACTTTACTGTAGTGTTTTGTTTTGCATTCTGCTCTTTAACTGCACTCATGGCCAATTTATCATTAACTTCTTTGACACAACCTGAGATAACTCAATACCTTTTACTATGCTAGTAGTATCTGAAAGAGACACGTTAGTGACAGATTCCTTACCTTAGAATATCCCCAGGCGTCAGGCTGGATCCGGAAAGTTTTTTGCGTAGCAGTACCCTTGCGCGTCGGTAGGCGGCGTCGTGCGGCTCCGCGTCCGTCGTCGGCGTCGTGATCGCCGGGATGACGTCGCGGGCAGTACTTAGACGCCGCCCCTGCGCGCTGACGTCAGTTCTTCTTTTTCCGCGCCAGTAAGCGCAGATCCGGGAAGAGCAGTGCCCTAGTCAATTTTTGACTAAATTTTTGGTGAATTTTTCACTGTTTCTTTTCGAGTCTTCATCGACTCTAGGTGTCAGTAGGGATGCCCGGCTTCAAGCCATGCGACGTCTGTGGTCGAATGATGTCGATCACAGACCCGCATCTAGAGTGTCTCTACTGTCTCGGCCGAGACCACGACACGAAGTCGTGCCCTGACTGCCGGAAACTCCACCCGAAGGCTTTGCGAGAGCGGTCTCGAAAGCTCCTCGAGGTCCGGCAGTCGGCTCCACGCCGCACCAAGCCCCGGTCCCGTGAGAGATCGAGGGGTCGGTCGCGGAGCCCCCGCCGGTCGTCGGAGTCCAAGTCTTTGCGCTACTCGGGTAAGTCGAAGCACAAAAAGTCTAAGAAGCATCATCGCTCTAAGACTTTGCCTCGCCGGTCTCGCGACTCGGCTGAGGCTCCTGTCGGCACCGTCCCCGCGGCCCCCGACGTGCCTGTGGAGCCACCCCCGCATTACCCGTCTTTTCCGGGTTCGGGGGCGACTCCGGCCGAAATACAGGAATTCCTGTCGGCCATGGCCCGCCTCTTCGGGCCTCAAGGTCCCTCCGGTGCGCCTTCGGGCCCGCAGGCCCTGATGGGGTTGCTCCGGCGTCGCCGACGGCTCCGGTCCCGGCGTCGCCTGTCCCGCCAGCCCTGATCCCGGCCTCTGCTCCGGCCCCGATCCCGGCGCTGGTGGTACCGCAACCCCGATCGACGCCGGTTGACCTAACCACGCCTCCGCCGGCGCCGATGTCCACGGTGCCGTTCCTGACGCCGCCTGGGGCTCCGGGCGGCGTCGTTTCCCGGTTCTCTCCGGTTCCGGACATGGAGCCGGACCGACGTCGCTTGACGCAGGCTCCGGCGCCGATGAGACCTTTGGTCCCAGATGTCCCTCCTCCTCCATATTTTGAACCGGAGGAGGACCAGGAGAGCTGGGAGGGGTCGGAAGACCCTCTCACACCGCAGTGTGAGTATGATCAGGACTGGGCAGAGGAACTTGGGGATGCGAGTGGTCTAGACACTTCCCCTGACACTGGCATGCTATCTCCTCCAGTGGCTACGGAGGAGGGAGCCAATTTCGCAACGGTGTTGCGTAGAGCAGCTGGAGCCTTACACCTCCAATTGCCTACTGTGGCTGTCAGGACTAATCTCCTGACCGAAGTGCTTCAGCCGGCAGCTTCCTCTTCGGAGACTGTGCTGCCGTTTAATGATGCACTCACTGACGTTCTTTTGGGCACCTGGTCCAAGCCCACCACAGGGGCTCCTGTGGATAGGAACGTGGCCCGACGCCATCGCCCTGCTCCGGGCGACCCCTTGTTTCTCTCTCAACATCCCACCCCCGAGAGCTTGGTTGTCCAAGCCTCTGCCTCCCAAACCGCCTTCCCTACCGCCCCTCCGGATAGGGAATCCAAACGCCTGGACCAATTTGGGAAGAAGGCTTTTTCTTCCTCCAGTGCTGGCTTGCGGTCCGTCAACACCGCTTGCCTTTTGGGCCGATATACCCCCTCTCTGGGATTCGGTGGCGGCTGTTTTGCCCCAGTGTTCTGAGGAGGTCCAGACACTGCTTACCCGCACCATTGCGGAAGGTAGGGATGCAGCAAAGTACACCATACGATGTGGCCTTGATACCGCCGACTCGCTGGGCAGATCGCTTGCAATGACGGTGGCGCTGCGTCGCCACGCCTGGCTGAGAACAACTGGTTTCTCGGGTGATGTTCAGAATACACTTATGGACATGCCCTTTGATGGAGTCGGTCTTTTTGGTTCCAAAGCAGACCATGCGCTGGAGCGTTTTAAGGACTCACGGGCTACTGCCAAGTCCCTGGGCCTTTCTGTTGTGCGCCCTCCGCTAACCTCTGCTTTTCGCCCCTTTCGTGGCCTCGGAAGGGGCGCCCAGTCACGTCCGCAGCCCAGCCACCGGCCCGCGCAGCAAGCGTCTTCGGGTGGCCGGGGACGTGGCTACCGCCGTGGCGGTTCGGGCAACCAGCGTGCGGGTCAGGCCACCACCTCCGCCCCGTCCGAGGCCTCCAAGCCCTCCTAGTCCCTCCTTTCAGGTGCACAGCACGCCAGTAGGGGGCAGGGTCCGCCATCACCTTCACCACTGGCGTGCCATCACCTCGGACAGGTGGGTCTTGGACATTGTCCGAAGGGGCTACTCCCTCCCCTTCCAGACCACCCCCCCAGCCATGCCACCTCAATTCCACCGCATGTCAGGGGATCACTTGGTGCTTCTGCAGAAGGAAGTCACGGCCCTCTTGGCCAAGAGGGCCATCGAGCATGTTCCGACCCCAGAAGTAGGACGTGGTTGCTACTGCCACTACTTTCTGGTGCCCAAGAAGGACAAGGAGGACATGCGTCCTATCTTGGACCTCCGGAACGTCAATCGCTTCCTTCGGAAGGAGAAGTTCAAGATGCTCACCCTAGCTCAGGTCTTGACTGCCCTCGACCCTGGAGACTGGTTGGTAGCGTTGGACTTACAGGACGCTTATTTCCACATCCCCGTCCTGCCGGCCCATCGGCGTTACCTGCGGTTCACGGTAGGCCTCGAGCATTTTCAGTTCACCGTGCTCCCCTTTGGCCTTACAAGTGCCCCTCGGGTGTTCACGAAAGTGATGGCGGTGGTCGCAGCTCATCTGCGCCGGGCAGGGGTTCCAGTCTTCCCCTACCTCGACGACTGGCTGCTGAAGGCGGGCTCGTCCCAGGCAGTCGTCTCCCACCTCCAGACTACGGCCGAACTCCTGCACTCGCTGGGGTTCTCCATCAATGTGCCGAAGTCGCATCTGATTCCTTCTCCACAGCTCCTTTTCATCGGAGCAGTTCTGGATACGACGCAGTTTCGGGCCTATCCTCCCGAACGGCGAGTCCGGGATATTCAGGCTATGATTCCGATCTTTCAGCCTTTATCCTGGGTTTCGGTACGGATTACCCTGAGGCTGCTGGGCCTCATGGCCTCCTGCATCCTGCTGGTCGATCATGCCAGATGGCATATGCAGGCTCTGCAGTGGGACCTGAAGTTCCAGTGGGCGCAGCACCAGGGCAACCTGTCCGTTCACGTCCAGATCTCGGAGGGGACTGCAAAACAGTTGCAGTGGTGGCTCTCGAACCGGCAATGGATCATGGGCAGATCCCTCTCCCTTCCCCAACCAGAGCACACAGTTGTGACGGACGCGTCCCTTCTGGGATGGGGCGGTCACATGGGAGAGGCGGAGATCAGAGGCCCCTGGTCTCAGGCGGAGTCCCGGCTCCATATCAACCTTCTGGAGCTCCGGGCGATCCGACTTGCACTCAAGGCATTCCTTCCCTCTGTCAAAGGGAAGGTAGTGCAGGTGTTCACAGACAACACCACCGCCATGTGGTACTGCAACAAACAAGGCGGGGTGGGGTCGTGGACCTCTGTCAGGAGGCTCTGCGCCTCTGGACATGGCTGGAACATCAGGGCATGTTCCTGATGGTTCAACACCTGGCAGGTTCCCTGAACGCCAGGGCGGACGAACCTCAGCCGCAGGTGCATGATGGATCACGAATGGCGTCTTCACTCGGAAGTGGCGCAAGGACTCTTTCTACAGTGGGGAGAGCCTTGGTTAGATCTATTCGCCACCGAAGAGAACGCGCAATGTCAGCAGTTCTGCGCGTTGGAATTTCCAAGGCGGCACTCGCTCGGCGACGCTTTTCGTCGCGAGTGGAGTTGCGGTCTGTTGTACGCCTTTCCGCCTATACCACTTCTACACAGAGTTTTGAAGAAGATTCGGCGCGACCGGGCCCAAGTCATCCTTGTGGCTCCGGACTGGGCTCGAAGAGTTTGGTATCCCGAGCTACTCAGTATGAGCGTCGATCCCCCGATCCGTCTCCCTCTTCGGGAGGATCTTCTGTCGCAGCAGCAGGGGACGGTCCTCCACCCGAACCTGTCCAGTCTCCACCTGCTTGCGTGGAGATTGAGCGGCGGCAGTTGATTCCTTTCGACTTGCCTCCCGAAGTTTGTGATGTGATTCTGGCAGCCAGGCGTCCCTCCACTAAGGTGGTATACGCCTGCAGGTGGAACAAGTTTGTGGCATGGTGCACAGCAAAGGCTGTGAATGCCCTCTCTGCCCCTCTTTCTGAGGTTCTTCTGTTCCTGCTTTCTCTGGCCCAACAGGGTTCTGCCCTTGGTACCATCAAGGGCTATCTTTGTGCCATTTCGGCCTTCCTCAGGCTTCCTGATCAGCCCTCCCTTTTCAAGTCCCCTGTTGTTAACAGGTTCCTAAAAGGCATTACACACCTCTTCCCTCCTGTTCCGTTTGTGATGCCTCAGTGGGACTTGAACTTGGTTCTTACCTTTCTCATGTGCGCTCCCTTTGAGCCTCTACATAACTGTCCTCTTCATCTTCTGACTCTGAAGACAGCCTTTCTGGTGGGCATCACCTCCTCTCGGCGGGTGAGTGAGCTCCAGGCTCTATCATGCAAACCTCCCTTTCTGTCTGTCCATCCAGACAAGGTTGTTCTTAGGACGCGTCCGTCCTTCTTGCCAAAGGTGGTTACTGCCTTCCACATTGGGCAGACCATCACTTTGCCCACCTTCTTTCCGTCTCCGCATCCTTCCAGAGAGGCTCCACCGTCTGGACCCAAAACGTGCGCTTTCCTTTTATATCAACCGCACACAACACTTCCGGGTGGATGACCAGCTCTTTGTTGGCTACGTGGGCGCCAAAAAAGGTTGGGCGGTGCACAAGAGAACCATTTCCCGCTGGGTAACCTTGTGTATCAAAGCCTGCTATTCTTTGGCTAAGAAGGAGCCTCCTGTTGGGCTGCGTGCCCATTCCACCAGGGCAATGGCTGCTACCACGGCCTTAGGCCGCGGTGTTCCGCTGCAGGATATCTGTCAGGCAGCTACGTGGGCCTCGCTGCACACGTTTACCAAGCATTACTGCCTTGACAGCCAAGTCCGGAGAGACGGCTTCTTTGGCCGTTCTGTTCTCCGAGACTTCCTCGTCTGATCTTTGTTCGCAGACCCTCCACCGGGGTTGGTATTGCTGGGGTATCTATTCTAAGGTAAGGAATCTGTCACTAACGTCTCTTTCAGATGCACAAGTTACTAACTTGTGTAACGATATATCTGTAAGAGACAGTAGTTAGTGACAGATTCCTTACCGCTCCCACCCATCCTCCCCGTTCTGCGAACTGATTTCTAGGGTTAAGGACATCCCTTTCAGGACCCTAGTATTTTTCAGACACCTATGTCAGCTTCTTGCATGGCTCTGCGTTCCTGGCGCGGAAAATCGTGTACAGAACTGACGTCAGCGCGCAGGGGCGGTGTCTAAGTACTGCCCGCGACGTCATCCCGGCGATGCCAACGACGGACGCGGAGCCGCACGACGCCGCCGCCTACCGACGTGCAAGGGTACTGCTACGCAAAAACTTTCCGGATCCAGCCTGACGCCTGGGGATATTCTAAGGTAAGGAATCTGTCACTAACTACTGTCTCTTACAGATATATCGTTACACAAGTTAGTAACTTGTGCGTCAGCACCGTCCCCGCGGCTCTGGGAGTGCCTGTGGGGCCGCCGCCGCATTACCCCCTTATCCGGGTTCGGCGGCGACTTGGGCCGAGATACAGGAGTTCCTGTCGGCCATGGCCCGCCTCTTCGGGCCTCAAGGTCCCCCCGGTGCGACTTCGGGCCCCGCGGGCCCTGATTGGGTTTCTCCGTCGCCGCCGGCGACTCCGGTCCCGGCGCCGCCTGTCACACCAGCCTCTGTCCCGGCCCCGACCCCGGTGCTGCCACAACCCCGATCAACGCCGGTTGACCTGACCACACCTCCACCGGCGCCGATCTCTCCGGTGCCGTTCCCGACGCCGTCCGGGGCTCCGGGCGGCGTCGTTCCCCGGTTCTCTCTGGTTCCGGACACGGCGCCGGAGCTGCGTCGCTCGACGCCGGCTCCGATGCCGATGAGACCTTGGGTCCCGCATGTCCCTCCTCCTTATTTTGAACCAGAGGAGGACGAAGAGAACTGGGAGGGGTCGGATGACCCTCTCACACAGCAGTGTGAGTTCGATCAGGACTGGGCTGAGGAGCTTGGGGATGCCAGCGGTCTGGACACCTCCCCTGACTCTGGCATGCTGTCTCCTCCTTCCGTGGCAACGGAGGAGGGAGCAAATTTTGCAACGGTGTTGCGTAGAGCAGCTGGGGCCTTACACCTCCAATTGCCTACTGTGGCTGTCATGACTAACCTCTTGATGGAAGTGCTTCAGCCGGCGGCTACCTCCTCGGAGCCACTGCTGCCGTTTAATGACGCGCTTTCCGACGTTCTTTTGGGCACCTGGTCCAAGCCCGCCACAGGGGCTCCTGTGGATAGGAACGTGGCCCGAAGCCATCGCCCCGCTCCGGGCGACCCCCTGTTCCTCTCCCAACACCCCACTCCTGAGAGCTTGGTTGTCCAAGCCTCTGCTTCCCAAACCGCCTTCCCTACCGCTCCTCCGGATAGGGAATCCAAACGCCTGGATCAATTTGGGAAGAAGGTCTTTTCTTCCTCCAGTGCTGGCTTGCGGTCCGTCAACACCGCTTGCCTTTTGGGCCGATATTCCCACTCTCTGTGGGACTCGGTGGCGCAAGTTCTGCCCCAGTGCCCTGAGGAGGTCCAGACACTGCTTTCCCGCGCCATTGCGGAAGGAAGGGATGCGGCAAAGTACACCATCCGTTGTGGCCTTGATACCGCCGACTCGCTGGGCAGATCGCTTGCAACGACGGTGGCGCTGCGTCGCCACGCCTGGCTGAGGACAACTGGTTTCTCGGGTGATGTCCAAAACACACTCATGGACATGCCCTTTGATGGGGTCGGTCTTTTTGGAAACAAAGCAGACCATGCGCTGGAGCGCTTTAAGGACTCGCGGGCTACGGCCAAGTCCCTGGGACTTTCTGCTGTATGCCCTCCGCTACCGTCTGCTTTTCGCCCCTTTCGTGGCCACGGTGGGGCGCCCAGTCACGTCCGCTGCCCAGCCACCGGCCCGCGCAGCAAGCGCCTTCGCCTGGCCGAGGACGTGGCTCCCGCCGTGGCGGGTCAGGCAACCAGCGTGCGGGTCAGGCCACCAACCCCGCCCCGTCCGCGTCCTCCAAGCCCTCCTAGTCCTTCCTTTCAGGTGCACAGCACGCCAGTAGGGGGAAGGGTCCGGCATCACCTTCACCACTGGCGTGCCATCACCTCGGACAAGTGGGTCTTGGACATAGTCCGAAGGGGCTACTCCCTCCCCTTCGAGACCACCCAGCCATGCCACCTCAATTCCACCGCATGTCAGGGGATCACTTGGTGCTTCTTCAGAAGGAAGTTGCGGCCCTCTTGGCCAAGAGGGCCATCGAGCGCGTTCCGACCCCAGAAGTAGGACGTGGTTGCTACTCCCACTACTTTCTGGTGCCCAAAAGGACAAGGAGGACATGCGTCCTATCTTGGACCTCCGGAACGTCAATCGCTTCCTACGGAAGGAGAAGTTCAAGATGCTCACCTTAGCTCAGGTCTTGACTGCCCTCGACCCTGGAGACTGGATGGTAGCGTTGGACTTGCAGGACGCATATTTCCACATCCCCGTCCTGCCGGCCCACCGGCATTACCTGCGGTTCATGGTGGGCCTCGAGCATTTTCAATTCACCGTGCTCCCCTTTGGCCTCACAAGTGCCCCTCGGGTGTTCACAAAAGTGATGGCGGTGGTCGCAGCTCATCTGCGCCGGGCAGGGGTTCCAGTCTTCCCCTACCTCGACGACTGGCTGCTGAAGGCGGGCTCGTCCCAGGCAGTCGTCTCCCACCTCCAGACTACGGCCGAATTCCTGCACTCGCTGGGCTTCTCCATCAATGTGCCGAAGTCGCACCTGATTCCTTCTCCACAGCTCCTTTTCATCGGAGCAGTTCTGGACACGACGCAGTTTCGGGCCTATCCTCCCGGACGGCGAGTCTGGGATATTCAAGCTATGATTCCGATCTTTCAGCCTCTATCCTGGGTTTCGGTACGGATGACCCTGAGGCTGCTGGGCCTCATGGCCTCCTGCATCCTGCTGGTCGATCATGCCAGATGGCATATGCGGGCTCTGCAGTGGGACCTGAAGTTCCAGTGGGCGCAGCACCAGGGCAACCTGTCCGATCACGTCCAGATCTCGGAGGGTACTGCAAAACAGTTGCAGTGGTGGCTCTCGAACCGGCAATGGGTCAGGGGCAGATCCCTCTCCCTTCCCCAGCCAGAGCACACAGTCGTGACGGACGCGTCCCTTCTGGGATGGGGCGGTCACATGGGAGAGGCGGAGATCAGAGGCCTCTGGTCTCCGGCGGAGTCCCGGCTCCATATCAACCTTCTGGAGCTCCGGGCGATCCGACTTGCACTCAAGGCATTCCTTCCCTCTGTCAAGGGGAAGGTAGTCCAGGTGTTCACAGACAACACCACCGCCATGTGGTACTGCAACAAACAGGGCGGGGTGGGGTCGTGGACCCTATGTCAGGAGGCTCTGCGCCTCTGGACATGGCTGGAACATCAGGGCATTTTCCTGATGGTTCAACACCTGGCAGGTTCCCTGAACGCCAGGGCGGACGAACTCAGCCGCAGGTGCATGATGGATCACGAATGGCGTCTTCACTCGGAGGTGGCGCAAGGTCTCTTTCAGCAGTGGGGAGAGCCTTGGTTAGATTTGTTCGCCACCGAAGAGAACGCGCAATGTCAGCAGTTCTGCACTTTGGAATTTCCAAGGCGGCACTCGCTCGGCGACGCCTTTCGTCGCGAGTGGAGTTGCGGTCTGTTGTACGCCTTTCCGCCTATACCACTTCTACCCAGAGTGTTGAAGAAGATTCGGCGCGACCGGGCCCAAGTCATCCTTGTGGCTCCGGACTGGGCTCGAAGAGTTTGGTATCCCGAGCTACTCAGTATGAGCGTCGATCCCCTGATCCGTCTGCCTCTTCGGGAGGGTCTTCTGTCGCTACAGCAGGGGACGGTCCTCCACCCGAACCTGTCCAGTCTCCACCTGCTTGCGTGGAGATTGAGCGGCGGCAGTTGATTCCTTTCGACTTGCCTCCCGAAGTTTGTGATGTGATTCTGGCAGCCAGGCGTCCCTCCACTAAGGTGGTATACGCCTGCAGGTGGAGCAAATTTGTGACATGGTGCACAGCAAAGGCTGTGAATCCCCTTTCTGCCCCTCTTTCTGAGGTCCTTCTGTTCCTTCTTTCTCTGGCCCAACAGGGTTCTGCCCTGGGTACCATCAAGGGCTATCTTTGTGCGATCTCTGCCTTCCTCAGGCTTCCTGATCAGCCCTCCCTTTTCAAGTCCCCTGTTGTTATCAGATTTCTTAAAGGCATTACACACCTCTTTCCTCCTGTTCCGTTTGTGATGCCTCAATGGGACTTAAACTTGGTTCTTACTTTTTTAATGTGCGCTCCCTTTGAGCCTCTGCATAACTGTCCTCTTCGTCTTCTTACTCTGAAGACAGCCTTTCTGGTGGCCATCACCTCCGCTCGGCGGGTGAGTGAGCTCCAGGCTCTTTCATGCAAACCCCCCTTTCTGTCTGTTCATCCAGACAAGGTTGTTCTTCGGACGCGTCCGTCCTTCTTGCCGAAGGTGGTTACTGCCTTCCACATTGGGCAGACCATCACTTTGCCCACCTTCTTTCCGCCTCCGCATCCTTCCAGGGAGGAAGAGAGGCTCCACCGTCTGGACCCAAAACGTGCGCTTGCCTTTTACATCAGCCGCACACAACAGTTCCAGGTGGACGACCAGCTCTTTGTTGGCTACGTGGGCGCCAAAAAAGGTCGGGCGGTACACAAGAGGACCATCTCCCGCTGGGTTATCTTGTGTATCAAAGCCTGCTATTCTTTGGCTAAGAAGGAGCCTCCTGTTGGGCTGCGTGCCCATTCCACCAGGGCAACGGCTGCTACCACGGCCTTAGGCCGCGGTGTTCCGCTGCAGGATATATGTCAGGCAGCTACGTGGGCCTCGCTGCACACGTTTACCAAACATTACTGCCTTGACAGCCAGGTCCGGAGGGACGGCTTTTTTGGCCGTTCTGTCCTCCGCGACTTCCTTGTCTGAATCTGTTCGCAGACCCACCACCGGGGTTGGTATTGCTGGGGTATCTATTCTAAGGTAAGGAATCTGTCACTAACGTGTCTCTTTCAGATGCACAAGTTACTAACTTGTGTAACGATATATCTGTAAGAGACAGTAGTTAGTGACAGATTCCTTACCGCCCCACCCATCCTCCCCGTTCTGCGAACTGATTTCTAGGGTTAAGGACATCCCTTTCAGGGCCCTAGTATTTTTCAGACACCTATGTCAGCTTCTTGCATGGCTCTGCGTTCCTGGCGCCGAAAGTCGTGTACAGAACTGACGTCAGCGCGCAGGGGAGGCGTCTAAGTACTGGCCACGACGTCATCCCGGCGGTGCCGACGACGGACGCAGAGCTGCACGACGCCGCCTACCGACGCGCAAGGGTACTGCTACGCAAAAACTTTCCGGATCCAGCCTGACGCCTGGGGATATTCTAAGGTAAGGAATCTGTCACTAACTACTGTCTCTTACAGATATGTCGTTACACAAGTTAGTAACTTGTGCGTTATAAATATTATAAATAAGAATACATTTATTCATTATTATATTATCTAAAAGCATGTAAATACATGGACAATTGCTTGCAGTATAGGGGAGTGCCAGAATGTTAACAGGACAACAATAAATACATATAAAATACAATACACATAAATAAAATCATCTAACAGGACAACGAAGGGCTTTACTGCGAAGTACCCACATGTCACCCAGGAATTTAGCGGTGGAAATAGCCATTACTGGGCAGGGATCCGATCTAAGGATATGGAGGGCTTCCTGGTGGATACGTACAACTAAACGCCTGCATATAGGTGCAAGCCAAATATGTAGAGGAGATAAGTAGCCTGGACAGGCAAACAAAACATTGGAGACACTCTCTCTTGAGGAGCTACAGTTAGGACATAGAGTGCCTCCGTTACCTGCCCATCCTTAAGTAAACACTGTAAGGGGTAAAGTGCCTATTCGGAACTCAAAGTATAATTTCCTATGAAATGGAACAGACACTAAATTTGAAAACGACTCGAACCCCTGTGTGGAGTGTATATCAATAAAGTCACTGGTCCACTTGGCGGTGGCTGCCTTCCGGGATTCCTCAGCCACCAACAGTGACCAGTATTTCTTTTTCTGGATGGTCTTAGATGGAAAAACAGATGTAGCTGGATGGTCTCACAGATCCTGGAGCCTTAGCGAGTACAATGCTGATTTCATGTTTGAGAGCCATGAAATTGTATTCAGTTGGTCGGCCTTCATAACATCCTTTAGGCTTTCTACATAGTGGACAAGTTCAGGAGTAGTCCACAGGCGTCTCCAGTACAACAAGGGCCACAAACGGATTTTACTCGATACTTCACCCACACCCAAGTCACTAAACAGTTGATATAGCTGGGTACTATGTGGGATACAAGATTCCTATCGAATTTATTCTCAGTTCTTGTGAGATCATCATGTTTAGAAAACCCCTATAATTCAGCCCCATATAGGACTGAACCCAAGGCCTTAGCCTCGTAGATCTTGAGTGCAGGAGAAATGGGCTTTGTGTGAGATGTAGAGAATTCCTTGAGTATTACCCATGAGATCTGTTTAAGCTTAGTGGTTGCCTTGTTGATATGAAGATGCCACGAAATGCCCTCTGCAAATGTAACCCCTAGATAGGCGAAAGAATCTGCCTTCTCAAGCGGAAATTCCCCTGCGAATAAGCTACCCTTAAAGGATCTATGCTGATTAAAAAAACATGACCTTAGTTTTAAGAGGATTGATCTCCAAGCCCGAGCGGCACAGAACTTGTTAAAACGGATCAAAAGTTTCTGGAGTCACCCGGAGTCTTGGAGATGAACAAGATGTCATCCTGAATATAAGAATCAGAATTTTGAGACCAGCCAGAGATGGGGCATCCACTTCCTCTTGAGACAAGAAGGAAACAATATCATTAATAAAAAGTGAAAACAGGGTTGGAGCCAGGTCGCAGCCCTGGCGAACACCTTTACAAACTGGTACCCTTTTCGTCAACTGGGCCTGGTCTTACCCCCCGACCCGCCCCCTTCCCCCACCCCCGGCCAACGGATACATGCATAATTATCTTCGTGCAGACGGGTTAGAAGAGATATAATGTCAGGGGGCATTACTAGATCAGCCAAAGCACTCCAAAGTCCAGATCGAGGAATCAAATCAAAAGCCGATTTTAGGTCGACAAAAGCGACATAGAGACTACCACTGCTAATCAAGAAAGTTCTCCAGTAAATTAGCACAAAGCTGATCAATGGTTGAGACCATGAGGTGAAAGCCTGCTTGAAACGAACTAAGAATGTCATTCTCCTCCATCCAGTCTTGAATTTTATTAAGAAGGCAACAACCAAAAATGTTCCGAATGCAGTCTATAGGGCTTATTGGCCTGTAATTGGATGGTATTGAGCAGTCGCCTTTTTATGTAGAGGTAGATCCATGGCACCTTTCTACTAGTCAGGGATGGGAGCTCCTGTTGCAATTGCATTGGCCAGGGCTAGGATGTAACAGGACCAGGTCTCAATATCAGATAAAAAAAAATATCTGCTGGAATACCATCGGGACCAGCCATTCGCCCACATGAGACCGCGTTCAAGGACTGAACAGTATCTGCAGTTTCAAACATCGGCGTAGGGCTAATGTTTGTCTGAAGGACTATGGTGTCTGTTGATACTGCGGGGTCAGCAGCGTCATCAGAATAAAGATTATGAAAATAATTTACCCAGTCAGAAGCAGCCATGTTATTAATGGGATCCAGTGAAGCTTTGGAATGGCCCGTGCCACCAAAGACCAGAATTTAGAGGGATCAAGGTCAGAACATGTATCTAGAAGGGCCCTCCACCTATGTTCGTCCCAATCTCTTTTGGCTTAAAAAATATCCTTGTTGTATTCCTTCCTTAGCACTGGTATATGCGCCATGTCTTTTGTTTTGATGGCGTTAACTAGCATCCGGTTTGTTGAATGACATTCTTTATTATACCACGATTGTTGTTTACCTCTGTTGTTCCTATTTGTTACCTTTTAAATGGTAAAGAAAGAGAGAATGCGTTCAAAGAATGCCCCATGAATGAGGACCAGTTGGTCAGGAAAGCTAGCTTCGAACTCCACGATATGGGTAAGAGCTAAATTAAGATCCTCATGGACAGTAACCAAAATTTCTGGGCATACGACAATCTTATGCTATTTCAGATGACGTTTATCTGCAGTCAAGGCAACATCCCTTTTGTGAGAAGGTGGACAAATATCTAAAGGGATTGACTCACAAAAAGCCTTAAAAGTTGCAGATAGGGGATTATGGTCATTTTCGGTTCTTTCTAACACAGTCATATCAATGTCTGCTGGCCATAATCTCAGATCGACTAAGATATAGTCTATGCGGCTTATGTGCAGAGGCTTATTAAAAGTGTGAGCACCCTTCGGGTCAAATTTGGTACTGCCATTAAGTGCCCTTGAGCCATCCTCTACTGTGAGTGCCTTTAAATGGACTGCAGAGTGAGTCTAAATACGAATAGATTGAATATCTAGGAGGGGTTCTGCCTAGGCGGCATCCTCATCCTCAGTTAAATGTGCATGGTGGTCATCCAATGCCTCAAATGTATGATGAAAATCACCCCCTAAAATAAGTAAATGTTGTTGGGGGTGTTGGTCTAGAAAATGCTCAAGCACTTGCAAGGTGTGTGAAACCAATTCTTTCCTTGCACCTCTTACATAAATATTAAGAATGGTTACCTGATGGTTACTATCAATGTCCAACTGAATACCTAATATATCATGGGAATCAATTTTAAGTTGGAAAACTTTGCAATTTAATGAGGCTCGAATACAGATAACCAAACCCTCTGCAGCCCTTCCCTTGGGGCTGGGAGTAGCAGGGACAAAAGAATTAGGAAAAACCGGCCTACAGATAGAAGAATCCAAGGACCAGGTTTCTTGTATAATACAGATGTCATATTTGTCAGTTAGAACATTTCAAACTGGAAGAGGTATTTTAGATCGAAGTCCAGCTATGTTTCCTGAAATAATGTGCAATTCGGTAGGGTCAAAAGATACATGACCCTGAGATGGAGTTTTAGACTCAGCGGAAAAAGGCAGAAGGCCAGATGAAACGGTAGTCAAAATATTAACAGCATCTGATAGAGACATCTAGTAACAGATTCCTTACCTTTGAACTTCCAGGCGTCAGGCTGGATACGGAAGATTTTTCTCAGCAATAGCCCTGCACGCTAGTAGGTGGCGTCGGTCGACTCCGCGTGAGGTCGTCGGCGTTGTGTTCGTCGTGACATCCGCATCATCAATATACCCGCCACTCCGGCGCACTGACGTCAGTTCTTTCTGCGCCATCAGCGCCGATCCGTTGAAGAGAGCTACCCCCTGTCATTTTTTGACAGACTTTTTCGACTTTTTGTCGACTTAGTTGGTGTTGTGTATATTATGTCAAGCAAGAAGACTTCGGGGTTCAAGCCGTGCGGCACATGTCACCGCGCCATGTCGGTCACAGGCCCCCATTTGGTCTGTCTTTGGTGCCTGGAGCGCGACCACAACTCCAAGTCGTGCTCCAACTGCTGGGCCATGGCGCTGAAGGCTTTGAGGGAGTGGTCTCTAAAGCTTCTCACGGCCCGGCGCCCTGCTCCGCGGAGGTTGCCTCGCCGGTCTCAGTCCAGGTCTCGGTCGAGAGGAAGGTCCGTGCACCGCTCCTGTGAATCGAAATCCTCTTTGTTGAAGTTGTCGAAGTCAGGTAAGAGGCACCACAAGCCTGCTTCGACTTTGCCCGCCGTTGTCTCACGACATGGCGGAGGAACCTCTGCGTTTGAGGCCCCGCTCTGCGGAGCAGGTGCCTGGGTCGGCTCTGCATTTCCCTCCCTTTCTGGGGCCAGGGCGACCCCCGCTAAAGTGCAAGAATTTTGACGCCATGTGCGCCATATTTGGGCGACCTGACCCTGCAGGCGCGCCTGCGGGCCCCGCATGCTCAGTAGACTGAGGGGCTCCCGTGGTCCTCATGCTGGCGGCTCCTGCCCTGGCACCACGGCCTCCGAGTGGACCCTTTCCCAGGTCCGGACCGACGCAGGTTGCACCTCCACAGCGACCTTCCCCAGCGTTGCTTTCGGCGCCGAGGTCCTCTGCGGCGCCTCCCCGATCCTCATTCCTGATGACACGGAGCCGGTCGGGCGTCCTCCGACGCAGAGACTGGCGCCAATGGAGCTGTACGGCTCCATGCCGTTTTTTCTGCCCTATTCTGAAGGGTTAGGAATAGAGGAAGAGGATTGGGAGGGGGAGGGGGAGCAGAATCCCTTAGAAATCCTGCAACAACAAGATCTGGACTGGTACGAGGAATTGGGTGAAGCCAGTGGTCTGGACACCTCCCCAGACTCTGGCATGCTTTCCCCTCCTACCCTGGCTACGGAGGAGGGACAATCTTTTGCCAAGGTAGTGCGTAGGGCTGCTGAGGTCCTTGACCTGCAGCTTCCTACACTGGCGGTCAAGACGAATGTCTTGACAGAGGTCCTGCAGCCTGGGGTCTCGAGTTCGGAACCCCTACTGCCTTTCAATGAGGCCTTGACAGACGTCCTTCTAGGGACATGGTCCAAACCCAGCACGGGGGCTCCTGTGAATAGGACTATCGCCCCCCGCCATCGCCCGCACCTGGCGACCCACTTTTCTTCACCACCCACTCCGCCCCCCAAAGCTTGGTGGTCCAAGCTTCCACTTCCCGTGGCGCATTCCCTTCCGCACCACTGGACAGGGAATCCAAGAGGCTGAAAAACTTTGGAAAGAAAATGATTTCCTCCGCCAGCCTAGCACTGCGGTCGGTGAACACCGCATGCCTCTTGGCCGTTACTCCCATTCCATATGGAATACGGTAGTGCAGGTGCTGCCCAGAGTCTCGGAGGAGGACCGGGCCCTACTTTACCAAGCTATATCAGATGGGAGGGACGCAGCTTAGTTCACCATCAGATGTGGTTTGGACACGACAGACGCGCTAGGTAGAGCGATTTCCACGACTGTGGCAGTTCGTAAGAATAAGGTAGGAGCCAATCGCAATCCTTGGTACTCTCCTAAACTTCGCGAGGCTCAAGCAATCGTGTAAAAAGCTTGAAAGAAGATGGAGAAAGGATTTTTCAGCACTCTACAAAGATAAATATAGAGAGGCTATTAGAATCTACAAAGTTGAAATAAAACTGGCTCAGGCTCTCTACTTTGAGGAGAAAATTACATCAGCCTACAATTCCCCACGCGAAATCTTTCGCATTGCCAAATCACTTCTTCAATCCCCCGCCTCTCCCATTGTATCTGCTGATACTTTCTCTCGCTGTAATAAAATGGCAAAGTTTTTTTTCAATAAAATACAGGATATATACTCCGCCTTCCCTCAGGAGATAGCCCAACAAAACGTAACATCTCTGGACATTATGCCCCAAGATAGAGAATGCTTATTTGCTGAAATCCCTCTTCTCAATTTGTCCATTCTTTGAGGGATTCTCAGCCAATTAAAATCTGACTCGCCCATGGATTCCTCCCCCCCCCATCCTCAATTTAGTCACGGAGACCGTTGCCCCTGTGATCCTCGATTTGATTAATGCCTCATTCCAGATGGGACTTGTCCCCCTTCTTGGAAGCGGGCAATGGTCAAAGCATTGTTAAAAAAAAAGACAATCTAGATCCGGAAGTGGGGGGGAATTACCGCCCCAATTCACTACTGCCAAGAATCAGCAAAATTGCTGAGAAGCATCTTAACTCTGCTCCTTCTGCTTTTTTAGAAAATAATGACTGTCTCCACCCTTCACAGATGGGATTTAGACCCCTATGAGGTACAGAGACTGCTCTCCTGGCAGTAGTAGAAGAGTCTAGAAAAATCCTAGATGACGGAGGCTGCGCTGCTATTATTCTTCTAGACCTCAGCGCAGCCTTCGATACGGTTAATCACCAGCTGCTGATCCAGAGACTTAATGATGTGGGAGTGGTCGGGACAGCACTGAAATGGCTGCAGTCCTTTCTGGAGGATAGATCTTTTGAAGTCTACGAGGATGATATCACCTCAGAACGGATGCCGCTTAGATGTGGGGTTCCTCAGGGCTCCTCCCTAAGCCCCACACTATTTAATATCTACATGAGGTCTCTGGCGGAGGTGGTTCTACCTTTCAGAATTCAGATTGTCACATATGCCGATGACACCCAACTGGTTGTCTCTTTCAATCAGCCGGAGAGTACTGGACATGGTCTAACAAGGTGCCTTGAGAAGGTTTCATTATGGATGGAATGTTCGTATTTGAAACTTAACGGAGCAAAGACGGAGCTGATGTTCCTCGGCAATTCACCCTCTCTCAATATAGGACCATTCTGGCCCAGCTGCCTGGGCCCAGCCCCCTCTCCCAAAGACCAGATTAAGAGCCTGGGTGTCTGGCTTGATCGGAACCTTGATTTCAAGGTACAAGCACGGAAGGTTGGAGCCAGTTGCTATGGGATCCTAAGAATGATAAGGAAAATCCTCCCTTTGCTACCTTTTGCAGCCAGAAGATTGCTGGTGCAAGCATTGATTCTCTCCCGGCTTGACTATGCCAATGCCCTTTACTTAGGAGCTCCATGCTGTTCCACAAAAAAACTACAGATTGTGCAAAACTGCGCAGCACGCCTGTTATTGAACATACCCAATCGTTTATCAGCTAAGCCTGCCCTTGCGGTTCTCCACTGGCTTCCTATCCAGGATAGGATCCAATTTAAGGCATTGTGCATGGCTCACAAAGCATTATCAGGGAAGGGATCCTCCTTCATCCGATCTACTATTCTGCCCTATCGTGCTAACGGGGCCTTAAGGTCGGACAACAAACATCTGGTAGTAGTACCAAAAATAAAAAGATCGAGGAGTGGAGAACGCCTTTTTTCATATAATGTTGCCAAACTTTGGAATCGCCTTCCCCTTCAGATCCGGCTTGAACCAAATTATTTGATCTTTCGAAAACAAATTAAAACTTTTCTCTTTCCCTAAATACTGCTCGGAGCCTTTGATCGCACTGCCATAGAGCTGGGATGCCCTCGGGTAACCACGCGCTCTAGAAATGCTGCTTCAATTCACTTTAATTTGTCGCCATGCCTGGCTGAGAACATCTGGTTTTTCGGGGGATGTCCAGGCTAACCTCACGGACATGCCCTTTGATGGCTCCCGTCTCTTCGGAGACAAGGCGAATGCTGTCCTTGAGCGCTTTAAAGACTGCGGGCCACACTACCGCCCCCAGGGCTTCATCCAATTTTCGCTCCTTTTGTGTCTACGGAAGGGGCTATCAGCCGCGCCAACCCTATCCCGGCCAGAGGGCCCTGCAAGTTTAGCAACCTCTGCGGGGCCATGGACGCGGTTCACCCCTGCCTCGTGGGTCAGGGAACCAGAAGTCGAGCCAAGCCACCATCCCCTCCTCCACCGCAAAACCTTCGTAGTCCGCTCCCCCTGGGACCACTCTCGGCCAGTGGGTGGCAGATTACGCCATCATCTCCATCACTGGCAAACATTACATCGGACAGGTGGGTGTTGCAAATCATCCGAAAGGGCTACTCCCTCCCTTTCGAGACTACCCCCCATCTATGCCTCCAGTGTACGATCGGCTGATGGAGGATCACCTTGCCTTGCTCCGCGAGGAACTCTCAACTCTCTTGGCCAAGGGAGCTATAGAGAGGGTTCCCGGGCCCAAAGTAGGCAGTGATTGCTATTCCCGCTACTTCCTGGTCCCAAAGAAGGACGAAGGTCTTTGGCCTACCCTAGACCTCAGAACCCTCAATTACTTCCTCAAAAAGGAGAAATTCAAGATGCTCTCTCTTGCTCAGGTCCTGTCTGCCTTGGATCCAGGAGACGGGATGGTAGCGCTGGACTTGCAGGATTCCTATTTCCATGTTCCCATCCTGCCTGCCCATCGTCGCTACCTGCGGTTCACTGTGGGTCACAAGCACTTTCAATTTGCGGTGCTCACCTTAGGCCTCAACAGCGCCCCTTGGGTGTTCACAAAGGTGATGGCGGTGGTCGCAGCCCATATGCGGAGATCAGGGGTTCCAGTCTTCCTCCTATCTCGACGCCTGGTTGTTGAAGGCAGTCTTGCCCCAAGCAGTTGTCTCCCACCTCCAGGCTTCGGCAAACCTCCTGCATTTGCCAAAGTCACACCTGACTCCCTCCCAGACGCTCCTTTTCATTGGGGCGGTTTTGGACACGGTGCAGTTTCGGGCCTATCCTCCTGAACGGTGAGTCCAAGATATTCAGGCTATGATACCGATGTTTCAGCTTCTATCTTGGATTCCGGTGAGAATGACTCTGAGGCTGTTGGGCCTCATGGCCTCCTGCATCCTGCTAGTGAGCCATGCACAGTGGCACATGTGGGCCCTGCAGTGGGACCTGAAGTTCCACAGCATCGAGGAAATCTCACTGACCTGGTTCAGATTTCAGAGGGCACTGCGAACAACCTGCAGTGGTGGCTTACGAACCGTGAGTGGTTCAAGGGCAGATCCCTCTCTCTTCCCCACCCAGATCTCACAGTAGTGACGGATGCGTCCCTTCTGGGATGGGTGGCCATCTGGGAGAGGTGGAGATCAGAGGACTCTGGTCTCCGGCGGAAGCCAAGCTCTTTATTAATCTTTTGGAGCTTCGGGCGATCCGGCTGGCACTGAAAGACTTTTTGCCGTCAATAAAGGGAAGGCTCGTACAGGTGTTTACGGACAAAACTACCGCCATGTGGTACTGCAACAAACAGGGCGGAGTGGGGTTGTGGACTCTGTCAAGAGGCCCTGCGTCTATGGACTTGGCTGGAACATAAGGGCATTTCCCTGGTGGTTCAACACCTGGCTGGTTCTCTGAACGCCAGGGCGGACGAGCTCAGGCGAAGGTGCCTTGCGGATCACGAATGGCGTCTCCATACAGAGGTGGCGCAAGGTCTCTTGCAGCGGTGGGGATCTGTTTGCCTCCGAAGAAAACGCGCAATGTCAGCTGTTTTGTGTGCTGGAGTTTCCAAGGCGGCACTCGCTTGGCAACGCTTTTCGTCGCGAGTGGAGCTCAGGCCTCCTATAAGCCTTTCCGCCCATACTACTCCTGCCCAGAGTGCTCAAGACGATCAGGAGCAACCAGGCACAAGTTATTCTTAGGTCTCGGGACTGGGCACGGAGAGTTTGGTATCCCGAGCTTCTGGACATGAGCATTGATCCACCGGTCAGGCTGCCTCTTCGGGAGGATCTTCTGTTGCAGCAGCAGGGGAGGATTCTCCCCCCGAACCTGTCCACTCTCCGCCTCCTTGGGTGGAGATTGAGTGGGGACAGTAAGGCCATGCTGTCCAGAAGAGGATTATATCCAGATGGGTCATCCTCTTTATTAAAATTTGTTGTGCCTTAGTGAAGAAAGATCCCCCTGAAGGGTGAGGGCGGCCACCACGGCCCTCCAGCGTGGTGTTCCTGTCTCTGACATCTCCCAAGCTGCCACGTGGTCAGCTCTGCACACGTTTGCCAGACACTACGGCCTGGATTCCCAGGTCCGCAGAGACCAGGTCGCTCTGTTTTACAGGATTTTCTGGTCTAAGCCGTTTGGCAGTCCCGCCCCTGGGGATGGTATTGCTTGGGTATCTGTTCAAAGGTAAGGAATTTGCGGCTAGCTGTCTATATCAGATGAACAGGTTACTTACCTTCGGTAATGGCTTATTATCTGGTAGAGACATGATCTAGCTGCAGATTCCTTACCGACCCACCCATCCTCCCTGCACTGCGGAATTGGTTGTTACGTGTCAGGGATGTTCCCCTTCAGGGCCCTATTCATTAATTTTTTAACACACCATGGTCCGTCACTTCATGGCTTCGCGCTTCTGCCGTGAAAAGTACTGACATCAGTGCGCTAGAGTGGTGTTATATTGACGGCGCAGACGTCACGACGACTAACATGACGCCGACGTCGCGCTGAGTCGACCTACGCCACCTACCGGCACGCAGGGGTACTGCTGAGAAAAATCTTCCGTATCCAGCCTGACGCCTGGAAGTTCAAAGGTAAGGAATCTGCGGCTAGATAATGTCTCTACCAGATAAGGCGTTACCGAAGGTAAGTAACTTGTCCATGAGAAATAAGCTTGTTGTTCAAGCGAAGAGTCCGAGCAACATGCAAAGGTTGGCTCAAAGGATCAGGACAAACAACACACAAAGTCTGGCTCACAGGAGACTTTAAATTGAATAAGTGATTGGACCCTCTACTTGCCTCTAGAGAGCCTGTTGGAATAGGACTCCCATTTCATTATGTGTGCTCAGGCTTGTAATGGATATGGGGAGTCCTAAAATTTTGGACAGAAGTGTATTCTCTACTGTCTGTAAAGAAGACACTGGGGCATACCCCATACTCCCTCTCCATACTTGCCCACCGAGAGACACTTGCTTATATATAACATCACTATTTCTGTTGGGGGCTTATGTCCCAATGTTTTAAGCAGATCTATTGAGTGCCTCGCAAGCTGCTTCAGTAAGTTGTGACTTCTGATTTACAAGACTATCCCAGGTCAGATTTGCCGAAATTAATATCCTCAGATAGCTAAAAGTTGATGTTTTCAGTATTGGCGTTCCTCCCACACAAAAAACTTCCTAGAGCAGGTGTTTTTGGGGCCACTAGTCAGAATATAAGATTTCTTACGATTTACCTTGAGCTTCAGATCACCCATAAAGGTATTGAACCCATCCAGCAAAACACGTTAGCGGTGCACGACAAAAGCACTGCATCATCCGCATAAAGGAGCATGGGTACCAAACGGTCGCCCTCTCTGGGAGTATCAGCAGTTGCATGAAGTTCATTAATATAATTCCCCCCGCCCCCCGTAACTGGAATCAGAGACGTCAAATCCCCATCCTGTGTAAAACGAACCCTCATGGTAGTGTCTTGATTTAACCTTCTCAAAACCATTAAAGAGGGGGGGGAATCAACCCTAGCTCGACCCATAATCTTCCAAAGTTTCTCTGTCCACTAAATCAAAGGCCCAGGAGAGGTCCATAAAAGCAATGTGCATGGCACCTCTCCTGGCCTTGACATACTTATTTAATATAAGGGACAGATTGAGTGTTTGTTCTGAGGTGCCTAAGCCTGGTCAAAACCTGTACTGGACATCCGTACAGAAGGCTCCCTCTTTTGCCGAGGCTTCCAGTTTCCCCAGTATCGCTCTCCCAAAGATCTTAGCAGTAGATTCAATGACTCTAATGGCCAGAGCTCTAAAAATATTTGTTAGCAATGAAGCCCAGAGGTCTAGATCATACTTAAAAAGCTTGACAGGAACCTCATCTGGACCTGAAGTGTTTCCTGAAACTGAGCTGGCAGTAGCTTTTCAGAATTCCCCAATTGTAATTGAATTACTGAGTCACCAAATCCTCACAATTAATTGCAGTGTCTTGCGAAACCACAGGAGACACTTTCCCTAACTCAGCAGTTAATATTTTCGAGAAATGGGAGTCTCAGTCTTGCTCTAAAATAAGACAGTTCCTGAGGGAGTTTTACCATTAAAAAAAAAAAGACAGTTTACTATCTCCCAGAAAGCCTTGTTATCTTTGGCAGATCTTTCCATGCCTGAGTTCTTATCTCTTGTTTCCGTCTTTCAAACACAACAGTAAAATTCCACCTTGCTTCTCTAACCTCCACAGGATCAAGAGGCACTTTATTAGTTGCTTCTTTCAGGAGTTTGAGAGCCTTAGTGCAGTCTTTATTAAACCAAGAGTATATTGTGCAGGCCTTCATTGGTTTAACCTAGGTTAACAACTCTGCAATGGAAGTGCAGATTTTCTCAAAATTATCCCGAAATATCCCAATGTCTATGCTTCAGGTTAGGCAATACATAAACTGATCAAGCCTAGACAAAACCAGTTCAGAATGAATTTTGGAGGGATCTACCTTTTTCCATTTACTACAGGCCCCTTGGTTTCGAGAGAAGGTTTAGGGTGCAATCTGTCTAGCAGGCGAGGTTTGGGGGGTGTGAATGAAAAGGAAAAAATTAGACTAATTGGTCGATGATCACTAAAGGGAGAGGACAAAATTTCATATTTGCTTAAAGGAGTCAAGGTAGCAGAAACAAGAATATGGTTAATAACATTCCCATTTCTCGAAAAAAATAAACAAACGAAAAATTTCAATTAAATAATTATAATTAAAAATTAATTAATTTACTTCCCCCCATACCCCACAAAACCCACAACCCACACCTGAACCGTAACTTAAAAAATGTATTATACAATGAAGATAAATCATTATTAATTAAATAATTAATATTCATTAAAAACTAATTATTAATTAAATTAATTTACTTCCATCCCTATAACCCTATAAGCCACACAAGCAGCCACGGTACTAAAATTCACAAACAAATATTAAATTTCAAAACTACTAAAAATATAAAAACTATTTTAAAAAATATTAACAATATGTGGTAATCTAATATGTGATGTAAGGCAGTGGTGGAACACACGGTGTTCTGTGATTCACGTTCTGCCATTTCAATGTGCTTTGCCAGGACGGTAGTTGCTTCCTGGTGCTGTTCGAGTACAAACTTCTATAAATGCCTGAACATTCAACTTGCGTTTGTGTTATAAGTTGAGTACTACAATTTGGCGACGATCGGGTTTTCAAAGTGAAATAACCCGACGAAGAGTGTGGGACAAGATATGGGTGACCTTTTTTTATTTTTTATTGCTATATTCAAAAATGTGAGCGGCATGTAACTTTGGTGACAGCTGTGAGGTGCGCAGCGTCCAAATTTCCACGAGCTCACTCACCTCAGATGTACCGACAACTTCTTTCAACCACCATCTATCTCCACCTTTCACTCCTGTACCTCATTACTCCTTCCTCACCCCTCCCTGCCCTCCCTCGCCAATTGCACTCCCTCCGTAACCCATCAATCCTCCCAACATTCCGTGCTCGGCCCCTACTCTTTTTTGAAAACAAACTAGGATTTCTCATCTCCTCTATCTCCCAGCTTGAAGCCACCATCTCACTCCTAAGTACTAAAATTTCCACTTTCCCAACAACCCAATTCCCCTGGCAAGCACCCACTTCCCCAAACTTCAGAGGAATACTTTGCTCCCGTGCCCCAAAAAGGCCACACACAATCTGTCTTCTGCAAACATCGCTAATTTACTGGCTAGTTACAAGACTTCTAACGCCATCCCCCTTCCCCTCTCCACTTAAGTCTACTCTTTGCACTATTCCGACCATCTCCTCTGCCAGAACTAAACATCAGCCTTATTCTACCTTGTCACCCTCATACAGGAACATTAACCCTATCACCCCTATAAGCCCAAACGCCCCCCTTAACCAAAACAGTCTTGTCAGAGTTGCGCTGTTTGCTCCACAACTGCAGATCTGCAATTAAACACAAGCTGGAAATTTCTGACACCATCATTCTTCACAATCTTGACATTCTTTTCCTCACTGAGACCTGGTTCAACGACACCTCTCATACTATTTTTGATCTTCTGCTACCCACCGACTACTCCATCTTTAAAAATGACAGAACAGATAAAGTTTGGGGAGGTATTGCAATCATCTTCAGAAACTCCCTTCATTTCAAGGTACTTCCTAACAGTTCCTTCCATACATTTGAATGCCTTTCTCTGGAGCTTCAAGTGCAACACTGCTCCCCTTTCAGATTTCATGCCATTTATCACCCGCCCGGTGACTGCTCCTCTTTCTTGGAGGAACTGACCGACTAAGCCAGCGACCAATGCTCTCAAAGTGACAGACAGATTTTTCTGGGAGGCTTTAATCTTCACTGGGGCTCCTTGGAAGACTCAGCTGCCAATAGGCTTGCCACTTTTCTCTCAGTTAATGATCTTATCCAACACTGCACAGAACCAACACACTCTAAGTGCTCAATTCTGGACCTTGTTATGTCAATCAATCAATCAATCAATCAAGCATTTGTATAGCGCGCTACTCACCCGGAGGGTCTCAAGGTGCTTGGGGGAGGGGGGTCCGCTACTGTTCGAACAGCCAGGTCTTGAGTTGCTTCCTGAAGGAGAGGTGGTCTTGGGTAAGGCGGAGGTGGATGGGTAGGGAGTTCCACGTCTTGGCAGCCAGGTAGGAGAAGGATCTTCCTCCCGTTGTGGCTCTTTGGATGCGGGGGACGGCGGCGAGGGCGTGGTTGGTCGATCGTAGCTGGCGGGTGGGAGTGTAGAAGGTCAGACGGTCGTTGAGGTATCTGGGGCCTTGGTTGTGGAGAGCTTTGTGTGCGTGGGTGAGGAGTCGGAACGTGATTCTCTTGCTGACGGGGAGCCAGTGCAGGTCTCTCAGGTGTCCGGCGATGTGGCTGTGTCGGGGGATGTCCAGGATGAGTCGAGCTGAGGCGTTCTGGATGCGTTGGAGTCTTTTTTGAAGTTTGGCTGTGGTTCCGGCGTAGAGGGAGTTGCCGTAGTCCAGTCGGCTGGTGACGAGGGCCTGGGTGACCGTCTTCCTGGTTTCGGTGGGGATCCACCGGAAGATCTTGCGCAGCATGCGTAGGATGTTGAAGCAAGACGAGGAGACGGCGTTGACTTGTCGGGTCATTGAGAGGGAGGAGTCCAGGATGAAGCCCAGGTTGCGTGCGTGGTCCGTTGGTTTGGGTGCGTTGCCCAGGGCAGGGGGCCACCAGGAGTCGTCCCAGGCGGAGGGTGATGATCCTAGGATGAGGACTTCCGTCTTATCTGAGTTCAGTTTCAGGCGGCTGTTCCTCATCCACTCGGCTACGTCCTTCATCCCTTCATGTAGGTTGGTTCTGGCGGTTGTGGGGTCGTTGGTGAGGGAGAGGATCAGCTGGGTGTCGTCGGCGTAGGAGATGATGTTGAGGTTGTGTTGGCGTGCGATGGCTGCGAGGGGGCTCATGTAGACGTTGAAGAGGGTGGGGCTGAGTGATGATCCTTGTGGTACGCCGCAGATGACTTCGGTGGCCTCGGAACTGAACGGGGGAGGCGGACTCTCTGGGTTCTTCCGGCGAGGAAGGAGATGATCCACTCCAGTGCCTTCTCTTGGATTCCGACGTTGTTCAGGCGTTGCACTAGGGTGCGGTGGCAGACTGTGTCGAACGCTGCGGAGAGGTCCAGGAGGATGAGGGCCGCTGTTTCCCCGTTGTCGAGCAGGGCTCGGATGTCGTCGGTGGCTGCGATGAGGGCGGTCTCGGTGCTGTGGTTGGCCCGGAAGCCGGACTGCGAGTGGTCGAGGGATCCATTCGTCTCGAGGAAGGCGGCCAGTTGTCTGTTGACGGTCTTCTCGATGACTTTGGCAGGAAAAGGAAGGAGCGAGATGGGGCGGTAGTTTTTGAGGTCGGTGGGATCCGCTGACGGTTTCTTCAGTAGGGCGCTGAGTTCGGCGTGCTTCCAGCTCTCTGGGAAGGTGGCGGTGTCGAGGGAGGTGTTGATGATGTCCCGGAGGTGGGGTGCGATGACGGCGTCGGCCTTGTTGAAGACGTGGTGAGGGCAGGGGTCGGTTGGTGATCCGGAGTGGATGGAGTTCATCGTGCGGATAGTGTCTTCGGTGTTGATCGGGGTCCAGGCTCGGAGGGTGGAGGTGGGGGACGTTGGAACGGTCGTAGGGTACGTCGGCTGTGTGCTGAAACTGTTGTGTATGTCTGCGATCTTGCTGTGGAAGAACGAGGCGAGCGAGTTGCAGAGGTCTTGCGAGGGAGTGATGTCGTTGTTTCCGGCGCTGGGGTTCGAGAGTTCTTTGACGATGATGAAGAGTTCCTTGCTGTTGTGGGCGTTGTTGTCCAGTCGTTCCTTGAATGCGGTTTTCTTGGTGGTGTGGATCAGCTGGTGGTGTTTTCGGGTGGCGTGCTTGAGGGTGGTCATGTTGTCTGCAGTCGGGTCTCTGCGCCATGCTTTCTCGAGGGCCCGGCAGTTCTTCTTGGATTTCTTGAGTTCGTCGGTGAACCAGGATGCTTTCTTGTTGCCGGGTCTGACTGGGGGGTCTTCAATGGGGCGAGGTCGTCTGCGCAGTTGGTGATCCATCTTGTGAGGTTGCTGGCGGCTTGGTTGGGTTTCGTTGAGCTGGCGGGAGGGTTCTGGCTCAGGGATGTGGTGAGTTGGTCGGTGGTGATCTTGTTCCAGCTTCTGCGCGGAAACTGTTGCGGGTGGTGGTGCGTGGTGATCCTGCTGAAGCTGAAGTGGACGCAGCTGTGGTCTGTCCAGTGGAGTCCGGTGGTGTGGCTGAAGGAGATGTCCTTGCTGGAGGAGAAGACGGGGTCAAGCGTGTGGCCGGCGTGGTGTGTGGGGGTGGTCACCAGTTGCTTGAGTCCGAGGTTGGCGAGGTTGTCCAGCAGGGTGGTGGTGTTGCGATCGTTGTTGTTCTCTAGGTGGAAGTTGAGGTCCCCAAGGAGGATGTAGTCAGCCGAGGGGAGGGCGTGCGGGCTGATGAGGTCGGCGATGTCTTCGCTGAATTGTGTGCGTGGTCCTGGGGGTCTGTAGATGAGGGTGCCTCTGAGGGTGGTCTTGGGGTCGGTGTGTATCTGGAAGTGCAGGTGTTCGCCGGCTGTGAAGGTGTCGTCGGAGTTGGTCGTGATGCGGATGGTGTTCTTGTGGACGATGGCGATGCCTCCTCCGGTCTGGTTGGCGCGGTCCCTTCGGGTGATCTTGTATCCGTCCGGGATGGCGATGGCAATGTCGGGCGCTGAGGAGGCGTTCATCCATGTTTCCGTGAGGAAAGCGACGTCTGGTGATGTGGAGTCGAGCAGGTTCCAAAGTTCCACGGCGTGTCTGTGGACGGAGCGGGTGTTGAGCAGGATGCACTTCAGGTGGTTGCTGCTGGTGCTCGGCTTGTGCGGTGCAGGTCCGGAGGCAGGAGAACTTGCAGGATTGGCAGCCGAAGGGTCCGTGGGTGCGACCTGGGGTGGCACGGTGGCAGCCGGGGATACGGCCGGTGTTGAGTGCGTTGAGGGTGGCGGTGTCGTAAGTCCGGTGGGTGGGTTGGCTGCTGCGGGGGCCAGGGGTTTGGCGCTGGGCGCGGTCCAGGCACGGACGGGCGCAGACGGGCTTGCCTTAGGCGCGCCTTCGGCGCGCCAGCGCGCGGCGCGCAGCGGCCGCCATTTATGGGGAGGTGGGAGGGAGGAGCAGCTGGGAGGCGGGAGGCAGGGTCAGCGAATGGGCAGACAGGGGGCGGGGCCGCAGGGGACGCAGCGGCGGGAATGGCGAGAGGCAGCGGGGGCACAAAAGGAAAAAGGGGAGAGAAAATGGACACAAATACGGGCACAATGCAAATGGGGCAGCGAGGGGTACAGAAGGGAAAATGGGGAGAGAAAAGCAGACACAAATACGGGCACAATGCAAATGGGGCAGCGAGGGGTACAGAAGGGAAAATGGGGAGAGAAAAGCAGACACAAATACGGGCACAATGCAAATGGGGCAGCGAGGGGCACAGAAGGGAAAATGGGGAGAGAAAGGCAGACACCAATACGGGCACAATGCAAATGGGGCAGCGAGGGGTACAGAAGGGAAAATGGGGAGAGAAAAGCAGACACAAATACGGGCACAATGCAAATGGGGCAGCGAGGGGCACAGAAGGGAAAATGGGGAGAGAAAAGCAGACACAAATACGGGCACAATGCAAATGGGGCAGCGAGGGGTACAGAAGGGAAAATGGGGAGAGAAAGGCAGACACCAATACGGGCACAATGCAAATGGGGCAGCGAGGGGCACAGAAGGGAAAATGGGGAGAGAAAAGCAGACACAAATACGGGCACAATGCAAATGGGGCAGCGAGGGGTACAGAAGGAAAAGGGGAGACAAGCAAGAAATGCGGGCACCGAGGCCACAAGCGGAACGGCGATCTTACCAGCAGCAGCAGCGGGCGGCCAACACAGGCGGAGCTGTGTGGTGGGGGAGCGACCTACCTGGCAAGGTCAAGGGTCGCTCCAAAGCAGATATGCTAACTATTGCTGTCCCTATTCCAGTAGACTGGTCCGACCACTTCCTCATCCCCTTCTCTCTTCACCTATCTCACTCTGTAACTCTTGGCCAACCTAAAAGGACTACTACCTGGTTCCGTAACACCAAAAACATTGACCTTGACATTCATTGCGAGTCTGCTATGCTATCACTTCCAATGCCAGACCCTAATTCGGATGTCAACGATCTTACCTCCCAATGCCTCTCCAGCCTTGCAGTCGTAGTTGATAATGTTGCTCTACTTCAAAGCAAAAAGAAAAGGCCTATTCCTTCTGCTCCATGGTTTAATAAATCCCTTTATGAAGAAAGGAAGAACCTGAGATTCCTGGAGAAACAATGGAGACAATCTCCATCCACCACTAATCTCTCTATTGTGCGCTCAGCAAGATCAAAATACCACAAACACATCTTCCATGAAAAAGCGTCACACTTCAGAACCCTCCTCGACTCAGCTAAAAACAGACCCAAAAAACTATTTGACCATATCAAAAATGCTAACTTATCTCCCTCAACCTTCAAGCCTGACGATCCTCCAAAGAAAGCAGCAGAATTCCCTATATTCTTTGATTAAAAGTGAAATCACTGGTGGATCAGGTCATTCACCCTACCCCCCTAGAGGAGCGCAAATCCTTAGTCACTTGGCAGAACTTTGACGTCATCTCTGAAGATGCCCTCAAATGCATTCTTGAAACGAAACCCTCTAACCATTCTTTCAACCCCATCCCGAGTGACATCACCATTGACTTATACACCCACACTCTTTCCTATTGGACTAGTCTGGCTAACCTCTTCCTCAGCCAAGGCTCCCTTCCTGTTGCCCTTAAAACAGGACAGATTACCCTCTTCTTAAAAAACCCTCCGCTGATGCGAATGACCTCAACAACTTCCGCCCCATCACCAACCTCCCTTTTCTTGCAAAAATCGCAGAAAGATGTGTAGCGAAACAACTTTCCCTACATATTAAGAATAACAATCTTCTCGACGAATTCCAATCTGGTTTCGTGCAAGACTGCAGCACTGAAACAGCCCTGCTGCAAGTGATCGGCGATGCCCTGCGTGTACTTGACTCGGGGGAGTCTTGTCTTCTGATTCTTCTAGGCCGTTCTGCAGCCTTTGACACTGTTAATCACAACACTCGCCTAAACACTTTAAAACAGAGAATGGGCTTGGAAGGCACAGTGCTTAAATGGTTTGCTTCATTCCTCTTGGACAGATCTCAAGTGATTAAAATAGCGAGCAGCCTTTCTTCTTCAATGGCGGTAGGTCAAGGCGTCCCTCAAGGATCTATACTCGCACCCACTTTGTTCAATCTTTACTTGGAACCATTGGGAAATCTCATAAGTAAATCTGGGATACTTTACCACCTCTATGCTGATGACAACCCAAATCTACCTTAAGGTGTCTTCCGCACACGACATCTCAATCCTCAACACTACTCTCAACTCTATTCAAAACTGGATGTTAGCTCATCAACTCATTCTGAATCCCTCCAAAACTGAATTCCTCCTCCTCTCTACCTCACTCTCTCCTCCTCCTGTTCAATCTTGGATGGATAAGCTGAATTTACTAAATAACAAACCTATTGTTGTCAACAGCGCTAAATCCCTTGGTGTTATACTTGACAAAAGGCTCAATCTACACTCCCACATCAATTCCATTGCAAAGAATGCACGTTACCAACTGTGCCTTCTCTGGGGGATTCAACGTTTCTTTCCGGAGCAAGACCTAAAAACCTTGGTCCAATCTCTGGTTCTCTCTAGATTGGACTATTGCAATTCTCTGCTTGCTGACCTCCCCAAATCCCACCTTTCCCCTCTCAAATCCGTACTCCATTCAGCGGATCGTTTTGTCTTTGGGGCCAAAAGAAGTGACCACATCACACCCATACTGTTTTCTCTTCGATGGCTTCCCATCGAAGCAAGGTCAATCTACAAGACTGCCTGTATCACCCACAGAGCCTTGCACACTTCCTCCCCTCGATACCTGGTAAATAAACTTAAAATCTCTGGAGGCTCTAGACCTTCACGCAATGCGAAAAATTTACTGCTTGAACCCCTCACCTTCAAAAGGGAAAGCTCGATGGCTCAATCCTTCTCAGGCAATGCGGTTAGAATCTGGAACTCGCTTCCTCCACTACTCCGTACCACCACCTCTACCCGGAGTTTCAAAACTGACCTCAAATCTCTCCTCTTCCAAAGACACTTCCAGAATTAATGCATCCCTTTTCATGTCCCTCAAGGAAGTTCTTACAATGTTGTAAATATGTAATCTATGCCTGTACGATCCTAATCCTAATGTGTTTTTGATTTTTGTGTGACTGCCACCTATTGTTTTATTTTACTTTTTCATCTATCTTGTTTGTATCTGTAACGTGTAAGTATGTAAATTTCCTCATGTAACATACTTGGATCTATTGTGAAGCGCTCTGACACCTTTGGGTAAAGTCTGCGCTATATAAAATTGCATTAAATAAATAAATAAACCTATTGCGTTGCTGTCTCCACACGCATTCGCCTTAGCTTTTTTGTCGTCTCTTGCACAAAGGAAATCTCCTTTTGTGACGTCAAGCCATCTACTCTTCTGTGATTGGCAGAAGCCATCTACGCTTTGTAATTGGAGGAATTCTCTCACCGTTACAGCCGGCAATTATACGCACAGTTTGGCATGCCGTTGTCATTCGCAGAAGCTGCACAGAGCTTGTGGGGGTTGGCCATTGTATTCTGGCTAAAAGGGGAATTCGGCAGTGATACGCACACTCTGTTGCGGTGTGTCTCTGTTCTTCAGAATCAGCTGGAGGAGAGATGTGGCGTGTTTATTTTTTTGTGGTTGTGTGGTCCGTCAGTGACACACACATTGTATTATCCTTATGGAAGTGAAGCGGAGAGCGTGTTTACAGTGACACGCATAGTGCCTATGAGTTTGGAGAAAAGCGTGTTTACAGTGACACATACACTGCAAGGTGCCTATGAACTTGAAGAAAACAGCGTGTATAAGGATGATTAGTCAGTGACACACACACTGAAATTACAACATAAGTTTATGGTAATCTGTGGCATGTACAAAGCGTGTGCTGTTCAAGTACAGACTTCAATAAATGGCTCCACATTCAACTTGCGTTTGTGGTATAAGTTAAGTACTACACAATAATTATATAAACAATGTATTACATATATAATTAAAATATATATACTAAAATACATAAAAATAATTTAAAAAATATTAACGATATGTTTGTAAAAGGAACAAAAGGGGCATGAAGAAATATAACAATGTAATCTCTACCTCAACGGAACTCTGAATCGGCTGCATCATTTAAAAATTCATCTTGGCCAACACCCCTACATATCTGGCTGAAAATCTCACCATCTCCATTGACTCTAGGCACACCCTCAGCTATGAATGCTACAAGACCAGAGAAAAAGTGCAAAAAAAAGAAAACATGGGAACAAGCCTTCCCTTCTATGTACGACAGATCTGGAATGACAGCCTCCAATCCATAAGGGCCGCTGCAACATTGCTTCATTTTAGAAAAGAGCTGAAGACGCACCTCTTTAAAGAACATTATATTATGATGCAATCACTGTCCACTTTCCCTCTTAGAAGCCAACTATCCCAACCACATGTTGATATTCTTTCCCTTGGAACTTGTGCAGCGCCCTGCTGTCTTTCAGCTATGTTTGTGCAATACAAATCCCGCATACCTACATGCAACTATAGAACCTTATTAAAAGAACACTCGTGGGATAAATAATAGTATTTTGAACACTGCATGGAGGAATTTGAACTAGAAGAAATCAACAGGTTACACTATATACAGATTCATCACTTGATCACGCACCCAAAGTACAAAGCGATGAATGTATGAGAATGTAGACCAACAGAAAAATTCATGGTGACGTGCATGTTTGAGGACCATATTTTCGCTCTGTACCAGCTGATTAATACATATGCTAGAGAAAAACATTGAGTTTAATAAATTAATTGGGAAAACAGCTAAGATGATTAATAACTCCGAGTGAATTGGGAAAATCTGAGCGATCTCATTTTTGGATACAAAAAAAATACAATATAAGGTTATGGTCAGTTGGTTCATAGAATGAGTCAGAGACAGAAAACATACAGCACCTCAGAGCCTAGCTATAATCTATATCTGAAAGAAACATTAGTAGTGATGGATTCCTTACCTTAGAATTACCCCCAGGCGTCAGACTGGATCCGGAAAGTTTTCGTCAGCAGTACCCCTGCGCGTCGGAAGGTGGCGTCGTGCGGCTCCGCGTCCGTCATTGGCGTCGTGGTCGCCGAGATGACGTCGCGGCAGCTACTTAGACGCCGGCCTCGCGCGCTGACGTCAGTTCTTTATTTTTCCGCGCCAGCAAGCGCAGATCCGGAGAGAGCGATATCCCCAGTCAATTTTTGACTGAGTTTTTTCCATTCTTTTGTCTGTGTTTTTTCGAGTCGTTCTCATCCTGGTGCCGTAGGGATGCCCGGTTTCAAGTCTTGCAGGGACTGTCATCGCATGATGTCGGTGACGGACCCGCACCGCGTGTCTCTCTACTGCCTGGGGCGCGACCACGACCCCAAGTCGTGCCCCGACTGCCGGGCCATGGCGCCAAAGACTTTGCGGGAGCGGTCCCGAAAGTTGCTGGAAGTCCGGCAGTCAACTCCGCGCCGCTCGAGGTCCCGGTCCCGTGGGAGGTCGAGGGACCGGTCGCGGAGCCATCACCATCATTCGTCGGGATCGAAGTCTTCGCACTCGGGGTCAGGTAAGGCGAAGCACAAGAAGTCGAAGAAGCGCCATCGCTCTCCGACTTCCCCTCGCCCGACGCGGCTGAGGGTGTAGGTGGTGCCCCCCCCCCACGGCTCCGGCGAAGCCTACGCAGTCGCCATCGGCCTACCCACCCTTCCCAGGTCCGTCGGCGACTCCGGCCCAGCTACAGGAATTTCTGTCAGCCATGGCCCGCCTCTTTGGGCCGTCGGGACCCGCCGGCGCGCCTTCGGGCCCCGCGGGTCCGACTGGGGGTCCTCGCCCTTCATTGTTAACGGCTCCGGCCCCGACATCGCTGTCGGCTCCGGCGCCGCAGGGCCCCTATGGATCCAGGCCTGGATCCCGGTCGACGCCGGTTGACCTTGTAACACCTCCACCGACCCCACCGGCACCACTTCCGACGTCGCCCGTGGCACCGGACGACGTCGTCCCCGGTTTCAGCCCTGATGTGGACACGGAGCCGGAACGGCGTCGCTCTACGCCGATTCCGACGCCGATGGGACCCTTCTTTCCCTATGTCCAGCCTCCGTATTTTCGGCCTGTACCACAGCCTTCGGAGGAAGGGGGGTACTGAGAGGGGTCTGAGGACCCTCTCGCAGCTCAGTGCGAGTATGACCCGGACTGGGCAGAGGAGCTGGGAGATGCCAGTGGTCTTGACACCTCTCCTGACCTTGGCATGCTAACTCCTCCTACCGTGGCTACGGAGGAGGGTGCTAGTTACGCAGTGGTGTTGCGTAGGGTGGCTGAGGCTCTACACCTCCAACTCCCTACAGTGGCCGTCAGGACTAACCTCCTGACAGAAGTGCTTCAGCCGGCGGCTACCTCTGCGGAGCCACTGCTGCCCTTTAATGATGCACTTTCTGACGTTCTTTTGGGCACCTGGTCCAGGCCCAACACAGGGGCTCCTGTGGATAGGAACGTGGCCCAACGCCATCGCCAGGCCCCGGGCGACCCCCTTTTCCTCTCCCAACACCCCACCCCTGAGAGCTTGGTTGTCCAAGACTCCACGTCCCAAAGCGCATTCCCTACCGCACCCCCGGATAGGGAATCCAAGAGACTGGAACAGTTTGGGAAGAAGATTTTTTCTTCCGCCAGTGCAGGGCTGCGGTCTGTGAACACCGCATGCCTCTTGGGCCGTTATTCCCACTCTCTGTGGGATACGGTGGCGCAAGTGCTGCCTCAGTGTCCGGAGGAGGCCCGGACAGTGCTCTCTCAGGCTATATTGCTGAAGGGAGAGATGCAGCCATGTTCACAATCCGATGTGGCCTTGACCCGCCGACTCGCTAGGCAGAGCGCTTTCCCCGACAGTGGCGCTCCGTCGCCACGCCTGGCTGAGGACTACTGGCTTCTCTGGGGATGTCCAGAACACTCTCATGGACATGCCCTTTGATGGTATTCGCCTTTTTGGCAACAAGGCGGATAGTGCGTTGGAGCGTATCTGAAAGAGACACATCTGAAAGAGACACGTTAGTGACAGATTCCTTACCTTAGAATATCCCCAGGCGTCAGGCTGGATCCGGAAAGTTTTTTGCGTAGCAGTACCCTTGCGCGTCGGTAGGCGGCGTCGTGCGGCTCCGCGTCCGTCGTCGGGCGTCGTGATCGCCGGGATGACGTCGCGGGCAGTACTTAGACGCCGCCCCTGCGCGCTGACGTCAGTTCTTCTTTTTCCGCGCCAGCAAGCGCAGATCCGGGAAGAGCAGTGCCCTAGTCATTTTTTGACTAACTTTTTTGGTGAATTTTTTCACTGTTTCTTTCAATCGACTCCAAGGTGTCGTAGGATGCCCGGCTTTAAACGTTGCGACGCCTGTGCTCGGATGATGTCCATCACAGACCCGCATCTGGAGTGTCTCTTCTGCCTCGGGCGAGACCACGACACGAAGTCGTGTTCCGACTGCCGGGCCCTCAACCCGAAAGCTTTGCGAGAGCGGTCTCGAAAGCTCCTCGAGGCCCGGCAGTCGGCTCCGCGCCACACCAAGCCCCGGTCACGTGAGAGGTCGAGGGGTGGGTCGCGGAGTCCTCGCCGGTCGTCGGGATCCAAGTCTTCGTCGTCCGGTAAGTCTAAACACAAGAAGTCCAAAAAGCATCATCGCTCTAGGACTTCGCCTCGCCGGTCTCGCGACTCGGCTGAGGCCCCTCCCGGCACCGTCCCCACCCCCACGGCCCCGGACATGCCTGTGGAGTCGCCCCCGCAATACCCGTCCTTCCCGGGTTCGGGGGCGGATCCGGCCCAAGTACAGGAATTCCTGTCGGCCATGGCCCGCCTCTTCGGGCCTCAAGGTCCCTCCGGTGCGCCTTCGGGCCCCGCGGGCCCTGATGGGGTTGCCCGGCGTCGCCGACGACTCCGGTCCCGGCGTCGCTCGTGCCTCCAGCCTCGGTCCCGGCTCGGCTTCGGCCCCGGCCTCGATCCCGGCTCCGGTGGTACCGCAACCCACATCGACGCCGGTCGACCTGACCACGCCTCCGCCGGCGTCGATGTCTCCGGTGCCGTTCCTGACGCCGCCCGGGGCTCCGGGCGGCGTCGTCCCCATGTACTCTCCGGCTCCGGACATGGAGCCGGACCGACGTCGCTCGACGCCGATTCCGGCGCCGATGGGACCTTGGGTCCCAAATGTCCCTCCTCCTCCTCCTTATTTTGAACCGGAGGAGGACCAGGAGGACTGGGAGGGGTCTGAGGACCCTCTGGCACAGCAGTGTCAGTATGATGAGGACTGGGCAGAGGAACTAGGGATGCCAGTGGTCTAGATACTTCCCCTGACACTGGCATGCTGTCTCCTCCCGTGGCTACGGAGGAGGGAGCCAATTTTGCAACGGTGTTGCGTAGGGCAGCTGGAGCCTTACATCTCCGACTCCCTACGGTGACGGTCAAGACTAATCTCTTGACAGAAGTGCTTCAGCCGGCAGCCTCCTCCTTGGAGACTGTGCTGCCGTTCAACGATGCACTAACTGACGTTCTTTGGGCGCCTGGTCCAAACCCAACACAGGGGCTCCTGTGGATAGGAATGTGTCCCGACGCCATCGCCCAGCTCCGGGCGACCCCTTGTTTCTCTCTGTCCACCCCACTCCTGAGAGCTTGGTTGTCCAAGCCTCGGCTTCCCAAACCGCCTTCCCTACCGCCCTCCGGATAGGGAATCCAAACGCCTGGATCAATTTTGGAAGAAGGGTTTTTCTTCCTCCAGTGCTGGCTTGCTGTCCATCAACACCGCTTGTCTTTTGGGCCGATATACCCACTCCTTGTGGGATTCGGTGGCGACTGTTTTGCCCCAGTGTTCTGAGGAGGTCCAGACACTGCTTACCCGCGCCATTGCGGAAGGAAGGGATGCGGCCAAATACACCATACGTTGTGGCCTTGATACCGCCGACTCGCTGGGCAGATCTATTGCAACGACGGTGGCGCTGCGTCGCCACGCCTGGCTGAGAACCACTGGTTTTTCAGGGATGTCCAGAATACTCTCATGGACATGCCCTTTGATGGAGTCGGTCTTTTGGTTCCAAAGCAGACCATGCGTTGGAGCGTTTTAAGGACTCACGGGCTACTGCCAAGTCCCTGGGCCCTTCTGCTACACGCCCTCCGCTACCTTCTGCTTTTCGCCCCTATCGTGGCCACGGAAGGGGCGCCCAGTCACGTCAGCAGCCCAGCCACCGGCCCGCGCAGCAGGCGTCTTCGCGTGGCCGAGGACGTGGATACCGCCGTGGCGGTTCGGGCAACCAGCGTGCTGGTCAGGCCACCACCTCCAACCCGTCCGCGGCCTCCAAGCCCTCCTAGTCCCTCTTTTCAGGTGCACAGCACGCCAGTCGGGGGCAGGGTCCGCCATCACCTTCACCACTGGTGTCCCATCACCTCGGACAGGTGGGTCTTGGACATTGTCCGAAGGCGCTACTCCCTCCCCTTCGAGACCACCCCCCCAGCCATGCCACCTCAATTCCACCGCATGTCAGGGGATCACTTGGTACTTCTGCAGAAGGAAGTCACGGCCCTCTTGGCCAAGAGGGCCATCGAGCATGTTCCGACCCCAGAAGTAGGACGTGGTTGCTACTCCCACTACTTCCTGGTGCCCAAAAAGGACAAGGAGGACATGCGTCCTATCTTGGACCTCCGGAACGTCAATCGCTTCCTCCGGAAGGAGAAGTTCAAGATGCTCACCCTAGCTCAGGTCTTGACTGCCCTCGACCCTGGAGACTGGTTGGTAGCGTTGGATTTGCAGGACGCCTATTTCCACATCCTCGTCCTGCCGGCCCACCGGCGTTACCTTCGGTTCACGGTAGGCCTCGAGCATTTTCAGTTCACCGTGCTCCCCTTGGCCTTACCAGTGCCCCTCGGGTGTTCACGAAAGTGATGGCGGTGGTCGCAGCTCATCTGCGCCGGGCAGGGGTTTCAGTCTTCCCCTACCTCGACGACTGGCTGCTGAAGGCGGGCTCGTCCCAGGCAGTCGTCTCCCACCTCCAGACTACGGCCGAACTCCTGCACTCGCTGGGGTTCTCCATCAATGTGCCGAAGTCGCACCTGATTCCTTCTCCACAGCTCCTTTTCATCGGAGCAGTTCTGGACACGACGCAGTTTCGGGCCTATCCTCCCGAACGGCGAGTCCGGGATATTCAGGCTATGATTCCGATCTTTCAGCCTTTATCCTGGGTTTCGGTACGGATGACCCTGAGGCTGCTCAGCCTCATGGCCTCCTGCATCCTGCTGGTCAATCATGCCAGATGGCATATGCGGGCTCTGCAGTGGGACCTGAAGTTCCAGTGGGCGCAGCACCAGGGCAACCTGTCCGATCACGTCCAGATCTCGGAGGGGACTGCAAAACAGTTGCAGTGGTGGCTCTCGAACCGGCAATGGGTCATGGGCAGATCCCTCTCCCTTCCCCAGCCAGAGCACACAGTTGTGACGGACGCGTCCCTTCTGGGATGGGGCGGTCACATGGGAGAGGCGGAGATCAGAGGCCTCTGGTCTCCGGGCGGAGTCCCGGCTCCATATCAACCTTCTGGAGCTCCGGGCGATCCGACTTGCACTCAAGGCATTCCTTCCCTCTGTCAAAGGGAAGGTAGTGCAGGTGTTCACAGACAACCCCACCGCCATGTGGTACTGCAACAAACAGGGCGGGGTGGGGTCGTGGACCCTCTGTCAGGAGGCTCTGCGCCTCTGGACATGGCTGGAACATCAGGGCATGTTCCTGATGGTTCAACACCTGGCAGGTTCCCTGCACGCCAGGGCGGACGAACTCAGCCGCAGGTGCATGATGGATCACGAATGGCGTCTTCACTCGCAAGTGGCGCAAGGACTCTTTCTACAATGGGGAGAGCCTTGGTTAGATCTATTCGCCACCGAAGAGAACGCGCAATGTCATCAGTTCTGCGCGTTGGAATTTCCAAGGCGGCACTCGCTCGGCGACGCTTTTCGTCGCGAGTGGAGTTGCGGTCTGTTGTACGCCTTTCCGCCTATACCACTTCTACCCAGAGTGTTGAAGAAGATTCGGCACGACCGGGCCCAAGTCATCCTTGTGGCTCCGGACTGGGCTCGAAGAGTTTGGTATCCCGAGCTACTCGGTATGAGCGTAGATCCCCGATCCGTCTGCCTCTTCGGGAGGATCTTCTGTCGCAGCAGCAGGGGACGGTCCTCCACCCGAACCTGTCCAGTCTACACCTGCTTGCGTGGAGATTGAGCGGCGGCAGTTGATTCCTTTCGACTTGCCTCCCGAAGTTTGTGATGTGATTCTGGCAGCCAGGCGTCCCTCCACTAAGGTGGTATACGCCTGCAGGTGGAACAAATTTGTGGCATGGTGCACAGCAAAGGCTGTGAATCCCCTTTCTGCCCCTCTTTCTGAGGTCCTTCTGTTCCTTCTTTCTCTGGCCCAACAGGGTTCTGCCCTGGGTACCATCAAGGGTTATGTTTGTGCTATCTCGGCCTTCCTCAGGCTCCCTGATCAGCCCTCCCTTTTCAAGTCCCCTGTTGTTAACAGGTTCTTAAAAGGCATTACACACCTCTTCCCTCCTGTTCCGTTTGTGATGCCTCAGTGGGACTTGAACTTGGTTCTTACCTTTTAATGTGCGCTCCCTTTGAGCCTCTACATAACTGTCCTCTTCGTCTTCTCACTCTGAAGACAGCCTTTCTGGTGGCCATCACCTCCGCTCGGCGGGTGAGTGAGCTCCAGGCTCTATCTTGCAAACCTCCCTTTCTGTCTGTTCATCCAGACAAGGTTGTTCTTCGGACGCGTCCGTCCTTCTTGCCAAAGGTGGTTACTGCCTTCCACATTGGGCAGACCATCACTTTGCCTACCTTCTTTCCGCCTCCGCATCCTTCCAGAGAGGAAGAGAGGCTCCACCGTCTGGACCCAAAACGTGCGCTCTCCTTCTATTTCGACCGCACAAAACACTTCCGGGTGGATGACCAGCTCTTTGTTGGCTACGTGGGCACCAAAAAGGTCGGGCGGTGCACAAACGAACCATCTCCCGCTGGGTTACCTTGTGCATCAAGACCTGCTATTCTTTGGCTAAGAAGGAGCCTCCTGTTGGGCTGCGTGCCCATTCCACCAGGGCAACGGCTGCTACCACGGCCTTGGGCCGCGGTGTTCCGCTGCCGGTTATCTGTCAGGCAGCTACGTGGGCCTCGCTGCACACGTTTACGAAACATTACTGCCTTGACAGTCAGGTCCGGAGGGACGGCTTCTTTGGCCGTTCTGTCCTCCAGGACTTCCTTGTCTGATCTTTGTTCGCAGACCCACCACCGGGGTTGGTATTGCTGGGGTATCTATTCTAAGGTAAGGAATCTGTCACTAACGTGTCTCTTTCAGATGCACAAGTTACTAACTTGTGTAACGATATATCTGTAAGAGACAGTAGTTAGTGACAGATTCCTTACCGCCCCACCCATCCTCCCCGTTCTGCGAACTGATTTCTAAGGTTAAGGACATCCCTTTCAGGGCCCTAGTATTTTTCAGACACCTATGTCAGCTTCTTGCATGGCTCTGCGTTCCTGGCGCGGAAAGTCGTGTACAGAACTGACGCCAGCGCGCAGGGCGGCGTCTAAGTACTGCTCAGCGACGTCATCCCGGCGATCACGACGCCGACGACGGACGCTGAGCCGCTTGACGCCGCCTACCGACGCAGCGCAAGGGTACTGCTACGCAAAAACTTTCCGGATCAGCCTGACGCCTGGGGATATTCTAAGGTAAGGAATCTGTCACTAACTACTGTCTCTTACAGATATATCGTTACACAAGTTAGTAACTTGTGCATTAGTGACAGATTCCTTACCTTAGAATATCCCCAGGCGTCAGGCTGGATCCGGAAAGTTTTTGCGTAGCAGTACCCTTGCGGGTCGGTAGGCTGCGTCGTGCGGCTCCACGTCCGTCGTCGGCGTCGTGATCGCCGGGATGACGTCACGAAGGACAAGGGCCTGCGTCCTATCTTGGACCTCAGGGACGTCAACCGCTTCCTCCGGAAGGAGAAGTTCAAGATGTTGACTCTGGCTCAGGTCTTGTCTGCCCTCGACCCTGGAGACTGGATGGTAGCGTTGGACTTGCAGGACGCATATTTCCACATTCCCGTCCTGCCGCGCCACCAGCGTTACCTGCGGTTTACGGTAGGCCACAAGCACTTTCAGTTTACCGTGCTCCCTTTGACCTTACCAGCGCCCCTCGGGTGTTCACGAAAGTGATGGCGGTGGTCGCAGCTCATCTGCGCAGATCAGGGGTTCCAGTCTTCCCCTATCTCGACGACTGGCTGTTGAAGGCGGGATCGCCCCAGGCTGTCGTCTCCCACCTTCAGACTACGGCCGACCTCCTGCATTTGCTGGGGTTCTCCATCAACGTGCCGAAGTCGCACCTGATTCCCTCTCAGAAGCTCCTCTTCATCGGAGCGGTTCTGGATACGACGCACTTTCGGGTCTATCCTCCCAAACGGCGAGTCCAGGATATTCAGGCTATGATTCCGATCTTTCAGCCTCTATCCTGGGTTTTGGTCAGGATGACCCTGAGGCTGCTGGGCCTCATGGCCTCCTGCATCCTGCTGGTCGATCATGCCAGGTGGCATATGAAATGAAATACCAGCTTTTGTAAAGCGCACAGCTACCTCCGGAGAGGTGTCCCGGCGCTGGGGGCCCTCGGGAAGATTAAGCAAGCTATTGCCCAGAGTCACATGGTGCTGGGCTAACCTGCCGCCGGCACCGGGGATCGAACCATTAACCCTGTGGTCCGAAGTCGGGCACCCTGGCTGCTGCGCCATACCTCTTCCACATGCGGGCTCTGCATTGGGACCTGAAGTTCCAGTGGGCGCAGCATCAGGGGGACCTGTCCGAGTCCGTCCAGATCTCGCAGGGCACTGCAAGACAGTTGCAGTGGTGGCTCACAAACCGGCATTGGTTCAATGGCAGATCCCTCTCCCTTCCCCAACCGGAGCATACAGTGGTGACGGATGCGTCCCTCCTGGGATGGGGCGGCCACATGGGAGAGGCGGAGATCAGAGGCCTCTGGTCTCCGGCGGAGTCCAGGCTCCATATCAACCTTCTGGAGCTTCGGGCGATCCGACTTGCACTGAAAGCATTCCTTCCCTCTGTCAAGGGAAGAGTAGTGCAGGTGTTCACGGATAACACCACCACCATGTGGTACTGCAACAAACAGGGCGGGGTGGGGTCGTGGACCCTATGTAAGGAGGCTCTGCGCCTCTGGACATGGCTGGAACATCAGGGCATGTTCCTGATGGTTCAACACCTGGCAGGTTCACTGAACGCCAGGGCGGACGAACTCAGCCGCAGGTGCATGATGGATCACGAATGGCGTCTTCACTCGGACGTGGCGCAAGGTCTCTTTCAACAGTGGGGAGAGCCTTGGTTAGATCTATTCGCCACCGAAGAGAACGCGCAATGTCAGCAATTCTGCGCGTTGGAATTTCCAAGGCGGCACTCGCTCGGCGACGCTTTTCGTTGCGAGTGGAGTTGCGGTCTATTGTACGCCTTTCCGCCTATACCACTTCTGCCCAGAGTGCTAAAGAAGATCAGGCGCGACCGGGCCCAAGTCATTCTTGTGGCTCCGGACTGGGCTCGAAGAGTTTGGTATCCCGAGCTACTCAGTATGAGCATCGATCCCCCGATCAGACTGCCTCTTCGGGAGGATCTTCTGGTGCAGCAGCAGGGGACGGTCCTCCACCCGAACTTGTCCAGTCTCCACCTCCTTGCGTGGAGATTGAGCGGCGGCAGTTGATTCCTTTTGACTTGCCTCCTGAGGTTTGTAATGTCATTCTGGCAGCCAGGCGTCCCTCCTCTAAGTTGCTATACGCCTGCAGGTGGAACAAATTTGTGGCATGGTGCACAGCAAAGGCTGTGGATCCCCTTTCTGCCCCTCTTTCAGAAGTCCTTTTGTTCCTTCTTTCTTTGGCCCAGCAGGGCTCTTCTCTGGGCACTATCAAGGGCTACCTTTCTGCAATTTCAGCCTTTCTCAGGCTCCCTGATCAGCCCTCTCTTTTCAGGTCCCCTGTTGTAAATAGATTCCTTAAAGGCATTACTCACCTTTTCCTTCCTATTCCTTTTGTGATGCCACAGTGGGACTTGAATCTGGTTCTCACATACTTAATGTGCGCTCCCTTTGAGCCTCTTCACAACTGTCCTCTACGTCTATTAACTCTGAAGACTGCTTTCCTGGTTGCCATCACCTCTGCTAGGAGAGTGAGTGAGCTCCAGGCTCTTTCTTGTAAACCTCCTTTTCTGTCTGTCCATCCGGACAAGGTTGTGCTCAGAACCCGTCCATCCTTTCTGACAAAAGTTGTCACTGCTTTTCACATCGGGCAAACCATCACTTTGCCCACCTTCTTTCCGCCTCCGCATTTTTCCAGAGAGGAAGAGAGGCTCCACCGTCTGGACCCAAAACGTGCGCTCTCATTTTACCTGAACCGCACACAACAGTTCCGGGTGGATGACCAACTCTTTGTTGGCTACGTTGGCGCCAAGAAAGGTCGGGCCGTACACAAGCGGACTATCTCCTGATGGGTCGTCTTGTGTATAAAAGCATGCTATTCTCTGGCTAAAAAGGAGCCTCGGGCGTGTCCAAGATGGCGGCGCGGTAGGACGCACGATCGTGTCCCTCCGGCACCGCCGACCATAAGCATTGTCATATCGCCTGCTTCCCGGACCATCGGATCCCGCAGACACCGGGAGTGGCTTGGTATCACTGTGGGGCATCTCTGGGCCGACGAGCGCTATTGTCGGTGCGGCGGCAGAGGAGCTAGGAGCCCCTGAACAACGTGGGCCTTGGAGGCCTAGTGGGTGACGGCGGCGGAGACCCGGGCCCAAGCCGGGAGAGTGACGCTGAGAGAGGTGCCGGCGGCGTAGCCCGGCGGCGGCGCCGGGTGTTGAGCGCCCGACAGTGGAGGTGCGCCCGGCTCCGGGTGCTGACGGGAGGCTGTGAGCGCCGGTGCTTCCGATGTCGGAGGGAGCACACTGGGCTACCCGCGGTCCCCGGCGAAATGCGTAAGGCCTGCGACGCGGATCCCACTGACACAGAGGAGGAGGCCCGCAGTGGGACGCACAACAAGAACCTACCCTCGCACACCCAACGGAGGTGCACATCCTGGCCTAGGTGAGTGAGGTGGACTGCGGGGGAGGTCTGGAGACCCGCTGGTCGGCGGACGGTGCGCCCGGCTCCGGGGCCCCCATACGACTGCATACCCCCGCTCCGCAAGGGGCGGGGTCCTCGATGCTTGCCGGGAGCCTGCCCTTCCCGCCCCACCGGTCAGATTAGCGCTGGGAGTGTGTGGTCGGGCCCGAACATACGAGGTGGGCCTCTGGTGGGGCCTAGCGGTCCGCGAGTCGGCGGATGGGGAGATTAGCCTGTGGGCCCTGTGAGGAGCGGCGCGGGCTGCGGGGGGCATCGCTGACCGACGCAGTGCATGGAGTGAGGGGCACTACACCCGCTGCTCGAGCCGAGGTCCCCGGCTGCAAGAGGAGGACCGGACACTGGCCTGACCTCCCGGTAGGTCGGTTTGTTGGGGCACCACACAGCTGTGTAGAGCCGAGGCTCCTATCGGGGAGTGCTAAGTAGAGGAGGTCCCCATCTTGGGCGACATTGAAGGACGGGCTGGGGAGGTCCCCCATCGGTCCGCGGCCCGGTGGACAGACTGCGCCCAGTATACGCTGGCCCTCTTGGGGCTCCTCCGCTGACGACACGCCGTTGGGCCTCCCTGGATTAGTGTTGTCCCAGTCTCACTGGGAGGCTGCAGGAGCATAACGACCAGCACTGAGGGGCCCGTACATTCCACGCAGTTGCCGTTCCACTCTTGCTTTGGTGGCTGCAACGCCGGGGCCGGGACCGGTTACCCGGCGGAATTAGGCGGCGGCTTACGCCATGGCAGCAGCGCGTTCCAAAAGGGAGAAGTCGCTGAAAGAGCTTCTTTGAAACAAGCTGGGCAGGCCCCATCCACGGGCGAGAAAGCTCCGGGGCCGATGGAGGGGATGACGCGCCGGCGACCAGGGGGTTTATGGTGGAGCTATTCGCAGCTATGAAAGAAGATATCCAGGACCTCCGGAACCAGCTCACAGCAGATCTAAAAGAAGTGCGTCGAGAGGTGGACGACGTCGGGGAGAGGGTGGCGACCCTTGAGGAGCATGACGTGAGCAGGGACGAAGAGATTCACCACTTACAACAGGATGTCCTACGCCTACAAGAGCAGAACTTGGATCTCCAGGCCGCCGCAGAGGATTTGGAAAATCGGTCACGGCGGAACAATGTTCGGATTAGAAGGGTGCCATGGAAAGAGGAGGGGGACGATCTCCGAGCCTATGTCGGGGCTCTATTCAAGCACATCTTGGGGGACGATGGCGAGGCTGACATACAGATGGACAGAGCTCACAGAGTGGGACTTCCCGTGGCAACAAGGCGCCCCGCCCGACATTCTTGTGTGCGTCCATGATTACCAAGTGAAGGAGCGCATAATACGAAAGGCGAGAGAGGCCCAACCTCTGCAGTTCCGCGGCCAACATCCCGCCATTTATCAGGACTTAGCTGCTTCCACACTCTCAAAGCGCCGAGAGTTCAAAGTTGTGACCACATATCTACGAGAACAGAATATTCCCTATTCTTGGGGACACCCTTTTCGTCTCATTTTTAAGCACGGGGGAAGGCTGCTGCAGCTTCGCTCGCTCTCTGAGACGCTGGAGATCCTGGGCCTCGAGGATGCCGGCCCGGTGGAGGTGGGAGAACGACCCAAGGTGCCTCGCCCACGGCGTAGCGATGGTTGGCAGCGCGTGGGAAAGGCAAACCCAGTCAAGAAACCCGATCAAGCTACGAGGGATAAGGAGAGGGAGGCTGTCATTGCCACCCTTTCGCAAGCTTCAGAGCGTCCAGCCACTCCGTGAGCAGTGCTAATGATGGTTCCGGATTGGGCTTCCAAGAACGGTGCCGGGGGGACGGCACGAACCACTTATGGACCTCTTGGATGCCCTCCCTGCAGGTAGGCGGCCACATCTTGGTCCCGCTCTAGGCCGGACCGGTGGGCCGATCCCGTCCTGCTGGACTTCCTTTACTATGACAGACTTTGGTCATGTTTTCTCTTTGACGTTGTTTTTGTTTATTGGGTTGGGGTGGGTTCTCTCCTCGGTGCGTTTCTCACTGCTGCAGCGTACACTGGCGACTTGCACGCGGCCCCCTTCTATCCCTTTCGCGGCACAGGTCGGCGCGCGCTCCCACATAGCTCCCTGTTTTTTCTTCCGTCCCGCTGGATCTTAAAATAGTTAGCCTCAATGCCCGAGGCCTTAACAATCCAGTCAAGCGGAAGGCGGTCTTGTCCTTATTAGAATACTCGGGAGGAGACATCTGCCTCATTCAAGAAACTCACCTATTACAGGCCGACACCCACCGGATGAGGCACAGTCACTTCCCACTCCAGTTCTGGTCCTCTACAGCTAACAAGAAAGGGGGAGTGGCCGTTCTGGTTGCCAAACATTTCAGGGGCTCTGTGGTGGGGACAGTCTCCGAGATTAAAGGGCGCCTACTAGCGCTGCGGCTGCGCGTAGGCTCTTCTGCTTGTACGGTTGCTTCCATCTACTCTCCTAACGACCGTCCTGAGACGTTCTTGTTGGAGGCCTGTGCTGAGGTGCTGCATTCCCCGGACCCAGTGGTAGTTATAGGAGGCGACTTGAACCTTGTGATGAATGGAGATCAGGATCGCTCTGGTTCTCGCGTGGGCAGCGCTGGCGCCCTATCTGCGAAAGGCGGAGATTGGCTGCGGGAGGTTGGGATTCGGGATGCCTGGCGCTGTCTGCACCCCACCGAAGTTGATTTTTCCTATTATTCGGCCGCACATAAAACGTATGCCCGTCTTGACTATTTCCTCGTTACTTCGTCTGCCTGGGCCCTGGTCACGGACTCTTCCATCGAGCCACGGGGCCTTTCCGACCATGCACACATTACCCTAACGCTGCGCTTCCCCTCCGTAGGCTCGACTTTCACACCGCGCTGGCGCCTGCGTGACTCCCTGCTCCGATCCCCTGACGTAGTTACTGACATCCGGCGCTGCATCACGGACTATATAACGGTTAATGACAGGTCGGATACTTCGCTTTCCTCAGTATGGGAGGCCCTGAAGCTGGTGGTGCGCGGTGCCTTTATCGCAAAAGCCGCTTATGACAGCAAGTCCAGACGGGCGAAGCGGGCGGAACTCTAGGCTTCCGTCAAGGAACTTGAGACAATCCATAAGCGTACAGGCGCCCATCGTATCTGGCGGGAGCTAGAGAGAGAGCGCCTTCAACTGCGCCGTTTGGACCTCGATCGGGCTGAATATGCTGTAATCCGACTGAAGCATAAGTACTGTGTCGGCACCAATAAAGGAGGTCGGATGTTGGCGCACTGTTTGCGCAGTCAGCAAGAAGCGCACTCGGTCAAGTCATTGAGGGACGCGCGTGGACTCCTCCTCACGGACGAAGCTCACATAGTCTCGGCCTTCCGCTCTTTCTACCAATCACTGTATACGGCTGACCCCACCTTGTTGTCAGATCCCACCGAGTATCTGAGGGATGCGGCAGTCACGCCACTGCCTGAGGGGGAAGCTGCCGCCCTTGAAGCGCCCATCCGTATTGAGGAAGTTATTTCGGCAATCGCCCGATTGAAGTTACAAAAGGCCCCGGGCCCGGATGGCTTCGGTGCCCTTTTCTATAAAACCTACTGCCCGGAAATCGCTCCGCTACTCACCCGCTTATTTAATTCATTTGGGGACACAGGCTCGCTTGCCCCCTCTATGCTACAGGCGTCCATCTCTGTTATTCTCAAGCCGGGCAAGGACCCGGATCAATGTGGCTCATACCGGCCGATCTCCTTGTTGAATATTGACGCAAAGCTGTTTTCCAGTATATTGGCGCGCAGGTTGAACCCTCATATGCCGGGCCTCGTGGACCCTGACCAATCGGGCTTTGTCCCGGGGCGCCAATGTGGGGACAATACTAAACGCCTTTGCCATCTCCTCGACCAGGTCCGACGGTCCGGAGAGGAAGCCCTCTTCCTGGCGATAGACGCGGAGAAGGCATTCGACCGGGTGCACTGGCCGTATCTCTTCGCCACTTTAGAGCGCTTTGGGATGGGCCCCCAGTTCAGAAGCTGGATCGCAAGCATTTACAGCTCCCCCAGAGCGGCGGTTAGAGTCAATGGCCTACTGTCTGAGCTCTTCGAGGTGGGACGAGGGACGAGGCAGGGATGCCCCCTTTCCCCCCTGCTTTTCGCTCTATACATGGAGCCCCTGGCTCAACGACTGCGTGACAACCCTCTTGCACAGGGCATCCCTTTCGGATTAGACCGCCATCTCATTAATTTATATGCTGATGACATTCTATTCTCGATCGCCCAACCCACATCCTCTCTACCAGCCATTATGCAGGACCTCCAGACATTTAGCCAGTTTTCTGGGTTTAAAATTAACATGCAAAAATCCCAGGTGCTTAATGTTACCGCTAGCCCACACACAGAGGCGACCCTTCGGCTCCGCTTCCCATTCGACTGGGTGTCTGGAGGACTTGAGTACCTAGGCCTGACCCTTCACAAGAGTCTGACGCAAACAGCGGAAGTGAACTACGCTGCCCTGCTATCCCGGGTCCGTGCGGACCTCCAGCGTTGGCGTCGTCTTCCCCTCTCATGGTCGGGGAGACTATCCGCGATTAAAATGAATATCTTACCCCGAGCCCTGTATTTATTTCAAACGTTGCCGCTTGAACCCTCACCACGCGTCCTTCAACAGATACAAACGGCGATTGAGAGCTTTGTCTGGGGTCCGATCTCCCCGCGCATATCCAAGGCACAGCTGCAGCGACCTAAGAAGTATGGAGGTGTAGCGTTCCCAAACATCACCCGATACTTCTATGCTTCCCTCATACGCTACATTGTAGAATGGAACCGTCCAATGACGGAGAAGTATTGGGTCTTCATGGACCAGACGGTCGCTGGTCATCATATCTGGCGGGACGCCTGGCTGCCCAGGTCTGCTCGTGCTTGGGGACTCTATTCCTCACCAGTTACTCGCCCCACGATGCTTGCCTGGGACAGAGTCTGCCTGAAGGCGAACCTGACTTCTTTCCCTCCCCCTGACCCCGCTATTTTCCAATCCTGCTTTTCCTCCAGGAATGGCCGTTAAGACAGCGGCACGCTGGACTACGGAGGGTTGCAAAAGTATAGGGCACCTGTATGATATCCGGGGCCTTATACCTTTTAAGGACCTACAATCGGACTACCGCTTGCCTGACACGGACGTCTACTTGCACTCCCAACTGCTCCACTGGGTTACTGCACCGGGACGCGTCCCCTGGCCTGCCGCCCTATGACGCAGTTCGAGAAATGGATCCTTAACAAAAAAGAGGATAAAGGCCTTATCTCCGAAATCTACTCCTTTCTTAACTCCGCACCCATAAGATCTCGTACCGCCGGGCAGAAGCGATGGGAGGTGGAGCTGGGGCGCACGCTATCAGACAAAGAATGGGAAGACATTTTTTCCGAGCACACCATACGGCATATTCCTCGAACCACACCGAGACAGCTTTTAAAATTGCTACCTATTGGTACTACACCCCAGAAAGGCTATCTAGATGGCAAACACAATGCAACGGTCTCTGCTGGCGGGGGTGCGGCAATCCCGGGACACTTATCCACTTACTTTGGCATTGCCCTAAATTAACTCGATACTGGGAACATATTTTAGACGACATCGACTTGGCCTTCAACACTACTATCCCTAGACTTCCTGCCTACACGCTCTTGGGGCTTCCTAATGCGCTGACCTTTCCCTTACGCTCGACTAGGGGGCGGCAGATGGCCCTGGCATTGAATGCAGCACATAGAGTATTATTGTCACGGTGGAAATCTGACAAGATACCCGACCATACACACTGGCTACACCAACTATGGAGTCTTTTGGCGATGGAGAGACTCTCCATGGTGGCGGCGGGTGAAGACAAGGACTATGCTAAAATCTGGGCCCCTTTCCTGACTATTCTCTCCACTGAATTCCGTGAATTGACCTGCCCACAATATCTTCGCATCTTGAAACTGGTCCTGGATAACACTGCGGCCACCCCCTAATTATATATTTGGCTATCCTTAGCTCCCCGTAGGCTCCGCGGCCCACATTGACACTGCACGGCCCTTGACATGTCACATAGGCGTATAGTTGCTCTCAAGCACACCGAGGAGAGGGGGTGGGGGTGGGATTGGGGTGGTGGTTATTATTGTGTTTTGTTATCTTTTTGTTGTATTTTTGTTCAATTGTGGAACACCTCTTAGAACCTGCGGCCCTGTGGGGGTCACCCTCTAGCGGACATGTTCTCCCTGCTTCCCGGGGGACTGACACACTCCTCACGACTTCCACTACAAGGCATTTCCCCTGCCCCTCTTTCATTTAGACGCGGCCGGCCCAGATGGGTTGTAGGCGACATGCTGTGTTAATTGGGACTGTCTGCTTCGCACTGTGTCCTACCGCTATAACGTCGGATGGTGAGCCAGACCGATGGGTTGTAGGCGAGTCATTACTGTATCTCTGCTTGTGTTCCATCAATAAAAACAGAATCTGAAAGAGACACGTTAGTGATAGATTCCTTACCTTAGAATATCCCCAGGCGTCAGGCTGGATCCGGAAAGTTTTGCGTAGCAGTACCCTTGCGCGTCGGTAGGCGGCGTCGTGCGGCTCCGCGTCCGTCGTCGGCGTCGTGATCGCCGGGATGACGTCGCGGGCAGTACTTAGACGCCGCCCCTGCGCGCTGACGTCAGTTCTTCTTTTTCCGCGCCAGCAAGCGCAGATCCGGGAAGAGCAGTGCCCTGGTCAATTTTTGACCATACTTTTTGGTGATTTTTTCACTGGTTTTTTCCAACTTTAAGGTGTCGTAGGGATGCCCGGCTTCAAGCGATGCGGCGCCTGTGCGCGGATGATGTCCGTCACCGACCCGCATTGGGAGTGTCTCTTCTGCCTCGGCCGAGGCCACGACACCGAGTCTTGTCCCGAATGCCAGGCCCTCAACCCGAAAGCTTTGCGAGAGCGGTCTCGAAAGCTCCTCGAGGCCCGGCATTCGGCTCCGCGAAGCCCCGGTCGCGTGAGAGGTCCAGGGGTCGCTCGCGGAGTGCACACCGGTCGTCGACTTCTTCGTCCGGTAAGTCTAAGCACAAGAAGTCCAAGAAGCATCGTCGCTCTCGGACTTCGCCTCGCCGGTCTCGCGACTCGGCTGAGGCCCCTCCCGGCACCGTCCCCGCCCCCGCGGCCCCGGACTTGCCTGTGGAGTCGCCCCGTCATACCCGCCCTTCCCGGGTTCGGGGCGGATCCGGCCAAGGTACAGGAGTTCCTGTCGGCCATGGCCCGCCTCTTCGGGCCTTCAGGCCCCTCCCGGTGCGCCTTCGGGCCCCGCGGGCCCTGATGGGGTTGCTCCGGCGTCGCCGGCGGCTCCGGCCCCGGCGTCGCCCGAGCCTCCAGCCTCGATCCCGGCTCCGGCTTCGGCCCCGGCCTCGATCCCGGCTCCACAACCCCCATCGACGCCGGTCGACCTCACGACACCTCCGCCGGCGCCGATGTCTCCGGTGCCGTTCTCGACGCCGCCCTGGGCTCCGGGCGGCGTCGTCCCCAGTTCCTTCCGGCTCCGGACATGGACCCGGAGCGACGTCGCTCGACGCCGGCTCCGGCGCCGAGGGGCCCTTGGGTCCCAAATGTCCCTCCTCCTCCTTATTTTGAACCAGAGGAGGACCAGGAGGACTGGGAGGGGTCTGATGACCCTCTGACACGCCACTCTCAGTATGATGAGGACTGGACAGAGAGTCTAGGGAGGCCAGTGGTCTGGATACTTCTCCTGACACTGGCATGCTGTCTCCTCCCGTGGCTACGGAGGAGGGGGCCAATTTTGGTGCGGTGTTGCGTAGGGCTGCTGGGGCCTTACGTCTCCAGCTCCCTACTTTGACGGTCAAGACTAACATCTTGACAGAGGTGCTTCAGCCGGCAGCCTCCTCTGCGGAGACTGTGCTGCCGTTTAACGACGCCCTCACTGACGTTCTTTTGGGCGCCTGGTCCAAGCCCAACACAGGGGCTCCTGTGGATCGGAACGTGTCACGACGCCATCGCCCCGCTCCGGGCGACCCCCTGTTTCTTTCTGTCCACCCCACTCCTGAGAGCTTGGTTGTCCAAGCCTCCGCTTCCCAAACCGCCTTCCCTACCGCTCCTCCGGATAGGGAATCCAAACGCCTGGATCAGTTTGGGAAGAAAGGTTTTTCTTCCTCCAGTGCTGGCTTGCGGTCCGTTAACACCGCTTGTCTTTTGGGCCGATATACCCACTCCCTGTGGGATTCGGTGGCGGATGTTTTGCCCCAGTGCCCTGAGGAGGTCCAGGCACTGCTTTCCCGCGCCATTGCGGAAGGAAGGGATGCGGCCAAATACACTATCCGTTGTGGCCTTGACACCGCCGACTCGCTGGGCAGGTCGATTGCAACGACGGTGGCGCTCCGGCGCCACGCCTGGCTGAGAACCACTGGTTTTTCAGGGGATGTCCAGAATACTCTCATGGACATGCCCTTTGATGGAGTCGGTCTTTTTGGGTCCAAAGCAGACCATGCGTTGGAGCGCTTTAAGGACTCACGGGCTACTGCAAAGTCCCTGGGCCTTTCTGCTACACGCCCTCCGCTACCTTCTGCTTTTCGCCCCTATCGTGGCCACGGTAGGGGCGCCCCTTCACGTCAGCAGCCCAGCCACCGGCCCGCGCAGCAGGCGTCTTCGCGTGGCCGAGGACGTGGATTCCGCCGTGGCGGATCGGGCAACCAGCGTGCGGGTCAGGCCACCACCTCCAACCCGTCCGCGGCCTCCAAGCCCTCCTAGTCCCTCCTTTCAGGTGCACGGCACGCCAGTAGGGGGCAGGGTCCGCCATCACCTTCCCCACTGGCGCACCATCACCTCGGACAGGTGGGTCTTGGACATTGTCCGAAGGGGCTACTCCCTCCCCTTCGAGACCACCCCCCAGCCATGCCACCTCAATTCCACCGCATGTCAGGGGATCACTTGGTGCTTCTACAGAAGGAAGTCACGGCCCTCTTGACCAAGAGGGCCATCGAGCATGTTCCGACCCCAGAAGTAGGGTGTGGTTGCTACTCCCACTACTTTCTGGTGCCCAAAAGGACAAGGAGGACATGCGTCCTATCTTGGACCTCCGGAACGTCAATCGCTTCCTCCGGAAGGAGAAGTTCAAGATGCTCACCCTAGCTCAGGTCTTGACTGCCCTCGACCCAGGAGACTGGTTGGTAGCGTTGGACTTGCAGGACGCGTATTTCCACATCCCCGTCCTGCCGGCCCACCGGCGTTACCTTCGGTTCACGGTAGGCCCCGAGCATTTTCAGTTCACCGTGCTCCCCTTTGGCCTTACAAGTGCCCCTCGGGTGTTCACGAAAGTGATGGCGGTGGTCGCAGCTCATCTGCGCCGGGCAGGGGTTTCAGTCTTCCCCTACCTCGACGACTGGCTGCTGAAGGCGGGCTCGTCCCAGGCAGTCGTCTCCCACCTCCAGACTACGGCCGAACTCCTGCACTCGCTGGGGTTCTCCATCAATGTGCCGAAGTCGCATCTGATTCCTTCTCCACAGCTCCTTTTCATCGGAGCAGTTCTGGACACGACGCAGTTTCGGGCTTATCCTCCCGAACGGCGAGTCCGGGATATTCAGGCTATGATTCCGATCTTTCGGCCTTTATCCTGGGTTTCGGTACGGATGACCCTGAGGCTGCTGGGCCTCATGGCCTCCTGCATCCTGCTGGTCAATCATGCCAGATGGCATATGCGGGCTTTGCAGTGGGACCTGAAGTTCCAGTGGGCGCAGCACCAGGGCAACCTGTCCGATCACGTCCAGATCTCGGAGGGGACTGCAAAACAGTTGCAGTGGTGGCTCTCAAACCGGCAATGGGTCATGGGCAGATCCCTCTCCCTTCCCCAGCCAGAGCATACAGTTGTGACGGACGCGTCCCTTCTGGGATGGGGCGGTCACATGGGAGAGGCGGAGATCAGAGGCCTCTGGTCTCCGGCGGAGTCCCGGCTCCATATCAACCTTCTGGAGCTCCGGGCGATCCGGCTTGCACTCAAGGCATTCCTTCCCTCTGTCAAAGGGAAGGTAGTGCAGGTGTTCACAGACAACACCACCGCCATGTGGTACTGCAACAAACAGGGCGGGGTGGGGTCTTGGACCCTTTGTCAGGAGGCTCTGCGCCTCTGGACATGGCTGGAACATCAGGGCATGTTCCTGATGGTTCAACACCTGGCAGGTTCTCTGAACGCCAGGGCGGACGAACTCAGCCGCAGGTGCATGATGGATCACGAATGGCGTCTTCACTCGGAAGTGGCGCAAGGACTCTTTCTACAGTGGGGAGAGCCTTGGTTAGATCTATTCGCCACCGAAGAGAACGCGCAATGTCATCAGTTCTGCGCGTTGGAATTTCCAAGGCGGCACTCGCTCGGCGACGCTTTTCGTCGCGAGTGGAGTTGCGGTCTGTTGTACGCCTTTCCGCCTATACCACTTCTACCCAGAGTGTTGAAGAAGATTCGGCACGACCGGGCCCAAGTCATTCTTGTGGCTCCGGACTGGGCTCGAAGAGTTTGGTATCCCGAGCTACTCAATATGAGCATAGATCCCCCGATCCGTCTGCCTCTTCGGGAGGATCTTCTGTCGCAGCACCAGGGGACGGTCCTCCACCCGAACCTGTCCAGTCTACACCTGCTTGCGTGGAGATTGAGCGGCGGCAGTTGATTCCTTTCGACTTGCCTCCCGAAGTTTGTGATGTGATTCTGGCAGCCAGGCGTCCCTCCACTAAGGTGGTATACGCCTGCAGGTGGAACAAATTTGTGGCATGGTGCACAGCAAAGGCTGTGGATCCCCTTTCTGCCCCTCTTTCTGAGGTCCTTCTGTTCCTTCTCTCTCTGGCCCAACAGGGTTCTGCCCTGGGTACCATCAAGGGTTATCTTTGTGCTATCTCGGCCTTCCTCAGGCTCCCTGATCAGCCCTCCCTTTTCAAGTCCCCTGTTGTTAACAGGTTCTTAAAAGGCATTACTCACCTCTTCCCTCCTGTTCCGTTTGTAATGCCTCAGTGGGACTTGAACTTGGTTCTTACCTTTTAATGTGCGCTCCCTTTGAGCCTCTGCATAACTGTCCTCTTCGTCTTCTGACTCTAAAGGCAGCCTTTCTGGTGGCCATCACCTCCGCTCGGCGGGTGAGTGAGCTCCAGGCTCTTTCTTGCAAACCTCCCTTTCTGTCTGTTCATCCAGACAAGGTTGTTCTTCGGACGCGTCCGTCCTTCTTGCCAAAGGTGGTTACTGCTTTCCACATTGGGCAGACCATCACTTTGCCCACCTTCTTTCCGCCTCCGCATCCTTCCAGAGAGGAAGAGAGGCTCCACCGTCTGGACCCAAAACGTGCGCTCTCCTTCTATATCGACCGCACGAAACACTTCCGGGTGGATGACCAGCTCTTTGTTGGCTACGTGGGCGCCAAAAAGGTCGGGCGGTGCACAAGAGGACCATCTCCCGCTGGGTTACCTTGTGCATCAAGACCTGCTATTCTTTGGCTAAGAAGGAGCCTCCTGTTGGGCTGCGTGCCCATTCCACCAGGGCAACGGCTGCTACCACGGCCTTGGGCCGCGGTGTTCCGCTGCCGGTTATCTGTCAGGCAGCTACGTGGGCCTCGCTGCACACGTTTACTAAGCATTACTGCCTTGACAGTCAGGTCCGGAGGGACGGCTTCTTTGGCCGTTCTGTCCTCCAGGACTTCCTTGTCTGATCTTTGTTCGCAGACCCACCACCGGGGTTGGTATTGCTGGGGTATCTATTCTAAGGTAAGGAATCTATCACTAACGTGTCTCTTTCAGATGCACAAGTTACTAACTTGTGTAACGATATATCTGTAAGAGACAGTAGTTAGTGATAGATTCCTTACCGCCCCACCCATCCTCCCCGTTCTGCGAACTGATTTCTAGGGTTAAGGACATCCCTTTCAGGGCCCTAGTATTTTTCAGACACCTGTGTCAGCTTCTTGCATGGCTCTGCGTTCCTGGCGCGGAAAGTCGTGTACAGAACTGACGTCAGCGCGCAGGGGCGGCGTCTAAGTACTGCCCGCGACGTCATCCCGGCGATCACGACGCCGACGACGGACGCGGAGCCGCACGACGCCGCCTACCGACGCGCAAGGGTACTGCTACGCAAAACTTTCCGGATCCAGCCTGACGCCTGGGGATATTCTAAGGTAAGGAATCTATCACTAACTACTGTCTCTTACAGATATATCGTTACACAAGTTAGTAACTTGTGCTTTAATACTAAAAAGGAGCCTCCGTTGGGGCTGCGCGTCCATTCCACCAGGGCGACGGCGGCCACTACGGCGTTGGGACGTGGTGTCCCCTTTCAAGACATCTGTCAGGCAGCTATGTGGGCCTCGCTGCACACTTTTACTAAGCATTACTGCCTGGACAGCCAAGTCCGGAGAGACGGCTTCTTTGGCCGTTCTGTTCTCCGAGACTTTCTGGTGTGATCTTGGTTCGCAGACCCACCACCGGGGTTGGTATTGCTGGGGTATCTATTCTAAGGTAAGGAATCTATCACTACGTGTTCCTTTCAGATGTACAAGTTACTTACCTTCGGTAACGATATATCTGTAAGAAACATTAATAGTGATAGATTCCTTACCGCCCCACCCATCCTCCCTGTTCTGCGAACTGATTTCTAGGGTTAAGGTTATCCTTTTCAGGGCCCTAGTTTCAAGGCACCAGTGGTCAGTATCTTGCATGGCTCTGCGTTCCTGGCGCGGAAAGTCATGTACAGAACTGAGGTCAGCGCGCGAGGGCGGCGTCTAAGTAGCTGCCGCGACGTCATCTCGGCGACCACGATGCCAACGACGGATGCGGAGCCACACGACGCCACCTTCCGACGCGCAGGGGTACTGCTGACGAAAACTTTCCGGATCCAGTCTGACGGCTGGGGGTAGTAATTCTAAGGTAAGGAATCTATCACTACTAATGTTTCTTACAGATATATCGTTACACAAGTAAGTATAAAACTGTAGTGGTTCACAGTGTCAAATATAGCCAAGAAATCCAGTGTAAGAGGTGGACACTGTGAGCATCCAGAATGCCACCAAAACTACTTTGTGCCGCCATAAGACTGATACAGGATCCAGTGTATCAGCCTGTTCCAAGCAGCCAGAAAGAGAAAGCTTTGCAGTAGTAGTTGTCTTCATGTTAACATCCCTGCATCATTTCTCCTTTAACCTGCTCTCCCTTCTCGATCCAAGGTTATTCTTTAGTACTTAGTTACATCTGCTTCTGATACATTTCAAATATATTGTTGCATTACTCATTGAGGTTTTTATCAAAACACTGCTATTGTATTGCTACCAATAGAGTAATACTTTATGCCTCAAATAATTAAACTGCTTGCTTTGTAGGATGGTGGATCATCTGTAAAAGATGAACAGCTAAGCTCTACTAGTGAAGACACTGGATCGTATATTGCACAAGAACAGCATGAACCTCTAGTCTGTCAAGAACTTGTTGAAGAGGAAGAAATTTCAGAATTACCTGAAGTAACCTGTCCAGGAAGCTCACCTGAATCTGTGGGTGAAGAGGATGTAACGCTTGCTTTGAAAGAGCTGGATGAAAGGTGTGAAGAAGAAGAAGCAGATTTTTCTGGTTTGTCTAGGTAAGAATTTAAATGTGCTGTCACTGGTTACTGAAACTTAACAAATATTGTGATATAACCCAGGGAAGATATTTTTTCCCCATTGTTGAGCAGGGTGCTTAGTTAAAGAAAGTGACAGAAAATACAATAAATCCCATTGTTTGTGGGAGTGCTACAAATAGTTGCTTATTTATGCTTTGGTTTAAATTCTGTTACTTAGAATTTCCTCTAGAAGAAGAAAACTATTGTATCTGAAAGAAACAGTTATAGATTCCTTAGAATTACCCCCAGGCGTCGGACTGGATCAGGAATGTTTTTCGTCAGCTGTACCCCTGCGCCTCGGAAGGTGGCGTCGGTCGACTCCGCGTTCGTCGTCGGCGTTGTGGTTGCCGGGATGACGTTGCGGTAGCTACATAGACGCCGCCCTCACGTGCTGTCGTCAGTTCTTTCTTTTTCCGCGCCAGCAAGCGCAGATCCGGAGAGAGCGGTACCTCCAGTCACTTTTTGACTGACTTTTTGTCGACTTTTGTCGACTTCGTTTTTGAGTCCATCGACTCCTGGTGCACGAGGGATGCCCGGCTTTAAGGCTTGCGGTTCCTGTGACCGACTGATGTCGGTGACGGATCCGCATCGCGTGTGCCTCTACTGCCTGGATCGCGACCACGACCCCAAGTCGTGCTCCGACTGCCGGACCATGGCCCCGAAATCTTTGCGGGAGCGGTCCCGAAAGCTCCTCGAGGCCCGGCAGTCGGATCTGCGTCGCTCAAGGTCCCGGTCGCGTAGGAGGTCGAGGGACCGATCGCAGAGCCAACACCATTCTTCATCTAAGTCTTCGCACTCGGGGTCAGGTAAGTCGAAGCACAAGAAGAAGTCGAAGAAGCATCATCGCTCTTCGACTTCTCCCCGTCGGTCGGCTGACGTGACGAGGGATAGGGGTGGTGCCCCTCCCGCGGCTCCGCGTGCGGAGCCGGTATGGTCGGCTCCGGGTTTCCCCCCCTTCCCGGGACCGGGAGCGACCCCTGCCCAGCTTCGTCAGTTTTACGAAGCGATGCACGCCATCTTTGGGCAGCCCGACTCCTCCGGCGCGCCTTCGGGTCCCGCCGACTCGGCTGGGGGCCCTGGGGCGGCTTCGGCCTCGGCAGGGTCCCCTTGGATCCAGGCCTGGATCCGGATCGGCGCCGGTTGACCTTATCTGAAAGAGACACGTTAGTGATAGATTCCTTACCTTAGAATATCCCCAGGCGTCAGACTGGATCCGGAAAGTTTTGCTAGCAGTACCCCTGCGCGCCAGTAGGTGGCGTCGTGCGGCTCCGCGTCCGTCGCTGGCGTCGTGAGCGCCGAGATGATGTCACGGAGACTACTTAGGCGCCACCCATGCGCGCTGACGTCAGTTTTTTCTTTTTCCGCGCCAGAAAGCGCAGATCCGGTTAGAGCACGTACCCTAGTCACTTTTTGACTATCTCCTTTGAGACTTTTGTCTCCCTTTTTTCCAGTTGGTTTCCTGGTGCACGTAGGGATGCCTGGATTTAAGTCTTGTGGGCCTACCGTCGCAACATGTCGGTGGCGGACCCCCACGATGTCTGCCTCTACTGCCTGGAGACCGACCACGACTCCCGGTCCTGTCTGGACTGTCGGGCCATGGCCCCGAAGGCCTTGAAGGAGCGGCACCGGAAGCTGCTGGAGGTCCGGCACTCGTCCCAGCGCCGTTCCCGGTCCAGGGGCCGTTCCAGGGAACGCTCGTGGGGCCACAGTCATCGCTCCTCGGGCTCCAAGTCTTCACCCTCGGATTCGGGTAAGAGACGACACAAAAAGAAGTCGAAGAAGCGGGTTCGCTCTCCGACGTCCCCCCGCCGGTCCTTGGATGCGGATGAGGGGGACAGGGGCCTTGCCCCTGCGGCTCCTTTGGAGCTCGAGAGTCCCGCGGCCTACCCGCCTTACCCGGGTCCGTCGGCGACTCCCGCACAGGTGCAAGAATTTCTTGCTAGCATGGACCGCCTTTTTAGGCCTCGGGCTCCCGCCGGCGCGCCCTCGGGCCCCGCGGTCCCGTGTCTGGATCCTGTTGCGCCGCCGGCGGATCCAGCTTCGGCACCACAGGATCCTGCACCGCTGGCTCCGGCCACGGCACCACAAGGTCCAACGCTGCCGGCTCCGGCCCCAGTGCCGCCTTCGGCGCCGCAGTGGGTGCCTTTCGTCCCGCCATTACCCAGGTTCCAGGACCATTTTGTTCCCACCTGGGATCCGTATTGGGGCACGGCGCCGGTTCGGCCCCGACCGGCGCCGTTTCCGACGCCGTTCCCGACGCCGTATGTTCCCTCTCCGGCTCCTGCCCCCGCGGTCGGTACCACCGGTTGCGGGGGTGGAGGACGACTGGGAGGGGTCCGAGGACCCTCTCGCCCGTCAGTGTGACTCCGAGCAGGACTGGGCGGACGACTTGGAGAACGCCGGCGAACTCGACGTCTCTTCTGACCCGGGGTTTGCCTCTCCCCCGCCTACTATGGAGGAGGGCGCCTCCTACACGATGGTGCTCCGTCGGGCAGCTGAGGTCCTCCACCTTGATCTCCCTATGGTGGCCCTCAAAGCCCCTGCTCCAGTTTAACGACGTCCTTACCGACGTCTTCCTGGGCACTTGGTCGCGGCCATCCACTGGGGCCACTGTGGATAAGAATGTCGCCAGGCGTCATCGCCGGGTGACCCCGCTTTTTTGACCACTCATCCTACGCCTGAGAGTCTGGTCATCCAAGCTTCGACGTCGCAGAGTGCCTTTCCCACGGCTCCGCCGGATAAGGACTCTAAGAAGCTGGAACAGTTCGGTAAACGTTTGTTCTCTTCGGCCAGCTTGGGGCTGCAGTCAGTGAATACCGCCTGCCTCTTGGGCCGCTATTCCCACGCGGTGTGGGACACAGTTGCGCAGGTGTTACCTCAGTGTCCTGAGGAGACCCAAGCTGTATTGTCCCAAGCCGTTGCAGAAGGTAAAGATGCGGCTAAGTTCGCCATTCGGTGTGGTTTAGACACCGCGGACTCCTTAGGTAGAGCGATTTCTACGACTGTGGCGCTTCGTCGCCACGCCTGGCTCAGATCTACCGGGTTCTCGCCAGATGTCCAAAGCTCACTCATGGACATGCCCTTTGATGGCACTCGCCTGTTTGGCGATAAGGCCGACAGTGCGCTGGAGCGTTTTAAGGACTCGCTGGCCACGGCCAAGTCCTTAGGTCTTTCCATGAAAAGCCCAGCCATTCCTGGGTTTCGTTCCTTTCGTGGCAACGGGAGGGGCGCCCAGGCACGTTCTTTCAACAAGCCTGTGCAGAACCAGCCTCAACGCGGCCGCGTCTTACGCAGGGATCTGGGAATCAGCGTGGGGGTCAGTCCACCTCCGCCCCCGCCGCTTCGGCCTCCAATCCTTCCTAATCCGAGCCTTGTGGGGCACCCCACGCCAGTGGGTGGCAGGGTCCGCCTTCATCTCTCCCACTGGCACGCTATCACTTCGGACAAGTGGGTGTTGCAGATCATCCGCAAGGGTTACGCCCTTCCCTTCCAGTCCACCCCTCCAGCCATGCCGCCTCAGTTCCACCGCATGTCAGGGGACCACTTGGCACTTCTCCGGCAGGAAGTCACGGCCCTCTTGGCCAAGGGGGCCATCGAGCGTGTTCCTGGGTCAGACGTAGGGAGTGGTTGTTATTCCCACTACTTTCTGGTCCCCAAGAAAGACAAGGGGGGCTTGCGCCCCATCTTGGACCTCAGGAACGTCAATCGCTTCCTCCGGAAGGAGAAGTTCAAGACGTTGACTCTAGCTCAGGTCTTGGCTGCCCTCGACCCTGGAGACTGGATGGTAGCGTTGGACTTGCAGGACGCATATTTTCACATCCCCATCCTGCCGGCCCACCGGCATTACCTGCGGTTCACGGTAGGCCAGGAGCATTTTCAGTTTGCCGTGCTCCCCTTCGGCCTTACCAGCGCCCCTCGGGTGTTCACGAAGGTGATGACGGTGGTCGCAGCTCATCTGCGCAGGTCAGGTGTGTCAGTCTTACCCTACCTCGACGACTGGTTGATGAAGGCGGGCTCGCCCCAGGCAGTCGTCACCCACTTTCAGACTACGGCCTACCTCCTGCATTTGCTGGGGTTCTCCATCAACGTGCCGAAGTCGCACCTGAGTCCCTCTCAGAAGCTCCCCTTCATCGGAGCGGTTCTGGATTCGACGCTGTTACGGGTTTATCCTCCCGAGCAGCAAGTCCGGGATATTCAGGCTATGATTTCGATCTTTCAGCCTCTATCCCGGGTTTCAATCAGGATGACCCTCCGGCTCCTGGGCCTGATGGCCTCCTGCATCCTGCTGGTGCAACATGCCAGATGGCATATGCGGGCTCTGCAGTGGGACCTGAAGTTCCAGTGGGCACAGCATCAGGGCGACCTGTCCGATCATGTCCAGATCTCGGAGGGCACCGCACTACAATTGCAGTGGTGGCTCATGATTCGCGATTGGGTCAATGGCAGATCCCTCTCCCTTCCCCAACCGGAGCACACAGTGGTGACGGATGCGTCCCTCCTGGGATGGGGTGGCCACTTGGGAGAGGCGGAGATCAGAGGCCTCTGGTCTCCGGCGGAGTCTTGGCTCCATATCAATCTTTTCGAGCTTCGGGCGATCCGGCTTGCACTGAAGGCATTCCTTCCCTCTGTCCGGGGAAGTGTAGTGCAGGTGTTCACGGACAACACCACCGCCATGTGGTATTGCAACAAGCAGGGCGGGGTGGGGTCGTGGACCCTATGTCAGGAGGCTCTGCGCCTCTGGACTTGGCTGGAACGTCAAGGCATTACCTTGGTGGTTCAACACCTGGCAGGTTCTCGGAACGCCAGGGCGGACGAACTCAGCCGCCGGTGCTTGATGGATCACGAATGGCGTCTGAACTCTGACGTGGCGCAAGGTCTCTTTCTGCAGTGGGGAGAGCCTTGGTTAGATCTATTCGCCACCGAAGAGAACGCGCAATGTCATCAATTCTGCGCGTTGGAATTTCAAAGGCGGCACTCGCTCGGCTACGCTTTTCGTCGCGAGTGGAGTTGCGGTCTGTTGTACGCCTTTCCGCCTATACCACTTCTGCCCAGAGTGCTGAAGAAGATTCGGCGCGACCGGGCCCAAGTCATCCTTGTGGCTCCGGATTGGGCACGAAGATACTGGTATCCCGAGCTACTCAACATGGCGATCGATCCCCCGATCCGACTGCCTCTTCGGAAGGATCTTCTGTCGCAGCAGCAGGGGACGGTCCTCCACCCGAACCTGTCCAGCCTCCACCTCCATGCGTGGAGATTGAGCGGCGGCAGTTGACAGCCTTCGATCTTCCTCCCGAAGTCTGTGATGTCATTCTGGCAGCCAGGCGTCCCTCCACTAAAACGGTATACGCCTGCAGGTGGAACAAATTTGTGGCATGGTGCACAGCTAAGACTGTGGATCCCCTTTCCGCCCCTCTTTCCGAGGTCCTTCTGTTCCTTCTTTCTTTGGCCCAGCAGGGCTCTGCTCTTGGCACTATCAAAGGTTACCTTTCGGCCATCTCCGCCTTTCTCCGGCTTCCAGATCAGCCTTCTCTTTTAAGTCATCGGTTGTTAACCGTTTCCTGAGAGGCATTACGCACACGTTTCCCCGTGCCGTTCATTATGCCTCAATGGGACTTAAACCTTGTCTTGACATATCTGATGTGCGCTCCCTTCGAGCCCCTTCATACCTGTCCTTTGCGTCTTCTCACTCTCAAGATGGCTTTCCTGGTAGCTATCACCTCTGCCAGAAGAGTGAGTGAGCTCCAGGCTCTTTCTTCCAAACCTCCTTTCCTTTCTGTTCATCCGGACAAGGTGGTTTTAAGGACCCGTCCTTCTTTCTTGCCAAAGGTTGTCACGCCCTTCCACATCGGGCAGACCTTCACTTTGCCCACCTTCTTTCCGCCTCCGCATCCTTCAAAAGAGGAAGAGAGGCTCCATCGTCTGGACCCAAAACGTGCGCTCTCGTTCTATCTAAAGCGCACACAACAGTTCCGGGTGGATGACCAGCTCTTTGTTGGCTACGTGGGCGCCAAAAAAGGTCGGGCCGTGCACAAACGCACCATCTCTCGGTGGGTCGTTTTGTGCATCAAAGCATGTTACTCCTTGGCTAAAAAGGAGCCTCCTGTGGGGCTGCGTGCCCATTCTACCAGGGCAACAGCAGCCACTACTGCCTTGGGACGCGGCGTTCCCTTGCAGGATATTTGTCAGGCAGCCACGTGGGCCTCGCTGCACATATTTACCAAGCATTACTGCCTTGACAGTCAAGTCCGGAGAGACGGCTTCTTTGGCCGTTCTGTTCTCCGTGACTTTCTGGTGTAATCTATTCGCAGACCCACCACCGGGGTTGGTATTGCTGGGGTATCTATTCTACGGTAAGGAATCTATCACTAACGTGTCTCTTTCAGATGCACAAGTTACTACTTGTGTAACGATATATCTGTAAGAGATATTAGTTAGTGATAGATTCCTTACCGCCCCACCCATCCTCCCCGTTCTGCGAACTGATTTCTAGGGTTACGGTCATCCCTTTTAGGGCCCTAGTTTCATGGCACCAGTGGTCAGTTTCTTGCATGGCTCTGCGTTCCTGGCGCGGAAAGTCGTGTACAGAACTGACGTCAGCGCGCATGGGTGGCGCCTAAGTAGTCTCCGTGACGTCATCTCGGCGCTCACGACGCCAGCGACGGACGCAGTGCCGCACGATGCCACCTACTGGCTCGCAGGGGTACTGCTACTTTCCGGATCCAGTCTGACGCCTGGGGATATTCCAAGGTAAGGAATCTATCACTAACTAATGTCTCTTACAGATATATCGTTACACAAGTAGTAACTTGTGCGTTACGCCTCCCCCGGCGCCGATTCCACCGGCGTCGGCTGTGTCCCCAACCGACGTCGACCCCGGCCTCCACCTCGAGGTAGACATGGAGTCGGACCGGCGTCAACCGACGCCGGATCCGACGCCGGCGGGTACTTTTGTGCCCCTGCTCTACCCTGGCTCTTTAAGACCACATTGGCAGCCAGAGGAGGGTGAGGAGGACTGGGAGGGGTCTGGGGACCCTTTAATCAACCAGTTGGTGTATGAACAGGACTGGAGAGAGGAACTAGGGGAAGCCAGTGGTTTGGATACCTCACCAGACCTTGGCATGTTGTCTCCTCCTACTGTGGCTACGGAGGAGGGTGCGTCATACGCAGTGGTGTTGCGTAGGGCGGCCGAGGCTCTCCACCTCGACCTACCTACGGTGGCAGTCAGGACTAACCTCCTGACAGAGGTGCTTCAGCCGGCAGCGAGCTCTTCAGAGCCCCTGCTGCCGTTTAATGAAGCCCTCACGGTCATCCTTTTGGGCACCTGGTCCAGGCCCAACACAGGGGCTCCTGTGAACAGGATGATTGCCCGACGCCACCGCCCGGCCCCGGGCGACCCCACTTTCCTCTCCCAACACCCCACCCCTGAGAGCTTGGTAGTCCAAGCCTCCACTTCCAAGGGCGCATTCCCTACCGCTCCCCTGGGCAGGGAATCCAAAAAGCTGGATCATCTTGGGAAGAAGCCCACCTCCCACACCCCTCTGTCATTTATTGCTTAACAGTATTATTTATGAGCACTTTGTCTCTGGATCGGTAGACATAGGAGGCCCATAAACAAATAATGTTTTGTGGGCATTGTTTTGCCAGTCCAGGGCATCCAAGATTAAGCTACGGAACACCTTTAAGTATAATATCAAAAAAAATATTTCCATGCCTTTCATTTTTTAAGATAGATTCCTCTTGAAATAAATCAAAATCTGTCAGCAGTTTTTTAATCGTTTTATCAATTTATCATCCTTGGCCTAACACTAATGTATTTGCAGTTGGGTGAATATTAATGATGTGCTGTATATCAGACCTTCTGCTTTTTTCCGAGAGCTTAGGTGCCACAATATTCCTATCTTTGCATTTTTCAAAAAGGTGAGATTACCTTGTGCCTTATCTAATTTGCCAACTATTTGCTAACTCTGTGCTCTTTGTCATTCTCCTTTGAGCCTGTACACATAGATAGAGGGTTTTGGGTGAACCCTTTTCATTAATTGTTTTTTCAGCTTTTATTCAAATCTTCCTCCACAGCATACAGCATTGGGCTATTCTGCCTACTTCCACCAATGTATCTCTTTCAATAAGTTGAAGTGGGAATCGGCCTCTTCCCGCCTCTCTCGGACTCCAGAAATGGAGTGAGGGCATCAATGTGCTTCTGTCCCATCTCCATTGGAGCAAATTCTGAGCGTGGTCGCATCCTGAATTCCCAGTCATACTGTGACATTGCAGCTAGTAGATGTCTTCAGAGAGGCAATGCTGCGTATACTTGGCACTTTACTGGCGCCCCCGGATGCACCTCGGGCCATAAGGATCTGCAGGGGACCACAGTCTGACTGATCCGCCCTCTGTACTCTTTGGACCTGCATCAGTTTCAGCACCAGATGCGGTCCAGACTTCACATCTGATTGAGACTACTAACCGCAGATTCCTTACAATTATCCCCAGGCGTCCGACTAGATCCAGAAATTTTTCTTGAGCAGTACTCCTGCGTGCTGGCAGGTGGGCTCGTTCGGCTCCGCATGGCATCATTAGCATCGTCCACACCCAAAGTGACGTGCGCAGTGCCTATGGAGGTGCCACCCCAGCGCGCTGGTCTTAGTTCTTTTCTTTCCACGCCAGTCAGCGCAGATCTGTGAAGAGTTACCCCCTAGTCAATTTTTGACTAACTGTTTTCAAAATTTTGTCGAATTGTTTTGAGGTTTTTTCCTCCTGATGTGGCAGGAATGTCATCTAAAAAGGCTGGCTCCAAGCCCTGCGGCACCTGTCACCGATCGATGTCTGTGACGGACCAGCACCTTTTTTGCCTTTGGTGCTTCAAGCGCGACCACAAAATGAAGGCCTGCTCCAATTGCCGCGCCATGCACCCAAAGGCCTTGAGGGAGCGATCCCTCAAGCTCCTGACAGCTCAACGTGCGATGCCGCGACGAGCCAGGTCTCAGTCCAGAGAAAGGTCCCAGGAGCAGTCGTGGAGTCCGAGAAGCTTGTCTCACTTGAAGTCGTCGGGCCATTCTGGTAAATCCTGCCACAAGAACAAATTTTCGAAGCATGCTTTGACTTCACCCGTCTGTCTGCCAACGAGGGAGCGTCACTTGAGTCCTGGCTACACAGTTGAGCAAGCACCTGGGCTGGCTCTGCACCACCTCGAGTTTCCTGGAGCCGGGAGGACCCCCACCCAATTGAGAGAATTTTATGAGGCAATGCACCACATATTTGGGCAGCCGTTCCCTCCGGCACTCCTTCGGGCCTTGCACGTTCTAGTCGGCCCAAGGGATCTACAGATGTATCCAGATCATTGCCAGTTGTGCTATGTCAATCTTTCCTCGCACCGGTCCCGAGACCGACGCTCCTGGTGCCTTCTCCATTTACATCCCGGGCTCCGACACGGAGTAGGAGGGGCGTCTCCGAACGACACCTGGAGCCATGCCTTCCAGGCCGGAGTCTGAGTCCTATTCTTATGGATTAGGGCTCGGGGAGGAATGGGAAGGGTCGATGGACCCTGAAGAATACCAGCCATATGATACCAACATGGACTGCTGTGAGGATTTGGCGAACGCCAGCACCTTGGATACCTCTCCAGGTACTGGCATGCTCTCTCTCTCCCCCCACTTACCCCTGCCCCCCAGAGTGGCTATGGAGGAGGAAGCTTCATTCGCAGTGTTGATGAGGAGGACAGCCAAGGTCCTGGAACCTAGCTTGCCCTCGGTGGCAGTCAAGGCTGTTTTGAGTGAAGTGCTTCAGCCAAGAGTGTCCCCTTCAGAACCGCTTCTCCAGTTTTACGAAGCACTTACTGATGTCCTGCTTAGTACTTAGTCCAAGCCCAATACAGAGGCCCCTGTGAACAGGACAATTGCCCACCGCCCCATTCCAGGGGACCACAAATTCTCACAGAACACCCTACATCGGAGATCTTGATGGTCCAAGCCTCCACTTACCACGTAAATCCTGGCGTGTTCCCAACAGCACTGCGGGATTGACAATTCAAGAATCTGGACAACTTAAGCAAGAAAATGTTTTCTTTCACCCGCCTGGCATTGCAGTCTGTGAACACCACATGCCTTTTGGGCTGCTATTCCCTCACTCTGTGGGATATGGTTTTGCAGGTGCTGCCAACAGTTCCGGAGGAGGCAAGGGCCTTGCTCTAACAGGCTGTTGCCGACGGGAGGGATGCAGTGAACTTAACCATTCGATTTGGGATGGACATCACTGACTCACAGGGTAGGGTGATTTCATCGAAAGTGGCACCCCGTCTGGTTTATGACTACTGGCTTTCCCTATCTTGAAGACTGACTTTCAAAGGTGGGCTCGCCCCCAGGCTGTCGTCTCCCACCTCCAGACTACCACGGACCTCTTGCATTCGCTGAGCTTCACTATCAACAAGCCGAAGTCACGCCTGATTCCCTCTCAGGTGCTCCCTTTCATCAAAGATATTCTGGACATGGTGCAGATTCAAGCTTATCATCCCGAACGGCAAGTCCAGGATATTCAGATGTTTAAGCCTCTATCCTGAATTTCATTGAGACTGACTCTTAGGCTAAGCCTCATGGCCTCCTGCATCCTGCTGGTGACGCATGCCATTTGGCATACCCGAGCTATCCAGTGGGACCTGATGGTCCAGTGGGCGCAACATCAGGGGAATCGCTCTGACATGGTCCAGATCTCGAAGGGAATTGTAAAAGATCAGCAATTGGGTCACCAGCAGACCCCTCTCCCTTTCACAACCAGATCTGAAAGTAGTGACAGATGCGTCACTCCAGGGATGGGCCGGCCATCTGGGAGAGGTGGAGATCAAAGGCCTTCGATCGAATCCGGACTCCACATCAACATGTTGGAGCTCCAGGCGATATAGCTGGCATTGAAAGCCTTTCTACCCTCCATCAAGGGAAGGCTAGTGCAAGTGTTCACGGACAACACCACCGCCATGTAGTACTGCAACAAACAGAGTAGGTTGGGGTCGCAGACAATTTGTCTCTGGACATGGCTGGAATGTTAGGGCATTGCCTTGTTGTATCTGAAAGAGACAATTAGTTATGTATCTGAAAGAGACACGTTAGTGACAGATTCCTTACCTTAGAATATCCCCAGGCGTCAGGCTGGATCCGGAAAGTTTTTGCGTAGCAGTACCCTTGCGCGTCGGTAGGCGGCGTCGTGCGGCTCCGCGTCCGTCGTCGGGCGTCGTGATCGCCGGGATGACGTCGCGGGCAGTACTTAGACGCCGCCCCTGCGCGCTGACGTCAGTTCTTCTTTTTCCGCGCCAGTAAGCGCAGATCCGGGAAGAGAATTAGTTATGTATTCCTCACCTTAGAATTACCCCCAGGCGTCAGACTGGATCCGGAGAATTTTTTCTTCAGCAGTACCCCTGTGCGTCTATAGGGGACGTAGGTCGACTCCGCATTCGTCGTTGGCGCCGTGGTCGCCGGAATGACGTCGCGGTATCTACTTAGATGCCGCCCTCGCGCACTGACGTCAGTTCTTTCTTTTTCCACGCCAGTCAGCGCAGATCCGGAGAGAGCGGTACCTCGAGTCACTTTTTGACTCAGTTTTTGCAACTTTTGTCGACATCTTTTTGAGTCGTTCGACTCCTGGTGCACGTAGAGATGTCACGTCGGACCGGCTTAAAGACTTGCGACTCCTGTCGCAAACTGATGTCGGTCACGGACCCGCACCTCGTGTGCCTTTGGTGCTAGGAGCTCGACCATGACCCAAAGTCGTGCTCCGACTGCCGGGCCATGAACCCGAAGTCTTTGCGGAAGCGGTTCCGAAAGCTTCTCGAGGCCCGGCAGTCCGCTCCGCGCCGTTCAAGGTCCCAGTAGAGAGGCAGGTCGCGGAGCCACCACCACCACTCGTCATCGAAGTCTTCGTCTTCGGGTAAGTCGAAGCACAAGAAGAAGCATTGTCTGTCTTAACGTTCTCCCCGTCCGTCGGCCGATGCGATGCGGGCAGCGGAAGGTAGTCATCCGGCTCTGACGTGGAGCCTGTTGGGTCGACTCCGTCCTTCCCTCCCTTTCCGGGAGCCGGAGCAACCCCTGCCCAGCTTTGCAGCTTTTACGAAGACTTACATTCCATCTTTGGGCAGCCCGACTCTGCCGGCGTGCCCTCGGGCCCCGCGGACTCGGCTGGGGGCGCTAGGCCTTTGATGCCGGCGACTTAGGCTCCGGCACCGCAGGGCCCCCAAGGATCCAGGCCTTGATCCGGATCTGCGCCGGTCGACCTCTTGACACCTCCTCCGGCGCCGAATCCAGTGACGACACCTCCGCCCCCTCCGATGCTGGTTGTGTCCCCAGCCGACGTCGACCCCAGCCTCCCCCTCGATGTAGACACGGAGCCGGACCGACATTGGCCGTCGTCTGGACTGGCGCCGACCGGTACTTTTGTACCATTGTTCTCCCCTGGTGTTTCCTATCACCCTGAGTGGCTACCAGAGGAGGGTGAGGAGGAATGGGAGGGGTCTGTGGACCCTCTAGCAGACCAGTTGGAAGAACCGGACTGGAGAGAGGAGTTGGGTGAGGCCAGTGGTCTGGACACCTCCCCAGACCTTGGCATGCTTTCTCCCCCTATTTTGGCTACTGAGGAGGGTGCATCTTACGCAGTGGTGTTGTGTAGGACGGCTGAGGCCTTAAACCTCGAGCTTCCTATGGTGGCTGTCAGGACTAACCTCCTGACCGAGGTGCTTCAGCCGGCAGCGGCCTCTTTGGAGCCCCTACTGCCGTTCAATGAGGCCCTCACAGACATCCTTTTGGGCACTTGGTCCAAGCCCAACACAGAGGCTCCTGTGAATAGGTTGATTGCCCAACGCCTCCGCCCGGCCCCGGGTGACCCCATTTTCCTCTCCCAACACCCCACCCCTGAGAGCTTGGTGGTCCAAGCCTAGACTTCCAAGGGCACATTCCCTAACGCACCACCTGATGGGGAATCCAAGAAGCTGGACCACCTTAGAAGAAGATGTTTTCTTCCTCCAGCTTAGGACTGCGGTCGGTGAACACCACATGTCTCTTGGGCCGTTACTCCCACTCGGTCTGGGACACGGTTGCGAAGGTGCTGCCACAGTGCCCAGAGGAGGCCCGGGCCGTGCTCTCCTGGGCAGTTGCCGAAGGGAGAGACACAGCGAAGTTCGCCATCCGGTGTGGGCTGGACACCGCCGACTCACTAGGCAGGACGATTTCCACATCTGAAAGAGACACGTTAGTGACAGATTCCTTACCTTAGAATATCCCCAGGCGTCAGGCTGGATCCGGAAAGTTTTGCGTAGCAGTACCCTTGCGCGTCGGTAGGCGGCGTCGTGCGGCTCAGCGTCCGTCGTCGGGATCGCGTCGCGGGCAGTACTTAGACGCCGCCCCTGCGCGCTGACGTCAGTTCTTCTTTTTCCGCGCCAGTAAGCGCAGATCCGGGAAGGGCAGTGCCCTAGTCATTTTTTGACTAAGTTTTTGGTGATTTTTCACTGTTTTCTCGAGTCGCTCGACTCCAAAGGTGTCGGTAGGAATGCCCGGCTTCAAGCCATGCGACGCCTGTGGTCGAATGATGTCGATCACGGACCCGCATCAGGATTGTCTCTACTGCCTCGGGCGCGACCACGACCCCAAGTCGTGCCCCGACTGTCGGGCCTTGCATCCGAAGGCTTTGCGAGAGCGGTCTCGAAAGCTCCTCGAGGTCCGGCAGTCGGCTCCGCACCAAGCCCCGGTCACGTGAGAGGTCGAGGGGCCGGTCGCGGAGTCCTCATCGGTCGTCGGGGTCCAAGTCTTCGCACTCCTCCGGTAAGTCGAAGCATAAGAAGTCTAAGAAGCGTCATCGCTCGACGACTTCGCCTCGCCGGTCTCGCGACTCGGCTGAGGGTCCTGTCGGCACCCGGGAGTGCCTGTGGAGCCTCCCCCGCATTACCCGTCCTTCCCGGGTTCGGGGGCGACTCCGGCCGAGATAAAGGAGTTCCTGTCGGCCATGGCCCGCCTCTTCGGGCCTCAAGGTCCCCCCGGTGCGCCTTCGGGCCCCGCGGGCCCTGATGGGGTTTCCCCGGCGCCGCCGGCGACTCCGGTCCCGGCGCCGCCTGTCACACCAGCCTCGGTCCCGGCCCCGGCCTCGACCCCGGCGCTGCCACAACCCCGATCGACGCCGGTTGACCTAATAACACCTCCACCGGCGCTGATGTCTCCGGTGCCGTTTCCGACGCCGCCCGGGGCTCCGGGCGGCGTCGTCCCCCGGTTCTCTCCGGACACGGCGCCGGACCGGCGTCGCTCGACGCCGGCTCCGACGCCGATGAGACCTTGGGTCCCGCATGTCCCTCCTCCTTATTTTGAACCAGAGGAGGACGAAGAGAACTGGGAGGGGTCGGATGACCCTCTCACACAGCAGTGTGAGTTCGATCAGGACTGGGCTGAGGAGCTTGGGGATGCCAGTGGTCTGGACACCTCCCCTGACTCTGGCATGTTGTCTCCTCCTTCCGTGGCAACGGAGGAGGGAGCAAATTTTGCGTAGAGCAAATGTTGCGTAGAGCAGCTGGGGCCTTACACCTCCAATTGCCTACAGTGGCTGTCAGGACTAACCTCCTGACGGAAGTGCTTCAGCCGGCGGCTACCTCCTCGGAGCCACTGTTGCAGTTTAATGACGCGCTTTCCGACGTTCTTTTGGGCACCTGGTCCAAGCCCGCCACAGGGGCTCCTGTGGATAGGAACGTGGCCCGACGCCATCGCCCCGCTCCGGGCGACCCCCTGTTCCTCTCCCAACACCCCACTCCTGAGAGCTTGGTTGTCCAAGCCTCTGCTTCCCAAACCGCCTTCCCTACCGCTCCTCCGGATAGGGAATCCAAACGCCTGGATCAATTTGGGAAGAAGGTCTTTTCTTCCTCCAGTGCTGGCTTGCGGTCCGTCAACACCGCTTGCCTTTTGGGCCGATATTCCCACTCTCTGTGGGACTCGGTGGCGCAAGTTCTGCCCCAGTGTCCTGAGGAGGTCCAGACACTGCTTTCCCGCGCCATTGCGGACGGAAGAGATGCGGCTAAATACACCATTAGATGTGGCCTTGATACCGCCGACTCGCTAGGCAGATCGCTTGCGACGACAGTGGCGCTGCGCCGTCACACCTGGCTGAGAACCACTGGTTTCTCGGGTGATGTCCAAAACACCCTTATGGACATGCCCTTTGATGGGGTCGGTCTTTTTGGAAACAAAGCAGACCATGCGCTGGAGCGCTTTAAGGACTCGCGGGCTACGGCCAAGTCCCTGGGCCTTTCTGCTGTACGCCCTCCGCTACCGTCTGCTTTTCGCCCCTTTCGTGGCCACGGAAGGGGCGCCCAGTCACGTCCGCTGCCCAGCCACCGGCCCGCGCAGCAAGCGTCTTCGCGTGGCCGAGGACGTGGCTCCCGCCGTGGCGGGTCAGGCAACCAGCGTGCGGGTCAGGCCACCAACTCCGCCCCGTCCGCGGCCTCCAAGCCCTCCTAGTCCTTCCTTTCAGGTGCACAGCACGCCAGTAGGGAGCTGGGTCCGCCATCACCTTCACCACTGGCGTGCCATCACCTTGGACAAGTGGGTCTTGGACATTGTCCGAAGGGGCTACTCCCTCCCCTTCGAGACCATCCCCCCAGTCATGCCACCTCAATTCCACCGCATGTCAGGGGATCACTTGGTGCTTCTTCAGAAGGAAGTTGCGGCCCTCTTGGCCAAGAGGGCCATTGTTAGAACCGGGGTCACCGAATCCGACACGGTAGCTTGGCGCGAGGCAGGAAGGCACCCGAAGGCAATGTGTTAAGCAGTTGTGCAGCACACACTCACACTGACTCAGTAATGCGCAACAATAAAGGAGACACCACACCAGGCTTTTGTATAAAAACAAGATCCTTTATCTAATTTTAGATCAGCAATAGATGAGGCAGATAATCTTAGGCAACATTGCAATTCATTTAGCTTCTCAAAACCAGTGCGTAAATTCATTCAAGCACATTATAACAGTAAAACGTTACGCCATTAAAAGGCAGTAGCATTAACCTCATTGACAAGTAGGTAACACTGTAGGTCATAGGTTGCAGGTCAAAACATAGACTTCACTGCACTTAGCGACATTCAAATAGCAAGAATTTAGATGCACATAACACTGTAGATGAGGAGGAACCGGTATCAACCTAGGCACAACCACATTCAGTACAGTGGGTGTCGCAAAGCAGGTAGGCCTACAACATAGGAACACATCTGAAAGAGACACGTTAGTGACAGATTCCTTACCTTAGAATATCCCCAGCCGTCAGGCTGGATCCGGAAAGTTTTTTGCGTAGCAGTACCCTTGCGCGTCGGTAGGCGGCGTCGTGCGGCTCCGCGTCCGGCGTCGTGATCGCCGGGATGACGTCGCGGGCAGTACTTAGACGCCGCCCCTGCGCGCTGACATCAGTTCTTCTTTTTCCGCGCCAGTAAGCGCAGATCCGGGAAGAGCAGTGCCCTAGTCAATTTTTGACTAACTTTTTTGTGAATTTTTTCACTGTTTCTTTATCGAGTCTTCACGACTCCTAGGTGTCGTAGGGATGCCCGGCTTCTAGCCATGCGACGCCTGTGGTCGCATGATGTCGATCACAGACCCGCATCTGGAGTGTCTCTTCTGTCTCGGCCGAGACCACGACACGAAGTCGTGCCCTGACTGCCGGAAACTTCACCCGAAGGCTTTGCGAGAGCGGTCTCGAAAGCTACTCGAGGTCCGGCAGTCGGCTCCGCGCCGCACCAAGCCCCGGTCCCGGGAGAGGTCGAGGGGCCGGTCGCGGAGTTCCCGCCGGTCGTCGGAGTCCAAGTCTTCGCGCTCCTCGGGTAAGTCGAAGCACAAAAAGTCTAAGAAGCGTCATCGCTCTAAGACTTCGCCTCGCCGGTCTCGCGACTCGGCTGAGGCCCCAGTCGGCACCGCCCCCGCGGCCCCGGACATGCCTATGGAGCCGCCCCCGCATTACCCGTCCTTTCCGGGTTCGGGGGCGACTCCGGCCGAAATACAGGAATTCCTGTCGGCCATGGCCCGCCTCTTCGGGCCTCAAGGTACCTCCGGTGCGCCTTCGGGCCCCGCGGGCCCTAATGGGGTTGCTCCGGCGTCGCCGTCGACTCCGGTCCCGGCGCCGCCTGTCCCACCAGCCTTCATCCCGGCCTCGGCTCCGGCCCCGGCCTCGATCCCGGCTCCGGTGGTACTGCAACTCCCATCGACGCCGGTTGACCTAACCACGCCGACGTCCCCGGTGCCGTTCCTGACACCGTTCGGGGCTCCGGACGGCGTCGGTCCCCAGCTCTCTCCGGCTCCGGACATGGAGCCGGACCGACGTCGCTCGACGCCGGCTCCGGCGCCGATGAGACCTTGGATCCCAAATGTCCCTCCTCCTCCATATTTTGAACCTGAGGAGGACCAAGAGAGCTGGGAGGGGTCTGAGGACCCTCTCACACAACAGTGTGAGTATGATCCGGACTGGGCTGAGGAACTTGGGGATGCCAGTGGTCTAGACACCTCCCCTGACACTGGCATGCTGTCTCCTCCCGTGGCTACGGACGAGGGAGCTAATTTTGCAACAGTGTTGCGTAGAGCAGCTGGAGCCTTACATCTCCAATTGCCTACTGTGGCTGTCAGGACTAATCTCCTGACGGAAGTGCTTCAGCCGGCGGCTTCCTCCTCGGAGACTGTGCTGCCGTTTAATGATGCACTCACTGACGTTCTTTTGGGTGCCTGGTCCAAGCCCACCACAGGGGCTCCTGTGGATAGGAACGTGGCCCGACGCCATCGCCCTGCTCCGGGCAACTCCTTGTTTCTCTCCCAACATCCTACCCCCGAGAGCTTGGTTGTCGAAGCCTCTGCCTCCCAAACCGCCTTCCCTACCGCCCCTCCGGATAGGGAATCCAAACGCCTGGACCAATTTGGGAAGAAGGCTTTTTCTTCCTCCAGTGCTGGCTTGCGGTCCGTCAACACCGCTTGCCTTTTGGGCCGATATACCCACTCCCTGTGGGATTCGGTGGCGGCTGTTTTGCCGCAGTGTTCTGAGGAGGTCCAGACACTGCTTACCCGCGCCATTGCGGAAGGGCGAGATGCGGCTAAATACACCATACGTTGTGGCCTTGATACCGCCGACTCGCTGGGCAGATCGCTTGCGACGACGGTGGCGCTACGTCGCCACGCCTGGCTGAGAACAACTGGTTTCTCGGGTGATGTCCAGAATACACTCATGGACATGCCCTTTGATGGAGTCGGTCTTTTTGGTTCAAAGGCAGACCATGCGCTGGAGCGTTTTAAGGACTCACCGGCTACTGCCAAGTCCCTGGGCCTTTCTGTTGTACGCCCTCCGCTAACCTCTGCTTTTCGCCCCTTTCGTGGCCACGGAAGGGGCGCCCAGTCATGTCAGCTGCCCAGCCACCGGCCCGCGCAGCAAGCGTCTTGGCGTGGCCGAGGACGTGGATACCGCCGTGGCGGTTCGGGCAACCAGCGTGCTGGTCAGGCCACCACCTCCAACCCGTCCGCGGCCTCCAAGCCCTCCTAGTCCCTCCTTTCAGGTGCACAGCACGCCAGTAGGGGGCAGGGTCCGCCATCACCTTCACCACTGGCGTCCCATCACCTTGGACAGGTGGGTCTTGGACATTGTCCGAAGGGGCTACTCCCTCCCCTTCGAGTCCACCCCCCCAGCCATGCCACCTCAATTCCACCGCATGTCAGGGGATCACTTGGTGCTTCTGCAGAAGGAAGTCACGGCCCTCTTGGCCAAGAGGGCCATCGAGCATGTTCCGACCCCAGAAGTAGGATGCTACTCCCACTACTTTCTGGTGCCCAAAAGGACAAGGAGGACATGCGTCCTATCTTGGACCTCCGGAACGTCAATCGCTTCCTCCGGAAGGAGAAGTTCAAGATGCTCACCCTAGCTCAGGTCTTGACTGCCCTCGACCCTGGAGACTGGTTGGTAGCGTTGGACTTGCAGGACGCTTATTTCCACATCCCCGTCCTGCCGGCCCACCGGCGTTCCCTACGGTTCACGGTAGGCCTCGAGCATTTTCAGTTCACCGTGCTCCCCTTTGGCCTTACAAGTGCCCCTCGGGTGTTCACGAAAGTGATGGCGGTGGTCACAGCTCATCTGCGCCGGGCAGGGGTTCCAGTCTTCCCCTACCTCGACGACTGGCTGCTGAAGGCGGGCTCGTCCCAGGCAGTCGTCTCCCACCTCCAGACTACGGCCGAACTCCTGCACTCGCTGGGGTTCTCCATCAATGTGCCAAAGTCGCATCTGATTCCTTCTCTACAGCTCCTTTTCATCGGAGCAGTTCTGGACACGACGCAGTTTCGGGCCTATCCTCCCGAACGGCGAGTCCGGGATATTCAGGCTATGATTCCGATCTTTCAGCCTTTATCCTGGGTTTCGGTACGGATGACCCTGAGGCTGCTGGGCCTCATGGCCTCCTGCATCCTGCTGGTCAATCATGCCAGATGGCATATGCGGGCTCTGCAGTGGGACCTGAAGTTCCAGTGGGCGCAGCACCAGGGCAACCAGTCCGATCACGTCCAGATCTTGGAGGGGGCTGCAAAACAGTTGCAGTGGTGGCTCTCGAACCGGCAATGGGTCATGGGCAGATCCCTCTCCCTTCCCCAGCCAGAGCACACAGTTGTGACGGACGCGTCCCTTCTGGGATGGGGCGGTCACATGGGAGAGGCGGAGATCAGAGGCCTCTGGTCGAGTCCCGGCTCCATATCAACATTCTGGAGCTCCGGGCGATCCGACTTGCACTCAAGGCATTCCTTCCCTCTGTCAAAGGGAAGGTAGTGCAGGTGTTCACAGACAACACCACCGCCATGTGGTACTGCAACAAACAAGGCGGGGTGGGGTCGTGGACCCTCTGTCAGGAGGCTCTGCGCCTCTGGACATGGCTGGAACATCAGGGCATGTTCCTAATGGTTCAACACCTGGCAGGTTCCCTGAACGCCAGGGCGGACGAACTCAGCCGCAGGTGCATGATGGATCACGAATGGCGTCTTCACTCGGAAGTGGCGCAAGGTCTCTTTCTGCAGTGGGGAGAGCCTTGGTTAGATCTATTCGCCACCGAAGAGAACGCGCAATGTCATCAGTTCTGCGCGTTGGAATTTCCAAGGCGGCACTCGCTCTGCGACGCTTTTCGCCGCGAGTGGAGTTGCGGTCTGTTGTACGCCTTTCCGCCTATACCACTTCTACCCAGAGTGTTGAAGAAGATTCGGCGCGACCGGGCCCAAGTCATCCTTGTGGCTCCGGACTGGGCTCAAAGAGTTTGGTATCCCGAGCTACTCAGTATGAGCGTCGATCCCCGATCCGTCTGCCTCTTCGGGAGGATCTTCTGTCGCAGCAGCAGGGGACGGTCCTCCACCCGAACCTGTCCAGCCTCCACCTGCTTGCGTGGAGATTGAGCGGCGGCAGTTGATTCCTTTCGACTTGCCTCCCGAAGTTTGTGATGTGATTCTGGCAGCCAGGCGTCCCTCCACTAAGGTGGTATACGCCTGCAGGTGGAACAAGTTTGTGGCATGGTGCACAGCAAAGGCTGTGAATCCCCTCTCTGCCCCTCTTTCTGAGGTTCTTCTGTTCCTTCTATCTGAAAGAGACACGTTAGTGACAGATTCCTTACCTTAGAATATCCCCAGGCGTCAGGCTGGATCCGGAAAGTTTTGCGTAGCAGTACCCTTGCGCGTCGGTAGGCGGCGTCGTGCGGCTCCGCGTCCGTCGTCGGCGTCGTGATCGCCGGGATGACGTCGCGGGCAGTACTTAGGCGCCGCCCCTGCGCGCTGACGTCAGTTCTTCTTTTTCCGCGCCAGCAAGCGCAGATCCGGGAAGAGCAGTGCCCTGGTCAATTTTTGACCATACTTTTTGGTGATTTTTTCACTGTTTTTCCAACTTAAAGGTGTCGTAGGGATGCCCGGCTTCAAGCGATGCGGCGCCTGTGCGCGGATGATGTCCGTCACCGACCCGCATTGGGAGTGTCTCTTCTGCCTCGGCCGAGGCCACGACACCGAGTCTTGTCCCGAATGCCAGGCCCTCAACCCGAAAGCTTTGCGAGAGCGGTCTCGAAAGCTCCTCGAGGCCCGGCATTCGGCTCCACGGAGGCCCCGGTCGCGTGAGAGGTCCAGGGGTCGCTCGCGGAGTGCACACCGGTCGTCGGCGTCGAAGTCTTCTTCGTCCGGTAAGTCTAAGCACAAGAAGTCCAAGAAGCATCGTCGCTCTCGGACTTCGCCTCGCCGGTCTCGCGACTCGGCTGAGGCCCCTCCCGGCACCGTCCCCGCCCCGCGGCCCCGGACTTGCCTGTGGAGTCGCCCCGCCATACCCGCCCTTCCCGGGTTCGGGGCGGATCCGGCCAAGGTACAGGAGTTCCTGTCGGCCATGGCCCGCCTCTTCGGGCCTTCAGGCCCCTCCGGTGCGCCTTCGGGCCCCGCGGGCCCTGATGGGGTTGCTCCGGCGTCGCCGGCGGCTCCGGCCCCGGCGTCGCCCGTGCCTCCGGCCTCGATCCCGGCTTCGGCCCCGGCCTCGATCCCGGCTCCACAACCCCCATCGACGCCGGTCGACCTCACGACACCTCCGCCGGCGCCGATGTCTCCGGTGCCGTTCTCGACGCCGCCCTGGGCTCCGGGCGGCGTCGTCCCCAGTTCCTTCCGGCTCCGGACATGGACCCGGAGCGACGTCGCTCGACGCCGGCTCCGGCGCCGATGGGACCTTGGGTCCCAAATGTCCCTCCTCCTCCTTATTTTGAACCAGAGGAGGACCAGGAGGACTGGGAGGGGTCTGATGACCCTCTGACGCGCAACTGTCAGTATGATGAGGACTGGACAGAGAGTCTAGGGGAGGCCAGTGGTCTGGATACTTCCCCTGACACTGGCATGCTGTCTCCTCCCGTGGCTACGGAGGAGGGGGCCAATTTTAGTACGGTGTTGCGTAGGGCTGCTGGGGCCTTACGTCTCCAGCTCCCTACTTTGACGGTCAAGCCTAACATCTTGACAGAGGTGCTTCAGCCGGCAGCCTCCTCTGCGGAGACTGTGCTGCCGTTTAACGACGCCCTCACTGGACGTTCTTTGGGCGCCTGGTCCAAGCCCAACACAGGGGCTCCTGTGGATCGGAACGTGTCACGACGCCATCGCCCTGCTCCGGGCGACCCCTGTTTCTTTCTGTCCACCCCACTCCTGAGAGCTTGGTTGTCCAAGCCTCCGCTTCCCAAACCGCCTTCCCTACCGCTCCTCCGGATAGGGAATCCAAACGCCTGGATCAGTTTGGGAAGAAAGGTTTTTCTTCCTCCAGTGCTGGCTTGCGGTCCGTTAACACCGCTTGTCTTTTGGGCCGATATACCCACTCCCTGTGGGATTCGGTGGCGATGGTTTTGCCCCAGTGCCCTGAGGAGGTCCAGGCACTGCTTTCCCGCGCCATTGCGGAAGGAAGGGATGCGGCCAAATACACTATCCGTTGTGGCCTTGACACCGCCGACTCGCTGGGCAGGTCGATTGCAACGACGGTGGCGCTCCGACGCCACGCCTGGCTGAGAACCACTGGTTTTTCAGGGGATGTCCAGAATACTCTCATGGACATGCCCTTTGATGGAGTCGGTCTTTTGGGTCCAAAGCAGACCATGCGTTGGAGCGCTTTAGGACTCACGGGCTACTGCCAAGTCCCTGGGCCTTACTGCTACACGCCCTCCGCTGCCTTCTGCTTTTCGCCCCTATCGTGGCCACGGTAGGGGCGCCCTTCACGTCAGCAGCCCAGCCACCGGCCCGCGCAGCAGGCGTCTTCGCGTGGCCGAGGACGTGGATTCCGCCCGTGGCGGATCGGGCAACCAGCGTGCGGGTCAGGCCACCACCTCCAACCCGTCCGCGGCCTCCAAGCCCTCCTAGTACCTCCTTTCAGGTGCACGGCACGCCAGTAGGGGCAGGGTCCGCCATCACCTTCCCCACTGGCGCACCATCACCTCGGACAGGTGGGTCTTGGACATTGTCCGAAGGGGCTACTCCCTCCCCTTCGAGACCACCCCCAGCCATGCCACCTCAATTCCACCGCATGTCAGGGGATCACTTGGTGCTTCTACAGAAGGAAGTCACGGCCCTCTTGACCAAGAGGGCCATCGAGCATGTTCCGACCCCAGAAGTAGGGCGTGGTTGCTACTCCCACTACTTTCTGGTGCCCAAAAGGACAAGGAGGACATGCGTCCTATCTTGGACCTCCGGAACGTCAATCGCTTCCTCCGGAAGGAGAAGTTCAAGATGCTCACCCTAGCTCAGGTCTTGACTGCCCTCGACCCTGGAGACTGGTTGGTAGCGTTGGACTTGCAGGACGCGTATTTCCACATCCCCGTCCTGCCGGCCCACCGGCGTTACCTTCGGTTCACGGTAGGCCCCGAGCATTTTCAGTTCACCGTGCTCCCCTTTGGCCTTACCAGTGCCCCTCGGGTGTTCACGAAAGTGATGGCGGTGGTCGCAGCTCATCTACGCCGGGCAGGGGTTTCAGTCTTCCCCTACCTCGACGACTGGCTGCTGAAGGCGGGCTCGTCCCAGGCAGTCGTCTCCCACCTCCAGACTACGGCCGAACTCCTGCACTCGCTGGGGTTCTCCATCAATGTGCCGAAGTCGCATCTAATTCCTTCTCCACAGCTCCTTTTCATCGGAGCAGTTCTGGACATGACGCAGTTTCGGGCCTATCCTCCCGAACGGCGAGTCCGGGATATTCAGGCTATGATTCCGATCTTTCGGCCTTTATCCTGGGTTTCGGTACGGATGACCCTGAGGCTGCTGGGCCTCATGGCCTCCTGCATCCTGCTGGTCAATCATGCCAGATGGCATATGCGGGCTCTGCAGTGGGACCTGAAGTTCCAGTGGGCGCAGCACCAGGGCAACCTGTCCGATCACGTCCAGATCTCGGAGGGGACTGCAAAACAGTTGCAGTGGTGGCTCTCGAACCGGCAATGGGTCATGGGCAGATCCCTCTCCCTTCCCCAGCCAGAGCATACAGTTGTGACGGACGCGTCCCTTCTGGGATGGGGCGGTCACATGGGAGAGGCGGAGATCAGAGGCCTCTGGTCTCCGGCGGAGTCTTGGCTCCATATCAACTTTCTGGAGCTCCGGGCGATCCGGCTTGCACTCAAGGCATTCCTTCCCTCTGTCAAAGGGAAGGTAGTGCAGGTGTTCACAGACAACACCACCGCCATGTGGTACTGCAACAAACAGGGCGGGGTGGGGTCTTGGACCCTTTGTCAGGAGGCTCTGCGCCTCTGGACATGGCTGGAACATCAGGGCATGTTCCTGATGGTTCAACACCTGGCAGGTTCTCTGCACGCCAGGGCGGACGAACTCAGCCGCAGGTGCATGATGGATCACGAATGGCGTCTTCACTCGGAAGTGGCGCAAGGACTCTTTCTACAGTGGGGAGAGCCTTGGTTAGATCTATTCGCCACCGAAGAGAACGCGCAATGTCATCAGTTCTGCGCGTTGGAATTTCCAAGGCGGCACTCGCTCGGCGACGCTTTTCGTCGCGAGTGGAGTTGCGGTCTGTTGTACGCCTTTCCGCCTATACCACTTCTACCCAGAGTGTTGAAGAAGATTCGGCACGACCGGGCCCAAGTCATTCTTGTGGCTCCGGACTGGGCTCGAAGAGTTTGGTATCCCGAGCTACTCAATATGAGCATAGATCCCCCGATCCGTCTGCCTCTTCGGGAGGATCTTCTGTCGCAGCAGCAGGGGACGGTCCTCCACCCGAACCTTTCCAGTCTACACCTGCTTGCGTGGAGATTGAGCGGCGGCAGTTGATTCCTTTCGACTTGCCTCCCGAAGTTTGTGATGTGATTCTGGCAGCCAGGCGTCCCTCCACTAAGGTGGTATACGCCTGCAGGTGGAACAAATTTGTGGCATGGTGCACAGCAAAGGCTGTGGATCCCCTTTCTGCCCCTCTTTCTGAGGTCCTTCTGTTCCTTCTCTCTCTGGCCCAACAGGGTTCTGCCCTGGGTACCATCAAGGGTTATCTTTGTGCTATCTCGGCCTTCCTCAGGCTCCCTGATCAGCCCTCCCTTTTCAAGTCCCCTGTTGTTACCAGGTTCTTAAAAGGCATTACTCACCTCTTCCCTCCTGTTCCGTTTGTAATGCCTCAGTGGGACTTGAACTTGGTTCTTACCTTTTTAATGTGCGCTCCCTTTGAGCCTCTGCATAACTGTCCTCTTCGTCTTCTGACTCTGAAGACAGCCTTTCTGGTGGCCATCACCTCCGCTCGGCGGGTGAGTGAGCTCCAGGCTCTATCTTGCAAACCTCCCTTTCTGTCTGTTCATCCAGACAAGGTTGTTCTTCGGACGCGTCCGTCCTTCTTGCCAAAGGTGGTTACTGCTTTCCACATTGGGCAGTCCATCACTTTGCCCACCTTCTTTCCGCCTCCGCATCCTTCCAGAGAGGAAGAGAGGCTCCACCGTCTGGACCCAAAACGTGCGCTCTCCTTCTATATCGACCGCACAAAACACTTCCGGGTGGATGACCAGCTCTTTGTTGGCTACGTGGGCGCCAAAAAGGTCGGGCGGTGCACAAGAGGACCATCTCCCGCTGGGTTACCTTGTGCATCAAGACCTGCTATTCTTTGGCCAAGAAGGAGCCTCCTGTTGGGCTGCGTGCCCATTCCACCAGGGCAACGGCTGCTACCACGGCCTTGGGCCGCGGTGTTCCGCTGCCGGTTATCTGTCAGGCAGCTACGTGGGCCTCGCTGCACACGTTTACAAAGCATTACTGCCTTGACAGTCAGGTCCGGAGGGACGGCTTCTTTGGCCGTTCTGTCCTCCAGGACTTCCTTGTCTGATCTTTGTTCGCAGACCCACCACCGGGGTTGGTATTGCTGGGGTATCTATTCTAAGGTAAGGAATCTGTCACTAACGTGTCTCTTTCAGATGCACAAGTTACTAACTTGTGTAACGATATATCTGTAAGAGACAGTAGTTAGTGACAGATTCCTACCGCCCACCCATCCTCCCCGTTCTGCGAACTGATTTCTAGGGTTAAGGACATCCCTTTCAGGGCCCTAGTATTTTTCAGACACCTGTGTCAGCTTCTTGCATGGCTCTGCGTTCCTGGCGCGGAAAGTCGTGTACAGAACTGACGTCAGCGCGCAGGGGCGGCGCCTAAGTACTGCCCGCGACGTCATCCCGGCGATCACGACGCCGACGACGGACGCGGAGCCGCACGACGCCGCCTACCGACGCGCAAGGGTACTGCTACGCAAAACTTTCCGGATCCAGCCTGACGCCTGGGGATATTCTAAGGTAAGGAATCTGTCACTAACTACTGTCTCTTACAGATATATCGTTACACAAGTTAGTAACTTGTGCTTCACTGGCCCAACAGGGTTCTGCCCTGGGTACCATCAAGGGCTATCTTTGTGCCATTTCGGCCTTCCTCAGGCTTCCTGATCAGCCCTCCCTTTTCAAGTCCCCTGTTGTTAACAGATTCCTTAAAGGCATTACACACCTCTTCCCTCCTGTTCCGTTTGTGGTGCCTCAGTGGGACTTGAACTTGGTTCTTACCTTTCTTATGTGCGCTCCCTTTGAGCCTCTACATAACTGTCCTCTTCGTCTTCTGACTCTGAAGACAGCCTTTCTGGTGGCCATCACCTCCGCTCGGCGGGTGAGTGAGCTCCAGGCTCTATCATGCAAACCTCCCTTTCTGTCTGTCCATCCAGACAAGGTTGTTCTTCGGACGCGTCCGTCCTTCTTGCCAAAGGTGGTTACTGCCTTCCACATTGGTCAGACCATCACTTTGCCCACCTTCTTTCCGCCTCCGCATCCTTCCAGAGAGGAAGAGAGGCTCCACCGTCTGGACCCAAAACGTGCGCTTTCCTTTTATATCAACCGCACACAACACTTCCGGGTGGATGACCAGCTCTTTGTTGGCTACGTGAGAACCATCTCCCGCTGGGTAACCTTGTGTATCAAAGCCTGCTATTCTTTGGCTAAGAAGGAGCCTCCTGTTGGGCTGCGTGCCCATTCCACCAGGGCAACGGCTGCTACCACGGCTTTAGGCCGTGGTGTTCCGCTGCAGGATATCTGTCAGGCAGCTACGTGGGCCTCGCTGCACACGTTTACAAAGCATTACTGCCTTGACAGTCCGGTCCGGAGGGACGGCTTCTTTGGCCGTTCTGTCCTCCGGGACTTCCTTGTCTGATCTTTGTTCTCAGACCCACCACCGGGGTTGGTATTGCTGGGGTATCTATTCTAAGGTAAGGAATCTGTCACTAACGTGTCTCTTTCAGATGCACAAGTTACTAACTTGTGTAACGATATATCTGTAAGAGACAGTAGTTGGTGACAGATTCCCTACCGCCCACCCATCCTCCCCGTTCTGCGAACTGATTTCTAGGGTTAAGGACATCCCTTTCAGGGCCCTAGTATTTTTCAGACACCTATGTCAGCTTCTTGCATGGCTCTGCGTTCCTGGCGCGGAAAGTCGTGTACAGAACTGACGTCAGCGCGAGGGGCGGCGTCTAAGTACTGCCCGCGACGTCATCCCGGCGATCACGATGCCGACGACGGACGCGGAGCCGCACGACGCCGCCTACCGACGCGCAAGGGTACTGCTACGCAAAAACTTTCCGGATCCAGCCTGACGCCTGGGGATATTCTAAGGTAAGGAATCTGTCACCAACTACTGTCTCTTACAGATATATCGTTACACAAGTTAGTAACTTGTGCTTTAACTCTTGGCAGGTGAACACAGGCTCAATTCATATAGGTATATTCAATTCATCAGAGGCCGTACTGTAGGTAAATCACATAACATTGGAAACATTTCCCTCATTAAGGGACTTAATGCATGTAAGTCATACGAGCAGCTTTGCCTATGCTCCTATTCAATTCAGGCCCTGTTTCTGAGGCCCATGTAGGAAGGTCCTGTCTCCTGAGCAAGGCAGGGCATACGGCTCACTTATGTATATGGATAAGACAGGTGAACTTAGGGGGTAAGCAGGCCAGGCCTAAATACTACGACCAGGCCCAGCCTCATGCGCAGGGGAGGCAGTCAACATGGCAGCCTGAGGTCCCCGGTCCCTCTCAATCCACTCTGGGCGGTAGGCGGGGGTAGCGCTTCAACCCTGAGCTCTCCTGGCGGCCCAGAATCCCTCCCAGGGCCTCCCGGGCTCACCTGGTTGTCCCGGTATGCGTGTGAGCCTCGCTGGGGCCGGGCGCCTCCTCCCCGGTCAGCCCGCTCCTCGTTACTCGTGGGGCCTCGACCGGGGGAGGCCGCGCTTCCACTCGGGGCCCCAGTGCTCTCTGAGGGGCTGCGGACCAGTTGCAGGGGCTCCCGCAGGCAGGGAAGCCCCCGGACATCGTCCCGCTCCGGGCTCCGGGCCTCCGTCGGCCTCCGGAGCCGGGAGCCAATGATGTCGCGGCTTCCTGGAGGCGCGGCCGATGACGCGGTTGGCGCCCTCGTTGCTGGGCAACGCCTCCCGCCCTTCTCTAGGCCCAGCGCGGCCTCCGCTTCTACGCAGCGCCCGGGCCGCGGTGATCCTGGGCTCAGCGCTTCTTCTCCAGGCAGCGCGGGGGCCGCGGCGGTGAGTTTCACTCCCAGCGCTTCTTGGGCAACGCGCACAGGGGCTGCGGCGGTGATTTCGGCCACCACAGTTGCAGGCCAGGTAGCGCCAGGGAGCACGCGGCGCTTGGGGGCCAGGGGGTTGATTTAGCGCTGGAGCGCTTTTCAGGCACAGCGCTCCAGCAGGCAACACAGTACTTGGGGGGTCAGCGCCAGCACTTCTATAGGGCACAGCGCTGGGGCCGAACAGCGCTTTACAGCCACAGCGCCCCACGGTCACAGCGCTTCTTCAGGGCACAGCATACAGCGCTTTACCTGGTGATCCCCAGCACAGGAGGTTGTAGCTTCTTCGTGGTGGTTCCTTTAACGCAGTTTCTGGCTTGTGGTTTCTTGGTTGCTGTATCAGCACTTGCAGTTGCTTGGTTGCATTAACTTGGGGGAAAGGGGGGTTGAGTTGGTGGGCACAAGAGGCAAATAGGTGCCCGGCAGGCACACTGGAGGTGGTTCCCTGGGTCCCCTCACGCTGGGCAAGGTCAGTAGGTGGAAGGTGTTCCTCAGCTATCTTAGCACAGCAGTGCCTCAGCCCAGTCAGTACCAGTAGTGTAGGTCTCCCCCTAGGCCCAACAGCCTGTACTCCGGCAGAGGTTCCCCCAGGTCCAGTGGTGCCCCAACTGACTAACTAGGTTTCCCTCCAAACCTCTTATACCCCTAGGTCAGGTGACCCTCCTGAAAGGCGGCAAAACATAACTCCTCCCTGAGCTGGAAGGTTCTAGAAGCTTCCCTCATGTCTGACTATGAGGCCCAGAGGCGGGGACGGCATGGATACTGTATCATTATGTCCCCGCCTGATCCTGACTACTAGTATGTGCGTGCGCAATGGCCACTCCGCAGTAGCAGGGGCCTGTGGCAGCCATCTTATTAGGAGAGAGCACCTGCACCTCAGCACTGTTTGGCAGTGGCAAGGCGCCCAGAGACCTAGGTCCAACAAAAGTGTAGTGGCAAAAATGAGGCGCAAAGAGAGAAAAAAACGGGGTAAGACCACCCTAGGGCTGACAGGTCTAACAGCCATTGAGCGCGTTCCGACCCCAGAAGTAGGACGTGGTTGCTACTCCCACTACTTTCTGGTGCCCAAAAAGGACAAGGAGGACATGTGTCCTATCTTGGACCTCCGGAACGTCAATCGCTTCCTCCGGAAGGAGAAGTTCAAGATGCTCACCTTAGCCCAGGTCTTGACTGCCCTCGACCCTGGAGACTGGATGGTAGCGTTGAACTTGCAGGACGCTTATTTCCACATCCCCGTCCTGCCGGCCCACCGGCGTTACCTGCGGTTCATGGTGGGCCTCGAGCATTTTCAATTCACCGTGCTCCCCTTTGGCCTCACAAGTGCCCCTCGGGTGTTCACGAAAGTGATGGCGGTGGTCGCAGCTCATCTGCGCCGGGCAGGGGTTCCAGTCTTCCCCTACCTCGACGACTGGCTGATGAAGGCGGGCTCGTCCCAGGCAGTCGTCTCCCACCTCCAGACTACGGCCGAACTCCTGCACTCGCTGGGGTTCTCCATCAATGTGCCGAAGTCGCACCTGATTCCTTCTCCACAGCTCCTTTTCATCGGAGCAGTTCTGGACACGACGCAGTTTCGGGCCTATCCTCCCGAACAGCGAGTCCGGGATATTCAGGCTATGATTCCGATCTTTCAGCCTCTATCCTGGGTTTCGTTACGGATGACCCTGAGGCTGCTGGGCCTCATGGCCTCATGCATCCTGCTGGTCGATCATGCCAGATGGCATATGCGGGCTCTGCAGTGGGACCTGAAGTTCCAGTGGGCGCAGCACCAGGGCAACCTGTCCGATCACGTCCAGATCTCGGAGGAGACTGCAAAACAGTTGCAGTGGTGGCTCTCGAACCGACAATGGGTCAGGGGCAGGTCCCTCTCCCTTCCCCAGCCAGAGCACACAGTCGTGACGGACACGTCCCTTCTGGGATGGGGCGGTCACATGGAAGAGGCGGAGATCAGAGGCCTCTGGTCTCCGGCGGAGTCCCGGCTCCATATCAACCTTCTGGAGCTCCGGGCGATCCGACTTGCACTCAAGGCATTCCTTCCCTCTGTCAAGGGGAAGGTAGTGTAGGTGTTCACAGACAACACCACCGCCATGTGGTACTGCAACAAACATGGCGGGGTGGGGTCGTGGACCCTCTGTCAGGAGGCTCTGCGCCTCTGGACATGGCTGAAACAGGGCGTTTCCCTGATGGTTCAACACCTGGCAGGTTCCCTCAACACCAGGGCGGACGAACTCAGACGTAGGTGCATGATGGATCACGAATGGCGTCTTCACTCGGAGGTGGCGCAAGGTCTCTTTCAGCAGTGGGGAGAGCCTTGGTTAGATCTGTTCGCCACCGAAGAGAACGCGCAATGTCAGCAGCTCTGCGCATTGGAATTTCCAAGGCGGCACTCGCTCGGCGACGCTTTTCGTCACGAGTGGAGTTGCGGTCTGTTGTACGCCTTTCCGCCTATACCACTTCTACCCAGAGTGTTGAAGAAGATTCGGCGCGACCGGGCCCAAGTCATCCTTGTGGCTCCGGACTGGGCTCGAAGAGTTTGGTATCCCGAGCTACTCAGTATGAGCGTCGATCCCCGATCCGTCTGCCTCTTCGGGAGGATCTTCTGTCGCAGCAGCAGGGGACGGTCCTCCACCCGAACCTGTCCAGTCTACACCTGCTTGCGTGGAGATTGAGCGGCGGCAGTTGATTCCTTTCGACTTGCCTCCCGAAGTTTGTGATGTGATTCTGGCAGCCAGGCGTCCCTCCACTAAGGTGGTATACGCCTGCAGGTGGAACAAGTTTGTGGCATGGTGCACAGCAAAGGCTGTGAATCCCCTCTCTGCCCCTCTTTCTGAGGTTCTTTTGTTCCTTCTTTCTCTGGCCCAACAGGGTTCTGCCCTGGGTACCATCAAGGGCTATCTTTGTGCAATCTCGGCCTTTCTCAGGCTTCCTGATCAGCCCTCTCTTTTTAAGTCCCCTGTTGTTAACAGGTTTCTTAAAGGCATTACACACCTCTTTCCCCCTGTTCCGTTTATAATGCCTCAGTGGGACTTAAACTTGGTTCTTACTTTTTAATGTGCGCTCCCTTTGAGCCTCTGCATAACTGTCCTCTTCGTCTTCTTACTCTGAAGACAGCCTTTCTGGTAGCCATCACCTCCGCTCGGCGGGTGAGTGAGCTCCAGGCTCTTTCATGCAAACCCCCTTTCTGTCTGTCCATCCAGACAAGGTTGTTCTTAGGACGCGTCCGTCCTTCATGCCAAAGGTGGTTACTGCCTTCCACATTGGGCAGACCATCACTTTGCCCACCTTCTTTCCGCCTCCGCATCCTTCCAGAGAGGAAGAGAGGCTCCACCGTCTGGACCCAAAACGTGCGCTTGCCTTTTACATCAACCGCACACAACAGTTCCGGGTGGATGACCAGCTCTTTGTTGGCTACGTGGGTGCCAAAAAAGGTTGGGCGGTACACAAGAGGACCATCTCCCGCTGGGTCATCTTGTGTTTCAAAGCCTGCTATTCTTTGGCTAAGAAGGAGCCTCCTGTTGGGCTGCGTGCCCATTCCACCAGGGCAACGGCTGCTACCACGGCCTTAGGCCGCGGTGTTCCGCTGCAGGATATCTGTCAGGCAGCTACGTGGGCCTCGCTGCACACGTTTACCAAGCATTACTGCCTTGACAGTCAGGTCCGGAGGGACGGCTTCTTTGGCCGTTCTGTCCTCCGGGACTTCCTTGTCTGATCTTTGTTCGCAGACCCACCACCGGGGTTGGTATTGCTGGGGTATCTATTCTAAGGTAAGGAATCTGTCAGTAACGTGTCTCTTTCAGATGCACAAGTTACTAACTTGTGTAACGATATATCTGTAAGAGACAGTAGTTAGTGACAGATTCCTTACCGCACCACCCATCCTCCCCGTTCTGCGAACTGATTTCTAGGGTTAAGGACATCCCTTTCAGGGCCCTAGACTTTTTTCAGACACCTATGTCAGCTTCTTGCATGGCTCTGTGTTCCTGGCGCGGAAAGTCGTGTACAGAACTGACGTCAGCGCGCAGGGGCGGCGTCTAAGTACTGCCCGCGACGTCATCCCGGCGATACCGACGACGGACGCGGAGCCGCACGACGCCGCCTACCGACGCGCAAGGGTACTGCTACGCAAATCTTTCCGGATCCAGCCTGACGCCTGGGGATATTCTAAGGTAAGGAATCTGTCACTAACTACTGTCTCTTACAGATAGATCGTTACACAAGTTAGTAACTTGTGTGTCGGTAGCCCTTAGACGCTACGCCTGGTTGAGGTCTATTGGCTTTTCGGGTGATGTCCAAGTTACGTTTTTGGACATGCCCTTTGATGGCCGTTGCTTATTTGGCGACAAGGCGGACTACGCGCTTGAGTGCTTTAAGGACTCCAGGGCTGCGGCCAGGTCCTTGTGCCTCGCATCCACCTCCCGCCCAGCGCAGTCCACTGTTCACCCCTTTAGTGGCTATGGAAGGGGTGCCCCACCACGTTCCGCCCAGAGCCACAGGCCTGCACAAGCTGTCCAGCCTCTGCGCGGCCGGGGACATGGGTCGGGGGGCCAGCGGGCGGGCCAGTCCACCAGCACCCCCTCTGCAGCAGCCTCCAAGCCCTCCTAGTCCGATCTTTCAGGGCCACCAATCGCCAGTGGGCGGACGGATTCACCATCACCTCCCCCACTGGCTCAACATCACGTCGGACAGGTGCGTTTTGCAGATAGTCCGAAGGGGGTACTCCCTCCCCTTCGAGACTACCCCTCCATCCATGCCACCTCAGACCCATCGCATGTCGGACGATCACTTGGCCCTTCTCCGACAGGAAGTTACGGCTCTCTTGGCCAAGGGAGCCATCGAGCGAGTTCCTGCCCCAGAAGTAGGTTGTGGTTGTTTTTCCCACTACTTTCTGGTGCCCAAGAAGGACAAGGGCCTGCATCCTATCTTGGATCTCAGGAACGTCAACCGCTTCCTCCGATGGAGAAGTTCAAGATGCTCACCCTAGCTCAGGTCTTGACTGCCCTCGACCCTGGAGACTGGATGGTAGCGTTGGACTTGCAGGACGCTTATTTTCACATCCCCGTCCTGCCGGCCCACCGGAGTTACCTGCGGTTCTCGGTAGGCCACGAGCACTTTCAGTTTACTGTGCTCCCCTTTGGCCTTACCAGCACCCCTCGGGTGTTCACGAAAGTGATGGCGGTGGTCGCTGCTCATCTGCGCAGATCAGGGGTTCAGTCTTCCCCTATCTCAACGACTGGCTGTTAAAGGCAGGCTCTCCCCAGGCTGTCGTCTCCCACCTCCAGACTACGGCCGACGACCTGCATTCGCTTGGGTTCACCATCAATGTGCCGAAGTCACACCTGATTACCTCTCAGAAGCTCCTTTCGGAGCGGTTCTGGACACAGTGCAGTTTCTGGCTTATCCTCCTGAGCAGCGAGTCCGAATATTTGGGCTATGATTCCGATCTTTCAGTCTTTATCCCGGGTTTCGGTCAGAATGACCCTGAGGCTACTGGGCCTCATGGCCTCCTGCATCCTGCTGGTGGATCATGCCAGATGGCACATGCAGGCTCTGCAGTGGGACCTGAAGTTCAAGTGGGCGCAGCATCAGGGGAATCTTTCCGATGTCGTCCAGATCTCGGAGGGGACTGCACGTCAATTGCAGGGGTTGCTTACGAACTAAGATTGGGTCAGCGGCAGATCCCTCTCCCTTCCCCAACCAGAGTTCACAGTAGTGACGGATGCGTCACTCCTGGGATGGGGCAGTGTTATACCTGCTGCTAAACCTGTGTGTCTGTGGAGTGGAATGTTGGTGTGAGAGCTGGTTGTGGAATGTTGGATGAGAGAGAGTGTCAGTTGGAGGAAGGGCTGAGCAGCAGGGAGGCTGCTCCTGGTAGGGCTCTCTTATTATAACATCTTATCTTGGAATAAATCATTTAAAGAAACTACATGGAATGGACCTACTACTTTACAACAGGCAGCCACGTGGGAGAGGTAAAGATCAGGGGTCTCCGGCGGAGTCGGAGCTTCGGGCGATCCATCTTGCACTGAAGGCATTCCTTCCCTCTGTCAAAGGAAGAGTAGTGCAGGTGTTCACGGACAACACCACCACCATGTGGTACTGCAACAAACGGGGTGGGGTCCTGGACTCTGTCAAGAGGCTCTTCGCATTTGGACATGGCTGGAACATCAGGACATATCCCTGGTGGTTCAACACTTGGCAAGTTCCCTGAACGCCAGGGCAGACAAACTCAGCCGCCAGTGCATGATGGATCACGAATGGAGTCTTCACTTGGAGGTGGTGCAAGGTCTCTTTCAGTAGTGGGCAGAGCCTTGGTTAGATCTGTTCGCCATCAAAGAGAACAGGCAATGTCAGCAGTTCTGCGTGTTGGACTTTCCAAGGCGGCACTCGCTCGGCGACGCTTGCCGATGCGAGTGAAGTTGCGGTCTCCTTTACGACTTTCCGCCTGTACCACTTCTACCCAGAGTGCTGAAGAAGATCAAGCGCGACGGGCCTAAATCATTCTTGTGGCTCTGGACTGGGCACGAAGAGTCTGGTACCCCGAGCTCTTGAGCATGGCCATTGATCTCCGATCAGACTGCCTCTTCGGGAGGATCTTCTGTCGCAGCAGCAGGGGACGGTCCTCCACCCGAACCTGTCCAGCCTCCACCTCCTTGCGTGGAGATTGAGTGGCGACAGTTGACAGCTTTCGACCTTCCTCCTTGAAGTCTGTAACGTTATCTTGCCGGCCAGGCGGCCCTCCACCAAAACGGTATATGCCTGTAGATGGAACAAATTTGTGGCATGGTGTGCAGCAAAGGCTGTGGATCCCCTTTCTGCCCCCCTTTCAGAGGTTCTCCTCTTCATTCTTTCTTTGGCCCAGCAGGGCTCTGCTCTGGGCACTCTCAAAGGCTATCGTTTGGCCATTTCGGCCTTCCTTCAGCTGCCTGACCATCCTTCTCTTTTCAATTGCCCTATTGTAAATCGCTTCCTTAAGGGCATTACTCACTTGTTTCCTCCAACCCCTTTCATAATGCCCCAGTGGGACTTGAACCTGGTTCTCACCTATCTTATACCGCGTGTGCCTCTTTTGCCTAGAGCGCGACCACGACCCCAAGTCGTGCTCCGACTGCCGGTCGATGGCGCCAAAGGCTTTGCGGGAGGGGTCCCGAAAGCTGCTTGAGCGCCGGCAGTCGGCTCCGCGCTGTTCGAGGTCCCAGTCGAGGGATGTCGAGGGACCGGTCACGGAGCCACCACCATTCGTCCAAGTCATCGAAGTCTTCGCACTCGGTGTCGGGTAAGTCGAAGCATAAGAAGAAGTCGAAGAAGCATCGTCACTCTTCGACTTCTCCTCGTCGGTCAGCCGACCCGACGAGGGATGCGGGTGGTGCTCCTCCCGCGGCTCTGCGCGTGGAGCCCGAAGAGTCCACTCTGCGTTTCCCTCCCTTCCTGGGACCCGGAGCGACTCCCGCCCAGCTTCGTACGTTCTACGAGGCGATGCATGCATGCCATCTTTGGGCGGCCCGAACCCGCTGGCGCGCCTTCGGGCCCTGCAGATTCGGTTGGGGGGCCTAGGCCTTCTCTGCCGGCGGCTCCGGCGCCGCAGGCCCCCCTTGGATCCAGGCCGCTTCCTCCGGCACCAATACCGCATTCGACGCCGGTCGGCCCCCCGGCCGGCATCAGCCTCCATCCTGACGTGGAGTCGGATTGGCGTCGCCCGACGCCGGATCCGGCGCACAGTGGGGTTTTTATGCCCCTGTTCACTCCTGGGGTCGCTTTTCGACCAGAATGGCACCAGAGGATGAGGAGGAGGACTGGGAGGGGTCAGGTGACCCTCTGACCGACCAGTTAGATGAACAGGACTGTCGAGAGGAACTGGGGGATGCCAGTGGTCTCGACACCTCCCCTGACCTTGGCATGTTGTCTCCTCCTACCGTGGCTACGGAGGAGGGAGCGTCGTACGCAGTGGTGTTGCGTAGAGCGACCAAGGCTCTCAACCTCGAGCTTCCTACGGTGGCGGTCAGGACTAACCTCTTGACAGAGGTGCTTCAACTGGCTGCAAGCTCTTCGGAGCCCTTGCTGCCGTTTAATGAGGCCCTCGCCGACGTCCTTTTGGGCAAGTGCTCCAGGCCCAACACGTGAGCTCCCGTGGACAGGATGGTTGCCAGACGCCGGCTCCGGGCGACCCCACTTTCCTCTCCCAACACCCCACCCCGGAGATCTTGGTGGTACAAGCCTCCACTTCCAAGAGCGCATTCCCTACCGCTCCCCCGGAAAGGGAATCTAAGAAGCTGGACCATCTTGGAAAGAAAATGTTCTCTTCCGCCAACTTAGGACTGCGGTCGGTAAACACTGCATGTCTCTTGGGCTGTTATTCCCACTCTGTGTGGGATACGGTTGCGCAGTTGCTGCCTCGGTGTCCGGAGGAGGCCCGGGCAGTGCTCTCCCATGCCGTCGCCGCCGGGAGGGATGCAGCAAAGTTTACCATCCGTTGTGGGCTGGACACCGCCGACTCTCTGGGCAGGACCATTTCAACGTTGGTAGCACTTCGCCGCTACGCCTGGATGAGATCGACTGGCTTTTTGAGGGATGTCCAGAACACCTTGATGGACATGCCCTTTGATGGCCGTCGCCTTTTTGGCGACAAAGCAGACAGCGCTCTAGAGCGTTTCAAGGACTCACGGGCTACGGCCAAGTCCTTGGGCCTCTCCACCCGCCCTGCGCAGTCTGCTTTTTGCCCCTTTCGTGGCTACGGAAGGGGTGCCCCTCTACGTCCCGCCCAGAGCCACAGGCCGCAGCAAGTTACCCAACCTTCGCACGGCCGGGGACGTGGGAACAAACGCCGGGGGCCAGCGGGCGGGCCAGTCCACCGACCCCCCCTCTGCAGCAGCCTCCAAACCTTCCTAGTCTGACTTTTCAGGCCCATCAAACGCCAGTGGCTGGCAGGATTCGCCATCACCTCCCCCACTGGCGCACCATCACGTCGGACAGGTGGGTTTTGCAATAGTCCGAAGGGGCTACTCCCTCCCCTTCAAGGCTACCCCTCCAGCCATGCCACCGCAATACCACCGCATGTCGGAGGATCACCTGGCCCTTCTCCAGCAGGAAGTTACGGCTCTTCTGGCCAAGGGAGCCATCGAGCGCATTCCTGTATCAGAAGTAGGTCTTGGTTGTTATTCACTACTTTCTGGTCCCCAAGAAGGACAAGGGCCTGCGTCCTATCTTGAATCTCAGGAACTTCAACCGCTTCCTCTGGAAGGAGAAGTTCAAGATGTTGACACTCGCTCAGGTCTTGTCTGCCCTCGACCCGGAAGCGTTGGACTTGCAGGACGCTTATTTTCACATCCCCGTCCTGCCGGCCCACCGGCGTTACCTGCGGTTCACGGTAGGCCACGAGCATTTTCAGTTTACCGTGCTCCCCTTTGGCCTTACCAGCGCCCCTCGGGTGTTCACGAAAGTGATGGCGGTGGTCGCAGCGCATCTGCGCAGATCAGGGGTTTCAGTCTTCCCCTATCTCGACGACTGGCTGTTAAAGGCGGGCTCGCCCCAGGCAGTCGTCTCCCATCTCCAGATTACGGCCGACCTCCTGCATTCGCTGGGGTTCTCCATCAATGTGCCGAAGTCACACCTGATTCCCTCTCAGAAGCTCCTCTTCATCGGGGCGGTTCTGGGCACGACGTGGTTTCGGGTCTATCCTCCCGAACAGCGAGTCCGGGATATTCAGGCTATGATTCCGATCTTTCAGCCTCTATCCCGGGTTTCAGTCAGAATGACCCTGAGGCTGCTGGGCCTCATGGCCTCCTGCATCCTGCTGGTCGATCATGCCAGGTGGCATATGCGGGCTGTGCAGTTGGACCTGAAGTTCCAGTGGGCGCAGCATCAGGGGAATCTGTCCGATTGCGTCCAGATCTCGGAGGGCACTGCACGCCAATTGCAGTGGTGGCTCACGAACCAGGATTGGGTCAACGGCAGATCCCTCTCCCTTCCCCAACCAGAACACAGTGGTGACAGACGCATCCCTTCTGGGATGGGGTGGCCACATGGGAGAGGCGGAGATCAGAGGCCTCTGGTCTCCGGCGGAGTCCGGGCTCCACATCAACCTTCTGGCGCTGCGGGCGATTCGTCTCGCACTCAAAGCATTCCTTCCCTCTGTCCGGGGAAGAGTAGTGCAGGTGTTCACAGACAACACCACCGCCATGTGGTACTGCAACAATCAGGGCGGGGTGGAGTTGTGGACCCTATGTCAGGAGGCCCTCTGCCTCTGGACATGGCTGGAACATCAGGGCATATCCCTGGTGGTTCAACACCTGGCAGGTTCACTGAACGTCAGGGCCGACTAACTCAGCCGCAGGTGCATGATGGATCACGAATGGCGTCTTCACTCGGAGGTGGTGCAAGGTCTCTTTCAACAATGGGGAGAGCCTTCGTTAGATCTATTTGCCACCGAAGAGAACGCGCAATGTCAGCAATTCTGTGCGTTGGAATTTCCAAGGCGGCACTCGCTAGGCAACGCTTTTCGTTGCGAGTGGAGTTGCGGTCTGTTGTACGTCTTTCCGCCTATACCACTTCTGCCCAGAGTGCTGAAGAAGATCAGGCGCGACCGGGCCCAAATCATTCTTGTGGCTCCGGATTGGGCACGGAGAGTCTGGTATCCCGAGCTGCTCAACATGGCAATCGATCCTCCGATCAGACTGCCTCTTCGGGAGGATCTTCTGTCGCAGCAGCAGGGGACGGTCCTCCACCCGAACCTGTCCAGCCTCCACCTCCTTGCGTGGAGATTGAGCGGCGGCAGTTGATGTCATTCCACCTGCCTCCCGAAGTCTGTGATGTAATTCTGGCAGCTAGGCGTCCCTCCACTAAGACGGTATACGCCTGCCGGTGGAACAAATTTGTGGCATGGTGCACAGCAAAGGCTGTGGATCCACTCTCTGCCCCTCTTTCTGAGGTTCTTTTGTTCCTTCTTTCTTTGGCCCAGCAGGGCTCTGCTCTGGGCACTATCAAGGGCTATCTCTCAGCCATTTCTGCCTTCCTTCGGCTCCCAGATCAGCCTTTCCTTTTCAAGTCCCCGGTGATAAATCGTTTCTTGAAAGGCTTAACTCCTCTCTTTCCTCCTATTCCTTTCGTTATGCCTCAGTGGGACTTGAACCTAGTTTTAACTTATTTAATGTGCGCTCCCTTTGAGCCGCTTCATAACTGTCCTCTGAGACTCCTAACTCTCAAAAATGCATTCCTGGTGGTCATCACCTCTGCCAGACGGGTAAGTGAGCTCCAGGCGCTTTCTTCTAAGCCTCCTTTTCTATCTGTGCATCCGGACAAAGTTGTCCTCAGGACTCGTCCATCCTTCCTGCCTAAGGTAGTCACTGCCTTTCACATCGGGCAGACCATCATTTTGCCCACCTTCTTTCCGCCTCCGCATCCTTTCGAAGGAGGAAGAGAGGCTCCACCGTCTGGACCCAAAACGTGCGCTTTCCTTTTATTTGGATCGCACCAGACAGTTCCGGGTGGATGACCAGCTCTTTGTTGGGTACGTGGGCGCCAAGAAAGGTCCGGCCGTACACAAACGAACTATCTCCCGATGGGTCGTTTTGTGTATCAAAGTCTGTTATTCTTTGGCAAAGAAGGAGCCTCCAGTGGGGCTGCGCGCCCATTCCACCAGGGCGACGGCAGCTACCACTGCTCTGGGACGAGGCGTTCCTCTGCATGACATCTGTCAGGCGGCTACGTGGGCTTCGTTGCACACTTTTACGAAGCACTACTGTCTTGACAGTCAAGTCAGGAGAGATGGCTTCTTTTGCCGTTCTGTTCTCCAGGACTTTCTGGTGTGATCTTGGTTCGCAGACCCACCTCCGGGGTTGGTATTGCTGGGGTATCTATTCTAAGGTAAGGAATCTATAACTAACTGTTTCTTTCAGATGAACAAGTTACTTACCTTCGGTAACGATATATCTGTAAGAAACATTAGTTAGTTATAGATTTCTTACCGCCCCACCCATCCTCCCCGTTCTGCGAACTGATTTCTAGGGTTAAGGACATCCTTTCAGGGCCCTAGTTTTGTGCACCAGTGGTCAGTGTCTGGCATGGCTCTGCGTTTTCTGGCGCAGAAAGTCGTGTACAGAACTGACGTCAGCGCGCGAGGGCGGCGTCTAAGTAGTTGCCGCGACGTCATCCCGGCGACACGACGACGAACGCGGAGCCGACCGACGCCACCTTCCGACGCGTAGAGGTACTGCTGACGAAAAAACTTTCCGGATCCAGTCTGACGCCTGGGGGTAATTCTAAGGTAAGGAATCTATAACTAACTAATGTTTCTTACAGATATATCGTTACCGAAGGTAAGTATCTTGTTTATTAGTTATTGATTCCTCACCGCCCCACCCATCCTCACCGCTCTGCGAACTGACTTCTAGGGATAGGGACTCCCTTACAGGGCCTTAGTTGTAACGCACCAGTGATCAGTGACTTTCATGGCTGTGCGCTTCTGGCGTGGAAAGTCATGTCAGAACTGACGTCAGCGCGCAGGGGCGTCGTCTGAGAAGACACCGCGACGTCATCCCGGCGATCACGATGCCGATGAAGGACGGAAAGTCGTCCGACGCCACCTACCAACGCGCAGGGGTATTGCTGAAGAAAAAGTCCCTGGATCCAGTCTGATGCCTGGGGGTAATTCTAAGGTAAGGAATCTATAACTAATATACGTCTCTTACAGATACATCGTTACCGAAGGTAAGTAACTTGTTCATCATCCCCAACACTTGAAGGACTGCCCAGCACTTAGACAACCAGCGAACATCTCCTTTGGGGTGGAGGAGCCATCCCCCTTCATCTGCAGGCTTCGACTGCATCTGCCCGCTTCACTGTGTTGTTGGCCATCGGGCCCACTGAGGGAGCAATACTTCAGGAGGAGGTTTTCGTGTCTGTGTGGAGGTTAGCCCCATGTCGCTGCTGAGTTTCGAGACGCTAGACCCTCCAGGAGACCCCTGCACCAATACCCTTAGTAACGGAGCATCTGCACCAGCCGAGGCTTGTTTGTATCCAGTCTAGGCACCACCGCCGTGGAAATCCACCTTGTTCGACGAGGGACTTCAGGACCAACCAGGTCCACAACCAGAGTGGCCCTGCTGTCTTGTTTTTCCCTCCTCTGCAAAACCGACTGACAGCCATGAGAGCCTCAACCTCCAGTGGCCAGCCAATACCCTCTGCACCCGAGCTCCACATCCCGGTGCTGTGACTCCTGACTGCGTCCCCTTGCCTAGGGATCCTCACAACCTGTTTCCCCCTTTGGGTTCACCCCGACTTGCCCTCAAGCCCCTCCTTGCAGCCTTTGTTTTCAGGTCCCCGTTGACTTCTACGGGGTAGTGCTCCCGAAGAGCACATGGGCACCCCAGGCAGGTAACCCGAAACTGCTGGTGGTTCTTTGGACCTTAAACCCCTAGCACCTTAAGTCTAACAGGGTACCCCCCGAACTTTGACTGCAAATATATATTTGCTGTGTATGTTTTTCCTCCCATAGGATAACATCTGAAAGAAACACGTAGTGATAGATTCCTTACGTCAGGCGTCAGTCTGGATCCGGAACGTTTTCGTCAGCAGTATCCCTGCGCGTCGGAAGGTGGCGTTGTGCGGCTCCGCGTCCATCGTAGGCATCGTGATCGCCGGGATGACGTCGCAGCAGCTACTTAGACGCCGCCCTCGCGCGCTGACGTCAGTTCTTTTTTTTCCGCGCCAGCAAGCGCTGATCCGGAGAGAGTGGTACCCCCAGTCTTTTTTGACTAAGTTTTTGAGATCTTTTTCTCACCTTATCTGAAAGAAACACATAGTGATAGATTCCTTACCTTAGAATATCCCCAGGTGTCAGACTGGATCCGGAAAGTTTTCGTCAGCAGTACCCCTGCGCGTCGGTAGGGGCGTCGTGCGGCTCCGAGTCAGTCGTTGGCATCGTGGTCGCCGAGATGACGTCGCAGGGCACTACTTGGACGCCGCCCACGCGCGCTGACGTCAGTTCTTTCTTTTTCCGCGCCAGCAAGCGCAGATCCGGAGAGAGCGGTACCCCTAGTCTCTTTTTGACTAAGTTTTTTAGATCTTTTTCTCACCTTTTTTCGAGTCGATATCGACTCCTGGTGCAGTTAGGGATGCCCGGTTTTAATTCCTGCGAGGACTGTCATCGGATGATGTCGGTGACGAACCCGCACCGCGTGTGTCTCTTCTGCCTGGGGCGCGACCACAACCCCAAGTCGTGCCCCGACTGCCGGTCCATGGCTCCGAAGTCTTTGCGGGAGCGGTCCCAAAAGCTGCTTGAAGCCCGGCAGTCGGCTCCGCGCCGTGACAGGTCCCGGTCTAGAGAGAGGTCGAGGGACCGTGCGCGGAGTCGCCATCGACGATCGTCGGGATCGAAGTCTTCGCACTCGGGGTCAGGTAAGACGAAGCACAAGAAGTCGAAGAAACGTCATCGTTCTTCGACTTCCCCTCGCCGGTCGCGCGACGCGGCTGAGGGTACGGGTGGTGCCACCCCCGCGGCTCCGGCGCAGTCCCGCCCGACTACCCCCCTTCCCGGGGTCGGCGGCGACTCCGGCCCAGATACAGGACTTCCTGTGGGCCATGGCTCGCCTCTTTGGGCCTTTGGGTCCCGCCGGTGCGCCTTCAGGCCCCGCGGTCCCGCCTGGGTGTCCTCGCGTTTCATCGCCGGCGGCCCCGGCGTCGCTGTCGGGCCCGGCGTCGCTGTCGGCTCCGGCCCCGGCGCCGCAGGACACCCTTGGATCCAAGCCTGGATCCCGGTTGACCTAGTTACGCCTCCACCGTCGTCGACCCCACCGGCACCGATCCTGACGCCGCCCGCTCCTCTGGACGACGTCAACCTCAGGTTCAGCCCCGAAGTGGACGCGGCGTCGGTCCGGCGTCGGTCGATGCCGTTCTCGATGCCGTTTGGGGATTTCTATCCCCATGTCCCTGCTCCTTATTTTCGGCCTGTTGAACAGCCTGAGGAGCAAGGGGAGGACTGGGAGGGGTCGGACGACCCTCTCGCTGCAGCCTGCGAGTCTGAACAGGACTGGGCTGAGGAACTGGGGAAGCCAGTGGTCTGGATACCTCACCAGACCTTGGCATGCTGTCTCCTCCTACCGTGGCTACGGAGGAGGGAGCCAGTTATGCAGTGGTGTTGCGTAGGGCGGCGGAGGCCCTACACCTCAAGCTCCCTACTGTGGCCGTCAGGACTAACCTCCTGACAGAGGTGCTTCAGCCAGCAGCTACTTCTGCGGAGCCGCTGCTGCCCTTTAATGAAGCCCTTTCGGACGTTCTTTTGGGCACTTGGTCCAGGCCCACCACAGGGTCTCCTGTGGATAGGAACGTGGCCCGATGCCATCGCCCGGCTCCGGGTGACCCTCTTTTCCTCTCCCAACATCCCACCCCCGAGAGCTTGGTTGTCCAAGCCTCTGCTTCCCCAACCGCCTTCCCTTCCGCCCCGCCGGATAGGGAATCCAAGAAGCTGGATCAGTTTGGGAAGAAGATTTTCTCTTCCACCAGCTCTGCGCTGCGGTCCGTGAACACCGCATGCCTCTTGGGCCGTTATTCCCACTGTCTGTGGGATACGGTGGCGAATGTGCTGTCTCGGTGTCCGGAGGAGGCCCGGCCTGCTCTCGCCCAGGCTGTTGCAGAGGGGAGAGACGCAGTCACGTTCATGATCCGTTGTGGTCTAGACACCGCCGACTCACTAGGCAGATCCATGGCAACGACGGTGGCGGTTCGTCGCCACGCCTGATTGAGAACAACTGGATTTTCCGGGGATGTCCAAAGCACCCTTATGGACATGCCCTTTGATGGCCGTCGCCTCTTCGGCGACAAAGCGGACAGCGCGTTGGAGCGGTTTAAGGACTCACGGGCTACGGCCAAGTCCTTGGGACTCTCCGCAGTCCGCCCTCCTCCGCCTTCCGCTTTTCGCTCCTTTCGTGGCACAGGAAGGGGCGCCCCGCAGCGTTCGCAACAGAGCCACGGGCCGGCGCAACTGTAATCCCAGTGCGGCCGCGGATGCGGTTTCCGCCGTGGCGGACACAGGGGCAAGTGGGCGGGTCAGACCACTACCACCACCCCCGCCACCTTTGCCTCCAAACCTTCCTAGTCCGAACTTTCAGGTCCATCACACGCCAGTGGGCGGCAGGCTCCGCCATCACCTCCCTCACTGGCGCACCATCACTTCGTACAGGTGGGTTTTAGAGATAGTCCGATGGGGCTACTCCCTCCCCTTCGAGACTACCCCCCCAGCCATGCCACCTCAATACCACCGCATGTCAGGGGATCACTTGGTGCTTCTTCAGCAGGAAGTTGCGGCCCTCTTGGCCAAGGGGGCCATCGAGCGCGTTTAGACGCCCGAAGTAGGTCGTGGTTGTTATTCCCACTACTTTGTGGTGCCCAAGAAGGACAAAGGCCTGCGTCCTATCTTGGACCTCCGGAACGTCAATTGCTTCCTCCGCAAAGAGAAGTTCAAGATGCTCACTCTAGCTCAGGTCTTGTCTGCTCTCGACCCACAAGACTGGCTGGTGGCGTTGGACTTGCAGGACGCCTATTTCCACATCCCTGTCCTGCCAGCCCACAGGCGTTACCTACGGTTCATGGTTGGCCACGAGCACTTTCAGTTTACCGTGCTCCCCTTTGGCCTTACCAGCGCCCCTCGGGTGTTCACCAAGGTGATGGGGGTGGTCGCAGCTCATCTGCGCAGATCAGGGGTGTCAGTCTTCCTCTATCTCGACGACTGGTTGTTGAAGGCGGGCTCGCCCCAGACAGTCGTCTCCCACCTCCAGACTACGGCCGACCTCCTGCACTTGCTGGGGTTCTCCATCAATGTGCCGAAGTCGCACCTGATTCCCTCCCAGAAGCTCCTCTTTATCGGAGCGGTTCTGGACACGGCGCAGTTTCGGGACTATCCTCCCGAACAGCGAGTCCGGGACATTCGGGCTCTGATTCCCATCTTTCAGCCCCTGTCCTGGGTTTCGGTCAGAGTGACTCTGAGGCTGCTGGGCCTCATGGCCTCCTGCATCCTGCTGGTCAATCATGCCAGGTGGCATATGCGGGCTCTGCAGTGGGACCTGAAGTTCCAGTGGGCGCAGCATCAGGGAAACCTGTCCGATCACGTCCAGATCTCGGAGGGCACTGCACACCAATTGCAGTGGTGGCTCACGAACTGGCATTGGGTCGACGGCAGATCCCTCTCCCTTCCCCAACTGGAGTTCACAGTGGTGACGGATGCGTCCCTCTTGGGATGGGGAGGCCACATGGGAGAGGCGGAGAGCAGAGGCCTCTGGTCTCCGGCGGAGTCCCGGCTCCATATCAACCTTTTGGAGCTGCGGGCAATCAGGCTTGCACTAAAAGCATTCCTTCCCTCTGTCAAGGGGAGAGTAGTGCAGGTGTTCACGGACAACACCACCGCCATGTGGTACTGCAACAAACAAGGCGGGGTGGGGTCGTGGACCCTCTGTCAAGAGGCTCTGCGTCTCTGGACATGGCTGGAACATCAGGGCATGTCTCTGGTGGTTCAACACCTGGCAGGTTCTCTGAACGCCAGGGCGGACGAACTCAGCCGCAGGTGCATGCTCGATCACGAATGGCGTCTTCACTCGGAGGTGGCGCAAGGTCTCTTTCAGCAGTGGGGAGAGCCTTGGTTAGATCTATTCGCCACCGAAGAGAACGCGCAATGTCATCAGTTCTGCGCGTTGGAATTGCCAAGGCGGCACTCGCTCGGCGACGCTTTTCGTCGCGAGTGGAGTTGCGGTCTGTTGTACGCCTTTCCGCCTATACCACTTTTGCCCAGAGTGCTGAAGAAGATCAGGCGCGACCGGGCCCAAGTCCTTCTTGTGGCTCCGGACTGGGCTCAAAGAGTATGGTATCCCGAGCTACTCAGTATGAGCATCGATCCCCCGATCCGACTGCCTCTTCGGGAGGATCTTCTGTCGCAGCAGCAGGGGACGGTCCTCCACCCGAACCTGTCCAGCCTCCACCTCTTTGCGTGGAGATTGAGCGGCGGCAGTTGATTCCCTTCGACTTGCCTCCTGAAGTTTGTGACGTTATTCTGGCAGCCAGGCGTCCCTCTACTAAAGTGGTATACGCCTGCAGGTGGAACAAATTTGTGGCATGGTGCACAGCAAAGGCTGTGGATCCCCTTTCTGCCCCTCTTTCTGAGGTTCTACTGTTCCTTCTTTCTTTGGCCCGGCATGGCTCTGCTCTGGGCACTATCAAGGGCTACCTTTCTGCTATTTCGGCCTTTCTCAGTCTCCCTGATCAGCCCTCTCTTTTCAAGTCCGCTGTTGTAAATAGGTTTCTTAAAGGCATTACTCACCTTTTTCCTCCTATTCCTTTCGTGATGCCTCAGTGGGACTTGAATCTGGTTCTGACGTACTTGATGTGCGCTCCCTTTGAGCCACTTCACAACTGTCCTCTTCGTCTTCTGACGTTAAAGACTGCTTTCCTGGTGGCCATCACTTCCGCCAGGCGGGTGAGTGAGCTCCAGGCTCTTTCCTGTAAGCCTCCTTTCCTTTCAGTCCATCCGGACAAGGTTGTGATCAGGCCCCGTCCTTCCTTTCTGCCAAAAGTGGTTACGGCCTTTCACATTGGGCAGACTATTACCTTGCCCACCTTTTTCCGCCTCCGCATCCTTCCAGAGAGGAAGAGCGGCTCCACCGTCTGGACCCAAAACGTGCGCTTTCTTTTTATCTTAACCGCACACAGCAGTTCCGGGTGGATGACCAGCTTTTTGTTGGCTACGTTGGCACCAAGAAAGGTCGGGCGGTCCATAAGAGAACCATCTCCCGCTGGGTTGTCTTGTGTATCTGAAAGAGACACGTTAGTGATAGATTCCTTACCTTAGAATATCCCCAGGCGTCAGGCTGGATCCGGAAAGTTTTGCGTAGCAGTACCCTTGCGCGTCGGTAGGCGGCGTCGTGCGGCTCCGCGTCCGTCGTCGGCGTCGTGATCGCCGGGATGACGTCGCGGGCAGCACTTAGGCGCCGCCCCTGCGCGCTGACGTCAGTTCTTCTTTTTCCGCGCCAGCAAGCGCAGATCCGGGAAGAGCAGTGCCCTGGTCAATTTTTGACCATTATTTTTGGTGATTTTTTCACTGTTTTTTCCATCTTTAAGGTGTCGTAGGGATGCCCGGCTTCAAGCGATGCGGCGCCTGTGCGCGGATGATGTCCGTCACCGACCCGCATTGGGAGTGTCTCTTCTGCCTCGGCCGAGGCCACGACACCGAGTCTTGTCCCGAATGCCAGGCCCTCAACCCGAAAGCTTTGCGAGAGCGGTCTCGAAAGCTCCTCGAGGCCCGGCATTCGGCTCCACGGAGGCCCCGGTCGCGTGAGAGGTCCAGGGGTCGCTCGCGGAGTGCACACCGGTCGTCGGCGTCGAAGTCTTCTTCGTCCGGTAAGTCTAAGCACAAGAAGTCCAAGAAGCATCGTCGCTCTCGGACTTCGCCTCGCCGGTCTCGCGACTCGGCTGAGGCCCCTCCCGGCTCCGTCCCCGCCCCCGCGGCCCCGGACTTGCCTGTGGAGTCGCCCCCGTCATACCCGCCCTTCCCGGGTTCGGGGGCGGATCCGGCCAAGGTACAGGAGTTCCTGTCGGCCATGGCCCGCCTCTTCGGGCCTTCAGGCCCCTCCGGTGCGCCTTCGGGCCCCGCGGGCCCTGATGGGGTTGCTCCGGCGTCGCCGGCGGCTCCGGCTCCGGCGTCGCCCGAGCCTCCAGCCTCGATCCCGGCTCCGGCTTCGGCCCCGGCCTCGATCCCGGCTCCACAACCCCCATCGACGCCGGTCGACCTCACGCCACCCCCGCCGGCGCCGATGTCTCCGGTGCCGTTCTCGACGCCGCCCTGGGCTCCGGGCGGCGTCGTCCCCCAGTTCCTTCCGGCTCCGGACATGGACCCGGAGCGACGTCGCTCGACGCCGGCTCCGGCGCCAATGGGACCTTGGGTCCCAAATGTCCCTCCTCCTCCTTATTTTGAACCAGAGGAGGACCAGGAGGACTGGGAGGGGTCTGATGACCCTCTGACTCGCAACTGTCAGTATGATGAGGACTGGACAGAGAGTCTAGGGAGGCCAGTGGTCTGGATACTTCTCCTGACACTGGCATGCTGTCTCCTCCCGTGGCTACGGAGGAGGGGGCCAATTTTGGTACGGTGTTGCGTAGGGCTGCTGGGGCCTTACGTCTCCAGCTCCCTACTTTGACGGTCAAGCCTAACATCTTGACAGAGGTGCTTCAGCCGGCAGCCTCCTCTGCGGAGACTGTGCTGCCGTTTAACGACGCCCTCACAGACGTTCTTTTGGGCGCCTGGTCCAAGCCCAACACAGGGGCTCCTGTGGATCGGAACGTGTCACGACGCCATCGCCCCGCTCCGGGCGACCCCCTGTTTCTTTCTGTCCACCCCACTCCTGAGAGCTTGGTTGTCCAAGCCTCCGCTTCCCAAACCGCCTTCCCTACCGCTCCTCCGGATAGGGAATCCAAACGCCTGGATCAGTTTGGGAAGAAAGGTTTTCTTCCTCCAGTGCTGGCTTGCGGTCCGTTAACACCGCTTGTCTTTTGGGCCGATATACCCACTCTCTGTGGGATTCGGTGGCGGATGTTTTGCCCCAGTGCCCTGAGGAGGTCCAGGCACTGCTTTCCCGCGCCATTGCGGAAGGAAGGGATGCGGCCAAATACACTATCCGTTGTGGCCTTGACACCGCCGACTCGCTGGGCAGGTCGATTGCAACGACGGTGGCGCTCCGCCGCCACGCCTGGCTGAGAACCACTGGTTTTTCAGGGGATGTCCAGAATACTCTCATGGACATGCCCTTTGATGGAGTCGGTCTTTTTGGGTCCAAAGCAGACCATGCGTTGGAGCGCTTTAAGGACTCACGGGCTACTGCCAAGTCCCTGGGCCTTTATGCTACACGCCCTCCGCTGCCTTCTGCTTTTCGCCCCTATCGTGGCCACGGTAGGGGCGCCCCTTCACGTCAGCAGCCCAGCCACCGGCCCGCGCAGCAGGCGTCTTCGCGTGGCCGAGGACGTGGATTCCGCCGTGGCGGATCGGGCAACCAGCGTGCGGGTCAGGCCACCACCTCCAACCCGTCCGCGGCCTCCAAGCCCTCCTAGTCCCTCCTTTCAGGTGCACGGCACGCCAGTAGGGGGCAGGGTCCGCCATCACCTTCCCCACTGGCGCACCATCACCTCGGACAGGTGGGTCTTGGACATTGTCCGAAGGGGCTACTCCCTCCCCTTCGAGACCACCCCCCAGCCATGCCACCTCAATTCCACCGCATGTCAGGGGATCACTTGGTGCTTCTACAGAAGGAAGTCACGGCCCTCTTGACCAAGAGGGCCATCGAGCATGTTCCGACCCCAGAAGTAGGGCGTGGTTGCTACTCCCACTACTTTCTGGTGCCCAAAAAGGACAAGGAGGACATGCGTCCTATCTTGGACCTCCGGAACGTCAATCGCTTCCTCCGGAAGGAGAAGTTCAAGATGCTCACCCTAGCTCAGGTCTTGACTGCCCTCGACCCAGGAGACTGGTTGGTAGCGTTGGACTTGCAGGACGCGTATTTCCACATCCCCGTCCTGCCGGCCCACCGGCGTTACCTTCGGTTCACGGTAGGCCCCGAGCATTTTCAGTTCACCGTGCTCCCCTTTGGCCTTACAAGTGCCCCTCGGGTGTTCACGAAAGTGATGGCGGTGGTCGCAGCTCATCTGCGCCGGGCAGGGGTTTCAGTCTTCCCCTACCTCGACGACTGGCTGCTGAAGGCGGGCTCGTCCCAGGCAGTCGTCTCCCACCTCCAGACTACGGCCGAACTCCTGCACTCGCTGGGGTTCTCCATCAATGTGCCGAAGTCGCATCTGATTCCTTCTCCACAGCTCCTTTTCATCGGAGCAGTTCTGGACACGACGCAGTTTCGGGCCTATCCTCCCGAACGGCGAGTCCGGGATATTCAGGCTATGATTCCGATCTTTCGGCCTTTATCCTGGGTTTCGGTAAGGATGACCCTGAGGCTGCTGGGCCTCATGGCCTCCTGCATCCTGCTGGTCAATCATGCCAGATGGCATATGCGGGCTCTGCAGTGGGACCTGAAGTTCCAGTGGGCGCAGCACCAGGGCGACCTGTCCGATCACGTCCAGATCTCGGAGGGGACTGCAAAACAGTTGCAGTGGTGGCTCTCGAACCGGCAATGGGTCATGGGCAGATCCCTCTCCCTTCCCCAGCCAGAGCATACAGTTGTGACGGACGCGTCCCTTCTGGGATGGGGCGGTCACATGGGAGAGGCGGAGATCAGAGGCCTCTGGTCTCCGGGCGGAGTCCCGGCTCCATATCAACATTCTGGAGCTCCGGGCGATCCGGCTTGCACTCAAGGCATTCCTTCCCTCTGTCAAAGGGAAGGTAGTGCAGGTGTTCACAGACAACACCACCGCCATGTGGTACTGCAACAAACAGGGCGGGGTGGGGTCTTGGACCCTTTGTCAGGAGGCTCTGCGCCTCTGGACATGGCTGGAACATCAGGGCATGTTCCTGATGGTTCAACACCTGGCAGGTTCTCTGAACGCCAGGGCGGACGAACTCAGCCGCAGGTGCATGATGGATCACGAATGGCGTCTTCACTCGGAAGTGGCGCAAGGACTCTTTCTACAGTGGGGAGAGCCTTGGTTAGATCTATTCGCCACCGAAGAGAACGCGCAATGTCATCAGTTCTGCGCGTTGGAATTTCCAAGGCGGCACTCGCTCGGCGACGCTTTTCGTCGCGAGTGGAGTTGCGGTCTGTTGTACGCCTTTCCGCCTATACCACTTCTACCCAGAGTGTTGAAGAAGATTCGGCACGACCGGGCCCAAGTCATTCTTGTGGCTCCGGACTGGGCTCGAAGAGTTTGGTATCCCGAGCTACTCAATATGAGCATAGATCCCCCGATCCGTCTGCCTCTTCGGGAGGATCTTCTGTCGCAGCAGCAGGGGACGGTCCTCCACCCGAACCTGTCCAGTCTACACCTGCTTGCGTGGAGATTGAGCGGCGGCAGTTGATTCCTTTCGACTTGCCTCCCGAAGTTTGTGATGTGATTCTGGCAGCCAGGCGTCCCTCCACTAAGGTGGTATACGCCTGCAGGTGGAACAAATTTGTGGCATGGTGCACAGCAAAGGCTGTGGATCCCCTTTCTGCCCCTCTTTCTGAGGTCCTTCTGTTCCTTCTCTCTCTGGCCCAACAGGGTTCTGCCCTGGGTACCATCAAGGGTTATCTTTGTGCTATCTCGGCCTTCCTCAGGCTCCCTGATCAGCCCTCCCTTTTCAAGTCCCCTGTTGTTAACAGGTTCTTAAAAGGCATTACTCACCTCTTCCCTCCTGTTCCGTTTGTAATGCCTCAGTGGGACTTGAACTTGGTTCTTACCTTTTAATGTGCGCTCCCTTTGAGCCTCTGCATAACTGTCCTCTTCGTCTTCTGACTCTAAAGGCAGCCTTTCTGGTGGCCATCACCTCCGCTCGGCGGGTGAGTGAGCTCCAGGCTCTTTCTTGCAAACCTCCCTTTCTGTCTGTTCATCCAGACAAGGTTGTTCTTCGGACGCGTCCGTCCTTCTTGCCAAAGGTGGTTACTGCTTTCCACATTGGGCAGACCATCACTTTGCCCACCTTCTTTCCGCCTCCGCATCCTTCCAGAGAGGAAGAGAGGCTCCACCGTCTGGACCCAAAACGTGCGCTCTCCTTCTATATCGACCGCACAAAACACTTCCGGGTGGATGACCAGCTCTTTGTTGGCTACGTGGGCGCCAAAAAGGTCGGGCGGTGCACAAGAGGACCATCTCCCGCTGGGTTACCTTGTGCATCAAGACCTGCTATTCTTTGGCTAAGAAGGAGCCTCCTGTTGGGCTGCGTGCCCATTCCACCAGGGCAACGGCTGCTACCACGGCCTTGGGCCGCGGTGTTCCGCTGCCGGTTATCTGTCAGGCAGCTACGTGGGCCTCGCTGCACACGTTTACTAAGCATTACTGCCTTGACAGTCAGGTCCGGAGGGACGGCTTCTTTGGCCGTTCTGTCCTCCAGGACTTCCTTGTCTGATCTTTGTTCGCAGACCCACCACCGGGGTTGGTATTGCTGGGGTATCTATTCTAAGGTAAGGAATCTATCACTAACGTGTCTCTTTCAGATGCACAAGTTACTAACTTGTGTAACGATATATCTGTAAGAGACAGTAGTTAGTGATAGATTCCTACCGCCCCACCCATCCTCCCCGTTCTGCGAACTGATTTCTAGGGTTAAGGACATCCCTTTCAGGGCCCTAGTATTTTTCAGACACCTGTGTCAGCTTCTTGCATGGCTCTGCGTTCCTGGCGCGGAAAGTCGTGTACAGAACTGACGTCAGCGCGCAGGGGCGGCGCCTAAGTGCTGCCCGCGACGTCATCCCGGCGATCACGACGCCGACGACGGACGCGGAGCCGCACGACGCCGCCTACCGACGCGCAAGGGTACTGCTACGCAAAACTTTCCGGATCCAGCCTGACGCCTGGGGATATTCTAAGGTAAGGAATCTATCACTAACTACTGTCTCTTACAGATATATCGTTACACAAGTTAGTAACTTGTGCATCAAAGCCTGTTACTCTTTGGCTAAAAAGGAACCTCCGGTGGTGCTGCGTGCTCATTCCACCCGAGCTACTGCAGCCACTACTGCATTGGGACGTGGTGTCCCCCTGCAAGACATATGTCAGGCAGCCACGTGGGCCTCGCTGCACACGTTTACCAAACATTACTGCCTGGACAGCCAAGTCCGGAGAGACGGCTTCTTTGGCCGTTCTGTTCTCCGTGACTTTCTGATGTGATCTTTGTTCGCAGACCTACCACCGGGGTTGGTATTGCTGGGGTATCTGAAAGAGACACGTTAGTGACAGATTCCTTACCTTAGAATATCCTCAGGCGTCAGGCTGGATCCGGAAAGTTTTTGCGTAGCAGTACCCTTGCGCGTCGGTAGGCGGCTTCGTGTGGCTCCGCGTCCGTCGGCGGCGGCGTGATCGCCGGGATGACGTCGCGGGCAGTACTTAGACGCCGCCCCTGCGCGCTGACGTCAGTTCTTCTTTTTCCGCGCCAGTAAGCGCAGATCCGGGAAGAGCAGTGCCCTAGTCAATTTTTGACTAACTTTTTTGTGAATTTTTTCACTGTTTCTTTATCGAGTCTTCACGACTCCTAGGTGTCGTAGGGATGCCCGGCTTCAAGCCATGCGGAGCCTGTGGTCGCATGATGTCGATCACAGACCCGCATCTGGAGTGTCTCTTCTGTCTCGGCCGAGACCACGACACGAAGTCGTGCCTTGACTGCCGGAAACTTCACCCGAAGGCTTTGCGAGAGCGGTCTCGAAAGCTACTCGAGGTCCGGCAGTCGGCTCCGCGCCGCGCCGCACCAAGCCCCGGTCCCGGGAGAGGTCGAGGGGCCGGTCGCGGAGTCCCCGCCGGTCGTCGGAGTCCAAGTCTTCGTGCTCCTCGGGTAAGTCGAAGCACAAAAAGTCTAAGAAGCGTCATCGCTCTAAGACTTCGCCTCCCCGGTCTCGCGACTCGGCTGAGGCCCCAGTCGGCACCGTCCCCGCGGCCCCGGACATGCCTATGGAGCCGCCCCCGCATTACCCGTCCTTTCCGGGTTCGGGGGCGACTCCGGCCGAGCTACAGGAATTCCTGTCGGCCATGGCCCGCCTCTTCGGGCCTCCAGGTCCCTCCGGTGCGCCTTCGGGCCCCGCGGGCCCTGATGGGGTTGCTCCGGCGTCGACTCCGGTCCCGGCGCCGCCTGTCCCACCAGCCTTCATCCCGGCCTCAGCTCCGGCCCCGGCCTCGATCCCGGCTCCGGTGGTACCGCAACCCCCATCGATGCCAGTTGACCTAACCACGCCTCCGCCGACGCCGATGTCCCCGGTGCCGTTCCTGACGCCGTCCGGGGCTCCGGACGGCGTCGGTCCCCGGCTCTCTCCGGCTCCGGACATGGAGCCGGACCGACGTCGCTCGACGCCGGCTCCGTCGCCGATGAGACCTTGGGTCCCAAATGTCCCTCCTCCTCCATATTTTGAACAAGAGGAGGACCAGGAGAGCTGGTAGGGGTCTGAGGACCCTCTCACACAACAGTGTGAGTATGATCCGGACTGGGCTGAGGAACTTGAGGATGCCAGTGGTCTAGACACCTCCCCTGACACTGGCATGCTGTCTCCTCCCGTGGCTACGGAGGAGGGAGCTAATTTTGCAACGGTGTTGCGTAGAGCAGCTGGAGCCTTACATCTCCAATAGCCTACTGTGGCTGTCAGGACTAATCTCCTGACGGAAGTGCTTCAGACGGCGGCTTCCTCCTCGGAGACCGTGCTGCCGTTTAATGATGCACTCACTGACGTTCTTTTGGGTGCCTGGTCCAAGCCCACCACAGGGGCTCCTGTGGATAGGAACGTGGCCCGACGCCATCGCCCTGCTCCGGGCGACCCCTTGTTTCTCTCCCAACATCCCACCCCGAGAGCTTGGTTGTCCAAGCCTCTGCCTCCCAAACCGCCTTCCCTACCGCCCCTCCGGATAGGGAATCCAAACGCCTGGACCAATTTGGGAAGAAGGCTTTTTCTTCCTCCAGTGCTGGCTTGCGGTCCGTCAACACCGCTTGCCTTTTGGGCCGATATACCCACTCCCTGTGGGATTCGGTGGCGGCTGTTTTGCCGCAGTGTTCTGAGGAGGTCCAGACACTGCTTACCCGCGCCATTGCGGAAGGGCGAGATGCGGCTAAATACACCATACGTTGTGGCCTTGATACCGCCGACTCGCTGGGCAGATCGCTTGCGACGACAGTGGCGCTACGTCGCCACGCCTGGCTGAGAACAACTGGTTTCTCTGGTGATGTCCAGAATACACTCATGGACATGCCCTTTGATGGAGTAGGTCTTTTTGGTTCAAAGGCAGACCATGCGCTGGAGCGTTTTAAGGACTCACGGGCTACTGCCAAGTCCCTGGGCCTTTCTGTTGTACGCCCTCCGCTAACCTCTGCTTTTCGCCCCTTTCGTGGCCACGGAAGGGGCGCCCAGTCACGTCAGCTGCCCAGCCACCGGCCCGCGCAGCAAGCGTCTTCGCGTGGCCGAGGACGTGGATACCGCTGTGGCGGTTCGGGCAACCAGCGTGCGGGTCAGGCCACTACCTCCAACCCGTCCGCGGCCTCCAAGCCCTCCTAGTCCTTCCTTTCATGTGCACAGCACGCCAGTAGGGGGCAGGGTCCGCCATCACCTTCACCACTGCCGTCCCATCACCTCGGACAGGTGGGTCTTGGACATTGTCCGAAGGGGCTACTCCCTCCCCTTCGAGACCACCACCCCAGCCATGACACCTCTATTCCACCGCATGTCAGGGGATCAGTTGGTGCTTCTGCAGAAGGAAGTCACGGCCCTCTTGGCCAAGAGGGCCATCGAGCATGTTCCGACCCCAGAAGTAGGACGTGGTTGCTACTCCCACTACTTTCTGGTGCCCAAAAAGGACAAGGAGGACATGCGTCCTATCTTGGACCTCCGGAACGTCAATCGCTTCCTCCGGAAGGAGAAGTTCAAGATGCTCACCCTAGCTCAGGTCTTGACTGCCCTCGACCCAGGAGACTGGTTGGTAGCGTTGGACTTGCAGGATGCTTATTTTCACATCCCCGTCCTGCCGGCCCACCGGCGTTACCTGCGGTTCACGGTAGGCCTCGAGCATTTTCAGTTCACCGTGCTCCCCTTTGGCCTTACAAGTGCCCCTCGGGTGTTCACGAAAGTGATGGCGGTGGTCGCAGCTCATCTGCGCCGGGCAGGGGTTCCAGTCTTCCCCTACCTCGACGACTGGCTGCTGAAGGTGGGCTCGTCCCAGGCAGTCGTCTCCCACCTCCAGACTACGGCCGAACTCCTGCACTCGCTGGGGTTCTCCATCAATGTGCCGAAGTCGCATCTGATTCCTTCTCCACAGCTCCTTTTCATCGGAGCAGTTCTGGACACGACGCAGTTTCGGGCCTATCCTCCCGAACGGCGAGTCCGGGATATTCAGGCTATGATTCCGATCTTTCAGCCTTTATCCTGGGTTTCGGTACGGATGACCCTGAGGCTGCTGGGCCTCATGGCCTCCTGCATCCTGCTGGTCAATCATGCCAGATGGCATATGCGGGCTCTGCAGTGGGACCTGAAGTTCCAGTGGGCGCAGCACCAGGGCAACCTGTCCGATCACGTCCAGATCTCGGAGGGGACTGCAAAGCAGTTGCAGTGGTGGCTCTCGAACCGGCAATGGGTCATGGGCAGATCCCTCTCCCTTCCCCAGCCAGAGCACATAGTTGTGACGGACGCGTCCCTTCTGGGATGGGGCGGTCACATGGGAGAGGCGGAGATCAGAGGCCTCTGGTCTCCGGCGGAGTCCCGGCTCCATATCAACCTTCTGGAGCTCCGGGCGATCCGACTTGCACTGAAGGCATTCCTTCCCTCTGTCAAAGGGAAGGTAGTGCAGGTGTTCACAGACAACACCACCGCCATGTGGTATTGCAACAAACAAGGCGGGGTGGGGTCGTGGACCCTCTGTCAGGAGGCTCTGCGCCTCTGGACATGGCTGGAACATCAGGGCATGTTCCTGATGGTTCAACACCTGGCAGGTTCCCTGAACGCCAGGGCGGACGAACTCAGCCGCAGGTGCATGATGGATCACGAATGGCGTCTTCACTCGGAAGTGGCGCAAGGACTCTTTCTACAGTGGAGAGAGTCTTGGTTAGATCTATTCGCCACCGAAGAGAACGCGCAATGTCATCAGTTCTGCGCGTTGGAATTTCCAAGGCGGCACTCGCTCGGCGACGCTTTTCGTCACGAGTGGAGTTGCGGTCTGTTGTACGCCTTTCCGCCTATACCACTTCTACCCAGAGTGTTGAAGAAGATTCGGCACGACCGGGCCCAAGTCATTCTTGTGGCTCCGGACTGGGCTCGAAGAGTTTGGTATCCCGAGCTACTCAGTATGAGCGTAGATCCCCCGATCCGTCTGCCTCTTCGGGAGGATCTTCTGTCGCAGCAGCAGGGGACGGTCCTCCACCCGAACCTGTCCAGCCTCCACCTGCTTGCGCGGAGATTGAGCGGCGGCAGTTGATTCCTTTCGACTTGCCTCCCGAAGTTTGTGATGTGATTCTGGCAGCCAGGCGTCCCTCCACTAAGGTGGTATACGCCTGCAGGTGGAACAAGTTTATGGCATGGTGCACAGCAAAGGCTGTGAATCCCCTTTCTGCCCCTCTTTCTGAGGTTCTTCTGTTCCTTCTTTCCCTGGCCCAACAGGGTTCTGCCCTGGGTACCATCAAGGGCTATCTTTGTGCCATCTCGGCCTTCCTCAGGCTTCCTGATCAGCCCTCCCTTTTCAAGTCCCCTGTTGTTAACAGGTTTCTAAAAGGCATTACACACCTCTTCCCTCCTGTTCCGTTTGTAATGCCTCAGTGGGACTTGAACTTGGTTCTTACCTTTCTTATGTGCGCTCCCTTTGAGCCTCTACATAACTGTCCTCTTCGTCTTCTCACTCTGAAGACAGCCTTTCTGGTGGCCATCACCTCCGCTCGGCGGGTGAGTGAGCTCCAGGCTCTTTCATGCAAACCTCCCTTTCTGTCGGTCCATCCAGACAAGGTGGTTGTTAGGACGCGCCCGTCCTTCTTGCCAAAGGTGGTTACTGCCTTCCACATTGGGCAGACCATCCCTTTGCCCACCTTCTTTCCGCCTCCGCATCCTTCCAGAGAGGAAGAGAGGCTCCACCGTCTGGACCCAAAACGTGCGCTTTCTTTTTATATCAACCGCACACAACACTTCCGGGTGGATGACCAGCTCTTTGTTGGCTACGTGGGCGCCAAAAAAGGTCGGGCGGTGCACAAGAGAACCATCTCCCGCTCGGTAACCTTGTGTATCAAAGCCTGCTATTCTTTGGCTAAGAAGGAGCCTCCTGTTGGGCTACGTGCCCATTCCACCAGGGCAACGGCTGCTACCACGGCTTTAGGCCGCGGTGTTCCGCTGCAGGATATCTGTCAGGCAGCTACGTGGGCCTCGCTGCACACGTTTACAAAGCATTACTGCCTTGGCAGTCAGGTCCGGAGGGACGGCTTCTTTGGCCGTTCTGTCCTCCGGGACTTCCTTGTCTGATCTTTGTTCGCAGACCCACCACCGGGGTTGGTATTGCTGGGGTATCTATTCTAAGGTAAGGAATCTGTCACTAACGTGTCTCTTTCAGATGCACAAGTTACTAACTTGTGTAACGATATATCTGTAAGAGACAGTAGTTAGTGACAGATTCCTTACCGCCCACCCATCCTCCCCGTTCTGCGAACTGATTTCTAGGGTTAAGGACATCCCTTTCAGGGCCCTAGTATTTTTCAGACACCTATGTCAGCTTCTTGCATGGCTCTGCGTTCCTGGCGCGGAAAGTCGTGTACAGAACTGACATCAGCGCGCAGGGGCTAAGTACTGCCCGCGACGTCATCCCGGCGATCACGACGCCGACGATGGACGCGGAGCCGCACGACGCCGCCTACCGACTTGCAAGGGTACTGCTACGCAAAAACTTTCCGGATCCAGCCTGACGCCTGGGGATATTCTAAGGTAAGGAATCTGTCACTAACTACTGTCTCTTACAGATATATCGTTACACAAGTTAGTAACTTGTGCATCTATTCTAAGGTAAGGAATCTATCACTATGTGTTTCTTTCAGATGCACAAGTTACTTACCTTTGGTAACGATATATCTGTAAGAAACATTAGTAGTGATAGATTCCTTACCGCCCCACCCATCCTCCCCGTTCTGCGAACTGATTTCTAGGGTTAAGGTCATCCCTTTCAGGGCCCTAGTTTCAATGCACCAGTGTTCAGTATCTTGCATGGCTCTGCGTTCCTGGCGCGGAATGTTGTGTACAGAAAGGACGTCAGCGCGCGTGGGCGGCGTCCAAGTAGCGCCCGCGACGTCATCTCAGCGACCACGATGCCAACGAAGGATGCGGAGCCGCACGACGCCCCTACCGACGCGCAGGAGTACTGCTGACGAACACTTTCCGGATCCAGTCTGACGCCTGGGGATTTTCTAAGGTAAGGAATCTATCACTACTAATGTTTCTTACAGATATATCGTTACCGAAGGTAAGTAACTTGTGCGTTACTTACCTCGGGTAATACTCTTTCTGTTGGATACTCTTATCTTCTCACAGATTCTGCATCACCTACCCTCTTCCCATTCAGAAGGAGATAGATCCACTATGTGAATGTGTCCTTTTTTGATATTTTACTCCATTGTTCTGATTTCAAATTTTGAAAGACTTTTTTGTTATTTCTTTTTTGGTTTGGTTCTCTTTTCACCTCGCCTCGCAAGAGCGCAAAAAAAGCCAGGTCAGTATGCAAGGTAGCATTTTATATGGATCTGTGTTGTCATGCTCTTTAAGGAAGCGACGCATGGCTGGAGCTGCAGCCACACCACCTAACATCCTAGGGGAACTTTTGCTGAGGGAATAAAGTTTCCCAATCCAGTATTTGTGTACAAAGGGTATCAATCCAAAGAATGTTAACGAAGTTAAGTCACTTATTTGTCATTGAGTAATAAATATACTTTATACATTTATCTAAAATGTGTGAGTTTACAGTAATTGTGTTTTGTAATAGAATACTGAGCAGGATGTTAGTCCTTGAAAATCCAACTTGTATTGATGTTATTAACGCATGGCTAATACATCGTTTTAAAAATAAATTGCTTTCTAGCATAAATCGTCCTTTGTTTTTTTCATATAGCCAAGATGAGGGGGACCAGGACTGTTTTCCAGTTTTCCATTCGTCCCCTCCGCCATCCCCCTTTCTTTCTGCCATATTGGCAGCTTTCCAGCCTGTGGCATATGATGATGAAGAGGAAGCCTGGCGCTACCACGTCAATCAGATGCTGTCAGAGACTGATGGAGCTTGTGCTGTTAACACATTTCATGTGTTCTCTAAATTATTTCAGGTAAGTGACAATCCACCCATTTGTATCCATTCATGGATTATGGCATTGTTCTGGCACTTGTAGTTCTTTTACCATAAATTGCAAAATATCTGTTGGTGTTGCTTCTGTTCTTTTGAGCTTTGTGGATTCCTGGAAGAGTGTGATAAAGTGTTTGGCTTCAATATCACAAGAGAAGACAAAAAACAAATGTTCTCCATCTCTTTGTAGTCGATCATTCTGTCTCTTAGAAGATGCTTCTGCCGCTTCATATAAAATATAATAGCTTTCTAGAACAGTTTGATCAGGTGTTTGGTAGTGATATCATAAGAGAAGGCAAATGTTCTTCATCTCTCTTTATAGTCAGTCGTGCTATTTATTAGATGATGTTTCTGTCGCTACATATGTGCATATAAAATATTCTGGTCACCAGAGCAATTATAAAATAATGAACTGGGATATAGGCCCGCCATGCAATAGAGCATGGCTGACACCAAGAGATGATCCCTGTTTGGTAGGGTACTTCCTCTCATCAATTGTGTCTGTCCACACCCAGAGATATTGGCATCTAGATGGTCTCAACTGATCTGCTCAGGAGTTTTTTAGTTTTTGTCAGAGATAAAGGTATCTGAAATCTGAAGATGATTATTATATAGTTGGATAGACTTGTGGAATTGTTTTGCAAGGTACCACTGATCAGATTAAAAAAACAACAGTCGTTAAAAATGTTTGATTTTTAACGGTCCTCTGGAGGACCTTTAAGAGTTCCTCTGTCAGCCTATCGCAAGCAGGTGGCACGGGTGGACCGGAAGTCATGAAGGGAAGGGAGTAGCCCCTTCCCACAAATGGAAGCACCCATTGGTCTGATGTTATAGACCTCCAGTGGGGCAGGTGATGACTTATACTGCCTCCCACTGGGTGCCCATGATGGTAAGAGGGCAAACTATAAGGGTTTGGAGGCTGTGGCTGGGGGGGTAGGGGAGGGGTCGTCTTGCCTGACCTCTGGCTGCCCGACCTATGAGATCTGTGGGTACCATGCCTTCGGCCAAGCAAAAGCTGGGAAGCTTGCAGGGCGCAGACGCTGGGCGGGTATAGGCGTGGCTGGTATCCCTTCTATGGCCACAAAAGGTGAGAAGGGCGGATTGGGGGTGGCGAGGTACCATGTAAAGGCCCAAGAACCTGGCCGTAGCACTGCTGTCCTTAAAGCACTCCTGCACTGAATCGGCCATGTCTCCAAAGAGACAAGAGCTGTCGAAGGGCATGTCCATAAGCGATGCTTGGACATCCCCCTGATAACCGAGTTGTCCTCGGCCAGGCGTGGCGTTGTAAGCCCACTGTCAATGAAACTGCTCTGCTCAGCGAGTCGGTAATATCCAGTCTACATCTGATCGTGAAGTTTGCTGCGTCTCTCCCGTCAGCAACAGCCTGGGAGAGGAGGGCCCTGACCTCCTCCGGGACTATGGGCAACCCCTGCGCAACCGAACCCCATAGAGCATGGGAATAATTGCACAAAAGGCATGCAAGAACCGCAGTGCCAGGCTGGTGGAAGAAAGCATCTTCTTCCCCAAGGTGTCCAGACTCTTGGATTCCCTCTTAGGGGGGGCGCTAGTGAATGCGCCAATATTAAATTGGGAAGTAGAGGCTTGGACCACCAACCTCTCTGGGGTGGGATGGAGTGTTGTGTAAGGAAATGGGGGTCCCCTAGGGCTGGGCGGTGGCGGCGGGCAGTCGTCCTGTTCAATGGAGCCACTGTGCTTGGCTTGGACCAGGTCCCAAGCAGGACGTCAGTAAGGGCTTTATTGAAAGTGAGAAACAGTTCTGAGGGGGTCACACCCGACTGAAGCACCTCCGTCAAGGCACTTGTCCAGAAGACAGGCTAAGGTCCAGGAGCTCGGCTGCCCTTCTCACTTTAATTGCAAAGGACACTCCCTTCTCCGTAGTCCTGGTAGGGGGAGAAAGCATGCCAGTATTTAGAGAAATGTCCAGTCCACTGTCCTCCGCCAAGTCTTCACACCAGTCTATCTGTGGATCTAAGGACTGGTATTCCTCAGGATCCAGCGACCACTCCTCATCCTCCCTGAATACTAGTCCATAGGAATAGGGCTCAGGCTCTGTCCTGGAAGGCATGGCTCCAGTTGCTACCGGACGATGCCCTTCCCGCTCTGTCGGTTTCGGGGTCAGAATGGGTACGGCGGTGCCGGGAGCATTGGCATCCGGATCGGCACCAGGGAAGGTCGAGGTAGCATGGCCAGCGCCGGTCCAGATACATCTGTGGATCCAAGAGGCCCGACTGGCGCCGCCGGCGTGGAACCGATGGGGCCCTCAAACCCGCGGTCCTGAAGGCCCACCGGCAGCGATGGGCTGCTCAAATTTGAGGCGCGTGGCCTCATGAAACTCCTGGAGTTGAACGGGGGTCGATCCGGCTCCTGGAACCTCAGGAAAGAGCAGAGCCAACCCAGGCGCTGGCTCAACCCCAGAGCCAGGCCTTGAATGTCGATGCTCCCTCGTGTTGTCAGCAGATAAATGTGGTGAAGTCGAAGAATGCTTCGACTACTTACTCTTTTTCTTCTTGTGCGACTTAATCCGAGTGGCCGGACGACTTGGAATGTGACAAAAATCTTGGAGTCCGCGACCAATCCTAGGACCTTCCTCTCGGCCGGGATTGAGTCTGCTGCGGCGTTGCTCGTCGGGCAGCAAGGAGCTTGAGGGACCATTCCCTCAAGGCCTTGAGGTGCATGGCGCGGCAATCGATGCAGGCCTTCGTGTTGTGGTCGCATTCCAGGCATCGGAGGTAAACAAGATGCGGGTCCTTCACTAACATCTGTTGATGACCGGTGCTGCAGGGCTTGAAGCCGGTCTTTCTAGTAGACATCCTTAGCACACCAGGAGAAGAGCTCTTTATAAAAATAGACTAAATGTCAGAAAAAGCTCAGCCTAAAAATGACTGGCGGGGTAGCTGACACTGGATCTGCGCTGACAGTCGCGGAAAGAAAAGAACTGACGTCAGCGAGCTGCGGTGGTGCCCATATAGGCACTGCGCACATCTCTTTCGGCGTGGACAAAGCCGAGGACGCCATGCAAAGCCAATCAGAAAGAAACACATAGTGATATATTCCTTACCTTAGAATATCCCCAGGCGTCAGACTGGATCCGGAAAGTTTTCGTCAGCAGTTCCCCTGCGCGTCGGTAGGTGGCGTCGTGCGGCTCCGCGTCCGTCGTTGGCGTCGTGGTCGCCGAGATGACGTCGCGGGCGCTACTTAGAGGCCGCCCACGCACGCTGACGTCAGTTCTTTCTTTTTCCGCGCCAGCAAGCGCAGATCCGGGAAGAGCAGGAACCCCCAGTCAATTTTTGACAGACTTTTTGAGCCTTTTTGTCTCTGTTTTTTCATTGAGTCTTCGACTCCTGGTGCAGATAGGATGCCCGGTTCTAAACCCTGCGGGGACTGTCACCGTATGATATCGGTGACAGACCCGCACCGTGTGTGTCTTTTCTGCCTGGGGCGCGATCACGACCCCAAGTCGTGCCCCGACTGCCGAGCCATGGTGCCGAAGAATTTGCGGGAGTGGTCCCGAAAGTTGCTGGAAGCCCGGCAGTCGGCTCCGCGCCGTTCGAGGTCCTGTGGGAGGTCGAGTCATCACCATCGGTCTTCGGGATCCAAGTCTTCGCACTCTGGGTCAGGTAAGGCGAAGCACAGGAAGTCGAAGAAACGCCATCGTTCTCCGACTTCCCCTCGCCAGTCACGCGACGCGGCTGAGGGTGCGGGTGGTGCCTCCCCCGCGGCTCCGGCGGAGCCTATGCTGTCGCCGCCGGACTACCCGCCCTTTCCGGGTTCGTCGGCGACTCCGGCCCAAATACAGGAATTCGTGTTGGGCATGGCTCGTCTCTTTGGGTCGTCGGGTCCTGCCGGTGCGCCTTCGGGCCCCGCGGTCCCGACTGGGGGTCCTCGCCTTTCATCGCCGGTGGCCCCGGCGTCGCTGTCGGCTCCGGCCTCGGCGCCGCAGGACCCCCTTGGATCCAGGCCTGGATCCCGGTCGACGCCGGTTGACCTTATAACACCTCCACCGACGTCGACCCCACCGGCACCACTTTTGACGTCGCCCGCTCCTCGGGACGACGTCGACCCCGGTTTCAGCCCCGAAGTGGACGCTGCGTCGATCGATGCCGTTCTCAACGTTGCTCAGGGATTTCTATCCCCATGTCCAGGCTCCTTATTTTACACCTGTTGAACAGCCTGAGGAGCCAGGGGAGGACTGGGAGGGGTCTGAGGACCCTCTCGCAGCTGCTTGCGAGTCTGAACAGGACTGGGCTGAGGAGTTGGGGGGTGCCAGTGGTCTGGATACCTCACCAGACCTTGGCATGCTGTCTCCTCCTACCGTGGCTACGGAGGAGGGTGCTAGTTATGCTGTGGTTTTGCGTAGGGCGGCCGAGGCCCTACACCTCGAGCTTCCTACGGTGGCCGTCAGGACTAACCTCCTGACAGAGGTGCTTCCGCCAGCAGCTACTTCTGCGGAGCCGCTGTTTCCCTTTAATGAAGCCCTTTCTGACGTTCTTTTGGGCACTTGGTCCAGGCCCACCACAGGGGCTCCTGTGGATAGGAACGTGGCCCGACGCCATCGCCCGGCTCCGGGTGACCCCCTTTTCCTCTCCCAACATCCCACCCCCGAGAGCTTGGTAGTCCAAGCCTCTGCTTCCCCTACCGCCTTCTCTTCCGCACCACCGGATAGGGAATCCAAGAAACTGGATCAGTTTGGAAAGAAAAAATTTTCTTCCACCAGTTCTGCGCTGCGGTCCGTGACCACTGCATGCCTCTTGGGCCGTTATTCCCACTCTCTATGGGATACGGTGGCGGACGTGCTGCCCCACTGTCCGGAGGAGGCCCGGCCAGCTCTCTCCCAGGCTGTTGCAGAGGGGAGAGACGCAGCTAAGTTCATGATTCGTTGTGGCCTAGACACCGCCGACTCACTGGGCAGATCGATTGCAACGACGGTGGCGGTTCGCCGCCACGCCTGGTTGAGGACCACTGGATTTTCGGGGAATGTCCAAAACACACTTATGGCCATGCCCTTTGATGGCCGTCGCTTCTTCGGCGACAAAGCAGACAGCGCGTTGGAGCGGTTTAAGGACTCACGGGCTACGGCCAAGTCCTTGGGACTCTCTGCAGTACGCCCTCCTCCGCCTTCTGCTTTTCGCTCCTTTCGTGGTACCGGAAGGGGCGCCCCGCAGCGTTCGCAACAGAGCCACAGGCCTGCGCAGCAAGCATCCCAGCGCGGACGCGGGTTCCGCCGTGGCGGACCAAGGGGCCAGCGGGCGGGTCAGTCCACTACCACCCCGGCCACCACTGCCTCCAAACCTTCCTAGTCCAAACTTTCAGGCCCATCAAACGCCAGTGGGCGGCAGGCTTCGCCATCACCTCCCCCACTGGCGCACCATCACTTCGGACAGGTGGGTTTTAGAGATAGTCCGGAGGGGCTACTCCCTCCCATTCGAGACTACCCCTCCAGCCATGCCACCTCAGACCCACCGCATGTCGGGGGATCACTTGGTGCTTCTTCAGCAGGAAGTTGCGGCCCTCTTGGCCAAGGGGACCATTGAGCGCGTTCCGACGCCAGAAATAGGTCGTGGTTGCTATTCTCACTACTTTCTGGTGCCCAAGAAGGACAAGGGCCTGCGTCCTATCTTAGACCTCCGGAACGTCAATCGCTTCCTCCGCAAAGAGAAGTTCAAGATGCTCACTCTAGCTCAGGCCTTGTCTGCTCTCGATCAACAAGACTGGATGGTAGCGCTGGACTTGCAGGATGCCTATTTCCATATCCCCGTCCTGCCAGCCCACCGGCGTTACCTGCGGTTCACGGTAGGCCACGAGCACTTTCAGTTCACCGTGCTCCCCTTTGGCCTTACCAGCGCCCCTCGGGTGCTCACAAAGGTGATGGCGGTGGTCGCAGCTCATCTGCGCAGATCAGGGGTTTCAGTCTTCCCCTATCTCGACGACTGGTTGTTGAAGGCGGGCTCGCCCCAGACAGTCGTCTCCCACCTCCAGACTACGGCCGACCTCCTGCACTTGCTGGGGTTCTCCATCAACGTGCCGAAGTCGCACCTGATTCCCTCTCAGAAGCTCCTCTTTATCAGAGCGGTTCTGGACACGGCGCAGTTTCGGGTCTATCCTCCCGAACAGCGAGTCCGGGATATTCGGGCTCTGATTCCCATCTTTTAACCCTTGTCCCGGGTTTCGGTCAGAGTGACTCTGAGGCTGCTGGGCCTCATGGCCTCCTGCATCCTGCTGATCAATCATGCCAGATGGCATATGCGGGCTCTGCAGTGGGACCTGAAGTTCCAGTGGGCGCAGCATCAGGGGAACCTGTCCGATCACGTCCAGATCTCGGAGGGCACTGCACAACAGTTGCAGTGGTGGCTCACGAACCGGCATTGGGTCGACGGCAGATCCCTCTCCCTTCCCCAACCGGAGTTTACAGTGATGACGGATGCGTCCCTCCTGTGATAGGGCGCCCACATGGGAGAGGCGCAGATCAGAGGCCCCTGGTCTCCGGCGGAGTCCAAGCTCCATATCAACCTTCTGGAGCTTCGGGCGATACGGCTTGCACTGAAAGCATTCCTTCCCTCTGTCAAGGGGAGAGTAGTGCAGGTGTTCACAGACAACACCACCGCCATGTGGTACTGCAACAAGCAAGGCGGGGTGGGGTCGTGGACCCTCTGTCAGGAGGCTCTGCGTCTCTGGACATGGCTGGAACATCAGGGCATGTCCCTGGTGGTTCAACACCTGGCAGGTTCTCTCAATGCCAGGGCAGACGAACTCAGCCGCAGGTGCATGATGGATCACGAATGGCGTCTTCACTCGGAAGTGGCGCAAGGTCTCTTTCTAGCAGTGGGGAGAGCCTTGGTTAGATCTATTCGCCACCGAAGAGAACGCGCAATGTCATCAGTTCTGCGCGTTGGAATTTCCAAGGCGGCACTCGCTCGGCGACACTTTTCGTCGCGAGTGGAGTTGCGGTCTGTTGTACGCCTTTCCGCCTATACCACTTCTGCCCAGAGTGCTGAAGAAGATCAGGCGCGACCGGGCCCAAGTCATTCTTGTGGCTCCGGACTGGGCTCGAAGAGTTTGGTATCCCGAGCTACTCAGTATGAGCGTCGATCCCCCGATCCGTCTGCCTCTTCGGGAGGATCTTCTGTCGCAGCAGCAGGGGACGGTCCTCCACCCGAACCTGTCCAGTCTCCACCTCCTTGCGTGGAGATTGAGCGGCGGCAGTTGATTCCTTTCGACTTGCCTCCCGAAGTTTGTGACGTTATTCTGGCAGCCAGGCGTCCCTCTACTAAAGTGGTATACGCCTGCAGGTGGAACAAGTTTGTGGCATGGTGCACAGCAAAGGCTGTGAATCCCCTCTCTGCCCCTCTTTCTGAGGTTCTTCTGTTCCTTCTTTCTCTGGCCCAACAGGGTTCTGCCCTGGGTACCATCAAGGGCTATCTTTGTGCAATCTCGGCCTTCCTTATGCTTCCTGATCAGCCCTCCCTTTTCAAGTCCCCTGTTGTTAACAGGTTTCTTAAAGGCATTACATACCTCTACACTCCTGTTCCGTTTGTGATGCCTCAGTGGGACTTGAACTTGGTTCTTACCTTTTTAATGTGCGCTCCCTTTGAGCCTCTACATAACTCCTCTTCGTCTTCTCACTTTGAAGACAGCCTTTCTGGTGGCCATCACCTCTGCTCGGCGGGTGAGTGAGCTCCAGGCTCTTTCGTGCAAACCCCCCTTTCTGTCTGTCCATCCAGACAAGGTTGTTCTTAGGACGCGTCCATCCTTCTTGCCAAAGGTGGTTACTGCCTTCCACATTGGGCAGACCATCACTTTGCCCCCCTTCTTTCCGCCTCCGCATCCTTCCAGAGAGAAAGAGAGGCTCCACCGTCTGGACCCAAAACGTGCGCTTTCCTTTTACCTCAACCGCACACAACAGTTCCGGGTGGATGACCAGCTCTTTGTTGGCTACGTGGTCGCCAAAAAAGGTCGGGCGGTACACAAGAGGACCATCTCCCGCTGGGTAATTTTGTGTATCAAAGCCTGCTATTCTTTGGCTAAGAAGGAGCCCCCTGTTGGGCTACGTGCCCATTCTACCAGGGCGACAGCTGCTACCACGGCTTTAGGCCGCGGTGTTCCGCTACAGGATATATGTCAGGCAGCTACGTGGGCCTCGCTGCACACGTTTACCAAGCATTACTGCCTTGACAGCCAGGTCCAGAGGTACGGCTTCTTTGGCTGCTCTGTCCTTCAGGACTTCCTTGTCTGATCTTTGTTCACAGACCCACCACCGGGGTTGGTATTGCTGGGGTATCTATTCTAAGGTAAGGAATCTGTCACTAACGTGTCTCTTTCAGATGCACAAGTTACTAACTTATGTAACGATATATCTGTAAGAGACAGTAGTTAGTGACAAATTCCTTACCGCCCCACCCATCCTCCCCGTTCTGCGAACTGATTTCTAGGGTTAAGGACATCCCTTTCAGGGCCCTAGTATTTTTTCAGACACCAATGTCAGCTTCTTGCATGGCTCTGTGTTCCTGGCGCGGAAAGTCGTGTACAGAACTGACGTCAGCGCGCAGGGGCGGCGTCTAAGTACTGGCCGCGACGTCATCCCGGCGATCTCGACGCCGACGACGGACGCGGAGCCGCACGACGCCGCCTACCGACGCGCAAGGGTACTGCTACGCAAAACTTTCCGGATCCAGCCTGACGCCTAGGGATATTCTAAGGTAAGGAATCTGTCACTAACTACTGTCTCTTACAGATATATCGTTACACAAGTTAGTAACTTGTGCTTTAGGCACGTTAGCCTACCACCCTTCTCTTTTGGGTGTCTAAATTATGTGTACTCCATCCGGGTTCTTCCGACATGGAGTTTATCATGTTTTCTAACCCTCCCTCCTCCCTCGTCTGTCTCCCCCTGTTTTTGGGGTCTCCTTGTCTCTGCTGCAGACGCTTGGGTTGAGCTTCTATTGGACTATGCTCAGTGCATAGGTCATTGTGGGGGTGTGGTACCACTTCTATGTGGTTGTTTACTTCCTTGCTCACAGACTCTGTCGTACAGTTCCATCCAGTGGCTGCGTTCTGTCCTTTGATTGTCGTGTCATTCATTTCCACTGCCGTTGCCTCCTTAGGGGGGGCACGGTTCTTTGCTTGGTGGGATTTTTTATTAGAGCGTGTGCTTGTTCGCTTCCTTCGGTCCTTCCAAGTGTTTAGTGCTTTTCAACATGGGATGGTTTCTTATCATTGTTGTTTCAAAGGTTTTTGTTTCGTTTTTGTTTCCTTTTTGGCACACTGTTCCTATACTCTCACAGTGTTTGTAGTGGCTCCGTGTTCTGGTGCGGAAAAGTTTCACTGCAGAAAACTGACGTCAGCACGCCGAGGGGGTCTTATATGGCTCCATTGACGTCACTTCCGTGGACGACGTCAGGACGGAGCCAGGCGACGCCGCCCCCCGGCGTACAAAGGTACTGCTGGGGAAAAAGTTTTCCGGATCCAGTCTGACGCCTGGGGATATTCTAAGTTAAGGAATCTGCGGCTAGACTGTGTCTCTACCAGATACATCGTTACCGAAGGTAAGTAACTCGTTCGTTTAGTACGTGCCAGCCATGTGCCCTTTTCGCGAGTGCAGCCTTATCTTCTTCCATTGACAACACTTTGACGGATTTAGTGACTGCTTTCTTGAAGCTCGTGTGGGTCGCTGATTCCTCCCATAGGCTGTTCAGGCCTAGTTGGCGTATGGAGTCTCTAAGGTACGCTCCGGCCAGAGAATTCCCTTTTAGTGACATTTCAGCCCAGAGTTGCCTGTTTAATGTATCTTGCTCTGCTCCTCTAATCTTGTGCCAACATTTAACAAATGCACCCCTTCTGGCCAAGGACTGTTTTTGTAGTCCAAACTCTAGCCTTATTTGCGCAGGGGAGGAAGATGAAAGATGAAAAATCGTTCTATAGAACCTGGTGATTATTTTTTCCACCGTGATGGCATCTCTTCCTCGCAATGCCTCGCTCCCGTATTTTATCGTCAGAAGAAGTTTTGTTTGTATGACCTCGAGTAGGGGCACCAAGGAAGGCCCGGCAAGTGTTTTTTTTTAGTGCCTTTATGGTGACTGTTATTGTATTGCCTTTTTGCCTTAGTGCTTCTGTTTGAGGGTCAAAGGAACCTTCGTTGTCCAGCAGGACACCTAGGTATGTGTAGTCCTTTACTGGTTCTAATCTTTGTGTGTCCAGATGCCAAAAGGGTTTTTTCTTTTTGGTCAAATTTATGGTCATTGTTTTTGTTTTGCCTAAGTTGATCTTCAAAGTGTTCTCATGAGAGTACTCTTGAGCTACGTCTAGTAAGTGCTGGAGTCCTATTGGTGTTCGACTTACTAATACTAAATCGTTGGCGTAGAAAAGGTTGGAGGTGGTCGTCTCATCTAGCTTAGGTGCGTGTTATTTGCATTTATCTAGCCTTGCAGATAGGTCTGCCATGAAGAGGTTGAATAACATGGGAGCTAGGACACACCCTTGTTTTAACCCCTTGGTAGTTGTAATATGTCTCGAAAGGTGTGTCCCAATCCCCAGCTTGACTTTTACCCATGTGTCCGTGTGTAGTAGGGTTAGTTGTTTCAGTCGGGCTGGTGGTATGCCCCATCTTTTCAGCTTTTGACATAGTCTCGTTCGATCGATGTGGTCAAAAGCCGAGCTGTAGTCAATGAAACACAAATATAGCTATTGTTTTGCTTTGTTTGCAGCATCAATCAAAAGGGTTAGAGCCATGATGTTAGTGACTGTTCCCATGTGTTTGCAAAAGCCGGTCTGGTTTATTGGTATGATGGATGAGGAGGAGGCCCAGGCTTTCAGTTTTTCCAAGATCAATCCTACATGGTATTTGGCATCTTTGTCGATCAGGGCGACAAGGCGTTAGTTTTTCACTTCGCCCTTTTCGCCCCTGCTTGTGAATTGGCGAGATTATTGATCCTTTCCATGATTCTGGGATTTTTTCGTTGTCCAAGATCTTGTTGTATACTGGTTTCAAGATGTTAGACCAGAACTGTGGGTCGTGTTTATATAGTATTGGCGGAATCCCATTTGGGCCCGGGGCACCTTCCGGTCTCCCTTTTCCAATTTGCCTCATTATCTGCTGTTTTGTTATCTTGAATGATTCTTCTCGCGGATATTGAAATGCTCTGTTTCCTGGCCTGTCTTTTCCTGCTTCAGAATCATTTTTGCAGTATTTAGAATCCCGTTGCGTCTTGTCGTCCTGGTTTGCCTCGAGGTCTTCCTCTTGCCTGTTTCTCTCTGGGCCAGGACTGTTGAAGTGATCGTGAAGATACATGGCCCAGTCTTCCTCTGGAAGATAGGAGTCTATTCCTTGATGTGAACGGTTTTGTAGGGAATTGATTATTTGCCAGAATTTTGCTCTGTTCTTGCTTTTCAAATCGTGGAGAAGTCTTGCCCATATAGTTTCATTTTCTTGCCTCTTTATGACCCATTTTGTCTTTTTCAGACTTGCCTTAAATTTCCTCAATTCTCCCCGAAGGGAGTGATCCTGCGGGTTCCGGTGGAGCTTCCTTGAGGTTCGGTTGATGGAAGATTTGAATTTTATTATTTGGGGCATGTTGTCATTAGCTGGTTGTATCTTTCTTCGAGTTCCTTTACTGCCTCCTGCATCTGAAAGAGACACGTTAGTGACAGATTCCTTACCTTAGAATATCCCCAGGCGTCAGGCTGGATCCGGAAAGTTTTGCGTAGCAGTACCCTTGCGCGTCGGTAGGCGGCGTCGTGCGGCTCCGCGTCCGTCGTCGGCGTCGTGATCGCCGGGATGACGTCGCGGGCAGTACTTAGGCGCCGCCCCTGCGCGCTGACGTCAGTTCTTCTTTTTCCGCGCCAGCAAGCGCAGATCCGGGAAGAGCAGTGCCCTGGTCAATTTTTGACCATATTTTTTGGTGAATTTTTCACAGTTTTTTCCATCATTAAAGGTGTCGTAGGGATGCCCGGCTTCAAGCGATGCGGCGCCTGTGCGCGGATGATGTCCGTCACCGACCCGCATTGGGAGTGTCTCTTCTGCCTCGGCCGAGGCCACGACACCGAGTCTTGTCCCGAATGCCAGGCCCTCAACCCGAAAGCTTTGCGAGAGCGGTCTCGAAAGCTCCTCGAGGCCCGGCATTCGGCTCCACGGAGGCCCCGGTCGCGTGAGAGGTCCAGGGGTCGTTCGCGGAGTGCACACCGGTCGTCGGCGTCGAAGTCTTCTTCGTCCGTTAAGTCTAAGTACAAGAAGTCCAAGAAGCATCGTCGCTCTCGGACTTCGCCTCGCCGGTCTCGCGACTCGGCTGAGGCCCCTCCCGGCACCGTCCCCGCCCCCGCGGCCCCGGACTTGCCTGTGGAGTCGCCCCCGCCATACCTGCCCTTCCCGGGTTCGGGGGCGGATCCGGCCAAGGTACAGGAGTTCCTGTCGGCCATGGCCCGCCTCTTCGGGCCTTCAGGCCCCTCCGGTGCGCCTTCGGGCCCCGCGGGCCCTGATGGGGTTGCTCCGGCGTCGCCGACGGCTCCGGCCCCGGCGTCGCCCGTGCCTCCAGCCTCGATCCCGGCTTCGGCCCCGGCCTCGATCCCGGCTCCACAACCCCCATCGACGCCGGTCGACCTCACGACACCTCCGCCGGCGCCGATGTCTCCGGTGCCGTTCTCGACGCCGCCCTGGGCTCCGGGCGGCGTCGTCCCCCAGTTCCTTCCGGCTCCGGACATGGACCTGGAGCGACGTCGCTCGAAGCCGGCTCCGGCGCCGATGGGACCTTGGGTCCCGCTTGTCCCTCCTCCTCCTTATTTTGAACCTGAGGAGGACCAGTTGGACTGGGAGGGGTCTGATGACCCTCTGACGCGCAACTGTCAGTATAATGAGGACTGGACAGAGAGTCTAGGGGAGGCCAGTGGTCTGGATACTTCCCCTGACACTGGCATGCTGTCTCCTCCCGTGGCTACGGAGGAGGGAGCCAATTTTGGTACTGTGTTGCGTAGGGCAGCTGGGGCCTTACGTCTCCAGCTCCCTACTTTGACGGTCAAGCCTAACATCTTGACAGAGGTGCTTCAGCCGGCAGCCTCCTCTGCGGAGACTGTGCTGCCGTTTAACGACGCCCTCACTGACGTTCTTTTGGGCGCCTGGTCCAAGCCCAACACAGGGGCTCCTGTGGATCGGAACGTGTCACGACGCCATCGCCCTGCTCCGGGCGACCCCCTGTTTCTTTCTGTCCACCCCACTCCTGAGAGCTTGGTTGTCCAAGCCTCCGCTTCCCAAACCGCCTTCCCTACCGCTCCTCCGGATAGGGAATCCAAACGCCTGGATCAGTTTGGGAAGAAAGGTTTTTCTTCCTCCAGTGCTGGCTTGCGGTCCGTTAACACCGCTTGTCTTTTGGGCCGATATACCCACTCCCTGTGGGATTCGGTGGCGGAGGTTTTGCCCCAGTGCCCTGAGGAGGTCCAGGCACTGCTTTCCCGCGCCATTGCGGAAGGAAGGGATGCGGCCAAATACACTATCCGTTGTGGCCTTGACACCGCCGACTCGCTGGGCAGGTCGATTGCAACGACGGTGGCGCTCCGACGCCACGCCTGGCTGAGAACCACTGGTTTTTCAGGGGATGTCCAGAATACTCTCATGGACATGCCCTTTGATGGAGTCGGTCTTTTTGGGTCCAAAGCAGACCATGCGTTGGAGCGCTTTAAGGACTCACGGGCTACTGCCAAGTCCCTGGGCCTTTCTGCTACACGCCCTCCGCTGACTTCTGCTTTTCGCCCCTATCGTGGCCACGGTAGGGGCGCCCTTCACGTCAGCAGCCCAGCCACCGGCCCGCGCAGCAGGCGTCTTCGCGTGGCCGAGGACGTGGATTCCGCCGTGGCGGATCGGGCAACCAGCGTGCGGGTCAGGCCACCACCTCCAACCCGTCCGCGGCCTCCAAGCCCTCCTAGTCCCTCCTTTCAGGTGCACGGCACGCCAGTAGGGGGCAGGGTCCGCCATCACCTTCCCCACTGGCGCACCATCACCTCGGACAGGTGGGTCTTGGACATTGTCCGAAGGGGCTACTCCCTCCCCTTCGAGACCACCCCCCAGCCATGCCACCTCAATTCCACCGCATGTCAGGGGATCACTTGGTGCTTCTACAGAAGGAAGTCACGGCCCTCTTGACCAAGAGGGCCATCGAGCATGTTCCGACCCCAGAAGTAGGGCGTGGTTGCTACTCCCACTACTTTCTGGTGCCCAAAAGGACAAGGAGGACATGCGTCCTATCTTGGACCTCCGGAACGTCAATCGCTTCCTCCGGAAGGAGAAGTTCAAGATGCTCACCCTAGCTCAGGTCTTGACTGCCCTCGACCCCGGAGACTGGTTGGTAGCGTTGGACTTGCAGGACGCGTATTTCCACATCCCCGTCCTGCCGGCCCACCAGGGTTACCTTCGGTTCACGGTAGGCCCCGAGCATTTTCAGTTCACCGTGCTCCCTTTGGCCTTACCAGTGCCCCTCGGGTGTTCACGAAAGTGATGGCGGTGGTCGCAGCTCATCTGCGCCGGGCAGGGGTTTCAGTCTTCCCCTACCTCGACGACTGGCTGCTGAAGGCGGGCTCGTCCCAGGCAGTCGTCTCCCACCTCCAGACTACGGCCGAACTCCTGCACTCGCTGGGGTTCTCCATCAATGTGCCGAAGTCGCATCTGATTCCTTCTCCACAGCTCCTTTTCATCGGAGCAGTTCTGGACACGACGCAGTTTCGGGCCTATCCTCCCGAACGGCGAGTCCGGGATATTCAGGCTATGATTCCGATCTTTCAGCCTTTATCCTGGGTTTCGGTACGGATGACCCTGAGGCTGCTGGGCCTCATGGCCTCCTGCATCCTGCTGGTCGATCATGCCAGATGGCATATGCGGGCTCTGCAGTGGGACCTGAAGTTCCAGTGGGCGCAGCACCAGGGCAACCTGTCCGATCACGTCCAGATCTCGGAGGGGACTGCAAAACAGTTGCAGTGGTGGCTCTCGAACCGGCAATGGGTCATGGGCAGATCCCTCTCCCTTCCCCAGCCAGAGCATACAGTTGTGACGGACGCGTCCCTTCTGGGATGGGGCGGTCACATGGGAGAGGCGGAGATCAGAGGCCTCTGGTCTCCGGCGGAGTCCCGGCTCCATATCAACCTTCTGGAGCTCCGGGCGATCCGGCTTGCACTCAAGGCATTCCTTCCCTCTGTCAAAGGGAAGGTAGTGCAGGTGTTCACAGACAACACCACCGCCATGTGGTACTGCAACAAACAGGGCGGGGTGGGGTCTTGGACCCTTTGTCAGGAGGCTCTGCGCCTCTGGACATGGCTGGAACATCAGGGCATGTTCCTGATGGTTCAACACCTGGCAGGTTCCCTGAACGCCAGGGCGGACGAACTCAGCCGCAGGTGCATGATGGATCACGAATGGCGTCTTCACTCGGAAGTGGCGCAAGGACTCTTTCTACAGTGGGGAGAGCCTTGGTTAGATCTATTCGCCACCGAAGAGAACGCGCAATGTCATCAGTTCTGCGCGTTGAATTTCCAAGGCGGCACTCGCCGGCGACGCTTTTCGTCACGAGTGGAGTTGCGGTCTATTGTACGCCTTTCCGCCTATACCACTTCTGCCCAGAGTGTTGAAGAAGATTCGGCGCGACCGGGCCCAAGTCATTCTTGTGGCTCCGGACTGGGCTCGAAGAGTTTGGTATCCCGAGCTACTCAATATGAGCGTAGATCCCCCGATCCGTCTGCCTCTTCGGGAGGATCTTCTGTCGCAGCAGCAGGGGACGGTCCTCCACCCGAACCTGTCCAGTCTACACCTGCTTGCGTGGAGATTGAGCGGCGGCAGTTGATTCCTTTCGACTTGCCTCCCGAAGTTTGTGATGTGATTCTGGCAGCCAGGCGTCCCTCCACTAAGGTGGTATACGCCTGCAGGTGGAACAAATTTGTGGCATGGTGCACAGCAAAGGCTGTGAATCCCCTTTCTGCACCTCTTTCTGAGGTCCTTCTGTTCCTTCTCTCTCTGGCCCAACAGGGTTCTGCCCTGGGTACCATCAAGGGTTATCTTTGTGCTATCTCGGCCTTCCTCAGGCTCCCTGATCAGCCCTCCTTTTCAAGTCCCCTGTTGTTAACAGGTTCTTAAAAGGCATTACTCACCTCTTCCCTCCTGTTCCGTTTGTGATGCCTCAGTGGGACTTGAACTTGGTTCTTACCTTTTAATGTGCGCTCCCTTTGAGCCTCTGCATAACTGTCCTCTTCGTCTTCCCACTCTGAAGACAGCCTTTCTGGTGGCCATCACCTCCGCTCGGCGGGTGAGTGAGCTCCAGGCTCTATCTTGCAAACCTCCCTTTCTGTCTGTTCATCCAGACAAGGTTGTTCTTCGGACGCGTCCGTCCTTCTTGCCAAAGGTGGTTACTGCTTTCCACATTGGGCAGACCATCACTTTGCCCACCTTCTTTCCGCCTCCGCATCCTTCCAGAGAGGAAGAGAGGCTCCACCGTCTGGACCCGAAACGTGCGCTCTCCTTCTATCTCAACCGCACAAAACACTTCCGGGTGGATGACCAGCTCTTTGTTGGCTACGTGGGCGCCAAAAAAGGTCGGGCGGTGCACAAGAGAACCATCTCCCGCTGGGTTACCTTGTGCATCAAGACCTGCTATTCTTTGGCCAAGAAGGAGCCTCCTGTTGGGCTGCGTGCCCATTCCACCAGGGCAACGGCTGCTACCACGGCCTTAGGCCGCGGTGTTCCGCTGCCGGTTATCTGTCAGGCAGCTACGTGGGCCTCGCTGCACACGTTTACCAAGCATTACTGCCTTGACAGCCAAGTCCGGAGGGACGGCTTCTTTGGCCGTTCTGTCCTCCAGGACTTCCTTGTCTGATCTTTGTTCGCAGACCCACCACCGGGGTTGGTATTGCTGGGGTATCTATTCTAAGGTAAGGAATCTGTCACTAACGTGTCTCTTTCAGATGCACAAGTTACTAACTTGTGTAACGATATATCTGTAAGAGACAGTAGTTAGTGACAGATTCCTTACCGCCCCACCCATCCTCCCCGTTCTGCGAACTGATTTCTAGGGTTAAGGACATCCCTTTCAGGGCCCTAGTATTTTTCAGACACCTGTGTCAGCTTCTTGCATGGCTCTGCGTTCCTGGCGCGGAAAGTCGTGTACAGAACTGACGTCAGCGCGCAGGGGCGGCGCCTAAGTACTGCCCGCGACGTCATCCCGGCGATCACGACGACGGACGCGGAGCCGCACGACGCCGCCTACCGACGCGCAAGGGTACTGCTACGCAAAACTTTCCGGATCCAGCCTGACGCCTGGGGATATTCTAAGGTAAGGAATCTGTCACTAACTACTGTCTCTTACAGATATATCGTTACACAAGTTAGTAACTTGTGCATTAGTTGCAAACTTCTCCCTAAGAGCGAGAGTTAAGTTCTCCCACTTAGTTAAGGGACTCCTTTTTTGGTTGGAGACTTCAAGAAGGATAGATTTTGCTGAGTCTAAAAGCTTCTTTACTGAATCAGGGTTGCACTTGATCCTTTTACTGTTGGTTGTATATTCAGTGGCTATTAGTTTATTTGCTGTGTATAGCGGGGGAGCGACACCTTTGAAGATAACTTCTTGTGGTGAATGGTCGCTCTCAGTTGGTTCTCCCAGCCTATAAGAAGAGATTTCATGAAACAGAGTAAGTGTCGTAAATGTGTAGTTTATATATGAGGTGGCGGATGCCGAGTAAAACATGGGGGCTGGCGGGTTGTCTTCCTGGCAGCTGCCATTCAGGGCCCTCGAGTTGAGATGTTCAAGCTCCCTTTGAAGATTCATGCTTAAGCCAGACTGCTTAATTGTGGTGCATTTTCCCTGCATTGGGATTTTCCACACCCTGTTTAGGTCTTGTAACAGGTCATCTTCTGTTGGAGTTCCCATAAGATAAAGGTTAAAGTCTCCCGCCACTATGATATTATCAGTCTCTTCTTCCTCAATGATTCTTAGCAACTCATCGATTAGTTGTTTAGCCCCCTTAGATTTATGCCTGGGATGTAGGTAAACATTTACAATTATGATCGGGCATTCGTCTTTGTTGATTCTAATCGTTGTTCTTACTGCTAATAATTTGTTGGGTGCCGGTAGAGTGGCCTTCAAGTGTTTGACTGGCCCTTATGTTGTAATTGATGAATATGTTGACAAACCTCCTTTCCTCTGACCAAAGCTGGCTTCTTTCCGTATGTGTTTGGAGTTGTGCCCCTGCAGATGTATTGGTTGATCAGCCAGGTTTCTTGCAGAAGTACTAGGTCGAATGATTGAAGATACGTCATTAGTTGTGGGTCTTTCTTTATTCGGTAGGCCACTGATGTTCCATATGCACATGCTGATTGATCTGAACTCTGCTGAGTTATGGTGGATGGGGGGAAGTGCCTGTTATTGGTTGTTGGATACATTGAATGTTCGGGTTACCAACACTCCAATTGCCCCTGTTTGTGCCACCCAGTGACTTACTTGTTTCATTCTTATTGCTCGAGTGGCTGAGTTGGAAGATAGCCGGGGATATGCTTCTTGCTGCCCTTTAAACGGAGTGTGTGGTGTGTTGCTCCAGAAATCCAATAATTGGTCATTTTTCAGTTAGAAATGGGGTGGGGTAAGCCGGTTTGTGATGGGGGTATGTCCTAATCCCCCATTGTTGGAATGTGAGCGATTCTTTCATTATCTTCTTTGATATTTCTTTTGTGATCCATGTTCTTTTGGTTGCCTCTAGTCCTTGTGAGTTATCAATGTAGGAAAATTCTATGGATTCTAAGTCTGTTGACTTCACGTCTTCCAAGTTCTTTGCGGCATGAAGGAGGCGCATTAGGTTCCCTCTGTTTAAAATGTCTCCTCTCCCCCTAGATTTGTTTTCTGGCTGGAATACTTTGCAGTTAGTTAAGAGTTGTTCATTTTCTCCGCCCCTTTTATCCTGAGGTCGCATCCCTTTGGTTTGCACTTGAGGTGCAACGTTAGTGATTGAGTTGGCGTCGCACTGCCTACTTTTTAAGGGCTCTTCTGGCTCCATAATCGTTCTTGTTATGCTATGTGCCGACCTTATATCTGTAGCCAGGGAGTTGTGGGTCAGTGCTTCTTTTGATCCTTTTTCCGAGGATATACAGTTGTGAGGGCCTTTTTCCTCCTTTATTAATAGGTAGTTTACAGCCAGCTCGGTTTGTTCCAAGATTGGCTTAGTATCAAGTTGAGCCTCTTTTTCTAAAGTTCTGGTGCAGGTTGGCAAGCGTGGTTTTTGGCATGTTATATTGGTGTTCCAGGATTGAAGTTTGCAGATCTATTTATTTTTTGTTAATCTGGATAATTCGGATTGCTCGCAGGAAGGTGATCCCCCCTTTTATTGTTGTTACCTGGTTTTGTTCCTCTTTCATTTTTATTTGGTGCAGCATGCAGGCTGCTGTGAGTTGTTTTTTTCTGTTTGAGTCGATGTTGCCTGAGCTGTTCTTTTTTCCATTGCTGTTAGATTAGCAGGTTGGTGAGAGAGTGATAGTTGTTGGTCAGTCTTGGATTGATCTGTTGATGGGCTTGAGGTTGCGTCCCCCACAGGTAGACCGAATATCTTACTTTTTTTATTTCTGCCTTTGCTTCTTTGTTTACGGTAAATTTGTTTGTTGTTTGGGCTTGGATTTCCAGTCTCACCCGTGAATGGGGAGACTAGAGCTTCTGTTTCCACTGTGCTAGGTAGTTCTTGTTAACTAGCTGCCCCTGATGACGGGCAGCCGTTGAGGCAGGGCCTTTTTGTCTTGTTGTTCTGCTCGGATGAGTCTTCTCCTGATTGCTCTGTCTGGAGCGGGGTGACAATATTGTTTCTTGGGCCGAGGTTTTGCTGTAGGTCCAATATTAGGATGTCTAACATGGTCGGGAGAGTGGCTATCTTGTCCAGTATTTGGTGCACAGGTGCAGTCTGTTTGTGCAGATGCAGCTGCTTGGATGGCCTGCCTGGCCACGTTTTATCAGTCCATTTAGGTCTGCCAGCTTGGCATTGATTCTAGATACGGAGTCTGCCAAGGAATGGAGTACTATCAACTGAAGATCCATCTTATCTGATATTGTAAGGCAGTCACTGAGTGCTGCATAGTGCTGAAGAGAGCTCCCCAGAAAGAGTCTGATGTAAAAGAGTCAGCGATTGTCCCTCTAATCTTGGAGCTTGGGTAAGTCTGGTTGGGCGCAGTGCCTGCACTGGTTTTTTGTGTACAAGAGGCTACCAGCTCTTTCCACTCCTTAGTTGCTAGATATGACATGTCACATTCGCTACTTTGTGTTTCCTCCTTGCACTGTTGGGGGTTTTCTTCGGTCTGATAATTGAGAAATTTGTCATTAGCCTGCATTGGCAGCTCCAGGCTGGGAACTTCTGTACCCCTTGTGGGTGAACTGTGTAATTGTTGTGAGTGTGGTAACTGATGATTGCCTTCCTCTATGTTGAGTCCCAGTGGCGAGCCCAGGTATTTCTTACTAACTTCCTTCTGGTGCTCCTCGTTACTCGCAGGGGGCACCCCGCTAATCGGCGATTGCCGCAGAGATTTAGAGATTTACTCATTAAGTTTCTCCTCATCGGTGGCCCTGCATAATGCGCCCCCAGCTCTATTATTTTCTTCTGGTCATTGTTTGTCCCTCTGCGGAGGTTTTGATAATTTGTATTGGTCGCTTGCGTGTGTGCTCAAAGACTCAGAACAGGGGTTTGAGGATAGTGGCTGTAGGGGGTTTTGGCAGACCCCTCACTTCCTCGTTGGTTGAATAGAATACGGTCCCCGGGTCCTTCAATGATGCAAATGTGGTGTAGCTTTTTGGCTGGTAGGCACATGGTCCAGGCATCCGTGTCTCTCCGTCAATGTGGATGAGTTCCCTGGTGCCTTTCTTCCTTGTGTTTATGCCTTGCTTTGCAGCCTGCTTTATGTTGATGTTGCTGCTGTTAACTCTGTCGCAATTGCTGGTACAGTTTTTGCTTTTGTCACTGTTGTCATTTTTGTCGCTTCTCTCCTCGATAGGCAGCCAGAAGGGGATGGCTCCTATGTGCTTTTTACCCCTTGTAATAGAGCCTTTCACTTTGCCTGGCCTCATGGTTGTGGCCGCTGTTGTCTTGTTTTTCCAACGGTTGTCTTGGGGCACTAATGTCTGGCTTCTAGATTTTGATCCTTGACGATCTTTATCCTTGCCTTTTAAGCTTATGCTGATTGCTGTATATGTCCTGTGGCATGCTCCCTTATTGTCTCTGTGGCTTTCCTGCATTTTGTTGCTCTTGCAATGTACTTGTAATTGTCTGCTCCTGCTTGCCACCTTTGCCTTTGCTCAGGCCGATCGTGACCCCTCTGCTTCTAAACCAGGGCCCTGCAGGCTCAGGGAAGCCGGTGAGATTTTTTTGCGCTCCTGTTGTGCTTCTGTCCCTGCTGTGCCCGCTTCTTGCTGCAGGTAACCTGCTAGAGCCCCCAGGCAGCTTAACCCCCTAAATCCCAGGGCGATGTGGGCTCTGTGTTTGCCCTCACCTCCCCCTCCGCTCCCGCTCAGGGGGATACCGACAGTAAAATAGTCCAAAATGCCCAGGATTTGGTCAGGTCTCCGGTGCAGGCAATAAAGCGTATGGACAGGCCGCAAGGCGGCTGCAGGGCAAAGTAGAACAAGCTGCAGGGGTACAGGTACAAGTAATGAGTGGGGGCAGCTGTCAGGTCTGCAACCTGAAGCCTTGAGATGTGCAGGGGCAGGTATGCGGGTGGAGGGGAACGCCTCAAGGTGGAACGGGAACCCGAGCGGGAGCACTTGAGATCACCCGCACGCCGCACCCAGCCTGGCCGGGCCGCTTCTGCGGGAGATCCGGGCTTGCGCTCTGCAGCAATAAGTCTACTGCTGTGCTCGAGTACCTTAGCTTGCCTCACTTAATCGCTTGCTCCGGGTGCCTGCGCGACTGGTCCGCACCTCCTCTCTCTCAGCTGGTCGCCGTGTCCCCGCACTCCCCTGGCTCCGTGCGACGGCTCAGCGGTTCCGACTCTGCTTCCGGTTCCGGGTCACGCCACAATCTCTAACAACATGATGAGTAAGAAGTCTTCAACACAATATCTACCAGCAGATGTTTCCTTTTCTTTGGATGTGATTCTGACCCTGCATGAGAAATAAATAGAACCCCTCAGGACGCTGATGATGAAGAGGAAAGAAATGGGCTACTCCTCCTCAGGATCCTGATGATGCAGTATACTTGGACTTACAAAATGCCAGTGAGCTTCACTCAACAAATGGACCACCAACAGAGTAAAGCGTCTCATTTGCAGTGGTGGGCCAGAGGGCAGCAGATCTACAGTTGTCCTCTATTGAGACTAAACCAAATGTTCTGACTAAAATTCTCCATCCAAGGCAAACGTCATTGGAACCCTTACTACCATTTATTGAGGCCCTCACTGATTCTTTGATGGCTACAGGGTCCAATCCTTGTTCTTGGCCACGGTCATCCCATTGGTATCCCTGCAACATAGACATACTCCCATTGATCCGGACTTCTTAACCAAGCACCCTGCGCCTGAGAGCCTTTTTGTGCAGGCTTCCACTTGCAGTATCAGTCCTAATTCCTCTCTGGATGGGGAATCCAAAAGGATTGATGTATTTGGTTAAAGAATGTTTTCTTTGGCGAGCTTGCAGTTTGTTTAGTGTGCAGGTACAAGCTTGTTTTGGAGGATGTGGCCAGGAAGATATTGCCAGTGGTGCTGGAGGACTTCAGAGCTTCTTTGCCTCAGACAATCCATGATGAGCAGGATGCAGCGAAGTATGTAATCCATACAGGTCTGGATACTAGCATTTATATTGGCAGGGTTACTGGCAAAGTGTCATGCTTTGAAGGCATGCATTCATGAGGTTGACAGGATTTTTTCTGGTGATGTGCAAGCATCCATAATGAGTATGCCCTTGGATGGGTCCAGATTCTTCAGGGAAAAAGCAGACTCTGCACTAGGAATATGTTAAGAGTCTAGACACTGCTCTTTGGATTTATATGCTCCTGCAAGGCAATTTCCCCATCCATTCAGAAATTCTGGGGCCATTCAGGGGGCTGGCCTATAGGCAAAGTCGGTCTTCCCATCCAGTGGTACAGCAGACAGTCCAGTACTTTCGGTGCTGCAGATGTTGTACCAGCAGACCTCACAAAGGCAGCATGGTTAACAGACTTCCAATTTCTACTCCCCCCCCCCAAAGTATCAGCTGCCAATCTGCTTTAGTTTGTCTTCAACGGCTCATGTCAGGCTGGTGGGAGGCAGGATTCAGTATTTCCTCCAAGGCTGAAGATCTCTTACGACAGACAGATTATTCAAAGGGACTACACCATACCCTTTATATTCTATCTCACCAGAATGAATTTCAGAGGAACACTTGACAATCCTGAAGCAAGAGGCAAATCTTTCACTCTCTAAGGGTGCCATAGAATGGGTACTGCACGTGGAGAAAAGCGAGGGATGTTATTCAAGCTATTTCCTCGTACCTCAGTCCTATCCTGGACCTTCAACCTTTGAATAGGTTTCTGTGGAAGGACAAATTCAAAATGCCCCCACTTGCTCAGCTTCTGTGTTCCTAGACTCAGGAGACTAGATGGTGTCCCTAGACTTGCAGGACTCAGATTTCCTCATACCTGTCTTCCAGCCCCACAGCCGTCATCCGTGGTTCAAGGAGGTGAGACTGGGACACTTTCAGTTTTCCCTGCTCTCTTTCAGCCTTACCTAAGCAACTCTGGTGTTCATGAAAGTGATGGCAGTGGTTGCCGCCCACCTTCAGAGGGCAGGAGTACATATCTGAAAGAGACACGTTAGTGACAGATTCCTTACCTTAGAATATCCCCAGGCGTCAGGCTGGATCCGGAAAGTTTTTGCGTAGCAGTACCCTTGCGCGTCGGTAGGCGGCGTCGTGCGGCTCCGCGTCCGTCGTCGGCGTCGTGATCGCCGGGATGACGTCGCGGGCAGTACTTAGACGCCGCCCCTGCGCGCTGACGTCAGTTCTTCTTTTTCCGCGCCAGCAAGCGCAGATCCGGGAAAAGCAGTGCCCTGGTCATTTTTTGACCATACTTTTTTGTGAATTTTTTCACTGTTTTTTCATCTTTCAAGGTGTCGTAGGGATGCCCGGCTTCAAGCGATGCGGCGCCTGTGCGCGGATGATGTCCGTCACCGACCCGCATTGGGAGTGTCTCTTCTGCCTCGGCCGAGGCCACGACACGGAGTCTTGTACCGACTGCCAGGCCCTCAACCCGAAAGCCTTGCGAGAGCGGTCTCGAAAGCTCCTCGAGGCCCGGCATTCGGCTCCGCGGAAGCCCCGGTCGCGTGAGAGGTCCAGGGGTCGATCGCGGAGTCCACACCGGTCGTCGGCGTCGAAGTCTTCTTCGTCCGGTAAGTCCAAACACAAGAAGTCCAAAAAGCATCATCGCTCTAGGACTTCGCCTCGCCGGTCTCGCGACTCGGCTGAGGCCCCTCCCTGCACCGTCCCCGCCCCCGTGGCCCCGGACATGCCTGTGGAGACGCCCCCGCCATACCCGCCCTTCCCGGGTTCGGGGGCGGATCCGGCCAAAGTGCAGGAATTCCTGACGGCCATGGCCTGCCTCTTCGGGCCTTCAGGCCCCTACGGTGCGCCTTCGGGCCCCGCGGGCCCTGATGGGGTTGCTCCGGCGTCGCCGACGGCTCCGGCCCCGGCGTCGCCCGTGCCTCCAGCCTCGATCCCGGCTCCGGCTTCGGCCCCGGCCTCGATCCCGGCTCCACAACCCCCATCGACGCCGGTCGACCTAACGACACCTCCGCCGGCGCCGATGTCTCCGGTGCCGTTCTCGACGCCGCCCTGGGCTCCGGGCGGCGTCGTCCCCCAGTTCCTTCCGGCTCCGGACATGGCTCCGGACCGACGTCGCTCGACGCCGGTTCCGGCGCCGATGGGACCTTGGGTCCCGACTGTCCCTCCTCCTCCTTATTTTGAACCAGAGGAGGACCAGTTGGACTGGGAGGGGTCTGATGACCCTCTGACGCGACACTGTCAGTACGATGAGGACTGGACAGAGAGTCTAGGGAGGCCAGTGGTCTGGATACTTCCCCTGACACTGGCATGCTGTCTCCTCCCGTGGCTACGGAGGAGGGAGCCAATTTTGGTACGGTGTTGCGTAGGGCAGCTGGGGCCTTACGTCTCCAACTCCCTACTTTGACGGTCAAGCCTAACATCTTGACGGAGGTGCTTCAGCCGGCAGCCTCCTCTGCGGAGACTGTGCTGCCGTTTAACGACGCCCTCACTGACGTTCTTTTGGGCGCCTGGTCCAAGCCCAACACAGGGGCTCCTGTGGATCGGAACGTGGCACGACGCCATCGCCCAGCTCCGGGCGACCCCCTGTTTCTCTCTGTCCACCCCACTCCTGAGAGCTTGGTTGTCCAAGCCTCCGCTTCCCAAACCGCCTTCCCTACCGCTCCTCCGGATAGGGAATCCAAACGCCTGGATCAGTTTGGGAAGAAAGGTTTTCTTCCTCCAGTGCTGGCTTGCGGTCCGTTAACACCGCTTGTCTTTTGGGCCGATATACCCACTCCCTCTGGGATTCGGTGGCGGATGTTTTGCCCCAGTGTCCTGAGGAGGTCCAGACACTGCTTTCCCGCGCCATTGCGGAAGGAAAGGATGCGGCTAAATACACAATACGTTGTGGCCTTGACACCGCCGACTCGCTGGGCAGGTCTATTGCAACGACGGTGGCGCTCAGACGCCACGCCTGGCTGAGAACCACTGGTTTTTCAGGGGATGTCCAGAATACTCTCATGGACATGCCCTTTGATGGAGTCGGTCTTTTTGGGTCCAAAGCAGACCATGCGTTGGAGCGCTTTAAGGACTCACGGGCTACTGCCAAGTCCCTGGGCCTTTCTGCTACACGCCCTCCGCTGACTTCTGCTTTTCGCCCCTATCGTGGCCACGGTAGGGGCGCCCCTTCACGTCAGCAGCCCAGCCACCGGCCCGCGCAGCAGGCGTCTTCGCGTGGCCGAGGACGTGGATTCCGCCGTGGCGGATCGGGCAACCAGCGTGCGGGTCAGGCCACCACCTCCAACCCGTCCGCGGCCTCCAAGCCCTCCTAGTCCCTCCTTTCAGGTGCACAGCACGCCAGTAGGGGGCAGGGTCCGCCATCACCTTCCCCACTGGCGTACCATCACCTCGGACAGGTGGGTCTTGGACATTGTCCGAAGGGCTACTCCCTCCCCTTCGAGACCACCCCCAGCCATGCCACCTCAATTCCACCGCATGTCAGGGGATCACTTGGTGCTTCTACAGAAGGAAGTCACGGCCCTCTTGACCAAGAGGGCCATCGAGCGTGTTCCGACCCCAGAAGTAGGGCGTGGTTGCTACTCCCACTACTTTCTGGTGCCCAAAAAGGACAAGGAGGACATGCGTCCTATCTTGGACCTCCGGAACGTCAATCGCTTCCTCCGGAAGGAGAAGTTCAAGATGCTCACCCTAGCTCAGGTCTTGACTGCCCTCGACCCTGGAGACTGGTTGGTAGCGTTGGACTTGCAGGACGCATATTTCCACCTCCCCGTCCTGCCGGCCCACCGGCGTTACCTTCGGTTCACGGTAGGCCCCGAGCATTTTCAGTTCACCGTGCTCCCCTTTGGCCTTACAAGTGCCCCTCGGGTGTTCACGAAAGTGATGTCGGTGGTCGCAGCTCATCTGCGCCGGGCAGGGGTTTCAGTCTTCCCCTACCTCGACGACTGGCTGCTGAAGGCGGGCTCGTCCCAGGCAGTCGTCTCCCACCTCCAGACTACGGCCGAACTCCTGCACTCGCTGGGGTTCTCCATCAATGTGCCGAAGTCGCATCTGGTTCCTTCTCCACAGCTCCTTTTCATCGGAGCAGTTCTGGACACGACGCAGTTTCGGGCCTATCCTCCCGAACGGCGAGTCCGGGATATTCAGGCTATGATTCCGATCTTTCAGCCTTTATCCTGGGTTTCGGTACGGATGACCCTGAGGCTGCTGGGCCTCATGGCCTCCTGCATCCTGCTGGTCAATCATGCCAGATGGCATATGCGGGCTCTGCAGTGGGACCTGAAGTTCCAGTGGGCGCAGCACCAGGGCAACCTGTCCGATCACGTCCAGATCTCGGAGGGGACTGCAAGACAGTTGCAGTGGTGGCTCTCGAACCGGCAATGGGTCATGGGCAGATCCCTCTCCCTTCCCCAGCCAGAGCACACAGTTGTGACGGACGCGTCCCTTCTGGGATGGGGCGGTCACATGGGAGAGGCGGAGATCAGAGGCCTCTGGTCTCCGGCGGAGTCCCGGCTCCATATCAACCTTCTGGAGCTACGGGCGATCCGACTTGCACTCAAGGCATTCCTTCCCTCTGTCAAAGGGAAGGTAGTGCAGGTGTTCACAGACAACACCACCGCCATGTGGTACTGCAACAAACAAGGCGGGGTGGGGTCTTGGACCCTTTGTCAGGAGGCCCTGCGCCTCTGGACATGGCTGGAACATCAGGGCATGTTCCTGATGGTTCAACACCTGGCAGGTTCCCTGAACGCCAGGGCGGACGAACTCAGCCGCAGGTGCATGATGGATCACGAATGGCGTCTTCACTCGGAAGTGGCGCAAGGACTCTTTCTACAATGGGGAGAGCCTTGGTTAGATCTATTCGCCACCGAAGAGAACGCGCAATGTCATCAGTTCTGCGCGTTGGAATTTCCAAGGCGGCACTCGCTCGGCGACGCTTTTCGTCACGAGTGGAGTTGCGGTCTGTTGTACGCCTTTCCGCCTATACCACTTCTACCCAGAGTGTTGAAGAAGATTCGGCACGACCGGGCCCAAGTCATTCTTGTGGCTCCGGACTGGGCTCGAAGAGTTTGGTATCCCGAGCTACTCAATATGAGCGTAAATCCCCCGATCCGTCTGCCTCTTCGGGAGGATCTTCTGTCGCAGCAGCAGGGGACGGTCCTCCACCCGAACCTGTCCAGTCTACACCTGCTTGCGTGGAGATTGAGCGGCGGCAGTTGATTCCTTTCGACTTGCCTCCCGAAGTTTGTGATGTGATTCTGGCAGCCAGGCGTCCCTCCACTAAGGTGGTATACGCCTGCAGGTGGAACAAATTTGTGGCATGGTGCACAGCAAAGGCTGTGAATCCCCTCTCTGCCCCTCTTTCTGAGGTCCTTCTGTTCCTTCTTTCTCTGGCCCAACAGGGTTCTGCCCTGGGTACCATCAAGGGTTATCTTTGTGCTATCTCGGCCTTCCTCAGGCTTCCTGATCAGCCCTCCCTTTTCAAGTCCCCTGTTGTTAACAGGTTCTTAAAAGGCATTACTCACCTCTTCCCTCCTGTTCCGTTTGTGATGCCTCAGTGGGACTTGAACTTGGTTCTTACCTTTTTAATGTGCGCTCCCTTTGAGCCTCTACATAACTGTCCTCTTCGTCTTCTGACTCTAAAGACAGCCTTTCTGGTGGCCATCACCTCCGCTCGGCGGGTGAGTGAGCTCCAGGCTCTATCTTGCAAACCTCCCTTTCTGTCTGTTCATCCGGACAAGGTTGTTCTTCGGACGCGTCCGTCCTTCTTGCCAAAGGTGGTTACTGCTTTCCATATTGGGCAGACCATCACTTTGCCCACCTTCTTTCCGCCTCCGCATCCTTCCAGGGAGGAAGAGAGGCTCCACCGTCTGGACCCAAAACGTGCGCTCTCCTTCTATATTGACCGCACGAAACACTTCCGGGTGGATGACCAGCTCTTTGTTGGCTACGTGGGCGCCAAAAAAGGTCGGGCGGTGCACAAGAGGACCATCTCCCGCTGGGTTACCTTGTGCATCAAGACCTGCTATTCTTTGGCTAAGAAGGAGCCTCCTGTTGGGCTGCGGGCCCATTCCACCAGGGCAACGGCTGCTACCACGGCTTTGGGCCGCGGTGTTCCGCTGCCGGTTATTTGTCAGGCAGCTACGTGGGCCTCGCTGCACACGTTTACAAAGCATTACTGCCTTGACAGTCAGGTCCGGAGGGACGGCTTCTTTGGCCGTTCTGTCCTCCAGGACTTCCTTGTCTGATCTTTGTTCGCAGACCCACCACCGGGGTTGGTATTGCTGGGGTATCTATTCTAAGGTAAGGAATCTGTCACTAACGTGTCTCTTTCAGATGCACAAGTTACTAACTTGTGTAACGATATATCTGTAAGAGACAGTAGTTAGTGACAGATTCCTTACCGCCCACCCATCCTCCCCGTTCTGCGAACTGATTTCTAGGGTTAAGGACATCCCTTTCAGGGCCCTAGTATTTTTCAGACACCTATGTCAGCTTCTTGCATGGCTCTGCGTTCCTGGCGCGGAAAGTCGTGTACAGAACTGATGTCAGCGCGCAGGGGCGGCGTCTAAGTACTGCCCGCGACGTCATCCCGGCGATCACGACGACGGACGCGGAGCCGCACGACGCCGCCTACCGACGCGCAAGGGTACTGCTACGCAAAAACTTTCCGGATCCAGCCTGACGCCTGGGGATATTCTAAGGTAAGGAATCTGTCACTAACTACTGTCTCTTACAGATATATCGTTACACAAGTTAGTAACTTGTGCATTCCTGTACCTCAGTGACTGGCTGCTAAAGGCAGGCTCGCTACAGTCAGCTGTGGACCACCTCCGAATGAGTGAATTCTTAACATTGTTCTGTCTCACCATGAACAAGCCATCCATCCGCCTGAGCCCAACAAAGAGGCTTCCATTCATTACGGCAATTCTGGACACAGTACATTCAAGACTGTTCCTACCGCTGCAGCAAGTCAGGGACATTCAGAGTATGATCCTGATTTTTCGGGATCAGTCCTGGATCTTAAACAGGACGGCTGTACGGCTTCTTAGCCTTGTGCATCCTTCTCATTCACTGCGACAGATTGCACAGGTGACGCCTGCAACATCAGGGCTGCGCCTTTGACTCCTTTTTGGTCTCAAGTGAGATTGCTCAAGCTTCCGCAGTTGTGGCTGTCAGATACCAGTCTGACCTGCGGCAACCGCTTTTCATTTCCTTCTTCAATCTTCTTCAACACTCTGGGTAGAAGTGGTATAGGCGGAAAGGCGTACAACAGACCGCAACTCCACTCGCGAAGAAAAGCGTCGCCGAGCGAGTGCCGCCTTGGAAATTCCAACGCGCAGAACTGATGACATTGCGGGTTCTCTTCGGTGGTGAATAGATCTAACCAAGGCTCTCCCCTCTGTAGAAAGAGTCCTTGCGCCACTTCCGAGTGAAGACGCCATTCGTGATCCATCATGCACCTGCGGCTGAGTTTGTCCGCCCTGGCGTTCAGGGAACCTGCCAGGTGTTGAACCATCAGGAATATGCCCTGATGTTCCAGCCATGTCCAGAGGCGCAGAGTTGTGTAACTTGTGTAACGATATATCTTTAAGAGACAGTAGTTAGTGACAGATTCCTTACCGCCCCACCCATCCTCCCCGTTCTGCGAACTGATTTCTAGGGTTAAGGACATCCCTTTCAGGGCCCTAGTATTTTTCAGACACCTATGTCAGCTTCTTGCATGGCTCTGCGTTCCTGGTGCGGAAAGTCGTGTACAGAACTGACGTCAGCGCGCAAGGGCGGCGTCTAAGTACTGCCCGCGACGTCATCCCGGCGATCACGACGACGGACGCGGAGCCGCACGACGCCGCCTACCGACGCGCAAGGGTACTGATACGCAAAAACTTTCCGGATCCAGCCTGACGCCTGGGGATATTCTAAGGTAATGAATCTGTCACTAACTACTGTCTCTTACAGATATATCGTTACACAAGTTAGTAACTTGTGCATTAATGCACTAGTCTCATCTGGGGCTTAAACAGGATACTGAGGCACCATGAAAATGAACTGAGGTAACTGTCACTGTAAGCCATGATGGGGCACTACTAGATAGGGTTCCATAAAAGGAGCAGTGTCTGTTTGCAATCTCTGCAGCCTATCTGCTATTATCATTACTTCCTAAAAATTTTCCTCAAAAATAGTTTTTGAAAGATATTTCTAGTCATTTGGTTTGACAGTAGCAACACATACAACTTAGATTGACTTCTGTTTAATTAAAAAAAGAAAATCTAAACGATGTATTCTTTAGATAGGCTGTTAAACTTTTTTAAAATAGGCTATTCATCTTATTTTTCCAAGGAAAGGTTTTTATGAACATCTATAGTTTAAATGGTACTCTTAAGATCTTCCAAGTGGGGTGGACTATTGAATTATATGCATTGTAACATTTATACAGTGCTTACTACACCTATGTGGGGGCACTGTAGTATTTACCTACATGGGTAGGACACTACACCGTGTAGTATGTGTAGTTTGAAGTGTGTTGTCTTTGTTTTGAGCCTATGTGGGAAGTGTTTCCATGCTGTGCATGATGATTACCAAAGTGCGCTTAGCAGTATGATGAATAAAGAGATTTGAGAGAGAGTGCTTATGGCTTCAGTGAAGGCTTCGCTTGTAACTAGGGTTACAGGAAAGTTTCCATTCTTATCTAGGTGTTGGTTTTCTTTTTTCTGGTTACATGCACCAATTTACAAATTCAGTAGATGGTGAAAATGTTCATATATAATTGAATTAAAATGTACAGCATGCATTTTGTATTGTTTTTCCGATAGAAACTTCTAACAGCAGATTCTGCAGCTTTAGAATATCCTCAGGTGCCTGACTAGAACCTGACAATTCTTCAGCAATGCTCCAGCATGCCAGTAGGTGGCGCTGCGTGGCTCTGCAATGAATCCGTGCCACCCTGAATCCGACAGAGTAGAGCCCCAAATAGGCAACCACCCTGCATGCTGACGCCAGTTCCTTTCTTTCTGAAACCTTCAGTTCAGAGCCAGAGCTCAACTCCCAACTTTGTCTTCCTTCCACGTCTTAAAAAACTTTTCACAGTGTGCTAGGAAGCAAAATCCCCACAGAAAATGACAAGATTCAACCTGTGCTGAGATTGGAGGAAGTAAATGTTGGTTACGGACCAAAAGAGGTATCTGGGCACAGCTCTTAAGTCATGCAACAAGTGTGCCCTCAAATTTCAAAGCAAATCTGGATCGGTGAGCATAAGAAGAAGTTGAAGCATAGGTCCTGTTCCTGCAGTAAGTCACTGTCCCAGTCCTGCTAAAACTCAACTCATTGTTTGAAGTCTAAATCAACGTTTAGACTCAAGTGCAAGAATGCCAAGCGGCACTTGACTCCATCCCACCAATCTGGATCTAGCGAGAAGGCACAAGGACATCATAAAAAATGTCCTCTAAGTCCAAACTGATCCTGTAGTTGGTCCTGGCATGCCCCACATTCCTCTGGCCATCGTCTACCTCACAGCAGAGGTCTTTGCTGGACTGCAGCTTTTTGGTGTTTTTCAGCTCCCTCTGCCACACGTTTGGGCTCCACAGAACCCCAGTTGTTTCCTGCATAGCACTGGCTTCTGCGCGGGCACCAAGGTCCACTTTGGTACCAGGTATCAATAACTAGCTTAGTAGTGCCAATTGATCTGGTTCCAGCCCAGATATCTGACCCTGAAAATATAAGGGTCCAAATAAGCCCTATGCTACACTATGAAACGAAAGCACCACTATCACCAGCGGATTAACGCTGTTTTTGGTTCCGATTCGTACCCAGTGCAAGGAGCATATGTCCCTCAACACATTGATGGTGAAGATTAGGAGGGAGACAGATCACTCCCCTATCACATTGAGGATTTATTGTATGCAGGTTTACAAAATGCCAGTAGCAACACTTTTAGCTTAAATTGACTTGTTTTTAATTTAAAAAAAAAAATATATATATATAGAGCGAAATCTGGACTATGTAGTCTTTAGGGTATTAAACTTTTTTTTCAGAAGGCTACTATCTTTTCTTTTTTTAAAGAAAAGTTTTTATATACATGCATAGTTGAAATAGTACTCTGGGACAATGCATGTGGGCTAAACTATTCAGTGCTTCTAACTTCAATGAAGATGGGTTGAATCTTGTCATTTTCAGCCGGGATATTGTTCCCTAGCAGACTGCGTACATTTATGAAGTCATCGGAAGAACGACAACATTGGAAGTGGAGCTCCGTATCCTCGCAGGAGGGTGCAGAAAGAAACTGGCATCAGCATGCAGGGCTGGAGCCTATATGCTGCTCTACTCCATCACTTCTGGGGTAGCAATTAGTCACAGCGGAGCTGCACAGCGGCACCTACTGGCATGCAGGAGCATGGCTGAATTTTTTTTCGAATAGTTTGGTCCCTGGGGATATTCTAAAGGTGAGGAATCTGAGGTTAGATAGTTTCCACCAGATAGAGCATTACCGTAGGTAAGTCACTTTTGTATTTGTTGAAATAATGTTAAAATAGGTGAATTGAGCTTTATTTGGCTTGTGTTCTTCTTGTAGATTATTCAGAGAAAGTTTGCCACAATAACAAACGACTCTGTCAGTTTCCTTGGAGAGAATTTGCAACGAATTGGAACAAAGTTTAAAAGCTCTTTGGAAGTGATGATGATGTGCTCCGAATGTCCAACAGTCTTTGTGGATGCGGAAACGGTAAAATCACCCTATTAGATTTCAGTATCTGTTCTGTGCATGAGAAAAAAACTAACACTTAAACAGTATCCTTTGGCCAAGAATGGACACACAGTTGCTCCAGGTAGCATTGACTGAAAAATGCATGAATGTCTAAACCTTATAATGGACCTAGCACATGAGATGCGGGGGAGATGGGTGTTGGGCTGAAGCATTGTAGTACTTATGCGATTAAATTAGAAGCTTTGAGATCTCTTCTGTTTGCTCTGGTTGTTGTGTCTTGGGTCTCAGATAGCTATCTTGAACTTGAGATTTATAAAACATGGACACCCCATTTTGTTTTGACCGTGGCATTGTATTTTACAGATTGTTTCATGTGGTTTACTGGAAACCCTGAAGTTTAGCGTTTTAGAGCTTCAAGAACACCTTGATACCTATAATACCAAGAGAGAATCAGCAGAGCAGGTAGGTCATTTGTGGTGTTCATGTATTGGCACTTTCGTGAGGTTCTTTCAATGAATTTACATAATCTGAAACACATATCCAAATTGAATGATCCTCAAAATATTTTTGGAAACAAATACCTTATATTAAACCGTGGATGTCAAGGACTGTGTAAACTATTATGTTACATTTAAGCAATATACCTGCCCCAATCTTCAGATCCTTAAATGGGACTTGGATCTCCCTCCTGTCACTTTACCACATTGTTGCAGTATGGTTTGTTTGCATCACAAAATAACGCTTTGTTCATCGAACTGTGCTTGTGCACACTCGTAGGTAAAATATAGTTTCTAGGTGCCATTTCTCTTGTAATGGCTTTTGTTTTTAGGTCTCGCCTAGCGTTGCAGCGCGCATGCGCTGCTCGCTCTGCGAGGCATATTGTAGTCGGGTATGTTTTACAAGTGGAGTGGAAGCCCCGCCCATCTTTTTCATTGGCTGTCATCATCGTCCATGGTAAATGCTGGCTTCCGATTGAAAATGAGGATTCTTAGTCCCTCCTTGTTACCGCCCTGTCTCCTTTTGGGACCGCCCATAGGGACTGGACCATTTAATTAGCTGGTTACACGGGATGCTTTAATAGTGTGCAAGCACTATTTTCTTTAGTAAATAATGTGGGACAGTGGCGGCGCTTGAATTTGTAGCGCGCCCACACGGGTCTGTCCGTGAGGGGGTGCCACGTCTCTCTCCATGCAGTCGCTATTAGCGCACGGGGTACTCTTGAGGGCCAGCCCGAGGCCTATAAAATGTGTACACAACATTAACAGTGTCACGCGTGATACCAGTCTCAAGCACCGCTGCGTCTCCGGCCTGGCCTGATAGCATGAGAAATTCACGGCACCTCCCACGCGGTGCATGTGAAACTCTAAGCACCTCCGAGGCGCTGCAGGAGAAGCTCACACCTCCTTCTCGGCGCTCATGTGAAGTATACAGCTCCTTCGAGGCGCTGCATGTGAAGCCCACAGCCACTCGCAGGCGCTGTTTAAAGGCACAGGCAATTTGTGAAGTGTTAGGCGCATGCATGCGGATTACGGCATTGGTAATAATTATAATCTCTACCAGTTCAATACATATATCTGACTTAAAAGTATGATCCATGAAATTGTCCTGGCTTGAAAGGGTAGCTGCATGCACATAATCACGGAGATCGTGTTATTCACGTTTATCTATTCGCTGGCGTCTGCCCAGGACATTTCACGAATAATGCAAATCTCTCTTTTGTAAAATATCTAACCTGCTCTCTGAAGGACAAAAGACACACAGCTTCATAGTCACTTACAAAGACTATACGAGCACAAACTGGAACACGTACACACACACACATGCAGATCTATATATACAAACAGAACGAAAGACACACACGTAACAATAGCGAGACCAAGCCAATTACACGCAGTAATACTGATGCATAAACATTTTTACACTCAGATGCCCAGGGAAACGGGTACAAAAAAGAGGAAATCTTTTTTTTTTTTTTTAAAGTTTTTTTATTGAAACAAAAAAGAATAAAGCATAATACAAAACATGTCAATCATAATAAAAACAAGAACCTTACATAAATCAACAGAATCATCCGTTCGTCCTGAAATAAGAAATCAATCAAAAATATATATCTGAAAGAGACACGTTAGTGACAGATTCCTTACCTTAGAATATCCCCAGGCGTCAGGCTGGATCCGGAAAGTTTTTGCGTAGCAGTACCCTTGCGCGTCGGTAGGCGGCGTCGTGCGGCTCCGCGTCAGTCGTCGGCGTCGTGATCGCCGGGATGACGTCGCGGGCAGTACTTAGACGCCGCCCCTGCGCGCTGACGTCAGTTCTTCTTTTTCCGCGCCAGTAAGCGCAGATCCGGGAAGAGCAGTGCCCTAGTCAATTTTTGACTAAATTTTTTGTGAATTTTTTCACTGGTTCTTTTCGAGTCTTCATCGACTCCTAGGTGTCGTAGGGATGCCCGGCTTCAAGCCATGCGACGCCTGTGGTCGAATGATGTCGATCACAGACCCGCATCTAGAGTGTCTCTACTGTCTCGGCCGAGACCACGACACAAAGTCGTGTCCTGACTGCCGGAAACTTCACCCGAAGGCTTTGCGAGAGCGGTCTCGAAAGCTCCTCGAGGTCCGGCAGTCGGCTCCGCGCCGCACCAAGCCCCGGTCCCGGGAGAGGTCGAGGGGCCGGTCGCGGAGTCCCCGCCGGTCGTCGGAGTCCAATTCTTCGCGCTCCTCGGGGTAAGTCGAAGCACAAAAAGTCTAAGAAGCATCATCGCTCTAAGACTTCGCCTCGCCGCTCTCGCGACTCGGATGAGGCCCCTGTCGGCACCGTCCCCGCGGCCCCGGACGTGCCTGTGGAGCCGCCCCCGCATTACCCGTCCTTTCCGGGTTCGGGGGCGACTCCGGACGAAATACAGGAATTCCTGTCGGCCATGGCCCGCCTCTTCGGGCCTCAAGGTCCCTCCGGTGCGCCTTCGGGCCCCGCGGGCCCTGATGGGGTTGCTCCGGCGTCGCCGCCGACTCCGGTCCCGGCGTCGCCTGTCCCGCCAGCCTTCATCCCGGCCTCGGCTCCGGCCCCGGCCTCGATCCCGGCTCCGGTGGTACCGCAACCCCCATCGACGCCGGTTGACCTAACCACGCCTCCGCCGATGTCCCCGGTGCCGTTCCTGACGCCGTCCGGGGCTCCGGACGGCGTTGTTCCCCGGTTGTCTCCGGCTCCGGACATGGAGCCGGACCGACGTCGCTCGACGTGTCTTGCAGTGGTGGCTCTCGAACCGGCAATGGGTCATGGGCAGATCCCTCTCCCTTCCCCAGCCAGAGCACACAGTTGTGACGGACGCGTCCCTTCTGGGATGGGACGGTCACATGGGAGAGGCGGAGATCAGAGGCCTCTGGTCTCCGGCGGAGTCCCGGCTCTATATCAACCTTCTGGAGCTCCGGGCGATCCGACTTGCACTCAAGGCATTCCTTCCCTCTGTCAAAGGGAAAGTAGTGCAGGTGTTCACAGACAACACCACCGCCATGTGGTACTGCAACAAGCAAGGCGGGGTGGGGTCGTGGACCCTATATCTGAAAGAGACACGTTAGTGACAGATTCCTTACCTTAGAATATCCCCAGGCGTCAGGCTGGTTCCGGAAAGTTTTTGCGTAGCAGTACCCTTGCGCGTCGGTATGCGGCGTCGTGCGGCTCCGTCGTCGGCGTCGTGATCGCCGGGATGATGTCGCGGGCAGTACTTAGACGCCGCCCCTGCGCGCTGACGTCAGTTCTTCTTTTTCCGCGCCAGTAAGCGCAGATCCGGGAAGAGCAGTGCCCTAGTCACTTTTTGACTACCCTTTTTTGTGAATTTTTTCACTGTTTCTTCTACGAGTCTTCACGACTCCTAAGGTGTCATAGGGATGCCCGGCTTTAAGCCCTGCGAGGTCTGTGCCCGCATGATGTCCATCACGGACCCGCATCTCGAGTGTCTCTTCTGTCTCGGCCGAGACCACGACACGAAGTCGTGCCCTGACTGCCGGAAACTTCATCCGAAGGCTTTCCGAGAGCGGTCTCGAAAGCTGCTCGAGGTCCGGCAGTCGGCTCAGCGCCGCACCAAGCCCCGGTCACGGGAGAGGTCGAGGGGCCGGTCGTGGAGCCCCCATCGTTCGTCGGAATCCAAGTCTTCGCGCTCCTCCGGTAAGTCGAAGCACAAGAAGTCTAAGCGGCGTCATCGCTCTAAGACTTCGCCTCGCCGGTCTCGCGACTCGGCTGAGGCCCCTGTCGGCACTGTCCCCGCGGCCCCGGACGTGCCTGTCGAGTCACCCCCGCATTACCCGTCCTTCGCGGGTTCGGGGGCGACTCCGGCCCAAGTACAGGAGTTCCTGTCGGCCATGGCCCGCCTCTTCGGGCCTCAAGGTCCCTCCGGTGCGCCTTCGGGCCCCGCGGGCCCTGATGGGGTTGCTCCGGCGTCGCCGTCGACTCCGGTCCCGGCGTCGCCTGTCCCACCAGCCTTCATCCCGGCCTCGGCTCCGGCCTCGATCCCGGCTCCGGTGGTGCCGCAACCCCCATCGACGCCGGTTGACCTAGCCACGCCTCCGCCGACGCCGATGTCCCCGGTGCCGTTCCTGACGCCGTCCGGGGCTCCGGACGGCTTCGTTCCCCGGCTCTCTCCGGCTCCGGACATGGAGCCGGACCGACGTCGCTCAACGCCGGTTCCGGCGCCGATGAGACCTTGGGTCCCTAATGTCCCTCCTCCTCCATATTATGAACCTGAGGAGGACCAGGAGAGCTGGGAGGGGTCTGAGGACCCTCTCACACAACAGTGCGAGTTTGACCCGGACTGGGTTGAGGAACTTGGGGATGCCAGTGGTCTAGACACCTCCCCTGACTCTGGCATGCTGTCTCCTCCCGTGGCTACGGAGGAGGGGGCTAATTTTGCAACGGTGTTGCGTAGAGCTGCTGGAGCCTTGAATCTCCAGTTGCCTACTGTGGCCGTCAGGACTAACCTCCTGACAGAAGTGCTTCAGCCGGCGGCCTCCTCTTCGGAGACTGTGCTGCCGTTCAATGATGCACTCACTGACGTTCTTTTGGGTGCCTGGTCCAAGCCCACCACAGGGGCTCCTGTGGATAGGAACGTGGCCCGACGCCATCGCCCTGCTCCGGGCGACCCCCTGTTTCTCTCCCAACACCCCACCCCTGAGAGCTTGGTTGTCCAAGCCTCTGCCTCCCAAACCGCCTTCCCTACCGCCCCTCCGGATAGGGAATCCAAGCGCCTGGACCACTTTGGGAAGAAGGCTTTCTCTTCCTCCAGTGCTGGCTTGCGGTCCGTCAACACCGCTTGCCTCTTGGGCCGATATACCCACTCCCTGTGGGATTCGGTGGCGACTGTTTTGCCGCAGTGTTCTGAGGAGGTCCAGACACTGCTTACCCGCGCCATTGCGGAAGGGCGAGATGCGGCTAAATACACCATACGTTGTGGCCTTGATACCGCCGACTCGCTGGGCAGATCGCTTGCAACGACGGTGGCGCTACGTCGCCACGCCTGGCTGAGGACCACTGGTTTTTCGGGTGATGTCCAGAATACACTCATGGACATGCCTTTTGATGGAGTCGGTCTTTTTGGTTCAAAAGCAGACCCATGCGCTGGAGCGTTTCAAGGACTCGCGGCCTACTGCCAAGTCCCTGGGCCTTGCTGTTGTGCGCCCTCCGCTCACATCTGCTTTTCGCCCCTTTCGTGGCCACGGGAGGGGCGCCCAGTCACGTCAGCAGCCCGGCCAACGGCCCGCGCAGCAAGCGCCTTCGCGTGGCCGAGGACGTGGATACCGCCGTGGCGGTTCGGGCAACCAGCGTGCGGGTCAGGCCACCACCTCCAACCCGTCCGCGGCCTCCAAGCCCTCCTAGTCCCTCCTTTCAGGTGCATGGCACGCCAGTAGGGGGCAGGGTCCGCCATCACCTTCACCACTGGCGTCCCATCACCTCGGACAGGTGGGTCTTGGACATTGTCCGAAGGGGCTACTCCCTCCCCTTCGAGACCACCCCCCCAGCCATGCCACCTCAATTCCACCGCATGTCAGGGGATCACTTGGTGCTTCTGCAGAAGGAAGTCATGGCCCTCTTGGCCAAGAGGGCCATCGAGCATGTTCCGACCCCAGAAGTAGGACGTGGTTGCTACTCCCACTACTTTCTGGTGCCCAAAAGGACAAGGAGGACATGCGTCCTATCTTGGACCTCCGGAACGTCAATCGCTTCCTCCGGAAGGAGAAGTTCAAGATGCTCACCCTAGCTCAGGTCTTGACTGCCCTCGACCCTGGAGACTGGTTGGTAGCGTTGGACTTGCAGGACGCTTATTTCCACATCCCCGTCCTGCCGGCCCACCGGCGTTACCTACGGTTCACGGTAGGCCTCGAGCATTTTCAGTTCACCGTGCTCCCCTTTGGCCTTACCAGTGCCCCTCGGGTGTTCACGAAAGTGATGGCGGTGGTCGCAGCTCATCTGCGCCGAGCTGGGGTTTCAGTCTTCCCCTACCTCGACGACTGGCTGCTGAAGGCGGGCTCGTCCCAGGCAGTCGTCTCCCACCTCCAGACTACGGCCGAACTCCTGCACTCGCTGGGGTTCTCCATCAATGTGCCGAAGTCGCATCTGATTCCTTCTCCACAGCTCCTTTTCATCGGAGCAGTTCTGGACACGACGCAGTTTCGGGCCTATCCTCCCGAACGGCGAGTCCGGGATATTCAGACTATGATTCCGATCTATCTGAAAGAGACACGTTAGTGACAGATTCCTTACCTTAGAATATCCCCAGGCGTCAGGCTGGATCCGGAAAGTTTTTTGCGTAGCAGTACCCTTGCGCGTCGGCAGGCGGCGTCGTGCGGCTCCGCGTCCGTCGTCGGCGTCGTGATCGCCGGGATGACGTCGCGGGCAGTACTTAGGCGCCGCCCCTGCGCGCTGACGTCAGTTCTTCTTTTCCGCGCCAGTAAGCGCAGATCCGGGAAGAGCAGTGCCCTAGTCACTTTTTGACTATCTTTTTGTGAAATTTTTCACTGTTCTCTTCAACGAGTCTTCACGACTCCTAAGGTGTCGTAGGGATGCCCGGCTTTAAGCCCTGCGAGGTATGTGGTCGTATGATGTCCATCACGGACCCCCACCTCGAGTGTCTCTTCTGCCTCGGCCGAGGCCACGACACGAAGTCGTGCCCTGACTGCCGGAAACTTCATCCGAAGGCTTTGCGAGAGCGGTCTCGAAAGCTCCTTGAAGTCCGGCAGTCGGCTCCGCGCCGCAGCAAGCCCCGGTCCCGGGAGAGGTCGAGGGGCCGGACGCGGAGTCCCCGCCGTTCGTCGGAATCCAAGTCTTCGCGCTCCTCCGGTAAGTCGAAGCACAAGAAGTCTAAGCGGCGTCATCGCTCTAAGACTTCGCCTCGCCGGTCGCGCGACTCGGCTGAGGTCCCTGTCGGCACCGTCCCCGCCCCGCGGCCCCGGACGTGCCTGTCGAGTTGCCCCCGCATTACCCGTCCTTCCCGGGTTCGGGGGCGACTCCGGCCGAGGTACAGAAATTCCTGTCGGCCATGGCCCGCCTCTTCGGGCCTCAAGGTCCCTCCGGTGCGCCTTCGGGCCCCGCGGGCCCAGATGGGGTTGCTCCGGCGTCGCCGTCGACTCCGGTCCCGGCGTCGCCTGTCCCACCAGCCTTCGTCCCGGCCTCGGCTCCGGCCCCGGCCTCGACCCCGGTTCCGGTGGTGCCGCAACCTCCATCGACGCCGGTTGACCTAACCACGCCTCCGCCGACGCCGATGTCCCCGGTGCCGTTTCCGACGCCGTCCGGGGCTCCGGGCGGCGTCGTTCCCCGGTTCTCCCGGGTCCGGACATGGAGCCGGACCGGCGTCGCCCGGACGCCGGTTCCGGCGCCGATGAGGCCTTGGGTCCCTTATGTCCCTCCTCCTCCATCTTTTCAACCTGAGGAGGACCAGGAGAGCTGGGAGGGGTCTGACGACCCTCTCACACAACAGTGCGAGTTTGACCCGGACTGGGTTGAGGAACTTGGGGATGCCAGTGGGCTGGATACCTCCCCGACTCTGGCATGCTGTCTCCTCCCGTGGCAACGGAGGAGGGGGCTAATTTTGCAACGGTGTTGCGTAGAGCTGCTGGAGCCTTAAATCTCCAGTTGCCTACAGTGGCCGTCAGGACTAACCTCCTGACTGAAGTGCTTCAGCCGGCGGCCTCCTCTTCGGAGCCTGTGCTGCCGTTCAACGATGCACTCACTGACGTTCTTTTGGGTGCCTGGTCCAAACCCACCACAGGGGCTCCTGTGGATAGGAACGTGGCCCGACGCCATCGCCCGGCTCCGGGCGACCCCCTGTTTCTCTCCCAACACCCCACCCCTGAGAGCTTGGTTGTCCAAGCCTCTGCCTCCCAAACAGCCTTCCCTACCGCCCCTCCGGATAGGGAATCCAAGCGCCTGGATCACTTTGGGAAGAAGGCTTTCTCTTCCTCCAGTGCTGGCTTGCGGTCTGTTAATACCGCTTGCCTCTTGGGCCGATACACCCACTCCCTGTGGGATTCGGTGGCTGATGTTTTGCCGCAGTGTTCTGAGGAGGTCCAGACACTGCTTACCCGCGCTATTGCGGAAGGGCGTGATGCGGCTAAGTATACCATCCGCTGTGGCCTTGATACCGCCGACTCGCTGGGCAGATCGCTTGCAACGACGGTGGCGCTGCGTCGCCACGCCTGGCTGAGAACCACTGGTTTTTCAGGGGATGTCCAGAATACTCTCATGGACATGCCCTTTGATGGAGTCGGTCTCTTTGGTTCAAAGGCGGACCATGCGCTGGAGCGTTTCAAGGAATCACGGGCTACTGCTAAGTCCCTGGGCCTTGCTGTTGTGCGCCCTCCGCAAACGTCTGCTTTTCGCCCCTTTCGTGGCCACGGAAGGGGCGCCCAGTCACGTCCACAGCCCGGCCAACGGCCCGCGCAGCAAGCGCCTTCGCGTGGCCGAGGACGTGGATACCGCCGTGGCGGTTCGGGCAACCAGCGTGCGGGTCAGGCCACCACCTCCAACCCGTCCGCGGCCTCCAAGCCCTCCTAGTCCCTCCTTTCAGGTGCACAGCACGCCAGTCGGGGGCAGGGTCCGCCATCACCTTCACCACTGGCGTCCCATCACCTCGGACAAGTGGGTCTTGGACATTGTCCGAAGGGGCTACTCCCTCCCCTTCGAGACCACCCCCCAGCCATGCCACCTCAATTCCACCGCATGTCAGGGGATCACTTGGTGCTTCTACAGAAGGAAGTCACGGCCCTCTTGGCCAAGAGGGCCATCGAGCATGTTCCGACCCCAGAAGTAGGGCGTGGTTGCTACTCCCACTACTTTCTGGTGCCCAAAAAGGACAAGGAGGACATGCGTCCTATCTTGGACCTCCGGAACGTCAATCGCTTCCTCCGGAAGGAGAAGTTCAAGATGCTCACCCTAGCTCAGGTCTTGACTGCCCTCGACCCCGGAGACTGGTTGGTAGCGTTGGACTTGCAGGACGCCTATTTCCACATCCCCGTCCTGCCGGCCCACCGGCGTTACCTTCGGTTCACGGTAGGCCTCGAGCATTTTCAGTTCACCGTGCTCCCCTTTGGCCTTACCAGTGCCCCTCGGGTGTTCACGAAAGTGATGGCGGTGGTCGCAGCTCATCTGCGCCGGGCAGGGGTTTCAGTCTTCCCCTACCTCGACGACTGGCTGCTGAAGGCGGGCTCGTCCCAGGCAGTTGTCTCCCACCTCCAGACTACGGCCGAACTCCTGCACTCGCTGGGGTTCTCCATCAATGTGCCAAAGTCGCATCTGATTCCTTCTCCACAGCTCCTTTTCATCGGAGCAGTTCTGGACACGACGCAGTTTCGGGCCTATCCTCCCGAACGGCGAGTCCGGGATATTCAGGCTATGATTCCGATCTTTCAGCCCTTATCCTGGGTTTCGGTACGGATGACCCTGAGGCTGCTGGGCCTCATGGCCTCCTGCATCCTGCTGGTCACTCATGCCAGATGGCATATGCGGGCTCTGCAGTGGGACCTGAAGTTCCAGTGGGCGCAGCACCAGGGCGACCTGTCCGATCACGTCCAGATCTCGGAGGGGACTGCACAACAGTTGCAGTGGTGGCTCTCGAACCGGCAATGGGTCATGGGCAGATCCCTCTCCCTTCCCCAGCCAGAGCACACAGTTGTGACGGACGCGTCCCTTCTGGGATGGGGCGGTCACATGGGAGAGGCGGAGATCAGAGGCCTCTGGTCTCCGGCGGAGTCCCGGCTCCATATCAACATTCTGGAGCTCCGGGCGATCCGACTTGCACTCAAGGCATTCCTTCCCTCTGTCAAAGGGAAGGTAGTGCAGGTGTTCACAGACAACACCACTGCCATGTGGTACTGCAACAAACAAGGCGGGGTGGGGTCGTGGACCCTTTGTCAGGAGGCTCTGCGCCTCTGGACATGGCTGGAACACCAGGGCATGTTCCTGGTGGTTCAACACCTGGCAGGTTCCCTGAACGCCGGGGCGGACGAACCTCAGCCGCAGGTGCATGATGGATCACGAATGGCGTCTTCACTCGGAAGTGGCGCAAGGACTCTTTCTACAGTGGGGAGAGCCTTGGTTAGATCTATTCGCCACCGAAGAGAACGCGCAATGTCATCAGTTCTGCGCGTTGGAATTTCCAAGGCGGCACTCGCTCGGCGACGCTTTTCGTCACGAGTGGAGTTGCGGTCTATTGTACGCCTTTCCGCCTATACCACTTCTACCCAGAGTGTTGAAGAAGATTCGGCACGACCGGGCCCAAGTCATTCTTGTGGCTCCGGACTGGGCTCGAAGAGTTTGGTATCCCGAGCTACTCAATATGAGCGTAGATCCCCCGATCCGTCTGCCTCTTCGGGAGGATCTTCTGTCGCAGCAGCAGGGGACGGTCCTCCACCCGAACCTGTCCAGTCTACACCTGCTTGCGTGGAGATTGAGCGGCGGCAGTTGATTCCTTTCGACTTGCCTCCCGAAGTTTGTGATGTGATTCTGGCAGCCAGGCGTCCCTCCACTAAGGTGGTATACGCCTGCAGGTGGAACAAATTTGTGGCATGGTGCACAGCAAAGGCTGTGGATCCCCTTTCTGCCCCTCTTTCTGAGGTCCTTCTGTTCCTTCTCTCTCTGGCCCAACAGGGTTCTGCCCTGGGTACCATCAAGGGTTATCTTTGTGCTATCTCGGCCTTCCTCAGGCTCCCTGATCAGCCCTCCCTTTTCAAGTCCCCTGTTGTTAACAGGTTCTTAAAAGGCATTACTCACCTCTTCCCTCCTGTTCCGTTTGTGATGCCTCAGTGGGACTTAAACTTGGTTCTTACCTTTTTAATGTGCGCTCCCTTTGAGCCTCTACATAACTGTCCTCTTCGTCTTCTGACTCTGAAGACAGCCTTTCTGGTGGCCATCACCTCCGCTCGGCGGGTGAGTGAGCTCCAGGCTCTATCTTGCAAACCTCCCTTTCTGTCTGTTCATCCAGACAAGGTTGTTCTTCGGACGCGTCCGTCCTTCTTGCCAAAGGTGGTTACTGCTTTCCACATTGGGCAGACCATCACTTTGCCCACCTTCTTTCCGCCTCCGCATCCTTCCAGAGAGGAAGAGAGGCTCCACCGTCTGGACCCAAAACGTGCGCTCTCCTTCTATATTGACCGCACAAAACACTTCCGGGTGGATGACCAGCTCTTTATTGGCTACGTGGGCGCCAAAAGGTCGGGCGGTGCACAAGAGGACCATCTCCCGCTGGGTTACCTTGTGCATCAAGACCTGCTATTCTTTGGCTACAAAGGAGCCTCCTGTTGGGCTGCGTGCCCATTCCACCAGGGCAACGGCTGCTACCACGGCCTTGGGCCGCGGTGTTCCGCTGCCGATTATCTGTCAGGCAGCTACGTGGGCCTCGCTGCACACGTTTACAAAGCATTACTGCCTTGACAGTCAGGTCCGGAGGGACGGCTTCTTTGGCCGTTCTGTCCTCCAGGACTTCCTTGTCTGATCTTTGTTCGCAGACCCACCACCGGGGTTGGTATTGCTGGGGTATCTATTCTAAGGTAAGGAATCTGTCACTAACGTGTCTCTTTCAGATGCACAAGTTACTAACTTGTGTAACGATATATCTGTAAGAGACAGTAGTTAGTGACAGATTCCTACCGCCCCACCCATCCTCCCCGTTCTGCGAACTGATTTCTAGGGTTAAGGACATCCCTTTCAGGGCCCTAGTATTTTTCAGACACCTATGTCAGCTTCTTGCATGGCTCTGCGTTCCTGGCGCGGAAAGTCGTGTACAGAACTGACGTCAGCGCGCAGGGGCGGCGCCTAAGTACTGCCCGCGACGTCATCCCGGCGATCACGACGCCGACGACGGACGCGGAGCCGCACGACGCCGCCTGCCGACGCGCAAGGGTACTGCTACGCAAAAAACTTTCCGGATCCAGCCTGACGCCTGGGGATATTCTAAGGTAAGGAATCTGTCACTAACTACTGTCTCTTACAGATATATCGTTACACAAGTTAGTAACTTGTGCTTCAGCCTTTATCCTGGGTTTCGGTACGGATGACCCTGAGGCTGCTGGGCCTCATGGCCTCCTGCATCCTGCTGGTCAATCATGCCAGGTGGCATATGCGGGCTCTGCAGTGGGACCTGAAGTTCCAGTGGGCGCAGCACCGGGGCAACCTGTCCGATCACGTCCAGATCTCGGAGGGGACTGCAAAACAGTTGCAGTGGTGGCTCACGGACCGGCAATGGGTCATGGGCAGATCCCTCTCCCTTCCCCAGCCAAAGCACACAGTTGTGACGGACGCGTCCCTTCTGGGATGGGGCGGTCACATGGGAGAGGCGGAGATCAGAGGCCTCTGGTCTCCGGCGGAGTCCCGGCTCCATATCAACCTTCTGGAGCTCCGGGCGATCCGACTTGCACTCAAGGCATTCCTTCCCTCTGTCAAAGGGAAGGTTGTGCAGGTGTTCAGAGACAACACCACCGCCATGTGGTACTGCAACAAACAGGGCGGGGTGGGGTCGTGGACCCCCTGTCAGGAGGCTCTGCGCCTCTGGACATGGCTGGAACATCAGGGCATGTTCCTGATGGTTCAACACCTGGCAGGTTCCCTGAACGCCAGGGCGGACGAACTCAGCTGCAGGTGCATGATGGATCACGAATGGCGTCTTCACTCGGAAGTGGCGTAAGGACTCTTTCTACAATGGGGAGAGCCTTGGTTAGATCTATTCGCCACCGAAGAGAACGCGCAAAGTCATCAGTTCTGCGCGTTGGAATTTCCAAGGCGGCACTCGCTCGGCGACGCTTTTCGTCGCGAGTGGAGTTGCGGTCTGTTGTACGCCTTTCCGCCTATACCACTTCTACCCAGAGTGTTGAAGAAGATTCGGCACGACCGGGCCCAAGTCATCCTTGTGGCTCCGGACTGGGCTCGAAGAGTTTGGTATCCCGAGCTACTCAGTATGAGCGTAGATCCCCCGATCCGTCTGCCTCTTCGGGAGGATCTTCTGTCGCAGCAGCAGGGACGGTCCTCCACCCGAACCTGTCCAGCCTCCACCTGCTTGCGTGGAGATTGAGCGGCGGCAGTTGATTCCTTTGGACTTGCCTCCCGAAGTTTGTGATGTGATTCTGGCAGCCAGGCGTCCCTCCACTAAGGTGGTATACGCCTGCAGGTGGAACAAATTTGTGGCATGGTGCACAGCAAAGGCTGTGAACCCCCTTTCTGCCCCTCTTTCTGAGGTCCTTCTGTTCCTTCTTTCTCTGGCCCAACAGGGTTCTGCCCTGGGTACCATCAAGGGTTATCTCTGTGCTATCTCGGCCTTCCTCAGGCTCCCTGATCAGCCCTCCCTTTTCAAGTCCCCTGTTGTTAACAGGTTCTTAAAAGGCATTACACACCTCTTCCCTCCTGTTCCGTTTGTGATGCCTCAGTGGGACTTGAACTTGGTTCTTACCTTTTTAATGTGCGCTCCCTTTGAGCCTCTACATAACTGTCCTCTTCGTCTTCTGACTCTGAAGACAGCCTTTCTGGTGGCCATCACCTCCGCTCGGCGGGTGAGTGAGCTCCAGGCTCTATCATGCAAACCTCCCTTTCTGTCTGTCCATCCAGACAAGGTTGTTCTTAGGACGCGTCCGTCCTTCTTGCCAAAGGTGGTTACTGCCTTCCACATTGGGCAGACCATCACTTTGCCTACCTTCTTTCCACCTCCGCATCCTTCCAGAGAGGAAGAGAGGCTCCACCGTCTGGACCCAAAACTTGCGCTCTCCTTCTATATCGACCGCACAAAACACTTCCGGGTGGATGACCAGCTCTTTGTTGGCTACGTGGGCGCCAAAAAGGTCGGGCGGTGCACAAACGAACCATCTCCCGCTGGGTTACCTTGTGCATCAAGGCCTGCTATTCTTTGGCTAAGAAGGAGCCTCCTGTTGGGCTGCGTGCCCATTCCACCAGGGCAACGGCTGCTACCACGGCTTTGGGCCGCGGTGTTCCGCTGCAGGTTATCTGTCAGGCAGCTACGTGGGCCTCGCTGCACACGTTTACAAAGCATTACTGCCTTGACAGTCAGGTCCGGAGGGACGGCTTCTTTGGCCGTTCTGTCCTCTGGGACTTCCTTGTCTGATCTTTGTTCGCAGACCCACCACCGGGGTTGGTATTGCTGGGGTATCTATTCTAAGGTAAGGAATCTGTCACTAACGTGTCTCTTTCAGATGCACAAGTTACTAACTTGTGTAACGATATATCTGTAAGAGACAGTAGTTAGTGACAGATTCCTTACTGCCCCGCCCATCCTCCCCGTTCTGCGAACTGATTTCTAGGGTTAAGGACATCCCTTTCAGGGCCCTAGTATTTTTCAGACACCTATGTCAGCTTCTTGCATGGCTCTGCGTTCCTGGCGCGGAAAGTCGTGTACAGAACTGACGTCAGCGCGCAGGGGCGGCGTCTAAGTACTGCCCGCGACGTCATCCCGGCGATCACGACGACGGACGCGGAGCCGCACGACACCGCCTACCGACGCGCAAGGGTACTGCTACGCAAAAACTTTCCGGATCCAGCCTGACGCCTGGGGATATTCTAAGGTAAGGAATCTGTCACTAACTACTGTCTCTTACAGATATATCGTTACACAAGTTAGTAGCTTGTGCATCTGGATGAGTATGCCTATGCACTGTCAGTGACCTGGCCAAAGAGAGCATGAAAGAGCTGAAACTGGATCATAAATTCAAAGCTGTTCCGAAAGGGGCCCCATAATTTGTTTGGTCCAGGGCCCCCAAAGTCCTTAAGATGTCCCTGATGGTCTCGTATATATTTTTTTACTACACATATGCCTTTACCATACATACCTTTACAACAAAATTTATTGTAAAGGCATGTGTGGTAAAAGCATATGCGTAGTCAAGTCTACGCGTTGTAATGACGCATTCATTGTAATGCTTGCGTTGTAATGGCACGCGTGGAAACAGCCGCGTTGTAATGGCTGTTTTCCTCCTGCAACAGTACACTACCTTGTTCATGGACAAGCTAGTGCCTCGGACTAAGGCGAAGTTCCACCCGAAAGTTGTCGCGCATTTCCAGTCTATCTTCCTGCCACCTTTCTTTGCCGTGCCTCATCCATCGAAGAATGAAGAAAGACTCTATCTCTTATACCCTAAGAGAGCTCTACATTGATCGCACCTGGGACACAGCTGCTTCAAAGTTACAGTGCAGTATTTCCATTATATCAGATGCTATGTCTGTGGGTAAAGTCTCCTTTCATTTTTGTCTTTTAAAAGTGAGAAAATGTAGCAGTAGTGCTCAATAAATTATTAAGCTTATTTTATTTTCTAGTGTTTTCTATTATTTTGTAGGCTGTGCTCATATTAAATAATATGCTTTCAATGCATGAGCACCATCTTTTATCCATGTTTTGTGTATGTCTTTGTAGTGGTTGGAGAAATGCAAGACGACATTTGGAGCAGGTGATGGCTTTGACAGAACCCACCCAGATGCACAGGTTGGTACATTGTTGCAATAAATGTAGTTTTGCCTGTTGAATTATCTTATATCCCGTTTATATATAACCTCTGCGTGAGAGCAGTGACTAGCAAGAATCTTGGAAATCAGATGGTGATTCTTTGTGAGTCAGGTTAGAAAATAAGGCAGACGTCAAAAATCGATTTGAAACAATGGCGCAGTTGAAACAGCCTGAATGATATTCCCACCACATATTCGGTCTTTAGTCCCATCCAAGTGTTTTCTTCCGATTACATTGTTTGAAAAACATGAAGTTCTGTATCAATTTTGTCGAGAGAAAAAATAAATCTTGGAGGTGACATTGGCAACCAAGTTGGCTGTTCGGACATCCTGCGCTAGGGCTCCGGGCGCTCCTTGCACTATCCTTTAACATTCTGCTCTCCCGCCTCGACTAGCAGCCCCCACTGCACTGGGAGCTCCTGGGCTGACTAAATAACGACAGATGCAGCCACTCTGTTCTCCTGTGGCAAGGCCTCCCACACAGCGGAATCCAAAAAATAGTGGCTATCCTTTGGTAAAAGGGCCCTGGGGCACTGAGAGTCCTGTCGACACCAGAGCGCCTGGGATGCATCCCGGACAGGCCGCTGTGCTGGTAAAACATGGAGAGCGGCGGGAGGCGCAAGAGAGTGGCTGACCCATGTACGGCTATGTTCCAGACTGAGTACGCCGGCCCAATTATTGTACAGCTACCATTACCGAACGAGAGTTCCTTGTCAGCCGGGCCATGCGCACTGAGGCCCAGCGGATAAGTCTCTGCGCCCCTCGACCAGTGCAGAAGAGGAGAAGCGGCCACCGGGGCTGCTAGGGGGGCAGTCCCGGTCCCCACTTCCACTGCAAATAGTTGGTTTGTGATGCAGGGGAATTGGATGTTCCTCTTAGAAGAAATTACGATGGCAGATGTTCTCCTTCACATACGTTATTGGGGGTACCCTTCCAGCATAGGTACACTCATGCAGACCTGTAGGGTAGGTTTGTGCTTCTACATGGTATCTTGAGTGGGGTGGAACTATGCCTGTTGAATTCATATGCACCTCTAATGACAGAACTTTCTGTTGGAATCTTCTAGCAATCCTGATACCATATATTGACATACCTCTCATCTGGCCCGGTGATTTCAACTGTATTTTGGACAGGGACATAGATAGACACACACTCCCAACACCTCACGAAGCTGGGTATGGCTGCCGCATTGGTGGGCATCATGGTGCGCCTCGACAGCATGGATGTCTGGCGATCTATGCATCAGCCGCTTAAACAGAACTCCTACTGTTCATCCGCTCACAGAACCCTCTGCAGACTATACAGGATACTGGTAAACCAGGGAATTCTGCACTGGAATACAAACAGCGCAATACCTAAACTGATTTCCTGTCCAATCACTCCCCCAAACTGATCAGCTCTGAGAGCTGGGTCTGCCATGGGGGGACAGAAGGGGTGGGGGGGGCACAGGGTCCTGAAGGCTGAGCCCGGCACCTCTACATGATTTAGTGTTCTAAGCAAATATCAATGAAGCCCTAGACACACATCTAGAATGCAATTTGGGATCCATGAGAGCACATGCAAATGAATGAGAGGCTCTAAAGGCAGTAGTGAGAGGGCCTACACTTGGAGCAGACTCTGACCTTCCAGGCGATACAACCAGCACAATTGCAGGCACAGGAGAGCATTGATCCAGCGAAGGTGAGATTCCCCTTGGAGGTTATCTAGGAAATAGCGATGACCTGCATGGGAATCCCTAGAGAAACATACACCGAAGGAATTCCAAAAGTTGCATCAAGAAGTTGATACGTTTGGTCGTTTGCTGGCATGGCTCCTAAAACCGGAGGCTCCACCCCCGCTGCTCCTATCTCTGACTAAGCCTGACGGTTCAACAGCAGAGTCAGGCCAGCATAAATCAATAGCAGAATATTTCACACTCCTATATAAGAAACCTGGTGGTAGGGAGTCCAAAAACCCCCCTGGACAGCCTAGAGATGCAGCGATTCTCCCCAATAGACAGGGTTGACTTAGAACAAGGGATATCTAGGGAGGAAATAATGGCTGCCATAGACAGCCTCTCCTGCGGAAAGGCACCGGGGGAGACTGATTTCTGTCAGAATTTTTTCAGACATATGCAGGTATGTTAGAGGACAGGCTACTGTAGGTTTATGGGGAGGCTTCACATGCACAACAGGAGCACAGGGGGAAAAAAGGGGTCAGATCCCCCCCCCCCACTCAATCATTTATAAACACCACAAGACCTGACCTCTGTAGAACGGATATACTTATATTTTTATTTTTAAGACCCACAGGAGTTTTTCAGCAACTTTTGACTTCCCCCATAGGTCCAGCTAACTGCCAGTAACCTGTTGGTCCGACTATTCCATTTAAAACGAACGTCAATAACCACATAACATACACACATAAGAGTGTTTTTGAACCATCACATAAATGTGTGAAACAGAAAAAATGTGAGAGAGGCCAGAAAGCACCTCACGTACGCACACCCAAGAAGCTGCTAGTTGGTACTCGCCAGTATGCCCACGTTATCATTGGTTGCTTTCATGACCAAACAGAAAAAGGTGTGTGCTGAAATTCCTCAAAGGTGAGAAATCAGGAAAAAATAAGAAATGAATCAAAGGACGTGTCAAACACCACTGAGAATGCTTGTGTCGCTCAGTGCCCACTGGTCCCCAACCGTGAAAAGAGAATTATTATTCTCACAATTAAAATGGGGTACCACTCACATGCAAGACATGAAAGTGGGCCATATACATGCCTTTCTTTTAACCGGAGGACACTCACGGCATTAAATAAAGTAGGTCTTGCATGTGAGTGGTACCCCATTTTAATTGTGAGAATAATAATTCTCTTTTCACGGTTGGGGACCAGTGGGCACTGAGCGACACGAGCATTCTCAGTGGTGTTTGACACGTCCTTTGATTCATTTCTTATTTTTTCCTGATTTCTCACCTTTGGGGAATTTCAGCACACACCTTTTTCTGTTTGGTCATGAAAGCAACCAATGATGATAACGTGGGCATACTGGCGAGTACCAACCAGCAGCTCCTTGGGTGTGCGTACGTGAGGTGCTTTCTGACCTTTCTCACATTTTTTCTGTTTCACACATTTATGTGATGGTTCAAAAACACTCTTATGTGTGTATGTTATGTGGTTATTGACGTTCTTTTTAAATGGAATAGTCGGACCAACAGGTTTTGGGGAGGCTTACCAAAAATGATGCAGCAGGTGATTATTGTCATGGTACCCAAGCCAAACAAGAATCTGATGGGCTTGGCCTCCTGTAGGCCTATATTGATGATAAATGTAGACGCAAAAGTGCTCACTAAAATACTAGCCGCTAGACTCTTACCCACACTGGGGAGCCTTCGTGCACAAGGACCAATGAGGCTTTATTCCAAACTGAATACCCTGATGAACCTCGGACAGAAGTGTCATGTAATGGCACTGGTAGACGGTCCCTTAATGGCACTTGGTATTGAAAAGGTCTTCGATTTCCTTAGCTGGGCATAAAAAGTTGTGGTCCTTTCCAGGAGGGGTTTTGAAGCCAGATTGTTAGCGTGGATCCACCTCCTATATGGAGAATCGACAGCCAGCGTTAAATCAGAGGGCATACTCTCGCAGAAATGGCCTATCGAGAGGGAAACAAAAAAGGGCTGCCCACTGTCACCGTTCCTCTTTGCGCTGGCTATGGAGCACCTTGCATTGCAATCAGACTGCGATAGGCAATGCAGCTTGGGGAATGAGGTTGGAGGCAGCCTCACATGTTGTCTCCCTGTGTGCCAACAACACATTTTGATGTACTTGACCAATCCCCAAGAGTCTATCCCAGCCCTCCTGCTAAAATGGGACACTTTCGCTAAGATCTTGGGCATTCGCATTAACAAACACAAGACTGTACTATACTGTATGGCATTGATTAGGAGATAGCACGCACCACCAGAGGTGTGGAACTGCTGCTCGGCTTCACCACCCCCCTCCACCATGCTAGATCTTGAAAGGCGGTGGGGGGAGGGGGCTAGTGCCACGCATGTATGCGGCGCTTAAGGGAGAAAAGACATCAGTGTCACTTAAGGTGCAATCTGCTTGGGACAGAGTATTGCAGACTCCATTGATAGATACAGAATGTACAAGGGCACGAGCACAGGTTCAAGAGGTAGCCAGTAATGCTAGATTCAAATTGATCCATTTCAAAAACCTGCATCATACATACCTGGCCCCAAATTGCATGCACCAAATATACCCTAACAGACCATTATCCTGCCCCAAATGTGGAGATGGAGAGGCCACCGTCCTACACATGGTCTGGACATATGCCAGACTGGAAGTGCACTGGAAGGAGACTGAGACTAACTCATAATAGTAACAGAGATACCCTTACAACTAACAGCCCAGCACTGCCTACTCAGTATTGTGCCAAAGCCCAAACAGGGGAAAATGCCCAACAGATTCGCAACCCCAGTCCTCTAGTTGGTTAAATGCTGCATAGCGATCCACTGGTTGTCGCATAGGGAGCCCAGGATATTGAAGTGGTTTAAGGACGTCTCATGACTGAGGTCGATTTGAACAGATAAGGCATAGGATGACCAGGCAATCTGGGCAGAGATGTTAAATAAGCTGATGTACACTTAGGTAGCCCAGAGGCAGGAAGGTGACACCCAGACCTCCGCATATGGCCAATTTACATTGTTGGTGTGGGGGAACTGCACCCTGGTGGGAATCTAGGGCAAGAGTGTGCAAAGAATAATGTAATTGGGCTATGTAACATGAATGGCCCTAATTGCATGAGTTGCGCCTTCTTCTGTTGTATTCATGTGGACTGCTGTTTTGAGCAGCTCCTCTAGAAACATGCAAACATAAAGGTGTTAAAAAAATGTTTAGATCTAACTAATGAGATTCTCTGACTTTTTAAATATGCTCTAGCCAGTGGAATCTGAAAAGTTTGGCCAATCTCCCCATTTGTGAAAGGATGCCCTGAAGAACCTGCATCTTTTATGTAAACTGAGGCCTTTTGTTTTCCTAGCCTAAGGCCCTTCTTGTAGCCAGTAGATAATGAGACATAATTTCTTTTTTTCTAAGCGCCAATGTTTGGCACTTTTCCTTTTGATCCGTTACAGTCCGTACTGGTCAAATTGTTGACCATAGTTTGCATGTTGTGGTGGTTAGTTTAATTGGCCTTTGAACTTATGTTCCATAATACACTCAGCACATCTGGGTTCATGTCACCCTATTTAGCAGGTCACTTTTGGCACCTGTTCCTCGTAATCCACACTCATCCATTGCATTCCAAATGTATGCACTTTTAACTGCAGATTTCTTACCTTTTAAACATTCCTGAATCCGGAAACATTTGGTCATACCTCATGCCCCCTGGCAGAAGGCTCTGGCTCCTTGTCAACAATAGCAATGACATCCCAGTGAAGTCATCTGAGGTAAAATGCATACAATCAGCCTACCAACAACATCCAGCGCAGATCCCGAGCTCCTGCATCTTGATTTCTGTCTGGAATTCAAACGTTTGTGCAGTTTTAACAATATGTCCCACTGCACCCCTACCCCCCTACTTGACGTTTACGAACGCGAGCGAGGTAAAAAACTCTGCTCCGCGGGGCGGAGTTTTTCGGAACTCTGCGATCTCCGCGTAACGCGGAGTGCGGAAAACTCAGCGAGCGGAGTTCACCGCCCAGGGTTACTTTAATCCCCACAGAGACTGTAATGGCCAGATTGTAGGAAGCTGGCCCTGTATATACTATACCAAAATGAGGTGTAGTGTGCACAGAGTCCAGTGGAACCCCAAAGGTAGGCAGAGGTAAAAGTAGATAGCACCTTACTCTCTATTTGTGGTAGTGTGGGCGAGCAGTAAGGCTTTATCAGAGGGTAGTGTTAAGCATTTGTTGTACACACTCAATCAGCAAATGATGTCACACACTCAAAGACTGAACTCAGACCAATTTTGTTTGTATAAAAATATTAATTTATTTGATTTCTAGAACCAAGCCAAGCCTGGCACAGGTAAGTGAAATAAATGCTTTGCAATATATTATGCAGTGTTTTCGAGTGAATGCAAGTTCAAATGCAGTTGTTTGAAATACAGGTAGTCATGGTATTGAAATTACTGTACAAATTACTTTTTAGTTACTGTTTAGATTACTTTTTTCTACTCCGTGTGATATGCCTAGATAACACACTGGGACATTTCCTAGAGAAAAGGTAAGTAAAATCAGTTTTGCACAATTGTTATTTTTCAGGTTTCCATACAAATCAACTCCACACTTAAAACATTTTTCAGAGAAAATCTGTCAATAGGTTCCTATTGAGAGAAATTAAGTTAACGGTTACCAGGTAAGTAATCGGTCTTTGGGGTTGAGTTTCTGGGGTAAGAACAAGGGTTCCCCCAGGGTCAAGGATACACTCTTGTTACACCCTCAGCGGCACTAGGGCAGCCGGGTGCAGAGTGCTGAGGCCCAATGTTATTCAATGGGGGATAGGGGGCCTCCGGTTGGCTGCTTACGAGCAGGCCACAAGGTTGTGGGAGCAAAGCTCCTGGGGTTTAGCTCAGGGCAAAGGGGGTTCCGGTTTAGCACACAAAGTGCACCCCCTGCGGCGCAGGGGCGGCTGGGTGCAGGGTGCTGTTTTGGCGTCGGGTGCCCTATTGTTTTAAATAGGGATTTTCGGTTTTGGTTTTCAGCTGCAGGCTCGGTCCAGGAAGACTTCTGGGAGGAACCAACAGCTGGGCAGGTAAGTTGGAGGGCTCGGGGACGTAGGTGCACCTCAGTTCTTTTCTCCAGGGCGGCTGGATGCAGGGGTGTCTTTTGAGGTCGAATTTCACCTTACCGGGCCACTCGCGGTTGGGGGGGTCTCCGTGCATAGGCTGCAGGCGGCGTCGGGGAGTCCTGGAGGGGTCAACCCACGGTGGACTCGGACTCTGAAGCGCTGGGGGACCTCGCTGGGACCGGTGGGCCACTCGATCTCAGGCCGTAGGCGACAGGTGCAGTGGTGGTTCCAGGCATCGGGGTTCTTTGTCCTCAGCAGGCTCAGAGTCTGTCTTGGGCGTTTTCTTTTGAACAGAGCTGCTGTTCACAGGAGAACCGGTCTTTGTTGAAGGCAATCAGTCCTCCCAGGGTTCTGGAGGTCGCTGGCTGCAGGACAAGGCGACTTTTGGCACAGGATCTCCGGAAACTGCAGAGGGGCCGGTAGGGCTGGGGCCAAGTCAGTTGTTTTCTGCAGTCTCCTCTGCTGGGCATCTTGTTTCGTCCTTTTTCTTTGTAGGTTGCGGGAATCTGCCTTCTTGGTACAGGGCTTCCCCTATTTACTGTATTTAGGGGGCGTTTTAGGGGTCTCGGGGTCAGTAGCCAATGGGCTACTGACCTTAGGGTGACTACACCCTTGGTGTGCTCACCCCACGTGGGGGAGTGAGCACAATCCCTAATCCTGATTGGGGAGTGCCTGCAATCTGCAAGATGGCGGGCACTGAAGAGTGGGCTTCACCTCGCCTCCCCCACCTGAGGGGTGGGATTGGCAGAGGTGGCCACACCTTCTGGGCTGGCTAATTTTTCCCGCCTGTCTTCCCGCCGAAAAGGAGGGGAGACAGGAAGGGGGCCTGCTCCTGATAGCAGGAGAGGCTGGGGGTCGCATTACAAAGGCTGCAAGGCCTTTGAAGCTCCCATGCCACAAATGGCTCTTCCTGGCCTGGGGGAGGTGTGAACACCTCCACCCAGAAAAGGCTTTGTTTCTGGGCTCGGGGAGCGAAGGCTCCCACCCCAGGGGTCCAGAAACATGTCTCGTGGTGGCAGGCTGGTGTGTACCAGTCAGGGAACCCACCAGAGGCTGGTCGTTTTTCAGGGGGCATCTCTAAGATGCCCTCTGAGTGCATTTTTCATTAAATCCCACACTGGCATCAGTGTGGGTTTAATGTGCTGAGAAGTTTGATACCAAACTTCTCAGTTTTCAGTGTAGCCATTATGGTGCTGTGGAGGTCGTAATGACAACCTCCCATCACCATATACTCTTAATGGCAGCACTGCACTTACAATGTCTAAGAATGGACTTAGACACTGTAGGGGTACAGGGCTCATGCACCTCTACCCTCACCACTGGTATAGTGCACCCAGCTAGAGGGGTGGCTGATCTATGCCAGGGCAGTGGGTTGCAGGCATGGCACACGGGGATGTGTGCCATGTCGACTTTTCACTTTGTTCTGCACCAAAACACTCAGCCTGCGAAGGCAGAGTGTGAGTGTAAAGGTACAGGGCCTCTAAAGGTGGCACAGTAAGTGCTGCAGCCCTCAGAGGCCTTCCCTGGTCACAGTGCCCTGGGTACTTGGGGTACCATTTACCAGGGGCTGACCTGTGGCCAGGGTGCCAATTGGGTTTGGTACAGTTTTGGTGAAAGAACACAGGCCCTGGGAACCTGATTGGCATGGACCCAGGGCACATCAAGTCAAAGTGCATCAGTAGTTCTGGCAAAAAGTGGGGGGTAACTGCAACAGAAACCCAGCTTCTGATGGATACATCTGCCTGTGGATTCCTCACCTTATGAATACCCCCTGCGCCAGCATTCCGTGGAAATTCTTTTCCTAGCTCTCCCACGTCGACGAGGACGTCATAATAGCACGGCTCCGCTCGCGACTCCGTATGACGTCATCGGAGCCATAAGAAGACCTCGTCGGCGTGCTGACGTCATTTCCCTTTTTTCCGCGCCGTCGACGCGTAACGGTTTTTTCTAGGGACTCTCCATTTTCTTTATGATTACTTTGTTTCTTCAAATATTTCTGATATGGCTACTTCTAAGAAGTCTGGATTCAAGCCCTGCAGGGAGTGTGGCGGTCACATGTCGATGAGTGATCCCCACGATGATTGCCTTTGGTGTTTGTCTTCTGACCACGACGTCGAAGGGTGTCAGTGCTGCAGGAAAATGAATCCTAAAGCTTTAAAGGAACGTGAGGCAGAGCTCTTCATGGCTAAAGCGAAGAAGGAGAAGAGGGGTCGAAAACGTTCGAAGTCATCGACTTCGCACTCTTCAAAATCAAAGAAGCACAAGAAGTCGAAGAAGAGGCATAGTTCTCTGCGTCGTTCTTCGAAGAGCAAGGCATCGAGGTCGCCTTCACCGGCTCAGCGACGTCGGAGAAAAGACTTTGTCTCTCCATCATCTTCTCCTTCTCCGCAGGCGACTCCGATTCACTCACCGGCTCCGAGGTCGCCGGCGTCGAGGGGCTCTTAGACGCCTAAAGGTACTGCGACGCCCAGGAGGTCTCCAACGCCCAGGGAGTCTTCTCCTGTTTATGTGGCTTCGCCTGTGCGGGCGCCGTCTCCACCGGCTCCGCAGCCTCCAGTTCGGCCTCAGGTGGATCCTGTTCAGGAAGGTACAGATCCTTATCCTCCTTTTCCTGGGCCTGGAACGGATCCTACGCATTTTTTAAATGCGATGTTTAGCATGTTTGCCAGGGCCTCCCATCCTACTTGTGCGCCTTCGGGCCCCATGGGGCCATTGGCCTTTAATTTGGGTGTTCCTCATCAATACGCCCAGGCGCCTTTCGTGCCATTCATGCCGACGACTCCGGCTTGGCATTTTCCGGCGCCGAGGGTTTCCACTCCAAATCCTCGGACTCCCATCTGTTTTCGAGTCAGCGCCGCCTCGGATTCGATCGGCGCCGAGGCTTGATCTTGAAGGTCCTCCTTCGACGCCGATGCCGTCGTCACCGACGCCGCGTCTGGCACCGCCGACGCCGATCCTGAAGCAGCGCTCTAGGAGGGCTACGCAGACACTGCTTGAAGAGGAAGAATATAGGCAAGAACAGGAGGAGGGAGAGATTGTCGACTCTGTTGACGAATTTGAAGGCCTACAAGAGGCCAGTGGGTTGGATACTTCCCCAGAATGGGAACTCTCCTCACCAAAGGTTGGGATTTCACAGGATGTTGCTCCTTATTACGTAGTCGTAAGGAAAGCAGCTGAGTTGCTTGACCTGCAATTACCTTCAGCTGAGATTAAATCTAACATTTTGACTGAGGTTCTTAATACGTCTTCTTCAGTATCTGAGCCTCTTCTGCCCTTCAATGAGGCTTTGACAGAACCTATTTTGGAAGTTTGGCAAAGACCCTTGACTGCTCCAGCCGTTTCCAGGTCTATTGTGAGGAGGTACAAGCCAGCTCCTGGGGATCCTGCTTTTCTGTCTGCTCATCCATCTCCTGAAAGCTTGGTGGTTCAAGCTTCTTGCTCCAAACAGTCATCTGGATCCTCCCCTACCATCCCGGGGGATAGGGATTCTAAAAAGATGGAGCAGGCGGCTAAAAAAGTATTTTCATCTGCAAGTATGGCATTGAAATCTACTAATGCTACCTGCTTACTTGGAAGATATATCCATGCTCTTATGGACTCTGTTAAACAGCTAGCCCCAAAGCTACCTGAGGATGATCGGATTAATTTCCTTGAGGCACTTTCTGACTCTCAGGCTGCTGCCCGTCAAGTTATACAGTCAGGTTTGGATCCGCTGACTCGGTGGCCCGAGTAATGGGATCTGCTGTGGCAACAAGGAGACAAGCATGGCTAAGATCATCTGGATTTTCTCCTGATGTTCAGGCAACCCTGTTGAATTTACCCTTTGATGGTACGAGACTGTTTGGCACTAAGGCTGACTCTGCTTTACAACGCTTTAAAGATAGCAGAGCGACTGCAAGATCTCTGGGCCTTCAAACGCAGTCTAGAGGGTACGGCTACAAGCGGTATCGAGGTTTTGGAAGGGCAGCTTCCTTTCGTGGCCGCCAGCAACCTCAGCAGAGTCAACAGCAGCAGAACCCTTTGTACAAATCGTACAGGGGTAAGACTAGAGGCCGTTTTCGAGGGGCTGCTCGGCAGCAGTCCTCCTCCTCTTCTCCTCCCCCCACCGTTGGTGCCACAGGAAAGCAGCTCTAGATCCCCCATCTTAGAGCATGTTGGTCCTGTAGGGGGTCGGGTGACCCACTTTCTACAAAATTGGAAATCGATTACTTCAGACCGTTGGGTTTTGAATCTTGTAGAGAATGGGTACACCCTCCCTTTTTTAGAGTTTCCTCCTCGCCAGGGTTGGTGTTCAGAGGACCACTTGCTGCTTTTGCAGCAGGAGGTTCTTGCCTTGTTACAGAAAGGTGTGATAGAGGTGGTTCCAGAGCAGGAAAGGGGTCAGTGGTGCTACTCCCGGTATTTCCTGATTCCCAAAAAGGACGGTCGATTGAGACCGATCCTGGACCTAAGGATTTTGAATCTTTACCTCAGACAGGAAAAGTTCAAAATGTTGACCTTGGCTCAGGTTCTTCTCGCGCTGCAACAGGAAGACTGGATGGTGTCCATCGATCTGCAGGATGCGTATTTTCATCTTCCCATCCTGAAGTGGCATCGGAAGTATCTCCGGTTCACGGTAGGGTCACAGCACTACCAGTTTGCGGTCCTCCCGTTCGGTCTGACTTCCGCACCTCGAGTCTTCACGAAGGTGATGGCGGTGGTAGCGGCACATCTCAGAAGGTCAGGGGTTCCTGTTTTCCCCTATCTGGACGACTGGCTGTTGAAAGCCAAGTCTCCGGAGATGGTGTTGCGCCATTTGCAAAAAACAACGCAACTGTTGTTCAACTTGGGTTTCTCGATAAATGTACCCAAATCTCACCTGGTGCCTTCTCAGCGCAGCCTGTTCATAGGGGCAATACTGGACACTACTGTATGTCGGGCATTCCCGCCTCCGCAGAGAATTTTCGACATTCAGGAGATGATTCCTTTGTTTCACGATGGAGCGGTTGTTCCAGTCCTGAAGGTCCTACACCTGCTCGGTCTGTTCGCTTCCTGCATACTGTTGGTCAGTCATACACGCTGGCACATGAGGGCACTCCAGTGGTGCCTCCGCAGGCAGTGGTATCAACACAACGGAGATCTCGGGGAGAAGGTCAGAATCTCCAGAGACGCTGCAGCGGAGTTGACTTGGTGGGGTGTGCAGGGCAACCCGTCTCAGGGAAAGCCCTTTCATCCACCTCCGCCGGTGGCCACAGTGATCACGGATGCCTCCACTCTAGGGTGGGGTGCTCATCTGGGGGATCTGGAGGTCAAAGGTCTCCAGGGGAAAGGTTGCTTCACATCAACCTTCTGGAATTGTGGGCGATACGTTTGGCACTAAAAGCTTTCCTTCCTTCCCTTCGCGGTCAGTCAGTTCAGGTCCTGACAGACAACACTACAGCGATGTGGTACATCAACAAACAGGGAGGTGTAGGGTCGTATCGCCTCTGTCGAGAGGCTCTGCGACTCTGGTCCTGGGCTCAGGGCCGTCAGATTTGTGTGTTTGCAAATCATCTAGCCGGTGTGCTGAATGTTCGTGCGGACAGTCTCAGTCGGCATTACTCGGCCGATCACGAGTGGCGGCTTCATCCGGAGGTGGTCCATCACATCTTCGAGATGTGGGGGTCCCCTCGGTTGGACCTGTTTGCCACTCACGAGAACGCGCACTGCCCGTTGTTCTGCAGTCTCCAGTATCCAATGCAGGGAGCGATGGGGGACGCGTTTTAATTGGATTGGAGCTCGCATCTCCTTTACGCGTTTCCTCCCATACCCTTGATTCCTCGGGTTCTGAGGAAGATTCGCCAAGACTGGGCCCAAGTTATATTGATCGCTCTGTATTCGCCAAGAAGGGTTTGGTATACAGATCGTCTTCACCTCTCATAGCACCCTCCGCTCCGTCTCCCTTTCAGGGCAGATCTCCTCTCGCAATCGCAGGGGCAGGTTCTACACCCCCACCTCCAGAGCCTGCACCTTCATGCCTGGAGATTGAACGGGGCAACCTGAGTTCTTTCTCTCTCCCACCGGATGTGGTGGATGTCATTTTGTCCTCCAGGAGGCACTCCACCAAATCTGTGTATTCCTCCAGGTGGTCCAAATTTGTAAAGTGGTGTGGAGAGAGGGCCATTGATCCTTTAAAGGCACGTTTCTCTGATGTGTTGAGTTTCTCTCTTTCCCTGGCCCAGCAGGGTTGTGCTGTGGCTACAGTTAAAGGTTATTTGTCGGCTTTTATTTGTTTGCCGGACCAGCCGTCTTTATTCAAATCTCCTGTAGTTATGAGGTTCATTAAAGGCCTTACAAATAAGTTTCCACCCACTTCTTTCATTATGCCTCAGTGGGATTTAAATCTTGTTCTTACCTTTCTAATGGGTTCTCCATTTGAGCCTCTTCATAGTTGTCCTTTGAGGCTTCTCTCTTTTAAAACGGTTTTCTTGATCGCTATTACCTCAGCCAGGAGGGTAACTGAGCTTCAGGCTCTTAGTTCTAAGCCTCCTTTCTTGACCATTCATGCAGATAAGTTGGTTCTTAGGACCAGGGCTGCTTTCCTTCCTAAGGTGGTTACTCCTTTCCATTTGGGACAGTCCATTACCTTTCCTACCTTCTATCCTCCCCCTCACCCTTCCAAGGAGGAGGAGAGACTTCATCGCTTGGACCCAAAGAGGGCGGTCAGTTTTTACCTGGACAGGACCAGGGAATTAAGGTTGGATGATCAGCTCTTCGTGGGCTACATTGGTCGGATGAAAGGAAGAGCTGTACACAAGCGAACTCTTTCCAGATGGATCATCTTGTGTATCAAGATCTGCTATGCTCTAGCCAAGAAGGACCCGCCTGAAGGTATCGGATCTCATTCTACCAGAGCTAAGTCGTCATCTTCTGCTTTGGCTAGAGGTGTTCCTGTTGTTGATATTTGTAAGGCAGCAACTTGGGCCTCCCTCCACACCTTTGCAAAGCATTACTGCTTAGATTCGTAGGTTAGGAGGGACGGCCATTTTGCTCGTTCTGTGCTGCAAGATTTTTTGGTCTAGTCAGGTGGACACCCTCCTCCGGGAGAGGTACGGCTTTGGGATTCTATTCATAAGGTGAGGAATCCACAGGCAGATGTATCCATCAGAAGAACAAGTTACTTAACTTCGGTAACGCTTTTTCTGGTGGATACAGTATCTGCCTGTGGATTCCTCACTGTTCCACCCGCCTCCCCGTTGTCCGCCTGTTTCTACCAAAAATGCTATATCTGTTTGACATGAATGTTTTTAATATGTCTTTTTCATGCTTATGCTTTAATATTGGAAAATGCTTGGTCTGTTGCCCTTTTTCCATGCTATTATTAGTTATGCTGTGTGTACTTGCATTTGTATTTATATTTTGTATACTGTGTATACGTGTGAAAATGTGTCGGTCCGCCCGTTTGCCTCGAAGGCACGGAAAAAATGGGTGGAACTGACGTCAGCACGCCGACGAGGTCTTCTTATGGCTCCGATGACGTCATACGGAGTCGCGAGCGGAGCCGTGCTATTATGACGTCCTCGTCGACGTGGGAGAGCTAGGAAAAGAATTTCCGCGGAATGCTGGCACAGGGGGTATTCATAAGGTGAGGAATCCACAGGCAGATACTGTATCCACCAGAAAAAGCGTTACCGAAGGTAAGTAACTTGTTCTTCTCACACAGATGACAAGACATCTGCCGTTGATGCTTGCACTCTCACCATTACGCACATTTATGTGAGTCCTGTCAGAGCATGCACCCAAAAGTCATCAAGGAAAGATAATCAAAACTTTGTGGCCAGGTCAAGAGAAGAAGATGGGGGAAGATATAAACCATATCAAAGAGCTCAATCTCCTACGTCTAAAACTTTCATGAAAAGCAAGAATAAAAAAAAAAAAAGATAAGGAGACTACAGAGAAGGTAACTCTCAAAGTGTTCACCTGATCCTTTTTATTCGTCAGAGTTGGACTTCTTACATATTCAGGTTCTAGTTGAACCATCACCAATAGACCCTGGCTCGGGGATGACGCACGCTCTTCAGGATTCTACTCAAGCTCCACAGGCCTATCAAGATTTCCTGGCTCCAGGGACGAATCCAGCATTCTTTTTGAATGCTATGTTTGAGGTATTTCATAGGGCCCATATCCACCTTAGATTGCCTTTGGGCCCTATTGGGATCAGGCGGGGTGTCATTTGGTCCTCCACTGAGGCCTCTTTCTATAGTGGCATTCACCCCTTTTATGCCTCAATCCTTGGTTCTCTTGGCACAGATCTAGACAGCAATACTACCAGAGATGGCTTCTCCTCCTCCTGTCAATACCGGGACTCAGACAACAGCACCTGCTGCCATTCCGATAGTTACTGCCTCTGAATACTGTGGTGCGGCCCCTTACTCCGCTGTTAAAGCCCTCAGGAATACCCATAAGATCAAAGAGAGGCACAAAAAAGTAGAGGAGCACCAGTACATGAGAGACTCTCCATGCTCTATTTTTTACTTATTCCGAAACCTAGATGATCCAGAGACCGATATAAATAGGGAAACTCCTGTTTTCACCTCTTGATACTGATGTCTAGCAAGACCTTGTTGAAGCAGGTGGGTTAGCCACGTCTCCAGAGATTGAGCAAATGAATCATTCAATCAGTCAGGGGCTTGTAAAGCGCAGCTACTCACCCGTGAGGGTCTCAAGGTGGTGGGGGGGGCTGCTGGTCCAGCTGGGTGGAGGATCATTCGAAGAGCCAGGTCCTGAGGTCCTTTCTTAATTGGGTCAGTGATGCTGATTGCTTAAGGTACAGGGGCAGGGAGTTGCATGTCTTGGCGGCTAGGTAGGACAACGATCTTCCTCCAGTTCTGATCTTGTGGATCCTGGAGATGGAGGTGAGGGCGAGTTGGGAGGATCAGAGTTGTCTAGTGGGTATGTGGAATGTGAGGCGGCGGTTCAGGTACGCTGGTCCTTCATTGTGTAGGGCTTTGTAGGCATGAGTGAGGAGCTTGAAAGTGACTCTCTTGTTGACTGGGAGCCAGTAGAGCTGCCGAAGGTGTTGCGTGATGTGGCTGCGGATGTCGAGGACCAGTGTGGCAGCGGCTTTTTGGACGTACTGTAGTTATAGCTGTTTCTGGGTGAGGCCGGCATAGGGTGCGTTGCCGTAGTCGAGTCTGCTGGTGATGAGTGTGTGGGTTTCCATCCTTCTGGATTCTGTGGGGATCCATCTGACAGTCTTTCGGAGTAGGCTGCGGAAATTGCGTTGATTTGGCGGTCCATTGTGAACGAAGAGTTCAGTATGATGCCAAGGTTGCGTGTGTGGTCCGTCGGGGTGGGGTGAGCACCCAGAGCAGCTGGCCACCAGGAATGGTGCCAGGCTGATGCGGTGGGTCCCAGGATGAGGACTTCGGTCTTGTCCGAGTTGAGCTTGAGACAGCTGTCTTTCATTCATGTCGCGACGGCCTTCATTCCACTGTTGAAGCTGGTTCTGGAGGTTGAGGGCTCATTGGTGAGGGAGAGGATCAGCTGTGTCTCATCATTCTGATAGATATTTGTTAACTACAGATTCCACACCTTTAAAATATTCCCCAGCCGCCAGACTGGATCCGAAATATTTTCATAGCAGTGCTCCCGAGCACCGTTTGGTGGTGCCAGGCGGCAGTGCGTTGACTTCCTTCTTCCCTAGAACTGACAAAGCAGAGCTGCATATAAGCGCCACACCGGTACACTGATGACAGTTCCTTTCTTTCTACGCTTTCGTACTGGGATCGGACCCCCGCTCCCTTTTGGCGTTGGTTGACTAATTCTTCCAAATTACTTTTTCAGTTTTCAAGGGAATGAAGATGCCATAAAAAGTCGATGCAGGACTTGACCCCATCCTGCCCCTCTCCATCTAAAGAGGAGTCTAGAGGGGTGACATGGTGCCAATAGGTCTTGCTCATGCATGATTTCCAATCAAGGGGCCGATTCCACAACTGGCCCGCTAAGCCCTGAATTTCCAGGGCATCAGCAAATGGCGCAGCAGGTTAAGGCCTTTAAGCAGGCCATGCTGCATATTTTTGCACTTTTCTAGCTCTCTCTGACACACCTTCTGGCCCAAGGGTCCGCAGGAGGTTCCAGTCAGATTAGTTGGTGGATCCATCCTCTGTGCCGTCTGAGCCCCTGGAACCCATTTTACATTTCACGCTGGCTTCTTTGCCAATTTCCATTTCGGCTCCAAGACACACGCCAGTCCCTTCTTATTCGGCTGCAGTCCCAACGTTGACAGCTGTCAGTCCGCAGCTGATCCCTGTGTCCAACCCCAAGATGAATCACTGTTTTGACTCCACTCCAGCGCACCTGGTTCCCATACCATCGGATTCTGACAAAACATTCCCTTTACTTTTTTTTCTTGGATTCAGATCAGTTTGCCACCACCTGATAATGTCAAAGGTGATGATTTATCCCCCACATTACAATGATGTTAGCTTTTATATGGATTTACAAGAGGCCAATGGGCTTGATACTTCATCTGATACAGGGTTGATTTTGCCCCTTGGGCCCCCAGCGGAGAAGAAGAGTGCTTTAATTGCCATAATGACTAGGTCCAGAACCTAGAGCTGCCTTCTGTTCAAGTCAATACAAATATGCTTACTGACGTTTTATACACTGTGCCAGCCTCATCTGTGCCCTTACTTCCATTTAATGAGTCCCTGACTGACGCCCTTATGGGTACTTTGGCTGAGCCTTGCTCTTGACCACCTGTGAATAGGCAGGTAGCCAGACACCACATACTAGCACCTGGATTCCCAGATTTTCTTATGCTGCATCCTACTCCTGAGAGATTGGTGGCCCAGACGTCAACCAGCAAAGTGAGTTCTAATGTATTGCCCACACCTCCTCCACAAAGGGAGCGGAGAAGGATTGAGGCATTCTGGAAGTGTATGATCTCTTCTGCCAGTTTGGCATTGAGGTGAGTCAATGCAATCTACCTCTTAGGCTTTTACACGCATGTCCTCTGGGATATATGGCCAGTGAGATTTTGCCAGCAATCCTGAGAGAGTTCAGAGCATCCTTGGCTCAAACCATTGAAGACAGCCAGGATCCGCCCAGGTGCTCCTGGCTAACTTCACTTTCATGTAGTCCTGCAGAAAACAGGGCAGAGTAGGGTTATGGGTCTTGTGCCAAAAAGCACTGCACCTCTGGAGTTGGCTAGAACTTTTGATAGGGAATTCGTTTAGCAGATTCCTCACCTTACAATATTGCCCACACGTCAGACTGCATCGGTAAAATCTTCAGCAATACCCAAGTGCATCATCTGAAAGAGACACGTTAGTGACAGATTCCTTACCTTAGAATATCCCCAGGCGTCAGGCTGGATCCGGAAAGTTTTTGCGTAGCAGTACCCTTGCGCGTCGGTAGGCGGCGTCGTGCGGCTCCGCGTCCGTCGTCGGCGTTGTGATCGCCGGGATGACGTCGCGGGCAGTACTTAGACGCCGCCTCTACGCGCTGACGTCAGTTCTTCTTTTTCCGCGCCAGTAAGCGCAGATCCGGGAAGAGCAGTGCCCTAGTCAATTTTTGACTAACTTTTTTTGTGAATTTTTTCACTGTTTCTTCATCGAGTCTTTACGACTCCTAGGTGTCGTAGGGATGCCCGGCTTCAAGCCATGCGGAGCCTGTGGTCGCATGATGTCGATCACGGACCCGCATCTCGAGTGTCTCTTCTGTCTCGGCCGAGACCACGACACGAAGTCGTGCCCTGACTGCCGGAAACTTCATCCGAAGGCTTTGCGAGAGCGGTTTCGAAAGCTACTCGAGGTCCGGCAGTCGGCTCCGCGCCGCACCAAGCCCCGGTCCCGGGAGAGGTCGAGGGGCCGGTCGCGGAGTCCCCGCCGGTCGTCGGAGTCCAAGTCTTCGCGCTCCTCGGGTAAGTCGAAGCACAAAAATAAGAAGCATCATCGCTCTAAGACTTCGCCTCGCCGGTCTCGCGACTCGGCTGAGGCCCCGGTCAGCACCGTCCCCGCGGCCCCGGACATGCCTGTAGAGCCGCCCCCGCATTACCCGTCCTTTCCGGGTTCGGGGGCGACTCCGGCCGAAATACAGGAATTCCTGTCGGCCATGGCCCGCCTCTTCGGGCCTTCAGGTCCCTCCGTGGCGCCTTCGGGCCCCGCGGGCCCTGATGGGGTTGCCCCGGCGCCGCGGTCGACTCCGGTCCCGGCGTCGCCTGTCCCACCAGCCTTCATCCCGGCCTCGGCTCCGGCCTCGATCCCGGCTCCGGTGGTGCCGCAACCCCCATCGACGCCGGTTGACCTAACCACGCCTCCGCCGACGCCGATGTCCCCGGTGCCGTTCCTGACGCCGTCCGGGGCTCCGGACGGCGTCGGTCCCCGGCTCTCTCCGGCTCCGGACATGGAGCCGGACCGACGTCGCTCGACGCCGTCTCCGGCGCCGATGAGACCTTGGGTCCCAAATGTCCCTCCTCCTCCATATTTTGAACAAGAGGAGGACCAGGAGAGCTGGGAGGGGTCTCAGGACCCTCTCACACAACAGTGTGAGTATGATCCGGACTGGGCTGAGGAACTTGGGGATGCCAGTGGTCTAGACACCTCCCCTGACACGGGCATGCTGTCTCCTCCCGTGGCTACGGAGGAGGGAGCTAATTTTGCAACGGTGTTGTGTAGAGCAGCTGGAGCCTTACATCTCCAATTGCCTACTGTGGCCGTCAGGACTAACCTCCTGACAGAAGTGCTTCAGCCGGCGGCTTCCTCCTCGGAGACTGTGCTGCCGTTTAATGATGCACTCACTGACGTTCTTTTGGGTGCCTGGTCCAAACCCACCACAGGGGCTCCTGTGGATAGGAACGTGGCCCGACGCCATCGCCCTGCTCCGGGCGACCCCTTGTTTCTCTCCCAACATCCCACCCCCGAGAGCTTGGTTGTCCAAGCCTCTGCCTCCCAAACCGCCTTCCCTACAGCCCCTCCGGATAGGGAATCCAAACGCCTGGACCAATTTGGGAAGAAGGCTTTTTCTTCCTCCAGTGCTGGCTTGCGGTCCGTCAACACCGCTTGCCTTTTGGGCCGATATACCCACTCCCTGTGGGATTCGGTGGCGGCTGTTTTGCCGCAGTGTTCTGAGGAGGTCCAGACACTGCTTACCCGCGCCATTGCGGAAGGGCGAGATGCGGCTAAATACACCATACGTTGTGGCCTTGATACCGCCGACTCGCTGGGCAGATCGCTTGCGACGACGGTGGCGCTACGTCGCCACGCCTGGCTGAGGACAACTGGTTTCTCGGGTGATGTCCAGAATACACTCATGGACATGCCCTTTGATGGAGTCGGTCTTTTTGGTTCAAAGGCAGACCATGCGCTGGAGCGGTTTAAGGACTCACGGGCTACTGCCAAGTCCCTGGGCCTTTCTGTTGTACGCCCTCCGCTCACCTCTGCTTTTCGCCCCTTTCGTGGCCACGGAAGGGGCGCCCAGTCACGTCAGCTGCCCAACCACCGGCCCATGCAGCAAGCGTCTTCGCGTGGCCGAGGACGTGGATACCGCCGTGGCGGTTCGGGCAACCAGCGTGCGGGTCAGGCCACCACCTCCAACCCGTCCGCGGCCTCCAAGCCCTCCTAGTCCCTCCTTTCCGGTGCACAGCACGCCAGTAGGGGGCAGGGTCCGCCATCACCTTCACCACTGGCGTGCCATCACCTCGGACAGGTGGGTCTTGGACATTGTCCGAAGGGGCTACTCCCTCCCCTTCGAGACCACCCCCCCGAGCCATGCCACCTCAATTCCACCGCATGTCAGGGGATCACTTGGTACTTCTGCAGAAGGAAGTCACGGCCCTCTTGGCCAAGAGGGCCATCGAGCATGTTCCGACCCCAGAAGTAGGACGTGGTTGCTACTCCCACTACTTCCTGGTGCCCAAAAAGGACAAGGAGGACATGCGTCCTATCTTGGACCTCCGGAACGTCAATCGCTTCCTCCGGAAGGAGAAGTTCAAGATGCTCACCCTAGCTCAGGTCTTGACTGCCCTCGACCCTGGAGACTGGTTGGTAGCGTTGGACTTGCAGGACGCTTATTTTCACATCCCCGTCCTGCCGGCCCACCGGCGTTACCTGCGGTTCACGGTAGGCCTCAAGCATTTTCAGTTCACCGTGCTCCCCTTTGGCCTTACAAGTGCCCCTCGGGTGTTCACGAAAGTGATGGCGGTGATCGCAGCTCATCTGCGCCGGGCAGGGGTTCCAGTCTTCCCCTACCTCGACGACTGGCTGCTGAAGGCGGGCTCGTCCCAGGCAGTCGTCTCCCACCTCCAGACTACGGTCGAACTCCTGCACTCGCTGGGGTTCTCCATCAATGTGCCGAAGTCGCATTTGATTCCTTCTCCACAGCTCCTTTTCATCGGAGCAGTTCTGGACACAACGCAGTTTCGGGCCTTTCCTCCCGAACGGCGAGCCCGGGATATTCAGGCTATGATTCCGATCTTTCAGCCTTTATCCTGGGTTTCGGTACGGATGACCCTGAGGCTGCTGTGCCTCATGGCCTCCTGCATCCTGCTGGTCAATCATGCCAGATGGCATATGCGGGCTCTGCAGTGGGACCTGAAGTTCCAGTGGGCGCAGCACCAGGGCAACCTGTCCGATCACGTCCAGATCTCGGAGGGGACTGCAAAACAGTTGCAGTGGTGGCTCTCGAACCGGCAATGGGTCATGGGCAGATCCCTCTCCCTTCCCCAGCCAGAGTACACAGTTGTGACGGACGCGTCCCTTCTGGGATGGGGCGGTCACATGGGAGAGGCGGAGATCAGAGGCCTCTGGTCTCCGGCGGAGTCCCGGCTCCATATCAACCTTCTGGAGCTCCGGGCGATCCGACTTGCACTCAAGGCATTCCTTCCCTCTGTCAAAGGGAAGGTAGTGCAGGTGTTTACAGACAACACCACCGCCATGTGGTATTGCAACAAACAAGGCGGGGTGGGGTCGTGGACCCTTTGTCAGGAGGCTCTGCGCCTCTGGACATGGCTGGAACATCAGGGCATGTTCCTGATGGTTCAACACCTGGCAGGTTCCCTGAACGCCAGGGCGGACGAACTCAGCCGCAGGTGCATGATGGATCATGAATGGCGTCTTCACTCGGAAGTGGCGCAAGGACTCTTTCTACAGTGGGGAGAGCCTTGGTTAGATCTATTCGCCACCGAAGAGAACGCGCAATGTCATCAGTTCTGCGCGTTGGAATTTCCAAGGCGGCACTCGCTCGGCGACGCTTTTCGTCGCGAGTGGAGTTGCGGTCTGTTGTACGCCTTTCCGCCTATACCACTTCTACCCAGAATGTTGAAGAAGATTCGGCACGACCGGGCCCAAGTCATTCTTGTGGCTCCGGACTGGGCTCGAAGAGTTTGGTATCCCGAGCTACTCAGTATGAGCGTAGATCCCCGATCCGTCTGCCTCTTCGGGAGGATCTTCTGTCGCAGCAGCAGGGGATGGTCCTCCACCCGAACCTGTCCAGCCTCCACCTGCTTGCGTGGAGATTGAGCGGCAGCAGTTGATTCCTTTCGACTTGCCTCCCGAAGTTTGTGATGTGATTCTGGCAGCCAGGCGTCCCTCCACTAAGGTGGTATACGCCTGCAGGTGGAACAAGTTTGTGGCATGGTGCACAGCAAAGGCTGTGAATCCTTTTTCTGCCCCTCTTTCTGAGGTTCTTCTGTTCCTTCTTTCCCTGGCCCAACAGGGTTCTGCCCTGGGTACCATCAAGGGCTATCTTTGTGCCATCTCGGCCTTCCTCAGGATTCCTGATCAGCCCTCCCTTTTCAAGTCCCCTGTTGTTAACAGGTTTCTAAAAGGCATTACACACCTCTTCCCTCCTGTTCCGTTTGTGATGCCTCAGTGGGACTTGAACTTGGTTCTTACCTTTCTTATGTGCGCTCCCTTTGAGCCTCTACATAACTGTCCTCTTCGTCTTCTGACTCTGAAGACAGCCTTTCTGGTGGCCATCACCTCCGCTCGGCGGGTGAGTGAGCTCCAGGCTCTTTCATGCAAACCTCCCTTTCTGTCTGTCCATCCAGACAAGGTTGTTCTTAGGACGCGTCCGTCCTTCTTGCCAAAGGTGGTTACTGCCTTCCACATTGGGCAGACCATCACTTTGCCCACCTTCTTTCCGCCTCCGCATCCTTCCAGAGAGGAAGAGAGGCTCCACCGTCTGGACCCAAAACGTGCGCTTTCTTTTTATATCAACCGCACACAACACTTCCGGGTGGATGACCAGCTCTTTGTTGGCTACGTGGGCGCCAAAAAGGTCGGGCGGTGCACAAGAGAACTATCTCCCGCTGGGTAACCTTGTGTATCAAAGCCTGCTATTCTTTGGCTAAGAAGGAGCCTCCTGTTGGGCTGCGTGCCCATTCCACCAGGGCAACGGCTGCTACCACGGCCTTAGGCCGCGGTGTTCCGCTGCAGGATATCTGTCAGGCAGCTACGTGGGCCTCGCTGCACACGTTTACCAAGCATTACTGCCTTGACAGTCCGGTCCGGAGGGACGGCTTCTTTGGCCGTTCTGTCCTCCGGGACTTCCTTGTCTGATCTTAGTTCGCAGACCCACCACCGGGGTTGGTATTGCTGGGGTATCTATTCTAAGGTAAGGAATCTGTCACTAACGTGTCTCTTTCAGATGCACAAGTTACTAACTTGTGTAACGATATATCTGTAAGAGACAGTAGTTAGTGACAGATTCCTACCGCCCACCCATCCTCCCGTTCTGCGAACTGATTTCTAGGGTTAAGGACATCCCTTTCAGGGCCCTAGTATTTTTCAGACACCTATGTCAGCTTCTTGCGTGGCTCTGCGTTCCTGGCGCGGAAAGTCGTGTACAGAACTGACGTCAGCGCGCAGAGGCGGCGTCTAAGTACTGCCCGCGACGTCATCCCGGCGATCACGACGCCGACGACTGACGCGGAGCCGCACGACGCCGACTACCGACGCGCAAGGGTACTGCTACGCAAAAACTTTCCGGATCCAGCCTGACGCCTGGGGATATTCTAAGGTAAGGAATCTGTCACTAACTACTGTCTCTTACAGATATATCGTTACACAAGTTAGTAACTTGTGCGTTAGGTGACGTTGTTCAGCTCGGTGGCGTCTGCGTCGGAAGTGACATCACGTACAGGCTCCACACTCGTGCGCTGACATTAGTTTTTTTCTTTCCGTGCCAGCAGTTCAGATCCGGAGAGCTATCTCGGTCATTTTTTGAAAAACGTTTTTGTCCTCTTATTGATAAAGTTTTAGCTTTTTGCTCCCTGTGAGCTAGGTCCATGTCCCTGCTACTCCTTCACAGTTTAAACCTTGTGGGGACTGTCACAGACACTGTCTGCGTCTGATTCCCCACTTAGTCCGTCTCTATTGCCTGGGATTGGGGCACAACCCCAAGGCCTGAGTCAAGTGCAAGTTGATGAACCCTAAGGCGATTCGTAAGCGGGCGATGAAGCTTCTGGCATTGTGGCAGAAGAATGCTCTGCACTGTTCTTCGTCCTGTTAATGTGTGAGATCTCTGGGGCGTTCCTAGAGCTGTTCCCGCAGCCGATCATCTTTGCGCTCCAAGACTTTGTCCAAGTCAGCTAAGTCAAAGAAGCACAAAAAGAAGTCTGCAAGGCGTTTTTTGGCTTCCCTTTCCCAACCTCGTACTTCTAGATCCCACTTCTGCATTCCACCTGCAGAGCCGGCATCACGGCCCGCTCCACGCTACCCTGAGTTCCCCAGGACCGGTACAGCACTTGCTCAACTTAAAGTTTTATCACGTCATGAATACAATCTTTGGGCCATCAGCTCCCTCTGGCGTGCCTTTGGGCCCCAGGGAGACGAGAAGTCTTTGGGTTTGCCCTCAACACGAGCCAAGCCCTTTGCCATTGTGATGTGCATGGTGGTGGAGGTCCTTGACCTCCATTTGCCTGATTTCGAGCTCAAGACCAATGTCTTGACAAAGATGCTACAAGCTGGGGCAGGCTCACCTAAGCCTTTGCTCTCCTTTAATGAAGCCCTCACCTATGTGCTCTTGGGGGCCTGGACGAAACTTTGCACATGAACTTCTGTGCAACGCATGATTGCTCGTTGCCATAGTTGTGAGAAAGTGCCCTCTTTCTGCATGGCTGCCCCCACTTTTTGCTGAATTGCTGATGTGCTTTGACTGAGTGTGCCCTGGTTCCTGCTAATCAGGTACCCAGGGCCTATGTTCTTTCCCTAAAACTGCATTGAAGCCCAAACCCAATTGGCATCTCTGGCCACAGGTCAGCCCCTGGTAAATGGTACCACAGGTACCCAGGGCACTGTGACCAGAGAAGGCCTCTAAGGGCTGCAGCACTTATTGTGCCACCCTTAGAGGTCCTGTACCCTGACACTCTCACACTGCCTTTGCAGGCTGCGTGTTTTGGTGCAGAACAAAGTGAAGAGTCGACATGGCACACATCCCTGTGTGCCATGCCTACAACCCACTGCCCTGGCATAGATCAGTCACCCCTCTAGCTGGGTGCACTATACCAGTGGTGAGGGTACAGGACTGTACCCCTACAGTGTCTAAGTCCATTCTTAGACATTGTAAGTGCAGTACTACCATTAAGATTATATGGTGCTGGGAGTTTGTCATTACGAACTCCACAGCACCATAATGGCTACACTGAAAACTGAGAAGTTTGGTATCAAACTTCTCAGCACATTAAACCCACACTGATGCCAGTGTGGGATTTAATGAAAAATGCACACAGAGGGCATCTTAGAGATGCCCCCTGAAAACTAACCCACCTCTAGTGTCCAGGCTGAGTGGCTGCTTTCAGCTGCCACCACCAGACATGTTTCTGGACCCCTGGGTCGAAAGCCTGCTGCTCTCTGGGGCCTGAAACAATGCACATCCTGGGACGAGGTGCCAAGCCTCCTCCCCCAGGATGGGCAGGGTTCACGAAGGGGAAGCTTCAAAGGCTTGCCGCCTTTGTGAGCTTCCCCAGGCCACTTGCTGCTCTCAGCATCTGAAAGAGACACGTTAGTGACAGATTCCTTACCTTAGAATATCCCCAGGCGTCAGGCTGGATCCGGAAAGTTTTTGCGTAGCAGTACCCTTGCGCGTCGGTAGGCGGCGTCGTGCGGCTCCGCGTCCGTAGTCTGCGTCGTGATCGCCGGGATGACGTCGCGGGCAGTACTTAGGCGCCGCCCCTGCGCGCTGACGTCAGTTCTTCTTTTTCCGCGCCAGTAAGCGCAGATCCGGGAAGAGCAGTGCCCTAGTCAATTTTTTACTAAATTTTTTGGTGATTTTTCACTGTTTTCTTTTCGAGTCGTCGACTCCTAGGTGTCGATAGGGATGCCCGGCTTCAAGCCATGCGACGTCTGTGGTCGAATGATGTCCATCACGGACCCGCATCTCGAGTGTCTCTTCTGTCTCGGCCGAGACCACGACACGAAGTCGTGCCCTGACTGCCGGAAGCTTCACCCGAAGGCTTTGCGAGAGCGGTCTCGAAAGCTACTCGAGGTCCGGCAGTCGGCTCCGCGCCACACCAAGCCCCGGTCCCGGGAGAGGTCGAGGGGCAGGTCGCGGAGTCCCCGCCGGTCGTCTGAGTCCAAGTCTTCGCGCTCCTCGGGTAAGTCGAAGCACAAAAAGTCTAAGAGGCATCATCGCTCTAAGACTTCGCCTCGCCGGTCTCACGACTCGGCTGAGGCCCCTGTCTGCACCGTCCCCGCGGCCCCGGACGTGCCTGTCGAGCCGCCCCCGCATTACCCGTCCTTTCCGGGTTCGGGGGCGACTCCGGCCCAAGTACAGGAATTCCTGTCGGCCATGGCCCGCCTCTTTGGGCCTCAAGGTCCCTCCGGTGCGCCTTCGGGCCCCGCGGGCCCTGATGGGGTTGCTCCGGCGGCGCCGACGACTCCGGTCCCGGCGTCGCCTGTCCCGCCAGCCTTGATACCGGCCTCGGCTCCGGCCCCTGCCTCGATCCCGGCCCCGGTGGTGCCGCAACCCCCATCGACGCCGGTTGACCTAACCACGCCGATGTCCCCGGTGCCGTTTCCGACGCCGTCCGGGGCTCCGGACGGCGTCGTTCCCCAGCTCTTTCCGGGTCCGGACATGGAGCCGGACCGGCGTCGCCCGACGCCGGATCCGGCGCCGACGAGACCTTGGGTCCCAAATGTCCCTCCTCCTCCATATTTTTCACTAGAGGAGGACCAGGAGAGCTGGGAGGGGTCGGAAGACCCTCTCACACGGCAGTGTGAGTATGATCAGGACTGGGCAGAGGAACTTGGGGATGCCAGTGGTCTAGATACTTCCCCTGACACTGGCATGCTGTCTCCTCCCGTGGCTACGGAGGAGGGGCATATTTCGCAACGGTGTTGCGTAGAGCAGCTGGAGCCTTGCACCTCCAATTGCCTACTCTGGCTGTCAAGACTAATCTCTTGACGGAAGTGCTTCAGCCGGCAGCCTCCTCTGCGGAGACTGTGCTGCCGTTTAATGATGCACTAATTGACGTTCTTTTGGGCACCTGGTCCAAGCCCACCACAGGGGCTCCTGTGGATAGGAACGTGGCCCGACGCCATCGCCCTGCTCCGGGCGACCCCGTGTTTCTCTCCCAACATCCCACCCCGAGAGCTTGGTTGTCCAAGCCTCTGCCTCCCAAACCGCCTTCCCTACTGCCCCTCCGGATAGGGAATCCAAACGCCTGGACCAATTTGGGAAGAAGGCCTTTTCTTCCTCCAGTGCTGGCTTGCGGTCGGTGAACACCGCTTGCCTTTTGGGCCGATATACCCACTCCTGTGGGATTCGGTGGCGACTGTTTTGCCCCAGTGTTCTGAGGAGGTCCAGACACTGCTTACCCGCGCCATTGCGGAAGGTAGGGATGCGGCAAAGTACACCATACGTTGTGGCCTTGATACTGCCGACTCGCTGGGCAGATCGCTTGCAACGACGGTGGCGCTGCGTCGCCACGCCTGGCTGAGGACCACTGGTTTCTCGGGTGATGTCCAGAATACACTCATGGACATGCCCTTTGATGGAGTCGGTCTTTTTGGTTCCAAAGCAGACCATGCGCTGGAGCGTTTTAAGGACTCACGGGCTACTGCCAAGTGCCTGGGCCTTTCTGTTGTGCGCCCTCCGCTAACCTCTGCTTTTCCCCCCTTTCGTGGCCACGGAAGGGGCGCCCAGTCACGTCAGCAGCCCAGCCACCGGCCCGCGCAGCAAGCGCCTTTGCGTGGCCGAGGACGTGGATACCGCCGTGGCGGTTCGGGCAACCAGCCTGCGGGTCAGGCCACCACCTCCAACCCGCCGCGGCCTCCAAGCCCTCCTAGTCCCTCCTTTCAGGTGCACAGCACGCCAGTAGGGGGCAGGGTCCGCCATCACCTTCACCACTGGCGTCCCATCACCTCGGACAGGTGGGTCTTGGACATTGTCCGAAGGGGCTACTCCCTCCCCTTCGAGACCGCCCCCCCAGCCATGCCACCTCAATTCCACCGCATGTCAGGGGATCACTTGGTGCGTCTGCAGAAGGAAGTCATGGCCCTCTTGGCCAAGAGGGCCATCGAGCGTGTTCCGACCCCAGAAGTAGGGCGTGGTTGCTACTCCCACTATTTTCTGGTGCCCAAAAAGGACAAGGAGGATATGCGTCCTATCTTGGACCTCCGGAACGTCAATCGCTTCCTCCGGAAGGAGAAGTTCAAGATGCTCACCCTAGCTCAGGTCTTGACTGCCCTCGACCCTGGAGACTGGTTGGTAGCGTTGGACTTGCAGGACGCTTATTTTCACATCCCCGTCCTGCCGGCCCACCGGCGTTACCTGCGGTTCACGGTAGGCCTCGAGCATTTTCAGTTCACCGTGCTCCCCTTTGGCCTTACAAGTGCCCCTCGGGTGTTCACGAAAGTGATGGCGGTGGTCGCAGCTCATCTGCGCCGGGCAGGTGTTCCAGTCTTCCCCTACCTCGACGACTGGCTGCTGAAGGCGGGCTCGTCCCAGGCAGTCGTCTCCCACCTCCAGACTACGGCCGAACTCCTGCACTCGCTGGAGTTCTCCATCAATGTGCCGAAGTCGCATCTGATCCCTTCTCCACAGCTCCTTTTCATCGGAGCAGTTCTGGACACGATGCAGTTTCGGGCCTATCCTCCCGAACGGCGAGTCCGGGATATTCAGGCTATGATTCCGATCTTTCAGCCTTTATCCTGGGTTACGGTACGGATGACCCTGAGGCTGCTGGGCCTCATGGCCTCCTGCATCCTGCTGGTCACTCATGCCAGATGGCATATGCGGGCTCTGCAGTGGGACCTGAAGTTCCAGTGGGCGCAGCACCAGGGCAACCTGTCCGATCACGTCCAGATCTCGGAGGGGACTGCAAAACAGTTGCAGTGGTGGCTCTCGAACCGGCAATGGGTCATGGGCAGATCCCTCTCCCTTCCCCAGCCAGAGCACACAGTTGTGACGGACGCGTCCCTTCTGGGATGGGGCGGTCACACGGGAGAGGCGGAGATCAGAGGCCTCTGGTCTCCGGCGGAGTCCCGGCTCCATATCAACCTTCTGGAGCTCCGGGCCATCCGACTTGCACTCAAGGCATTCCTTCCCTCTGTCAAAGGGAAGGTAGTGCAGGTGTTCACAGACAACACCACCGCCATGTGGTATTGCAACAAACAAGGCGGGGTGGGGTCGTGGACCCTTTGTCAGGAGGCTCTGCGCCTCTGGACATGGCTGGAACATCAGGGCATGTTCCTGATGGTTCCAACACCTGGCAGGTTCCCTGAACGCCAGGGCGGACGAACTCAGCCGCAGGTGCATGATGGATCACGAATGGCGTCTTCACTCGGAAGTGGCGCAAGGACTCTTTCTACAGTGGGGAGAGCCTTGGTTAGATCTATTCGCCACCGAAGAGAACGCGCAATGTCATCAGTTCTGCGCGTTGGAATTTCCAAGGCAGCAATCGCTCGGCAACGCTTTTTGTCGCGAGTGGAGTTGCGGTCTGTTATACGCCTTTCCGCCTATACCACTTCTACCCAGAGTGTTGAAGAAGATTCGGCACAACCGGGCCCAAGTCATTCTTGTGGCTCCGGACTGGGCTCGAAGAGTTTGGTATCCCGAGCTACTCAGTATGAGCGTAGATCCCCCGATCCCTCTGCCTCTTCGGGAGGATCTTCTGTCGCAGCAGCAGGGGACGGTCCTCCACCCGAACCTGTCCAGCCTCCACCTGCTTGCGTGGAGATTGAGCGGCGGCAGTTGATTCCTTTCGACTTGCCTCCCGAAGTTTGTGATGTGATTCTGGCAGCCAGGCGTCCCTCCACTAAGGTGGTATACGCCTGCAGGTGGAACAAGTTTGTGGCATGGTGCACAGCAAAGGCTGTGAATCCCCTTTCTGCCCCTCTTTCTGAGGTTCTTCTGTTCCTTCTTTCCCTGGCCCAACAGGGTTCTGCCCTGGGTACCATCAAGGGCTATCTTTGTGCCATCTCGGCTTTCCTCAGGCTTCCTGATCAGCCCTCCCTTTTCAAGTCCCCTGTTGTTAACAGGTTTCTAAAAGGCATTACACACCTCTTCCCTCCTGTTCCGTTTGTGATGCCTCAGTGGGACTTGAACTTGGTTCTTACCTTTCTTATGTGCGCTCCCTTTGAGCCTCTACATAACTGTCCTCTTCGTCTTCTGACTCTGAAGACAGCCTTTCTGGTTGCCATCACCTCCGCTCGGCGGGTGAGTGAGCTCCAGGCTCTATCATGCAAACCTCCCTTTCTGTCTGTCCATCCAGACAAGGTGGTTCTTCGGACGCGTCCGTCCTTCTTGCCAAAGGTGGTTACTGCCTTCCGCATTGGGCAGACCATCACTTTGCCCACCTTCTTTCCGCCTCCGCATCCTTCCAGAGAGGAAGAGAGGCTCCACCGTCTGGACCCAAAACGTGCGCTTTCCTTCTATATTAACCGCACACAACACTTCCGGGTGGATGACCAGCTCTTTGTTGGCTACGTGGGCGCCAAAAAAGATCGGGCGGTGCACAAGAGAACCATTTCCCGCTGGGTCACCTTGTGTATCAAAGCCTGCTATTCTTTGGCTAAGAAGGAGCCTCCTGTTGGGCTGCGTGCCCATTCCACCAGGGCAACGGCTGCTACCACGGCCTTAGGCCGCGGTGTTCCGCTGCAGGATATATGTCAGGCAGCTACGTGGGCCTCGCTGCACACGTTTACCAAGCATTACTGCCTTGACAGTCAGGTCCGGAGGGACGGCTTCTTTGGCCGTTCTGTCCTCCGGGACTTCCTTGTCTGATCTTTGTTCGCAGACCCACCACCGGGGTTGGTATTGCTGGGGTATCTATTCTAAGGTAAGGAATCTGTCACTAACGTGTCTCTTTCAGATGCACAAGTTACTAACTTGTGTAACGATATATCTGTAAGAGACAGTAGTTAGTGACAGATTCCTTACCGCCCACCCATCCTCCCCGTTCTGCGAACTGATTTCTAGGGTTAAGGACATCCCTTTCAGGGCCCTAGTATTTTTCAGACACCTATGTCAGCTTCTTTCATGGCTCTGCGTTGCTGGCGCGGAAAGTCGTGTACAGAACTGACGTCAGCGCGCAGGGGTGGCGTCTAAGTACTGCCCGCGACGTCATCCCGGCGATCATGACGCCGACGACGGACGCGGAGCCGCACGACGCCGCCTACCGACGCGCAAGGGTACTGCTACGCAAAAAACTTTCCGGATCCAGCCTGACGCCTGGGGATAGTCTAAGGTAAGGAATCTGTCACTAACTACTGTCTCTTACAGATATATCGTTACACAAGTTAGTAACTTGTGCGACAGTGGCGCTTCGCCGTCACGCCTGGCTGAGGACCACTGGTTTCTCTGGCGATGTCCAAAACACCCTTATGGACATGCCCTTCGATGGTATCCGCCTTTTTGGCAATAAGGCAGACAGAGCGCTGGAGCGCTTTAAGGACTCGCGGGCTACGGCCAAGTCCTTGGGCCTCTCCGCCTCGCGCCCTCTGCAGCAGTCTGCTTTTCGCCCCTTTCGTGGCCACGGAAGGGGCGCCCAGTCACGTCCATTGCCCAGCCACCGGCCCGCGCAGCAAGCGCCTTCGCGTGGCCGAGGACGTGGCTCCCGCCAAGGCGGGTCGGGTAACCAGCGTGCGGGTCAGGCCTCCGCCCCGTCCGCGGCCTCCAAGCCCTCCTAGTCCATCCATTCAGGTCCACAGCACGCCAGTGGGGGGCAGAGTCCGCCATCACCTTCACCACTGGCGTACCATCACATCGGACAAGTAGTTCTTGGACATTGTCCGAAGGGGCTACTCCCTGCCCTTCGAGACTACCCCCCCAGCCATGCCACCGCATGTCGGGGGATCATTTGGTGCTTCTTCAAAAGGAAGTTGCGACCCTCTTGGCCAAGGGGGCCATCGAGCGCGTTCCGACCCCAGAAGTAGGGCGTGGTTGTTATTCCCACTACTTTCTGGTGCCCAAAAAGGACAAGGAGGACATGCGTCCTATCTTGGACCTCCGGAACGTCAATCGCTTCCTCCGGAAGGAGAAGTTCAAGATGCTCACCCTAGCTCAGGTCTTGACTGCCCTCGACCCTGGAGACTGGATGATAGCGTTGGACTTGCAGGACGCATATTTTCACATCCCCGTCCTGCCGGCCCACCGGCTTTACCTGCGGTTCACGGTAGGCCTCGAGCATTTTCAGCTCACCGTGCTCCGCTTTGGCCTTACCAGCGCCCCTCGGGTGTTCACAAAAGTGATGGCGGTGGTCGCAGCTCATCTGCGCAGGGCAGGGGTTCCAGTCTTCCCCTACCTCGACGACTGGTTGTTGAAGGCGGGCTCGTCCCAGGCAGTCGTCTCCCACCTCCAGACTACGGCCGAACTCCTGCACTCGCTGGGGTTCTCCATCAACGTGCCGAAGTCGCACCTGATTCCTTCTCCACAGCTCCTTTTTATCGGAGCAGTTCTGGACACAACGCAGTTTCGGGCCTATCCTCCCGAACGGCGAGTCCGGGATATTCAGGCTATGATTCGGATCTTTCAGCCTCTATCCTGGGTTTCGGTACGGATGACCCTGAGGCTGCTGGGCCTCATGGCCTCCTGCATCCTGCTGGTCGATCATGCCAGATGGCATATGCGGGCTCTGCAGTGGGACCTGAAGTTCCAGTGGGCGCAGCATCAGGGGAAACTGTCCGATTACGTCCAGATCTCGGAGGGGACTGCACGACAGTTGCAGTGGTGGCTTTCGAACCGGCAGTGGGTCACGGGCAGATCCCTCTCCCTTCCCCAGCCAGAGCATACAGTTGTGACGGATGCGTCCCTTCTGGGATGGGGCTGTCACATGGGAGAGGCGGAGATCAGAGGCCTCTGGTCTCCGGCGGAGTCCCGGCTCCATATCAACCTTCTGGAGCTCTGGGCGATCCGACTTGCACTAAAGGCATTCTTTCGCTCTGTCAAGGGGAAGGTAGTGCAGGTGTTCACAGACAACACCACCGCCATGTGGTACTGCAACAAACAAGGCGGGGTGGGGTCGTGGACCCTATGTCAGGAGGCTCTACGTCTCTGGACATAGCTGGAACATCAGGGCATTTTCCTGATGGTTCAACACCTGGCAGGTTCCCTGAACGCCAGGGCGGACGAACTCAGCCGCGGGTGCATGATGGACCACGAATGGCATCTTCACTCGGAGGTGGCGCAAGGACTCTATCTACAGTGGGGAGAGCCTTGGTTAGATCTATTCGCCACCGAAGAGAACGTGCAATGTCATCAGTTCTGTGCGTTGGAATTTCCAAGGCTGCACTCGCTAGGCGACGCTTTTCGTCGCGAGTGGAGTTGCGGTCTGTTGTACGCCTTTCCGCCTATACCACTTCTACCCAGAGTGTTGAAGAAGATTCGGTGCGACCGGGCCCAAGACATTCTTGTGGCTCCGGACTGGGCTCGAAGAGTTTGGTATCCGAGCTACTCAGTATGAGCATCGATCCCCCGATCCGTCTGCCTCTTCGGGAGGATCTTCTGTCGCAGCAGCAGGGGACGGTCCTCCACCCGAACCTGTCCAGTCTCCACCTCCTTGCGTGGAGATTGAGCGGCGGCAGTTGATTCCTTTCGACTTGCCTCCCGAAGTTTGTGATGTGATTCTGGCAGCCAGGCGTCCCTCCACTAAGGTGGTATACGCCTGCAGGTGGAACAAGTTTGTGGCATGGTGCACAGCAAAGGCTGTGAATCCCCTTTCTGCCCCTCTTTCTGAGGTTCTTCTGTTCCTTCTTTCTCTGGCCCAACAGGCTACCTTTGTGCAATCTCGGCCTTTCTCAGGCCTTTCTCAGGCTTCCTGATCAGCCCTCCCTTTTCAAGTCCCCTGTTGTTAACAGGTTTCTTAAAGGCATTACACACCTTTTCCCTCCTGTTCCGTTTGTGATGCCTCAGTGGGACTTGAACTTGGTTCTTACCTTTTTAATGTGCGCTCCCTTTGAGCCTCTCCATAACTGTCCTCTTCGTCTTCTCACTCTGAAGACAGCCTTTCTGGTGGCTATCACCTCCGCTCGGCGGGTGAGTGAGCTCCAGGCTCTTTCTTGCAAGCCCCCTTTTCTGTCTGTTCATCCAGACAAGGTTGTTCTTAGGACGCGTCCGCCCTTCTTGCCAAAGGTGGTTACTGCCTTCCACATTGGGCAGACCATCACTTTGCCCACCTTCTTTCCGCCTCCGCATCCTTCCAGAGAGGAAGAGAGGCTCCACCGTCTGGACCCAAAACGTGTGATTACCTTCTATCTGAACCGCACACATCAGTTCCGGGTGGACGACCAGCTCTTTGTTGGCTACGTGGGCGCCAAAAAAGGTCGGGCGGTACACAAGCGGACCATCTCCCGCTGGGTTGTCTTGTGTATCAAAGCCTGCTATTTTTTGGCTAAGAAGGAGCCCCCTGTTGGGCTACGTGCCCATTCCACCAGGGCGACAGCCGCCACTACGGCTTTAGGACGTGGTGTCCCATTGCAGGACATTTGTCAGGCAGCTACGTGGGCCTCGCTGCACACGTTTACCAAGCATTACTGCCTTGACAGCCAAGTCCGGAGAGACGGCTTCTTTGGCCGTTCTGTTCTCCGAGACTTCCTCGTCTGATCTTTGTCCGCAGACTCACCACTAGGGTTGGTATTGCTGGGGTATCTACTCTAAGGTAAGGAATCTGTCACTAACGTGTCTCTTTCAGATGCACAAGTTACTAACTTGTGTAACGATATATCTGTAAGAGACAGTAGTTAGTGACAGATTCCTTACCGCCCCACCCATCCTCCCCGTTCTGCGAACTGATTTCTAGGGTTAAGGTCATCCCTTTCAGGGCCCTAGTTTTCAGACACCAGTGTCAGTTTCTTGCATGGCTCTGCGTTTCTGGCGCGGAAAGTCGTGTACAGAACTGACGCCAGCGCGCATGGGCGGCATCTAAGTACTGGCCGCGACTTCATCCCGGCGATCACGACGACGGACGCGGAGCCGCACGACGCCGCCTACCGACGCGCAGGGGTACTGCTACGCAAAACTTTCCCGATCCAGCCTGACGCCTGGGGATATTCTAAGGTAAGGAATCTGTCACTAACTACTGTCTCTTACAGATATATCGTTACACAAGTTAGTAACTTGTGCGTCAGGCCAGTGGCAAGACAGGTGGCCCCTCAAAGGCCCCCTGATACCACTACCTGTGGTGGGGGTTCCCTTTGAAAGGGTAGGTGTGGACATAGTGGGTCCACTTGAACCTCCCACAGCATCAGGGAACAAATTCATTCTAGTGGTAGTTGATTATGCCACTAGGTACCCTGAGGCAATTCCCCTTAGGACTACTACAGCTCCTGCAGTAGCCAAGGCCCTCATTGGTGTCTTCACCAGGGTAGGGTTTCCTAAGGAGGTGGTTTCAGACAGAGGTTCCAACTTCATGCCTGCTTACCTAAAACACATGTGGAAAGTGTGTGGAGTGCAGTACAAGTTTACTACACCCTATCACCCACAAACCAATGGCCTTGTTGAGAGATTCAACAAGACATTGAAAGGCATGATTATGGGGCTCCCTGAAAAACTCAAAAGGAGATGGGATGTTCTCTTACCATTTCTGCTTTCCGCTTACAGAGAGGTGCCACAGAAGGGAGTAGGGTTTTCCCCCTTTGAACTTCTGTTTGGCCATCCTGTGAGGGGACCACTCTGTCTTGTAAAAGAGAGTTGGGAGAAGCCTCTCCAAGAACCCAAACAAGATATTGTGGACTATGTGCTTGGCCTAAGGTCCAGAATGGCTGAGTACATGGAAAAGGCATCCAAAAATCTTGAGGCCAGCCAGGAGCTTCAGAAGCACTGGTATGACCAAAAAGCTGCACTGGTTGAATTTCAACCTGGGCAAAAGGTGTGGGTTTTGGAGCCAGTGGCACCAAGGGTACTCCAGGACAGATGGAGTGGCCCTTACCCTATCCTAGAAAAAGAGTGAGGTCACCTACTTGGTTGACCTGGGCACAAGCAGGACACCCAAAAGGGTTATCCATGTGAACCTCCTGAAGCTCTTTCATGACAGGGCTGACATCACCATGCTGATGGTGACTGATGAGGATCAGGAGAAAGAGAGTGAACCTCTCCCTGACCTCCTCTCATACAGCCAAAAGATGGGTCAGTGGATGGAGTTGTCTTTTCAGACACCCTCTCTGCCCAACAGCAGACTGATTGCAAGCAAGTCTTGCAGCAGTATGCAAAGCTCTTTTCCTTGACCCCTGGTCAGACAAACTGGTGTACCCATGATGTGGACACTGGTGACAGTTCCCCTGTCAAAAACAAAATCTATCGACAGTCTGATCAAGTCAAGGAAAGCATCAGAGCTGAAGTCCGCAAGATGCTGGAGTTAGGGGTTATTGAACCCTCTGAGAGCCCTGGGCCAGCCCAGTGGTTCTAGTCCCCAAACCTCATCCACAGGGTGGAAAGAGAGAAATGAGGTTCTGTGTGGACTATAGAGGGCTCAACTCTGTCACAAAGACAGATGCTCACCCTATCCCAAGAGCAGATGAGTTGATAGACAAATTGGGTGCAGCCAAATTTCTAAGTACCTTTGACTTAACTGCAGGGTACTGGCAAATTGGCATGGCCCCAGGAGCGAAAGAAAAGACAGCATTCTCCACACCTGATGGGGACTTATCATTTTACTGTTATGCCCTTTGGTTTAAAGCATGCCCCTGCCACCTTCCAGAGGTTGGTGAATCAAGTCCTTGCTGGATTGGAGTCCTGTAGTGCAGCTTATCTAGATGATATTGCTGTCTTTAACTCCACCTGGCAGGATCACCTGATCCACCTTGGGAAGGTTTTAAATGCCCTGCAAACTGCAGGCCTAACTATCAAGGCATCCAAATGCCAGATAGGGCAGGGAACTTGGCCAGGGTGGAACTTGGCCAGGGTGTACTTGGGCCACCTTGTTGGTGGAGGCCAGGTACAACCCTTACAGCCCAAGATCCAGGCCATCCTGGACTGGGCAGCTCCAACAACCCAAACCCAAGTCAGGGCATTCCTTGGCTTGTCTGGGTACTACAGGAGGTTTGTGAAGGGATATGGGTCCATTGTGGCTCCCCTCACAGAACTCACCTCCAAGAAGATGCCCAAGAAGGTAAACTGGACAGTTAGTTGTCAAAAGGCTTTTGACACCCTGAAAGAGGCTATGTGCTCAGCACCAATTCTCAAAGCTCCAGACTATGCCAAGCAGTTCATTGTGCAGACTGATGCCTCTGAGCTAGGGATAAGAGCGGTCCTATACCAGACCAATGATGAAGGCCAAGACCAACCTGTTGCTTTTATAAGCAGAAGGCTTCTCCCCAAGGAGCAGCGTTGGAGTGCCATTGAGAGGGAGGCCTTTGCTGTGGTTTGGTCCCTGAAGAAGCTGAGACCATACTTGTTTGGTACTCACTTCCTAGTTCAAACTGATTACAGACCTCTCAGATGGCTAATGCAAATGAAAGGTGAAAATCCTAAGCTGTTGAGGTGGTCCATCTCCCTACAGGGAATGGACTTTGTAGTGGAACACAGACCTCGGACTGCCCATGCAGATGGACTTTCCAGGTTCTGCCACTTAGAAAATGAAGTCTCTCTAGGGAAAGGTTAGTCTCATCCTCTTTCGTGGGGGGGGGGGGGGTTGTGTGACAAAGTGCCCTCTTTCTGCATGGTTGCCCCCACTTTTTGCTGAATTGCTGATGTGCTTTGACTGAGTGTGCCCTGGGCTCCTGCTAATCGGGTACCCAGGGCCTATGTTCTTTCCCTAAAACTGCATTGAAGCCTAAACCCAATTGGCATCTCTGGCAACAGGTTAGCCCCTGGTAAATGGTACCACAGGTACCCTGGGCACTATGACCAGAGAAGGCCTCTAAGGGCTGCAGCACTTTTTGTGCCACCCTTAGAGGTCCTGTACGCCGACACTCACACACTGCCTTTGCAGGCTGCGTGTCTTGGTGCAGAACAAAGTGAAGAGTCGACATGGCACACATCCCTGTGTGCCATGCCTACAACCCACTGCCCTGGCATAGATCAGTCACCCCTCTAGCTGGGTGCACTATAACAGTGGTGAGGGTACAGGTGCATGAGCCCTGTACCCCTACAGTGTCTACGTCCATTCTTAGACATTGTAAGTGCAGTGCTGCCATTAAGAGTATTTGGTGCTGGGAGTTTGTCATTACGAACTCCACAGCACCATAATGGCTACACTGAAAACTGAGAAGTTTGGTATCAAACTTCTCAGCACATTAAACCCACACTGATGTCAGTGTGGGATTTATTGAAAAATGCACACAGAGGGCATCTTAGAGATGCCCCTTGAAAACTAACCCACCTCTAGTGTCCAGGCTGAGTGGCTCCTTTCAGCTGCCACCACCAGACATGTTTCTGGACCCCTGGGTCGAGAGCCTGCTGTTCTCTGGGGCCTGAAACAATGCACATCCTGGGACGAGGTGCCAAGCCTCCTCCCCCAGGATGGGCAGGGTTCACGAGGGGGAAGCTTCAAAGGCTTGCCGCCTTTGTGAGCTTCCCCAGGCCACTTGCTGCTCTCAGCAACTGGTCCCCACTGGTTCTGACCCCCACTTTGGGCGGGAGAACCGGCGGGAAAAACAAGTGAGGAAGAGAGGTGTGCCCACCTCTGCCAACTCCACCCCTCAGGTGGGGGAGGCGAGGTGAAGCACAACTCTCAGTCCACGCCATCTTGAAGATGGGGGACTCAGCCAACCAGGGACAGGCTCATGCCCCCTCCCACTGGACGGTGGCATAATAGGGGGTGTACCCACCCCAGGGAAGGGACCCATTGGTCCCTGCCTTTTACCTACCTGTAACGCCCCTAAATCTAGTATTTAGGGGCACCCCTCAACCTTGCTTCCTCAGACAAGAACCTGTAACAAGAAAAGAAGAAGGACCGAACAGCCGTGCCTAAGCTAACAAGAGGAAGACGCCCACTGACTTGGCCCCAGCCCTACCGGCCTGCCTCCCCCTCGAACCTGCTCCTGCGAAACTCTGGTGTGTCCTGCAGCCAGCAACCTCGAAAACCCCGGAGGACCTGCCTGCCTTCAACCCAAAAGACTTTGTCTCCCGTGAACACCGGATTTGTTCATCTACAACCTCTGGCTCCAGCCGTACACCACGAATCCGCCCCACTCTGCACCCGCCGTCCACGGCCCGAGCTCGAGTGGGAAAACACCATGAGGAGGTCACCCTGGCGATCCTGACCCGAGATCCGGCGACCCCTGACCTGCCTCAAGCCTCCAGCAGACGCCTGCAGCCTAAATCCAGAAGGCCCCCTTAACCGCGACCAGGAGCTGGTAAGAAGATCCGACCCCAAAAGGCACCCCTGCACCCGACGCCCCACGGCCTTGTGTGCCCAAACTGACGGTGCCTAACCAACCCCTAACTTCCCAACTTACCTCTCGAAGTGGTGGTCACACCCAGAAGACCTTCGTCCCCGAGCCTGCAGTGTCTTTGCAAACCGGAGGTTCCTCATTGAAAACAACAGGGCGCCCGACGTCGAAACAGCACCCTGCACCCGGCCGCTCTAGCTCTGCTGAGGGTGCACCTTAGATGCTACTTTGTTTCCCCATTTGCCCTGAGCTAAAGTCCATGAGCTTTGCTCCCACAACCTAGTGGCCTGCTTGCCAGCAGCCACCAACCGGAGGCCCCCTATCCCCCATTGGATAACATTGGGCCTCAGCACTCTGCACCCGGCCACCCTAGTGCCGCTGAGGGTATAACTAGAGTGCATCCTTGACCCTGGGGGACCCCTGAGTCTAGCCCCAGAACCTCAACTCCCACTACCAAATACTTACCTCAAAACCGATAACACTATTTTCCTCCATAGGATAACATTGACTGTTTTTTCTGTGAAAAGTTTCTAAGTGTGGAGTTTGAGAAACTAAAGAAATTCTTTAAAATTGCATAATCTAACAAAAACGATATCTGAAAGAAACGCGTTAGTTATAGATTCCTTACCTTAGAATTACCCCCAGGCGTCAGACTGGATCCGGAAAGTTTTTTCGTCAGCAGTACCTCTGCGCGTCGGAAGGTGGCGTCGGTCGGCTCCGCGTCCGTTGTTGGCGTCGTGGTCGCCGGGATGATGTCACGGTAGCTACTTAGACGCCGCCCTCGCGCGCTGATGTCAGTTCTTCCTTTTTCTGCGCCAGCCAACGCAGATCCAGGAAGAGCGGTACCTCCAGTCACTTTTTGACTGACTTATTTCTCGACTATTGTCGACTTCTTTTTCGAGTCTTCGACTCCTGGTGCACGAGGGATGCCCGGCTTCAATCCCTGCGGTTCCTGTCATCGGATGATGTCGGTGACGGATCCGCACCGCGTGTGTCTCTTTTGCCTGGAGCGCGACCACGACCCCAAGTCGTGCTCCGACTGCCGGTCGATGGCGTCGATGGCGCCGAAGGCTTTGCGGGAGCGGTCCCGAAAGCTGCTTGAGCATCGGCAGTGTGCTCCGCGCCGTTAGAGGTCCCGGTCGCGAGGGAGGTCGAGGGACCGGTCGCGGAGCCACCACCATTCGTCCAAGTCTTCGAAGTCTTTGCACTCTGGGTCGGGTAAGTTGAAGCATAAGAAGTCGAACAAGCATCGTCGCTCTTCAACTTCTCCTCGTCGGGTGACTGACCCGACTAGGGACCCGGGTGGTGCCCCTCCCGCGACTCCGCGCGCAGAGCCCGAAGAGTCGACTCCGCGCTTCCCTCTTTTTCCGGGACCCGGAGCGACTCCCGCCCAGCTTCGTACGTTCTACGAGGTGATGCATGCCATCTTTGGGTGGCCCGAACCCGCCGGCGCGCCTTCGGGCCCCACAGACTCGGTTGGGGGGCCTAGGCCTTCTCCGCCAACGGCCCCGGCGCCGCAGGCCCCCCTTGGATCCAGGCCTGGATCCGGATCGGTGCCGGTTGACCTGATTACGCCTCCACCGGCGCCGCTTCCTCCGGCACCACTACCGCCGGTCGGCCCCCCGGCCGGCGTCGACCCTGGCCTACATCCCGACGTGGACTCTGAGCGGGACCGGCGTCACCCGACGCCGGATCCGGCACCGAGTGGGTTTTTTGTGCACCTGTTCACTCCTGGGGTCCCTTTTTGATCAGAATGGCATCCAGAGGATGAGGAGGAGGACTGGGAGGGGTCAGGTGACCCTCTGACTGACCAGTTGGACAGTGAACAGGACTGGAGAGAGGAACTGGGGGATGCCAGTGGTTTGGACACCTCCCCTGACCTTGGCATGTTGTCTCCTCCTACCGTGGCTACGCAGGAGGGAGCGTCATATGCAGTTGTGTTGCGTAGGGCGGCCGAGGCTCTCAACCTCGAGCTTCCTACGGTGGCGGTCAGGACTAACCTCCTGACAGAGGTGCTTCAACCGGCTGCAAGCTCTTCGGAGCCCTTGCTGCCGTTTAATGATGCCCTCACCGACGCCCTCACCAGGCCCAACACGGGGGCTCCCGTAGACAGGATGATTGCCCAACGCCGGCTCCGGGCGACCCCACTTTCCTCTCCCAACACCCCACCCCGGAGAGCTTGATAGTCCAGGCCTCCACTTCCAAGAGCGCATTCCCTACCGCGCCACCGGAAAGGGAATCCAAGAAGCTGGACCATCTTGGAAAGAAAATGTTCTCTTCCGCCAGCTTAGGACTGCGGTCGGTAAACACCGCATGTCTCTTGGGCCGTTATTCCCACTCGGTGTGGGATACGGTTGCGCAGGTGCTGCCTCAGTGTCCGGAGGAGGCCCGGGCAGTGCTCTCCCAGGCTGTCGCCGCCGGGAGGGATGCAGCAAAGTTTACCATCCGTTGTGGGCTGGACACCGCCGACTCTCTGGGCAGGACCATTTCAACGTCAGTGGCACTTCATCGCTACGCCTGGATGAGGTCGACTGGCTTTTCAGGGGATGTCCAGAGCACCTTGATGGTCATGCCCTTTGATGGCCGTCGCCTTTTTGGCGACAAAGCAGACAACGCTCTAGAGTGTTTCAAGGACTCACGGGCTACGGCCAAGTCCTTGGGCCTCTCCACCCGCCCTGCGCAGTCTGCTTTTTGCCCCTTTCGTGGCCACGGATGGAGTGCCCTGCTACGTCCCGCCCAGAGCCGCAGGCCGCAGCAAGTTACCCAACCTACGCGTGGCCGGGGACGTGGGAACAACTGTCGTGGTTCCAGGGGCCAGCGGGCGGGCCAGTCCACCAACCCCCCTCTGCAGCAGCCTCCAAACCCTCCTAGTCCGACCTTTCAGGCCCATCAAACTCCAGTGGGCGGCAGGATTCGCCATCACCTCCCCCACTGGCGCACCATCACGTCGGACAGGTGGGTTTTGCAAATAGTCCGAAGGGGCTACTCCCTCCCCTTCGAGACTACCCCTCCAGCCATGCCACCGAGATACCACCGCATGTCGGAGGATCTGGCCCTTCTCCAGCAGGAAGTTATTCTCTCTTGGCCAAGGGAGCCATCGAGCATGTTCCTGTCCCAGAAGTAGGTCGTGGTTGTTACTCCCACTACTTTCTGGTCCCCAAGAAAGACAAGGGCCTGCGTCCTATCTTGGATCTCAGGGACGTCAACCGCTTCCTCCGGAAGGAGAAGTTCAAGATGTTGACGCTCGCTCAAGTCTTGTCTGCCCTCGACCCGGAAGACTGGTTGGTAGCGTTGGACTTGCAGGACCCTTATTTTCACATCCCCGTCCTGCCGGCGTTACCTACGGTTCACGGTAGGCCACGAGCATTTTCAATTTACCGTGCTCCCCTTTGGCCTTACCAGCGCCCCTCGGGTGTTCACGAAAGTGATGGCGGTGGTCGCAGCTCATCTGCGCAGATCAGGGGTTTCAGTCTTCCCCTATCTCGACGACTGGCTGTTGAAGGCGTGCTCGCCCCAGGCAGTCGTCTCCCACCTCCAGACTAAGGCCGACCTCCTGCATTCGCTGGGGTTTTCCATCAATGTGCCGAAGTCACACCTGATTCCCTCTCAGAAGCTCCTCTTCATCGGAGCGGTTCTGGACACGACGCGGTTTCGGGTCTATCCTCCCGAGCAGCGAGTCCGGGATATTCAGGCTATGATTCCTATCTTTCAGCCTCTATCCCGGGTTTCGGTACGGATGACCCTGAGGCTGCTGGGCCTCATGGCCTCCTGCATCCTGCTGGTCCATCATGCCAGGTGGCATATGCAGGCTCTGCAGTGGGACCTGAAGTTCCAGTGGGCGCAGCATCAGGGGAATCTGTCCGATTGCGTTCAGATCTCGGAGGGCACTGCACGACAATTGCAGTGGTGGCTCACGAACCAGGATTGGGTCAACGGCAGATCCCTTTCCCTTCCCCAACCAGAACACACAGTGGTGACAGACACATCCCTTCTGGGATGGGGCGGCCACATGGGAGAGGCGGAGATCAGAGGCCTCTGGTCTCCGGCGGAGTCCGGGCTCCACATCAGCCTTCTGGAGCTTTGGGCGATTCGTCTTGCACTGAAAGCATTCCTTCCCTCTGTCCGGGGAAGAGTAGTGCAGGTGTTCACGGACAACACCACCGCCATGTGGTACTGCAACAAACAGGACGGGGTGGGGTCGTGGACCCTATGTCAAGAGGCCCTCCGCCTCTGGACATGGCTGGAACATCAGGGCATATCGCTGGTGGTTCAACACCTGGCAGGTTCTCTGAACGCCAGGGCGGACGAACTCAGCCGCAGGTGCATGATGGATCACGAATGGCGTCTTCACTCGGAGGTGGTGCAAGGTCTCTTTCAACAGTGGGGAAAGCCTTGGTTAGATCTGTTCGTCACTGAAGAGAACGCGCAATGTCAGCAATTCTGCGCGTTGGAATTTCAAAGGCGGCACTCGCTCGGCGACGCTTTTCGTCGCGAGTGGAGTTGCGGTCTGTTGTACGCCTTTCCGCCTATACCACTTCTGCCCAGAGTGCTGAAGAAGATCCGGCGCGACCGGGCCCAAGTCATTCTTGTGGCTCCGGATTGGGCACGAAGAGTCTGGTATCCCGAGCTGCTCAACATGGCCATCGATCCTCCGATCAGACTGCCTCTTCTGGAGGATCTTCTGTCGCAGGGGATGGTCCTCCACCCGACCTGTCCAGCCTCCACCTCCTTGCGTGGAGATTGAGCGGCGGCAGTTGACGTCTTTCGCCCTGCCTCCTGAGGTGTGTGATGTAATCTTGCCAGCCAGGCGTCCCTCCACTAAGACGGTATATGCCTGTCGGTGGAACAAGTTTGTGGCATGGTGCACAGCAAAGGCTGTGGATCTCCTTTCTGCCCCTCTTTCTGAGGTTCTCTTGTTTCTTCTTTCTCTAGCCCAGCAGGGCTCTGCTCTGGGCACTATCAAGTGCTATCTTTCGGCCATCTCTGCCTTCCTTCGGCTTCCAGATCAGCCTTCCCTTTTCAAGTCCCCGGTTGTAAGTCGCTTCTTTAAAGGCATAACTCATCTCTTTCCTCGTATTCCCTTCATTATGCCTCAGTGGGACTTGAACCTGGTTTTAACTTATTTAATGTGCGCTCCCTTTGAGCCGCTTCACAACTGTCCTTTAAGGCTCTTGACTCTCAAAACTGCGTTCCTGGTGGCCATCACATCTGCCAGACGAGTGAGTGAGCTCCAGGCGCTTTCTTCTAAGCCTCCTTTTCTCTCTGTACATCCGGACAAAGTTGTCCTTAGAACTCGTTCATCCTTCCTGCCCAAGGTTGTCACAGCCTTCCACATCGGCCAGACTATCACCTTGTCCACCTTCTTTCCGCCTCCGCATCCTTCAAAAGAGGAAGAGAGGCTCCACCGTCTGGACCCAAAACGTGCGCTTTCTTTCTATCTGGATTGCACAAAACAGTTCCGGGTGGATGACCAACTCTTTGTTGGCTACGTGGGTGCCAAGAAAGGTCGGGCCGTACATAAGCGAACCATTTCTCAATGGGTCATTTTGTGTATAAAAGCATGCTATTCTCTGGCTAAAAAGGAGCCTCCAGTGGGGCTACGCGCCCATTCCACCAGGGCGACGGCAGCCACTACTGCCCTGGGAAGAGGAGTTCCTCTAAATGACATCTGTCAGGCAGCTACGTGGGCATCGCTGCACACGTTTACGAAACACTACTGCCTGGACAGCCAAGTTCGGAGAGACGGCTTCTTTGACCGTTCTGTTCTCCAGGACTTTCTGGTGTGATCTAGGTTTGCAGACCCACCACCGGGGTTGGTATTGCTGGGATATCTATTCTAAGGTAAGGAATCTATAACTAACGTGTTACTTTCAGATGAACAAATTACTTACCTTCGGTAACGATATATCTGTAAGAAACATTAGTTATAGATTCCTTACCGCCCCACCCATCCTCCCCGTTCTGCGAACTGATTTCTAGGGTTAAGGACATCCTTTCAGGGCCCTAGTTTGGTGCACCAGTGGTCAGTGTCTTGCATGGCTCTGCGTTTCTGGCGCGGAAAGTCGTGTACAGAACTGACGTCAGCGCGCGAGGGCGGCGTCTAAGTAGCTACCGCGACGTCATCCCGGCGACCACGACCGCCAACGACGTACCCGGAGCCGACCGACGCCACCTTCCGACGCGCAGAGGTACTGCTGACGAAAAAACTTTCCGGATCCAGTCTGACGCCTGGGGGTAATTCTAAGGTAAGGAATCTATAACTAACTAATGTTTCTTACAGATATATCGTTACCGAAGGTAAGAAAGTTGTTCTTTACTTACCTGTTTTCAGGAAATGTCCCAGAGGAGTATCTAGGTATACTACTCTGTGTAAGCCTAGTAATCTCAAAAGTTACTTACCTGCTATTTTACTAAAAAGCCTACTCAAGTCTATGTACTGCATTTACTAAGTATTGCATTTCTCTGCATCCATACTGTAAATCAAACCAAAGTGCATATACAATTATCATTCAAACTGTATTTCAATTGCATTACTACTGTAAAGTATTTATTGCTTACCTGTGCCAGGCTTCCTTGGTTCTAGAAAAAAAAATAACTTAAAGAATATATCTGAAAGAGACACGTTAGTGACAAATTCCTTACCTTAGAATATCCCCAGGCGTCAGGCTGGATCCGGAAAGTTTTTGCGTAGCAGTACCCTTGCGCGTCGGTAGGCGGCGTCGTGCGGCCCCGCGTCCGTCGTCGGCGTCGTGATCCCCGGGATGACGTCGCGGGCAGTACTTAGAAGCCGCCCCTGCGCGCTGACGTCAGTTCTTCTTTTCCGCGCCAGTAAGCGCAGATCCGGGAAGAGCAGTGCCCTAGTCACTTTTTGACTACCCTTTTTGTGAATTTTTTCACTGTTTCTTCTACGAGTCTTCACGACTCCTAAGGTGTCGTAGGGATGCCCGGCTTTAAGCCCTGCGAGGTCTGTGCCCGCATGATGTCCATCACGGACCCGCATCTCGAGTGTCTCTTCTGTCTCGGCCGAGACCACGACACGAAGTCGTGCCCTGACTGCCGGAAACTTCATCCGAAGGCTTTGCGAGAGCCGTCTCGAAAGCTGCTCGAGGTCCGGCAGTCGGCTCCGCGCCGCACCAAGCCCCGGTCACGGGAGAGGTCGAGGGGCCGGTCGCGGAGCCCCCATCGTTCGTCGGAATCCAAGTCTTCGCGCTCCTCCGGTAAGTCGAAGCACAAGAAGTCTAAGCGGCGTCATCGCTCTAAGACTTCGCCTCGCCGGTCTCGCGACTCGGCTGAGGCCCCTGTCGGCACCGTCATGGCGGCCCCGGACGTGCCTGTCGAGTCACCCCCGCATTACCCGTCCTTCCCGGGTTCGGGGGCGACTCCGGCCCAAGTACAGGAGTTCCTGTCGGCCATGGCCCGCCTCTTCGGGCCTCAAGGTCCCTCCGGTGCGCCTTCGGGCCCTGCGGGCCCTGATGGGGTTGCTCCGGCGTCGCCGTCGACTCCGGTCCCGGCGTCGCCTGTCCCACCAGCCTTCATCCCGGCCTCGGCTCCGGCCCCGGCCTCGATCCCGGCTCCGGTGGTGCCGCAACCCCCATCGACGCCGGTTGACCTAACCACGCCTCCGCCGACGCCGATGTCCCCGGTGCCGTACCTGACGCCGTCCGGGGCTCCGGACGGCGTCGTTCCCCGGCTCTCTCCGGCTCCGGACATGGAGCCGGACCGACGCCGCCCGACGCCGGTTCCGGCGCCCGATGAGACCTTGGGTCCCTAATGTCCCTCCTCCTCCATATTATGAACCTGAGGAGGACCAGGAGAGCTGGGAGGGGTCTGAGGACCCTCTCACACAACAGTGCGAGTTTGACCCGGACTGGGTTGAGGAACTTGGGGATGCCAGTGGTCTAGACACCTCCCCTGACTCTGGCATGCTGTCTCCTCCCGTGGCTACGGAGGAGGGTGCTAATTTTGCAACGGTGTTGCGTAGAGCGGCTGGAGCCTTGAATCTCCAGTTGCCTACTGTGGCCGTCAGGACTAACCTCCTGACAGAAGTGCTTCAGCCGGCGGCCTCCTCTTCGGAGACTGTGCTGCCGTTCAATGATGCACTCACTGACGTTCTTTTGGGTGCCTGGTCCAAGCCCACCACAGGGGCTCCTGTGGATAGGAACGTGGCCCGACGCCATCGCCCTGCTCCGGGCAACCCCCTGTTTCTCTCCCAACACCCCACCCCTGAGAGCTTGGTTGTCCAAGCCTCTGCCTCCCAAACCGCCTTCCCTACCGCCCCTCCGGATAGGGAATCCAAGCGCCTGGACCACTTTGGGAAGAAGGCTTTTTCTTCCTCCAGTGCTGGCTTGCGGTCCGTCAACACCGCTTGCCTCTTGGGCCGATATACCCACTCCCTGTGGGATTCGGTGGCGACTGTTTTGCCGCAGTGTTCTGAGGAGGTCCAGACACTGCTTACCCGCGCCATTGCGGAAGGGCGAGATGCGGCTAAATACACCATACGTTGTGGCCTTGATACCGCCGAATCGCTGGGCAGATCGCTTGCAACGACGGTGGCGCTGCGTCGCCACGCCTGGCTGATGACCACTGGTTTTTCGGGTGATGTCCAGAATACACTCATGGACATGCCCTTTGATGGAGTCGGTCTTTTTGGTTCAAAAGCAGACCATGCGCTGGAGCGTTTCAAGGACTCGCGGGCTACTGCCAAGTCCCTGGGCCTTGCTGTTGTGCGCCCTCCGCTCACATCTGCTTTTCGCCCCTTTCGTGGCCACGGGAGGGGCGCCCAGTCACGTCAGCAGCCCGGCCAACGGCCCGCACAGCAAGCGCCTTCGCGTGGCCGAGGACGTGGATACCGCCGTGGCGGTTCGGGCAACCAGCATGCGGGTCAGGCCACCACCTCCAACCCGTCCGCGGCCTCCAAGCCCTCCTAGTCCCTCCTTTCAGGTGCACGGCACGCCAGTAGGGGGCAGGGTCCGCCATCACCTTCACCACTCGTGTCCCATCATCTCGGACAGGTGGGTCTTGGACATTGTCCGAAGGGGCTACTCCCTCCCCTTCGAGACCACCCCCCCAGCCATGCCACCTCAAATCCACCGCATGTCAGGGGATCACTTGGTGCTTCTGCAGAAGGAAGTCAGGGCCCTCTTGGCCAAGAGGGCCATCGAGCATGTTCCGACCCCAGAAGTAGGACGTGGTTGCTACTCCCACTACTTTCTGGTGCCCAAAAAGGACAAGGAGGACATGCGTCCTATCTTGGACCTCCGGAACGTCAATCGCTTCCTCCGGAAGGAGAAGTTCAAGATGCTCACCCTAGCTCAGGTCTTGACTGCCCTCGACCCTGGAGACTGGTTGGTAGTGTTGGACTTGCAGGACGCTTATTTCCACGTCTCCGTCCTGCCGGCCCACCGGCGTTACCTACGGTTCACGGTAGGCCTCGAGCATTTTCAGTTCACCGTGCTCCCCTTTGGCCTTACCAGTGCCCCTCGGGTGTTCACGAAAGTGATGGCGGTGGTCGCAGCTCATCTGCGCCGAGCTGGTGTTTCAGTCTTCCCCTACCTCGACGACTGGCTGCTGAAGGCGGGCTCGTCCCAGGCAGTCGTCTCCCACCTCCAGACTACGGCCGAACTCCTGCACTCGCTGGGGTTCTCCATCAATGTGCCGAAGTCGCATCTGATTCCTTCTCCACAGCTCCTTTTCATCGGAGCAGTTCTGGACACGACGCAGTTTCGGGCCTATCCTCCCGAACGGCGAGTCCGGGATATTCAGGCTATGATTCCGATCTTTCAGCCTTTATCCTGGGTTTCGGTACGGATGACCCTGAGGCTGCTGGGCCTCATGGCCTCCTGCATCCTGCTGGTCAATCATGCCAGATGGCATATGCGGGCTCTGCAGTGGGACCTGAAGTTCCAGTGGGCGCAGCACCGGGGCAACCTGTCCGATCACGTCCAGATCTCGGAGGGGACTGCAAAACAGTTGCAGTGGTGGCTCACGGACCGGCAATGGGTCATGGGCAGATCCCTCTCCCTTCCCCAGCCAGAGCACACAGTTGTGACGGACGCGTCCCTTCTGGGATGGGGCGGTCACATGGGAGAGGCGGAGATCAGAGGCCTCTGGTCTCCGGCGGAGTCCCGGCTCCATATCAACCTTCTGGAGCTCCGGGCGATCCGACTTGCACTCAAGGCATTCCTTCCCTCTGTCAAAGGGAAGGTTGTGCAGGTGTTCACAGACAACACCACCGCCATGTGGTACTGCAACAAACAGGGCGGGGTGGGGTCGTGGACCCTCTGTCAGGAGGCTCTGCGCCTCTGGACATGGCTGGAACATCAGGGCATGTTCCTGATGGTTCAACACCTGGCAGGTTCCCTGAACGCCAGGGCGGACGAACTCAGCCGCAGGTGCATGATGGATCACGACTGGCGTCTTCACTCGGAAGTGGCGCAAGGACTCTTTCTACAATGGGGAGAGCCTTGGTTAGATCTATTCGCCACCGAAGAGAACGCGCAATGTCAGAGGTTCTGCGTGTTGGAATTTCCAAGGCGGCACTCGCTCGGCGACGCTTTTTGTCGCGAGTGGAGTTGCGGTCTGTTGTACGCCTTTCCGCCTATACCACTTCTACCCAAAGTGTTGAAGAAGATTCGGCACGACCGGGCCCAAGTCATCCTTGTGGCTCCGGACTGGGCTCGAAGAGTTTGGTATCCCGAGCTACTCAGTATGAGCGTAGATCCCCCGATCCGTCTGCCTCTTCGGGAGGATCTTCTGTCGCAGCAGCAGGGGACGGTCCTCCACCCGAACCTGTCCAGCCTCCACCTGCTTGCGTGGAGATTGAGCGGTGGCAGTTGATTCCTTTCGACTTGCCTCCCGAAGTTTGTGATGTGATTCTGGCAGCCAGGCGTCCCTCCACTAAGGTGGTATACGCCTGCAGGTGGAACAAATTTGTGGCATGGTGCACAGCAAAGGCTGTGAACCCCCTTTCTGCCCCTCTTTCTGAGGTCCTTCTGTTCCTTCTTTCTCTGGCCCAACAGGGTTCTGCCCTGGGTACCATCAAGGGTTATCTCTGTGCTATCTCGGCCTTCCTCAGGCTCCCTGATCAGCCCTCCCTTTTCAAGTCCCCTGTTGTTAACAGGTTCTTAAAAGGCATTACACACCTCTTCCCTCCTGTTCCGTTTGTGATGCCTCAGTGGGACTTGAACTTGGTTCTTACCTTTTTAATGTGCGCTCCCTTTGAGCCTCTACATAACTGTCCTCTTCGTCTTCTGACTCTGAAGACAGCCTTTCTGGTGGCCATCACCTCCGCTCGGCGGGTGAGTGAGCTCCAGGCTCTATCATGCAAACCTCCCTTTCTGTCTGTCCATCCAGACAAGGTTGTTCTTAGGACGCGTCCGTCCTTCTTGCCAAAGGTGGTTACTGCTTTCCACATTGGGCAGACCATCACTTTGCCCACCTTCTTTCCGCCTCCGCATCCTTCCAGAGAGGAAGAGAGGCTCCACCGTCTGGACCCAAAACGTGCGCTCTCCTTCTATATCGACCGCACAAAACACTTCCGGGTGGATGACCAGCTCTTTGTTGGCTACGTGGGCGCCAAAAAGGTCGGGCGGTGCACAAACGAACCATCTCCCGCTGGGTTACCTTGTGCATCAAGGCCTGCTATTCTTTGGCTAAGAAGGAGCCTCCTGCTGGGCTGCGTGCCCATTCCACCAGGGCAACGGCTGCTACCACGGCTTTGGGCCGCGGTGTTCCGCTGCAGGTTATCTGTCAGGCAGCTACGTGGGCCTCGCTGCACACGTTTACAAAGCATTACTACCTTGACAATCTGAAAGAGACACGTTAGTGATAGATTCCTTACCTTAGAATATCCCCAGGCGTCAGGCTGGATCCGGAAAGTTTTGCGTAGCAGTACCCTTGCGCGTCGGTAGGCGGCGTCGTGCGGCTCCGCGTCCGTCGTCGGCGTCGTGATCGCCGGGATGACGTCGCGGGCAGTACTTAGGCGCCGCCCCTGCGCGCTGACGTCAGTTCTTCTTTTTCCGCGCCAGCAAGCGCAGATCCGGGAAGAGCAGTGCCCTGGTCATTTTTTGACCATACTTTTTGGTGATTTTTTCACTGTTTTTCCATCTTTTGAGGTGTCGTAGGGATGCCCGGCTTCAAGCGATGCGGCGCCTGTGCGCGGATGATGTCCGTCACCGACCCGCATCGGGAGTGTCTCTTCTGCCTCGGCCGAGGCCACGACACGGCGTCCTGTACCGACTGCCAGGCCCTCCACCCGAAAGCTTTGCGAGAGCGGTCTCGAAAGCTCCTCGAGGCCCGGCATTCGGCTCCGCGGAAGGCCCGGTCGCGTGAGAGGTCCAGGGGTCGATCGCGGAGTCCACACCGGTCGTCGGCGTCGAAGTCTTCTTCGTCCGGTAAGTCGAAGCACAAGAAGTCCAAAAAGCATCATCGCTCTAGGACTTCGCCTCGCCGGTCTCGCGACTCGGCTGAGGCCCCTCCCGGCACCGTCCCCGCCCCCGCGGCCCCGGACATGCCTGTGGAGTCGCCCCCGTCATACCCGCCCTTCCCGGGTTCGGGGGCGGATCCGGCCAAAGTACAGGAATTCCTGTCGGCCATGGCCCGCCTCTTCGGGCCTTCAGGCCCCTCCGGTGCGCCTTCGGGCCCCGCGGGCCCTGATGGGGTTGCTCCGGCGTCGCCGACGGCTCCGGCCCCGGCGTCGCCCGTGCCTCCAGCCTCGATCCCGGCTCCGGCTCCGGCCCCGGCCTCGATCCCGGCTCCACAACCCCCATCGACGCCGGTCGACCTCACGACACCTCCGCCGGCGCCGATGTCTCCGGTGCCGTTCTCGACGCCGCCCTGGGCTCCGGGCGGCGTCGTCCCCCAGTTCCTTCCGGCTCCGGACATGGACCCGGAGCGACGTCGCTCGACGCCGGCTCCGGCGCCGATGGGACCTTGGGTCCCAAATGTCCCTCCTCCTCCTTATTTTGCACCAGAGGAGGACCAGGAGGACTGGGAGGGGTCTGATGACCCTCTGACGCGCAACTGTCAGTTTGATGAGGACTGGACAGAGAGTCTAGGGGAGGCCAGTGGTCTGGATACTTCCCCTGACACTGGCATGCTGTCTCCTCCCGTGGCTACGGAGGAGGGGGCCAATTTTGGTACGGTGTTGCGTAGGGCTGCTGGGGCCTTACGTCTCCAGCTCCCTACTTTGACGGTCAAGCCTAACATCTTGACAGAGGTGCTTCAGCCGGCAGCCTCCTCTGCGGAGACTGTGCTGCCGTTTAACGACGCCCTCACTGACGTTCTTTTGGGCGCCTGGTCCAAGCCCAACACAGGGGCTCCTGTGGATCGGAACGTGTCACGACGCCATCGCCCTGCTCCGGGCGACCCCCTGTTTCTTTCTGTCCACCCCACTCCTGAGAGCTTGGTTGTCCAAGCCTCCGCTTCCCAAACCGCCTTCCCTACCGCTCCTCCGGATAGGGAATCCAAACGCCTGGATCAGTTTGGGAAGAAAGGTTTTTCTTCCTCCAGTGCTGGCTTGCGGTCCGTTAACACCGCTTGTCTTTTGGGCCGATATACCCACTCCCTGTGGGATTCGGTGGCGGATGTTTTGCCCCAGTGCCCTGAGGAGGTCCAGGCACTGCTTTCCCGCGCCATTGCGGAAGGTAGGGATGCGGCCAAATACACTATCCGTTGTGGCCTTGACACCGCCGACTCGCTGGGCAGATCGATTGCAACGACGGTGGCGCTCCGACGCCACGCCTGGCTGAGTACCACTGGTTTTTCAGGGGATGTCCAGAATACTCTCATGGACATGCCCTTTGATGGAGTCGGTCTTTTTGGGTCCAAAGCAGACCATGCGTTGGAGCGCTTTAAGGACTCACGGGCTACTGCCAAGTCCCTGGGCCTTACTGCTACACGCCCTCCGCTGCCTTCTGCTTTTCGCCCCTATCGTGGCCACGGTAGGGGTGCCCCTTCACGTCAGCAGCCCAGCCACCGGCCCGCGCAGCAGGCGTCTTCGCGTGGCCGAGGACGTGGATTCCGCCGTGGCGGATCGGGCAACCAGCGTGCGGGTCAGGCCACCACCTCCAACCCGTCCGCGGCCTCCAAGCCCTCCTAGTCCCTCCTTTCAGGTGCACAGCACGCCAGTAGGGGGCAGGGTCCGCCATCACCTTCCCCACTGGCGCACCATCACCTCGGACAGGTGGGTCTTGGACATTGTCCGAAGGGGCTACTCCCTCCCCTTCGAGACCACCCCCCAGCCATGCCACCTCAAATCCACCGCATGTCAGGGGATCACTTGGTGCTTCTACAGAAGGAAGTCACGGCCCTCTTGGCCAAGAGGGCCATCGAGCATGTTCCGACCCCAGAAGTAGGGCGTGGTTGCTACTCCCACTACTTTCTGGTGCCCAAAAAGGACAAGGAGGACATGCGTCCTATCTTGGACCTCCGGAACGTCAATCGCTTCCTCCGGAAGGAGAAGTTCAAGATGCTCACCCTAGCTCAGGTCTTGACTGCCCTCGACCCAGGAGACTGGTTGGTAGCGTTGGACTTGCAGGACGCGTATTTCCACATCCCCGTCCTGCCGGCCCACCGGCGTTACCTTCGGTTCACGGTAGGCCCCGAGCATTTTCAGTTCACCGTGCTCCCCTTTGGCCTTACAAGTGCCCCTCGGGAGTTCACGAAAGTGATGGCGGTGGTCGCAGCTCATCTGCGCCGGGCAGGGGTTTCAGTCTTCCCCTACCTCGACGACTGGCTGCTGAAGGCGGGCTCGTCCCAGGCAGTCGTCTCCCACCTCCAGACTACGGCCGAACTCCTGCACTCGCTGGGGTTCTCCATCAATGTGCCGAAGTCGCATCTGATTCCTTCTCCACAGCTCCTTTTCATCGGAGCAGTTCTGGACACGACGCAGTTTCGGGCCTATCCTCCCGAACGGCGAGTCCGGGATATTCAGGCTATGATTCCGATCTTTCGGCCTTTATCCTGGGTTTCGGTAAGGATGACCCTGAGGCTGCTGGGCCTCATGGCCTCCTGCATCCTGCTGGTCAATCATGCCAGATGGCATATGCGGGCTCTGCTGTGGGACCTGAAGTTCCAGTGGGCGCAGCACCAGGGCGACCTGTCCGATCACGTCCAGATCTCGGAGGGGACTGCAAACCAGTTGCAGTGGTGGCTCTCGAACCGGCAATGGGTCATGGGCAGATCCCTCTCCCTTCCCCAGCCAGAGCATACAGTTGTGACGGACGCGTCCCTTCTGGGATGGGGCGGTCACATGGGAGAGGCGGAGATCAGAGGCCTCTGGTCTCCGGCGGAGTCCCGGCTCCATATCAACATTCTGGAGCTCCGGGCGATCCGGCTTGCACTCAAGGCATTCCTTCCCTCTGTCAAAGGGAAGGTAGTGCAGGTGTTCACAGACACCACCACCGCCATGTGGTACTGCAACAAACAGGGCGGGGTGGGGTCTTGGACCCTTTGTCAGGAGGCTCTGCGCCTCTGGACATGGCTGGAACATCAGGGCATGTTCCTGATGGTTCAACACCTGGCAGGTTCTCTGAACGCCAGGGCGGACGAACTCAGCCGCAGGTGCATGATGGATCACGAATGGCGTCTTCACTCGGAAGTGGCGCAAGGACTCTTTCTACAGTGGGGAGATCCTTGGTTAGATCTATTCGCCACCGAAGAGAACGCGCAATGTCATCAGTTCTGCGCGTTGGAATTTCCAAGGCGGCACTCGCTCGGCGACGCTTTTCGTCGCGAGTGGAGTTGCGGTCTGTTGTACGCCTTTCCGCCTATACCACTTCTACCCAGAGTGTTGAAGAAGATTCGGCACGACCGGGCCCAAGTCATTCTTGTGGCTCCGGACTGGGCTCGAAGAGTTTGGTATCCCGAGCTACTCAATATGAGCATAGATCCCCCGATCCGTCTGCCTCTTCGGGAGGATCTTCTGTCGCAGCAGCAGGGGACGGTCCTCCACCCGAACCTGTCCAGTCTACACCTGCTTGCGTGGAGATTGAGCGGCGGCAGTTGATTCCTTTCGACTTGCCTCCCGAAGTTTGTGATGTGATTCTGGCAGCCAGGCGTCCCTCCACTAAGGTGGTATACGCCTGCAGGTGGAACAAATTTGTGGCATGGTGCACAGCAAAGGCTGTGGATCCCCTTTCTGCCCCTCTTTCTGAGGTCCTTCTGTTCCTTCTCTCTCTGGCCCAACAGGGTTCTGCCCTGGGTACCATCAAGGGTTATCTTTGTGCTATCTCGGCCTTCCTCAGGCTCCCTGATCAGCCCTCCCTTTTCAAGTCCCCTGTTGTTAACAGGTTCTTCAAAGGCATTACTCACCTCTTCCCTCCTGTTCCGTTTGTGATGCCTCAGTGGGACTTGAACTTGGTTCTTACCTTTTTAATGTGCGCTCCCTTTGAGCCTCTACATAACTGTCCTCTTCGTCTTCTGACTCTGAAGACAGCCTTTCTGGTAGCCATCACCTCCGCTCGGCGGGTGAGTGAGCTCCAGGCTCTATCTTGCAAACCTCCCTTTCTGTCTGTTCATCCAGACAAGGTTGTTCTTCGGACGCGTCCGTCCTTCTTGCCAAAGGTGGTTACTGCTTTCCACATTGGGCAGACCATCACTTTGCCCACCTTCTTTCCGCCTCCGCATCCTTCCAGAGAGGAAGAGAGGCTCCACCGTCTGGACCCAAAACGTGCGCTCTCCTTCTATATCGACCGCACAAAACACTTCCGGGTGGATGACCAGCTCTTTGTTGGCTACGTGGGCGCCAAAAAGGTCGGGCGGTGCACAAGAGGACCATCTCCCGCTGGGTTACCTTGTGCATCAAGACCTGCTATTCTTTGGCCAAGAAGGAGCCTCCTGTTGGGCTGCGTGCCCATTCCACCAGGGCAACGGCTGCTACCACGGCCTTGGGCCGCGGTGTTCCGCTGCCGGTTATCTGTCAGGCAGCTACGTGGGCCTCGCTGCACACGTTTACTAAGCATTACTGCCTTGACAATCTGAAAGAGACACGTTAGTGACAGATTCCTTACCTTAGAATATCCCCAGGCGTCAGGCTGGATCCGGGAAAGTTTTTTGCGTAGCAGTACCCTTGCGCGTCGGTAGGCGGCGTCGTGCGGCTCCGCGTCCGTCGTCGGCGTCGTGATCGCCGGGATGACGTCGCGGGCAGTACTTAGGCGCCGCCCCTGCGCGCTGACGTCAGTTCTTCTTTTTCCGCGCCAGTAAGCGCAGATCCGGGAAGAGCAGTGCCCTAGTCACTTTTTGACTATCTTTTTGTGTAATTTTTCACTGTTCTCTTCAACGAGTCTTCACGACTCCTAAGGTGTCGTAGGGATGCCCGGCTTTAAGCCCTGCGAGGTATGTGGTCGTATGATGTCCATCACGGACCCCCACCTCGAGTGTCTCTTCTGCCTCGGCCGAGGCCACGACACGAAGTCGTGCCCTGACTGCCGGAAACTTCATCCGAAGGCTTTGCGAGAGCGGTCTCGAAAGCTCCTTGAAGTCCGGCAGTCGGCTCCGCGCCGCAGCAAGCCCCGGTCCCGGGAGAGGTCGAGGGCCGGACGCGGAGTCCCCGCCGTTCGTCGGAATCCAAGTCTTCGCGCTCCTCCGGTAAGTCGAAGCACAAGAAGTCTAAGCGGCGTCATCGCTCTAAGACTTCGCCTCGCCGGTCGCGCGACTCGGCTGAGGTCCCTGTCGGCACCGTCCCCGCCCCCGCGGCCCCGGACGTGCCTGTCGAGTTGCCCCCGCATTACCCGTCCTTCCCGGGTTCGGGGGCGACTCCGGCCGAAGTACAGAAATTCCTGTCGGCCATGGCCCGCCTCTTCGGGCCTCAAGGTCCCTCCGGTGCGCCTTCGGGCCCCGCGGGCCCACATGGGGTTGCTCCGGCGTCGCCGTCGACTCCGGTCCCGGCGTCGCCTGTCCCACCAGCCTTCGTCCCGGCCTCGGCTCCGGCCCCGGCCTCGACCCCGGTTCCGGTGGTGCCGCAACCTCCATCGACGCCGGTTGACCTAACCACGCCTCCGCCGACGCCGATGTCCCCGGTGCCGTTTCCGACGCCGTCCGGGGCTCCGGGCGGCGTCGTTCCCCGGTTCTCCCCGGGTCCGGACATGGAGCCGGACCGGCGTCGCCCGACGCCGGTTCCGGCGCCGATGAGGCCTTGGGTCCCTTATGTCCCTCCTCCTCCATCTTTTCAACCTGAGGAGGACCAGGAGAGCTGGGAGGGGTCTGACAACCCTCTCACACAACAGTGCGAGTTTGACCCGGACTGGGTTGAGGAACTTGGGGATGCCAGTGGGCTGGATACCTCCCCCGACTCTGGCATGCTGTCTCCTCCCGTGGCAACGGAGGAGGGGGCTAATTTTGCAGCGGTGTTGCGTAGAGCTGCTGGAGCCTTAAATCTCCAGTTGCCTACAGTGGCCGTCAGGACTAACCTCCTGACTGAAGTGCTTCAGCCGGCGGCCTCCTCTTCGGAGCCTGTGCTGCCGTTCAACGATGCACTCACTGACGTTCTTTTGGGTGCCTGGTCCAAACCCACCACAGGGGCTCCTGTGGATAGGAACGTGGCCCGACGCCATCGCCCGGCTCCGGGCGACCCCCTGTTTCTCTCCCAACACCCCACCCCTGAGAGCTTGGTTGTCCAAGCCTCTGCCTCCCAAACAGCCTTCCCTACCGCCCCTCCGGATAGGGAATCCAAGCGCCTGGATCACTTTGGGAAGAAGGCTTTCTCTTCCTCCAGTGCTGGCTTGCGGTCTGTTAATACCGCTTGCCTCTTGGGCCGATACACCCACTCCCTGTGGGATTCGGTGGCTGATGTTTTGCCGCAGTGTTCTGAGGAGGTCCAGACACTGCTTACCCGCGCTATTGCGGAAGGGCGTGATGCGGCTAAGTATACCATCCGCTGTGGCCTTGATACCGCCGACTCGCTGGGCAGATCGCTTGCAACGACGGTGGCGCTGCGTCGCCACGCCTGGCTGAGAACCACTGGTTTTTCAGGGGATGTCCAGAATACTCTCATGGACATGCCCTTTGATGGAGTCGGTCTCTTTGGTTCAAAGGCGAACCATGCGCTGGAGCGTTTCAAGGATTCACGGGCTACTGCTAAGTCCCTGGGCCTTGCTGTTGTGCGCCCTCCGCAAACGTCTGCTTTTCGCCCCTTTCGTGGCCACGGAAGGGGCGCCCAGTCACGTCCACAGCCCGGCCAACGGCCCGCGCAGCAAGCGCCTTCGCGTGGCCGAGGACGTGGATACCGCCGTGGCGGTTCGGGCAACCAGCGTGCGGGTCAGGCCACCACCTCCAACCCGTCCGCGGCCTCCAAGCCCTCCTAGTCCCTCCTTTCAGGTGCACAGCACGCCAGTCGGGGGCAGGGTCCGCCATCACCTTCACCACTGGCGTCCCATCACCTCGGACAAGTGGGTCTTGGACATTGTCCGAAGGGGCTACTCCCTCCCCTTCGAGACCACCCCCAGCCATGCCACCTCACTTCCACCGCATGTCAGGGGATCACTTGGTGCTTCTACAGAAGGAAGTCACGGCCCTCTTGGCCAAGAGGGCCATCGAGCATATTCCGACCCCAGAAGTAGGGCGTGGTTGCTACTCCCACTACTTTCTGGTGCCCAAAAAGGACAAGGAGGACATGCGTCCTATCTTGGACCTCCGGAACGTCAATCGCTTCCTCCGGAAGGAGAAGTTCAAGATGCTCACCCTAGCTCAGGTCTTGACTGCCCTCGACCCCGGAGACTGGTTGGTAGCGTTGGACTTGCAGGACGCCTATTTCCACATCCCCGTCCTGCCGGCCCACCGGCGTTACCTTCGGTTCACGGTAGGCCTCGAGCATTTTCAGTTCACCGTGCTCCCCTTTGGCCTTACCAGTGCCCCTCGGGTGTTCACGAAAGTGATGGCGGTGGTCGCAGCTCATCTGCGCCGGGCAGGGGTTTCAGTCTTCCCCTACCTCGACGACTGGCTGCTGAAGGCGGGCTCGTCCCAGGCAGTTGTCTCCCACCTCCAGACTACGGCCGAACTCCTGCACTCGCTGGGGTTCTCCATCAATGTGCCAAAGTCGCATCTGATTCCTTCTCCACAGCTCCTTTTCATCGGAGCAGTTCTGGACACGACGCAGTTTCGGGCCTATCCTCCCGAACGGCGAGTCCGGGATATTCAGGCTATGATTCCGATCTTTCAGCCCTTATCCTGGGTTTCGGTACGGATGACCCTGAGGCTGCTGGGCCTCATGGCCTCCTGCATCCTGCTGGTCACTCATGCCAGATGGCATATGCGGGCTCTGCAGTGGGACCTGAAGTTCCAGTGGGCGCAGCACCAGGGCGACCTGTCCGATCACGTCCAGATCTCGGAGGGGACTGCAAAACAGTTGCAGTGGTGGCTCTCGAACCGGCAATGGGTCATGGGCAGATCCCTCTCCCTTCCCCAGCCAGAGCACACAGTTGTGACGGACGCGTCCCTTCTGGGATGGGGCGGTCACATGGGAGAGGCGGAGATCAGAGGCCTCTGGTCTCCGGCGGAGTCCCGGCTCCATATCAACCTTCTGGAGCTCCGGGCGATCCGACTTGCACTCAGGGCATTCCTTCCCTCTGTCAAAGGGAAGGTAGTGCAGGTGTTCACAGACAACACCACCGCCATGTGGTACTGCAACAAACAAGGCGGGGTGGGGTCGTGGACCCTTTGTCAGGAGGCTCTACGCCTCTGGACATGGCTGGAACATCAGGGCATGTTCCTGGTGGTTCAACACCTGGCAGGTTCCCTGAACGCCAGGGCGGACGAACTCAGCCGCAGGTGCATAATGGATCACGAATGGCGTCTTCACTCGGAAGTGGCGCAAGGACTCTTTCTACAGTGGGGAGAGCCTTGGTTAGATCTATTCGCCACCGAAGAGAACGCGCAATGTCATCAGTTCTGCGCGTTGGAATTTCCAAGGCGGCACTCGCTCGGCAACGCTTTTCGTCACGAGTGGAGTTGCGGTCTCTTGTACGCCTTTCCGCCTATACCACTTCTACCCAGAGTGTTGAAGAAGATTCGGCACGACCGGGCCCAAGTCATTCTTGTGGCTCCGGACTGGGCTCGAAGAGTTTGGTATCCCGAGCTACTCAATATGAGCGTAGATCCCCCGATCCGTCTGCCTCTTCGGGAGGATCTTCTGTCGCAGCAGCAGGGGACGGTCCTCCACCCGAACCTGTCCAGTCTACACCTGCTTGCGTGGAGATTGAGCGGCGGCAGTTGATTCCTTTCGACTTGCCTCCCGAAGTTTGTGATGTGATTCTGGCAGCCAGGCGTCCCTCCACTAAGGTGGTATACGCCTGCAGGTGGAACAAATTTGTGGCATGGTGCACAGCAAAGGCTGTGAATCCCCTTTCTGCCCCTCTTTCTGAGGTCCTTCTGTTCCTTCTCTCTTTGGCCCAACAGGGTTCTGCCCTGGGTACCATCAAGGGTTATCTTTGTGCTATCTCGGCCTTTCTCAGGCTCCCTGATCAGCCCTCCCTTTTCAAGTCCCCTGTTGTTAACAGGTTCTTAAAAGGCATTACTCACCTCTTCCCTCCTGTTCCGTTTGTGATGCCTCAGTGGGACTTGCACTTGGTTCTTACCTTTTTAATGTGCGCTCCCTTTGAGCCTCTACATAACTGTCCTCTTCGTCTTCTGACTCTGAAGACAGCCTTTCTGGTGGCCATCACCTCCGCTCGGCGGGTGAGTGAGCTCCAGGCTCTATCTTGCAAACCTCCCTTTCTGTCTGTTCATCCAGACAAGGTTGTTCTTCGGACGCGTCCGTCCTTCTTGCCAAAGGTGGTTACTGCTTTCCACATTGGGCAAACCATCACTTTGCCCACCTTCTTTCCGCCTCCGCATCCTTCCAGAGAGGAAGAGAGGCTCCACCGTCTGGACCCAAAACGTGCGCTCTCTTTCTATATTGACCGCACAAAACACTTCCGGGTGGATGACCAGCTCTTTGTTGGCTACGTGGGCGCCAAAAAGGTCGGGCGGTGCACAAGAGGACCATCTCCCGCTGGGTTACCTTGTGCATCAAGACCTGCTATTCTTTCGCTAAAAAGGAACCTCCTGTTGGGCTGTGTGCCCATTCCACCAGGGCAACGGCTGCTACCACGGCCTTGGGCCGCGGTGTTCCGCTGCCGGTTATCTGTCAGGCAGCTACGTGGGCCTCGCTGCACACGTTTACAAAGCATTACTGCCTTGACAGTCAGGTCCGGAGGGACGGCTTCTTTGGCCGTTCTGTCCTCCAGGACTTCCTTGTCTGATCTTTGTTCGCAGACCCACCACCGGGGTTGGTATTGCTGGGGTATCTATTCTAAGGTAAGGAATCTGTCACTAACGTGTCTCTTTCAGATGCACAAGTTACTAACTTGTGTAACGATATATCTGTAAGAGACAGTAGTTAGTGACAGATTCCTTACCGCCCCACCCATCCTCCCCGTTCTGCGAACTGATTTCTAGGGTTAAGGACATCCCTTTCAGGGCCCTAGTATTTTTCAGACACCTATGTCAGCTTCTTGCATGGCTCTGCGTTCCTGGCGCGGAAAGTCGTGTACAGAACTGACGTCAGCGCGCAGGGGCGGCGCCTAAGTACTGCCCGCGACGTCATCCCGGCGATCACGACGCCGACGACGGACGCGGAGCCGCACGACGCCGCCTACCGACGCGCAAGGGTACTGCTACGCAAAAACTTTCCGGATCCAGCCTGACGCCTGGGGATATTCTAAGGTAAGGAATCTGTCACTAACTACTGTCTCTTACAGATATATCGTTACACAAGTTAGTAACTTGTGCGTCAGGTCCGGAGGGACGGCTTCTTTGGCCGTTCTGTCCTCCAGGACTTCCTTGTCTGATCTTTGTTCGCAGACCCACCACCGGGGTTGGTATTGCTGGGGTATCTATTCTAAGGTAAGGAATCTATCACTAACGTGTCTCTTTCAGATGCACAAGTTACTAACTTGTGTAACGATATATCTGTAAGAGACAGTAGTTAGTGATAGATTCCTACCGCCCACCCATCCTCCCCGTTCTGCGAACTGATTTCTAGGGTTAAGGACATCCCTTTCAGGGCCCTAGTATTTTTCAGACACCTGTGTCAGCTTCTTGCATGGCTCTGCGTTCCTGGCGCGGAAAGTCGTGTACAGAACTGACGTCAGCGCGCAGGGCGGCGCCTAAGTACTGCCCGCGACGTCATCCCGGCGATCACGACGCCGACGACGGACGCGGAGCCGCACGACGCCGCCTACCGACGCGCAAGGGTACTGCTACGCAAAACTTTCCGGATCCAGCCTGACGCCTGGGGATATTCTAAGGTAAGGAATCTATCACTAACTACTGTCTCTTACAGATATATCGTTACACAAGTTAGTAACTTGTGCGTCAGGTCCGGAGGGACGGCTTCTTTGGCTGTTCTGTCCTCCGGGACTTCCTTGTCTGATCTTTGTTCGCAGACCCACCACCGGGGTTGGTATTGCTGGGGTATCTATTCTAAGGTAAGGAATCTGTCACTAACGTGTCTCTTTCAGATGCACAAGTTACTAACTTGTGTAACGATATATCTGAAAGAGACACGTTAGTGACAGATTCCTTACCTTAGAATATCCCCAGGCGTCAGGCTGGATCCGGAAAGTTTTTGCGTAGCAGTACCCTTGCGCGTCGGTAGGCGGCGTCGTGCGGCTCCGCGTCCGTCGTCGGCGTCGTGATCGCCGGGATGACGTCGCGGGCAGTACTTAGGCGCCGCCCTGCGTGCTGACGTCAGTTCTTCTTTTTCCGCGCCAGTAAGCGCAGATCCGGGAAGAGCAGTGCCCTAGTCACTTTTTGACTATCTTTTTGTGAAATTTTTCACTGTTCTCTTCAACGAGTCTTCACGACTCCTAAGGTGTCGTAGGGATGCCCGGCTTTAAGCCCTGCGAGGAATGTGGTCGTATGATGTCCATCACGGACCCCCACCTCGAGTGTCTCTTCTGCCTCGGCCGAGGCCACGACACGAAGTCGTGCCCTGACTGCCGGAAACTTCATCCGAAGGCTTTGCGAGAGCGGTCTCGAAAGCTCCTTGAAGTCCGGCAGTCGGCTCCGCGCCGCAGCAAGCCCCGGTCCCGGGAGAGGTCGAGGGGCCGGACGCGGAGTCCCCCGCCGTTCGTCGGAATCCAAGTCTTCGCGCTCCTCCGGTAAGTCAAAGCACAAGAAGTCTAAGCGGCGTCATCGCTCTAAGACTTCGCCTCGCCGGTCGCGCGACTCGGCTGAGGTCCCTGTCGGCACCGTCCCCGCCCCCGCGGCCCCGGACGTGCCTGTCGAGTTGCCCCCGCATTACCCGTCCTTCCCGGGTTCGGGGGCGACTCCGGCCGAAGTACAGAAATTCCTGTCGGCCATGGCCCGCCTCTTCGGGCCTCAAGGTCCCTCCGGTGCGCCTTCGGGCCCAGATGGGGTTGCTCCGGCGTCGCCGTCGACTCCGGTCCCGGCGTCGCCTGTCCCACCAGCCTTCGTCCCGGCCTCGGCTCCGGCCCCGGCCTCGACCCCGGTTCCGGTGGTGCCGCAACCCCCATCGACGCCGGTTGACCTAACCACGCCTCCGCCGACGCCGATGTCCCCGGTGCCGTTTCCGACGCCGTCCGGGGCTCCGGGCGGCGTCGTACCCCGGTTCTCCCCGGGTCCGGACATGGAGCCGGACCGGCGCCGCCCGACGCCGGTTCCGGCGCCGATGAGGCCTTGGGTCCCTTATGTCCCTCCTCCTCCATCTTTTCAACCTGAGGAGGACCAGGAGAGCTGGGAGGGGTCTGACGACCCTCTCACACAACAGTGCGAGTTTGACCCGGACTGGGTTGAGGAACTTGGGGATGCCAGTGGGCTGGATACCTCCCCCGACTCTGGCATGCTGTCTCCTCCCGTGGCAACGGAGGAGGGGCTAATTTTGCAACGGTGTTGCGTAGAGCTGCTGGAGCCTTAAATCTCCAGTTGCCTACAGTGGCCGTCAGGACTAACCTCCTGACTGAAGTGCTTCAGCCGGCGGCCTCCTCTTCGGAGCCTGTGCTGCCGTTCAACGATGCACTCACTGACGTTCTTTTGGGTGCCTGGTCCAAACCCACCACAGGGGCTCCTGTGGATAGGAACGTGGCCCGACGCCATCGCCCGGCTCCGGGCGACCCCCTGTTTCTCTCCCAACACCCCACCCCTGAGAGCTTGGTTGTCCAAGCCTCTGCCTCCCAAACAGCCTTCCCTACCGCCCCTCCGGATAGGGAATCCAAGCGCCTGGATCACTTTGGGAAGAAGGCTTTCTCTTCCTCCAGTGCTGGCTTGCGGTCTGTTAATACCGCTTGCCTCTTGGGCCGATACACCCACTCCCTGTGGGATTCGGTGGCTGATGTTTTGCCGCAGTGTTCTGAGGAGGTCCAGACACTGCTTACCCGCGCTATTGCGGAAGGGCGTGATGCGGCTAAGTATACCATCCGCTGTGGCCTTGATACCGCCGACTCGCTGGGCAGATCGCTTGCAACGACGGTGGCGCTGCGTCGCCACGCCTGGCTGAGAACCACTGGTTTTTCAGGGGATGTCCAGAATACTCTCATGGACATGCCCTTTGATGGAGTCGGTCTTTTTGGTTCAAAGGCAGACCATGCGCTGGAGCGTTTCAAGGACTCACGGGCTACTGCTAAGTCCCTGGGCCTTGCTGTTGTGCGCCCTCCGCAAACGTCTGCTTTTCGCCCCTTTCGTGGCCACGGAAGGGGCGCCCAGTCACGTCCACAGCCCGGCCAACGGCCCGCGCAGCAAGCGCCTTCGCGTGGCCGAGGACGTGGATACCGCCGTGGCGGTTCGGGCAACCAGCGTGCGGGTCAGGCCACCACCTCCAACCCGTCCGCGGCCTCCAAGCCCTCCTAGTCCCTCCTTTCAGGTGCACAGCACGCCAGTCGGGGGCAGGGTCCGCCATCACCTTCACCACTGGCGTCCCATCACCTCGGACAAGTGGGTCTTGGACATTGTCCGAAGGGGCTACTCCCTCCCCTTCGAGACCGCCCCCAGCCATGCCACCTCAATTCCACCGCATGTCAGGGGATCACTTGGTGCTTCTACAGAAGGAAGTCACGGCCCTCTTGGCCAAGAGGGCCATCGAGCATGTTCCGACCCCAGAAGTAGGGCGTGGTTGCTACTCCCACTACTTTCTGGTGCCCAAAAGGACAAGGAGGACATGCGTCCTATCTTGGACCTCCGGAACGTCAATCGCTTCCTCCGGAAGGAGAAGTTCAAGATGCTCACCCTAGCTCAGGTCTTGACTGCCCTCGACCCCGGAGACTGGTTGGTAGCGTTGGACTTGCAGGACGCCTATTTCCACATCCCCGTCCTGCCGGCCCACCGGCGTTACCTTCGGTTCACGGTAGGCCTCGAGCATTTTCAGTTCACCGTGCTCCCCTTTGGCCTTACCAGTGCCCCTCGGGTGTTCACGAAAGTGATGGCGGTGGTCGCAGCTCATCTGCGCCGGGCAGGGGTTTCAGTCTTCCCCTACCTCGACGACTGGCTGCTGAAGGCGGGCTCGTCCCAGGCAGTTGTCTCCCACCTCCACACTACGGCCGAACTCCTGCACTCGCTGGGGTTCTCCATAAATGTGCCAAAGTCGCATCTGATTCCTTCTCCACAGCTCCTTTTCATCGGAGCAGTTCTGGACACTACGCAGTTTCGGGCCTATCCTCCCGAACGGCGAGTCCGGGATATTCAGGCTATGATTCCGATCTTTCAGCCCTTATCCTGGGTTTCGGTACGGATGACCCTGAGGCTGCTGGGCCTCATGGCCTCCTGCATCCTGCTGGTCACTCATGCCAGATGGCATATGCGGGCTCTGCAGTGGGACCTGAAGTTCCAGTGGGCGCAGCACCAGGGCGACCTGTCCGATCACGTCCAGATCTCGGAGGGGACTGCAAAACAGTTGCAGTGGTGGCTCTCGAACCGGCAATGGGTCATGGGCAGATCCCTCTCCCTTCCCCAGCCAGAGCACACAGTTGTGACGGACGCGTCCCTTCTGGGATGGGGCGGTCACATGGGAGAGGCGGAGATCAGAGGCCTCTGGTCTCCGGCGGAGTCCCGGCTCCATGTCAACCTTCTGGAGCTCCGGGCGATCCGACTTGCACTCAAGGCATTCCTTCCCTCTGTCAAAGGGAAGGTAGTGCAGGTGTTCACAGACAACACCACCGCCATGTGGTACTGCAACAAACAGGGCGGGGTGGGGTCGTGGACCCTTTGTCAGGAGGCTCTGCGCCTCTGGACATGGCTGGAACATCAGGGCATGTTCCTGGTGGTTCAACACCTGGCAGGTTCCCTGAACGCCAGGGCGGACGAACTCAGCCGCAGGTGCATGATGGATCACGAATGGCGTCTTCACTCGGAAGTGGCGCAAGGACTCTTTCTACAGTGGGGAGAGCCTTGGTTAGATCTATTCGCCACCGAAGAGAACGCGCAATGTCATCAGTTCTGCGCGTTGGAATTTCCAAGGCGGCACTCGCTCGGCGACGCTTTTCGTCACGAGTGGAGTTGCGGTCTGTTGTACGCCTTTCCGCCTATACCACTTCTACCCAGAGTGTTGAAGAAGATTCGGCACGACCGGGCCCAAGTCATTCTTGTGGCTCCGGACTGGGCTCGAAGAGTTTGGTATCCCGAGCTACTCAATATGAGCGTAGATCCCCCGATCCGTCTGCCTCTTCGGGAGGATCTTCTGTCGCAGCAGCAGGGGACGGTCCTCCACCCGAACCTGTCCAGTCTACACCTGCTTGCGTGGAGATTGAGCGGCGGCAGTTGATTCCTTTCGACTTGCCTCCCAAAGTTTGTGATGTGATTCTGGCAGCCAGGCGTCCCTCCACTAAGGTGGTATACGCCTGCAGGTGGAACAAATTTGTGGCATGGTGCACAGCAAAGGCTGTGAATCCCCTTTCTGCCCCTCTTTCTGAGGTCCTTCTGTTCCTTCTCTCTTGGCCCAACAGGGTTCTGCCCTGGGTACCATCAAGGGTTATCTTTGTGCTATCTCGGCCTTCCTCAGGCTCCCTGATCAGCCCTCCCTTTTCAAGTCCCCTGTTGTTAACAGGTTCTTAAAAGGCATTACTCACCTCTTCCCTCCTGTTCCGTTTGTGATGCCTCAGTGGGACTTGAACTTGGTTCTTACCTTTTTAATGTGCGCTCCCTTTGAGCCTCTACATAACTGTCCTCTTCGTCTTCTGACTCTGAAGACAGCCTTTCTGGTGGCCATCACCTCCGCTCGGCGGGTGAGTGAGCTCCAGGCTCTATCTTGCAAACCTCCCTTTCTGTCTGTTCATCCAGACAAGGTTGTTCTTCGGACGCGTCCGTCCTTCTTGCCAAAGGTGGTTACTGCTTTCCACATTGGGCAGCCCATCACTTTGCCCACCTTCTTTCCGCCTCCGCATCCTTCCAGAGAGGAAGAGAGGCTCCACCGTCTGGACCCAAAACGTGCGCTCTCTTTCTATATTGACCGCACAAAACACTTCCGGGTGGATGACCAGCTCTTTGTTGGCTACGTGGGCGCCAAAAAGGTCGGGCGGTGCACAAGAGGACCATCTCCCGCTGGGTTACCTTGTGCATCAAGACCTGCTATTCTTTGGCTAAAAGGAACCTCCTGTTGGGCTGCGTGCCCATTCCACCAGGGCAACGGCTGCTACCACGGCCTTGGGCCGCGGTGTTCCGCTGCCGGTTATCTGTCAGGCAGCTACGTGGGCCTCGCTGCACACGTTTACAAAGCATTACTGCCTTGACAGTCAGGTCCGGAGGGACGGCTTCTTTGGCCGTTCTGTCCTCCAGGACTTCCTTGTCTGATCTTTGTTCGCAGACCCACCACCGGGGTTGGTATTGCTGGGGTATCTATTCTAAGGTAAGGAATCTGTCACTAACGTGTCTCTTTCAGATGCACAAGTTACTAACTTGTGTAACGATATATCTGTAAGAGACAGTAGTTAGTGACAGATTCCTTACCGCCCACCCATCCTCCCCGTTCTGCGAACTGATTTCTAGGGTTAAGGACATCCCTTTCAGGGCCCTAGTATTTTTCAGACACCTATGTCAGCTTCTTGCATGGCTCTGCGTTCCTGGCGCGGAAAGTCGTGTACAGAACTGACGTCAGCGCGCAGGGGCGGCGCCTAAGTACTGCCCGCGACGTCATCCCGGCGATCACGACGCCGACGACGGACGCGGAGCCGCACGACGCCGCCTACCGACGCGCAAGGGTACTGCTACGCAAAAAACTTTCCGGATCCAGCCTGACGCCTGGGGATATTCTAAGGTAAGGAATCTGTCACTAACTACTGTCTCTTACAGATATATCGTTACACAAGTTAGTAACTTGTGCATCTGTAAGAGACAGTAGTTAGTGACAGATTCCTTACCGCCCCACCCATCCTCCCCGTTCTGCGAACTGATTTCTAGGGTTAAGGACATCCCTTTCAGGGCCCTAGTATTTTTCAGACACCTATGTCAGCTTCTTGCATGGCTCTGCGTTCCTGGCGCGGAAAGTCGTGTACAGAACTGACGTCAGCGCGCAGGGGCGGCGTCTAAGTACTGCCCGCGACGTCATCCCGGCGATCACGACGCCGACGACGGACGCGGGGCCGCACGACGCCGCCTACCGACACGCAAGGGTACTGCTACGCAAAAACTTTCCGGATCCAGCCTGACGCCTAGGGATATTCTAAGGTAAGGAATCTGTCACTAACTACTGTCTCTTACAGATATATCGTTACACAAGTTAGTAACTTGTGCTTTTATACAAAAACAATTGGTCTGAAGTTCAGTCTTCGAGTGTGTGAATTCATTTGCTGACTGATTGTGTACAACAAATGCTTAACGCTGTCCTCTGATACTGCCTTACTGCTCGACCACACTACCACAAATAGAGTGAGGTGCTATCTAACTTTACCTCTGCCTACCTTTGGGGATCCACTGGACTCTGTGCACACTATACCTCACTTTGGTATAGTATATACAGAGCCAGCTTCCTACAATAGTCCCACCCCAGGAGACCTAGCAGTCCTGCCCTGAGAGCCTGGTTGGGCTGGCCTCAATGTCCAAAGCCAACCCAAATGCGTTAATTCCACCCCACTGAACAGGGAATCAAAGAGGCTGGATATCTTTATAGAAGTGCATTTTTTCTTCCACCAACCTAGTCCTGTGGTCGATGAACACCGCATGCCTCTCATGCGTTGTGGTACTCTGTTGCACAGCTCCTTTCCCTGAGGATGGTCGAACTGTCCTCAACCAAGCCCTAGTGGACAATCGAGATGCAGCGCAGTTCGCCATTCGGTGTTGGTTGGATACCAGAGACTCCCCAAGTAGGTCATGGCTTAAATGGTGGCGCTGCGTCACCACACCTGGCACCGGTCTACTGGGTTCTCAGGGGAATATCCTATCGTCCCTGATTAAAATGCCTTTCAACGGGCTTTCACCTATTTGGCGATAAAGCCGACACAGTGCTCAAATGCTTTCAGGGGAGCTTGATCACCGTCAGGTCTCCAAGCTCCCCCGAAAGCAAGTCTATCTGCTCGGCCTCAGCAACAGTCCCTTTGCCCCTACTTCGACCGTGATACCAATAATACCCTGAACTCCAGCAGCCTACTTAGCCCTTTCAAGGACAGACCCAGAGTGCTCCTACCCCTCTAGCTGCCCCAGCCTTTAAGTCTCTTTTGTGTACCCTCCATCCAGCACAGCCATCCCATTGGCAGTTAGATACGGCACCAGCAGCCCCAGTGGTCTACGATTACCTCCGACAAGTGGGTGATTTAAATTGTGCTGAAGGGAGTGCACCTTTTCATTTGTGGAAACTCCTCCACCTTTGCCACCATCCCAAGAGCAGATGATAGAGGATCACCTCTTCTTGCTCCATCAGGAAGTACAGGCTCTTCTGGCCAAAGGAGCTTTTGGAGGTTGCCAGCACCAGAAGTAGGGCATATTTGTTATTCCTGCTGCTTTCTGATGCCCAAGGACGGAGGGCTCTGCCTCATATTCAATGTGCGCCCTCTCAACTACTTTCTGAGGAAAGAGAAATTCAGGATGCTCACGTTGGTTCAGGTTCTGTCTATCCTGGATGGTAGTGCTGGACCTGCAGGATGCGTATTTCCACATCCCATCCTGCTGGCCCACAGGTGTTACCTTTGATTTACAGTGGGCCACAAGCATTTTCCATTTACTGTTCTCCCTTTCGGCTTAACCAGTGCCCCTTCAGTGTTAACAAAAGTGATGGCAGTAGTTGCAGCCCATCAGTGGAGGTAAGGGATTCCAGTCTTCCTCCTAGCTTGACAACTGGCTGCTGAAGGCGGGTGCGCCCCAGGTGGTCGTATACCACCTCCAGACTTCAGCAAGCCTCCTGCCATCTTTGGGGTTCACTATCAACATTCCGAAGGCACACCTGACTCCTTCCCAGACACTTTCCTTCATTGGAGCCATTCTGGATAAAGTTCGGATTGAATGTACGGCTAGATAGTCTTTACCAGAAGGAGCGTTACCAAAGGTAAGTAACTTGTTCTTCTGATCCCCACGTGGCCTGACACTGGTGCCTTGATCTGTCCCATTACTCATCGGCCTGCAGCCACTGTGCCCCGATGCAGTCCAAAACCATCCGAGAGCGGGTGGTGCCACCAAAAGACCTCACATCAGTCGAAGTCAAGAAGGAGATCCCGCCTCATCGTCGAGGTGCAAAATTTCGGGAAAGTCCAAGAATAAGAAGTCATCGTTCAAGTGGGACTCCAACCCGTTGCGCCTCTCCAATTACCCAGAGAAGGCGTGGGGGGGGTGTCATCTCGCCTCCAGGACACGCTCCTGAAGTTATTCCAAGGAACCTGTTCCTGACCCCGCCCTTCGCTAGTCAGAATTTCATGGACCCGGGCAAACCCACAGCAGATCTTGGAGTTTCACCTGGCGATTCTTCAGCTATTTGTGAAGCCGGTTCTCCGGTGCTTCTTCGGGACCCATGGAGCTGAGAAGGCGCCCAATTGGGCCTTCGCCAGCGGAACCTCCTTGGCATTAGTTGGGCCCTTTGGACCTGCACCTGGGTCCGTACCAACTTTACTACCAAATCTGTTTCCGGCACCACACTTTAGGCCAGAGCACAATCCATTGGGGCCGAGGCAGGATGACGATGACCAACTCATAGTGCTGTCTGATTCAGAGACTGCGCTGCATCAACCCATCCAAGGCTCTGCGCAGCTTATTTTTCCCTATTCTGGCAATACTTCTGATACCGATACTGTCCAACTACCACATGGGAGTTTTCTTCATGACACTTTTGCCTTTGACTCCGACAATGGGTGTTACGATGCAGGAGAAAAGATTGCTCAATCATACCAGGATGACAGTTGGTATGATTATCTTCAATAAGCTAGTGGCCTAGACATGTCTCCAGATACTGTCTTCTTTTCTCCTCCAGACCCTCCTACTGAAAAGAGTGCATCCTTTGTAATGGTGATGAGGAGGGCTGTAGAAATCTTTTGCCTCCAGCTGTCCACTCAGAGAGGTAAGGACCAACGTCCTAACTGAAGTATTTCAACCTGTCCACTCCTCCCATTTAATAAGGCGTGTTCCGAAACACTTTTAGGGACCTGAGCCAAACTCTGTACTGGGCCCCAGATCAACCAATAGGTTGCTCATCGCCATCACCCTTCACCCAGGGATCCAGACTTTGTCATTTAGCACCCTACTTCTAATGCCTTCTCTACAGCTCCTCCTGATAGGGAGTCAACACAGATTGACACATTTTAGATGCAGAATGTTCTCGTCCACCAGCTTTGCTTTGCGTTCGGTGAACATCACGTGTATTGTGTGTTGCTACACCCATGCCTTATGGAATTCAGTGAGCCAGATCCTTCCGGTTGTCCCTGAGGAATCGGACACATCTTTCACAAGTCATGCAGGATTGCTGTGATGCGGCAAAGTTTAATATTCGCTGTGGCTTTGATACAAATGACTCCTGAGGCAGAGCCTTTGGTACCAGTGTGGCCCTTCTCAGGCACACATGAATGCAGTCCACTGGGCTTGCTACTGATGTCCATTCCAGCCTCATGGATATGCCCCTTGACCATTCCGACTTTTTGAGGACAAGGCTGACTCTGAGCTGGAGCGATTTAAAGACTATAGGGCTACAGCGCATTCCCTAGGCTTGTCGCAGCACAATGTCAGGCACCTTCTCATTTTCACCCTTCACTTGGTTTCGATACGGGCTTCCAGTAAAGTCAGCCACCACCTCAAGCACCGCAGACTATGCAGCCCTTTTGTAGCCACTGCAGAGTTTCCCACAGGTCACATGGCCACCAGGGGCAGCCTTCTGCCCTGTCACTGCCTCTCCAGCTGCCGCAGCTTCTAAGCCTCTCTACTGTGTTCTTAGTGACACACAGCCACCCTGTAAGCGGCAGAATTCAGCACTCAGCCAGGGTGTCAGGCAATCACCTCGGACAAGTGGTTGTTACGGATCACCTCGCAAGGTTATACATTTCCATTCTTGGGAACCCCGCCGTCCTTGCCAATATCCTTAGTAGGGTTGAAAGAGGACCATCTGTCCCTTTTATGACATGAAGTGTGTGCTCTTTTGGCCAAAGGAGCCATAGAGAGGGTGCCAACGCCAGATGAAGATTGTGGCTGGTATTCCTGCTACTTTCTGATGCCAAAAAAGGATGAAGGACTCTGCTCTGTTCCAGACCTTCTCCCTGTCAATGCCTTCCTGCAGAGAGCCAAATTCAAGATGCTCATCTTGGACAAGATCTTGTCTGCCCTCAACTCTGAAGACTGGATGGTAGCACTAGACCTGGAGCACGCTTTTTTTCACATCCCGACCCACAGGCCTACGGGTGCCATCTACTTTTCGCGGTGGGCCAGGACCATTTTCAGTTTGCTGTGCTCCCGTTTGACCTCACCAGTGCCTCTCGGGTGTTTACAAAATTGATGGTGGTGTTTTCAGCTCATTTTCGAAGGTCTGGAGTCTGTCTTTCCCTACCTCAACAACTGGCTGTTGAAGTTGGGCTCGACCCCAGCAGTCGCCACTCACTTCTAGACTACAGTGGACCTCCTAACATCATTGGGGTTCACTATAAACATGTCAAAGTCACACCTGACTCCTCAAATGCCCCATTTCATCTGAGCTATTCTGGACGTGGTGCAGTTTTGCTCCTATCCCCTGAAGAGGAGAGTCCAGGACATTAGGGCTATGATCCAGATGCTTAAGCTTGTGTCCTGGATTTCACTGAGGATGACTTTAAGGCTGCTGGGACTGATGGCCTCCCTCATTCTGTCGAGCATTCTTGCCAGGTGGTATATGAGGGCTCTGCAGTAGGATCTGAAGTCCCAATGGCAAAAGCACCAGGGACCTCTCTGACCAAGCCCAGATTTCAGAGGAGACTACAAAGGATCTGCAGAGACAGATCTCTCTACCTACCCCCCCTGAGCTGACAATGGTGACTGGTGCATTGCTTCTGGGTTGGGGCGACCATCTGCGAGAGGTGGAGATCAGAGGCCTCTGGTCTTTGGTGGAGGATCGACTCCACATCAACATGTTGAAGTTGAGCCATATGTTTCGCATTGAAAGCCTTTATTCCATTCATCAAAACAAGCTGGTTCATGTGTTAACAGACAACACCACTGCCTTGTGGTACTGCATCAAGCAAGACAGGGTGGGGTTGTGGACCCTGTGCCTGGAGTCCCTGCACCTCAGGACGTGGCTGGAACGCTAGGGAATTTTCCCGCTAGAGCATCACCAGATGGGATATTTGAACTACAGGACTGATGAACACAGCTGTTAATGCATGGTGGATTACAAATGGTGATTGCACCCGGAGGTGGCGCACGGCCTGTTCCATGAATGGGGAAGGTCCTTGGCTTGATCTGTCCCACACCGCTAAGAACACGCAATGTTAGCATTTATGCATGTTGGAGTTTCCAAAGTGGCTCTCACTTGAAGACTCGTTCCGCTTGGAGTAGAACTTGAGTCGCGTTCCTGTCCATGCCACTCCTTCCCCGAGTTTTGAAGATCAGGAACAACCTGGCCCAAGTCATCCTTGTAGATCTCAATTAGGCATGGCGATAACTGTATCCAGAGCTCCTGGGTATGAACATCTGTCCTTTGATCAGACTGTCCTTTCGGAAGGATCCCCTGTCGGAGCAGCAGGGCAGGGTCCCGCACCTGAACGTGCACACTCTCCACCTCCATGCTTGGTCATTGAGCGGCGACAGTTGAACACTTTTGACCTCCTTCCGGAGGTCCTGGATATCATCCTTGCAGCCAGATCTCCCTCTACCAAATCTGTTAACGCCTGCAGTTAGAACACGTTTGTGGCCTGGTGTGCAATAGGGCAGGTCGACCCATTTCATACCAAACTGTCCAAGGTTTTGTTGTTCCTGTTGCCGCTAGCCCATCAAGACTTTGCTTTGGGCACTGTTGAACTGCACCTGTCCCTATTTCGGTGTTTGTTTGCTGGACCAGCCTTCTTTGTTTAAATCACCCCTCATGATGCATTTTCCTTAAAGGGCTCCAACATTTGTATCCCCCTTCACCCTTCTTTATGGCCCTGTGGGACTTAAATTTAGTTTACTACTTTATCATGTGTTCTCCATTCGAACCTATTCATAGCGGTCATCTTGGTTGCTCACTCTTAAGACAGTCTTCTTGGTTGCTATGACATCAGCACGAAGGGTGAGCGAGCTACAGACCCTCTCCGTAAACCCTCAATACTAATTCCCACCAAGATGAGCTGGTTCTTCAGTCTTGTGCATCCTGTCTGCCAACGGTAGTAACTCTCTTTCATGTAGGACAAGCCATCACTCTTCCGTTGTTTTTTGCTCCACCTTGCCCCTCTAAGGAGGAGGCAAGGCTTCAATGGCTGAATCCAAAGAGGGGTCTCAACTTCTACATCAGTCGTTCCACACAATACCGAGTGGACGATCAGCTCTTTATTGGTTTGACAAACTAATGAAAGAAAAAGCGGTGAAGAAGAGAACCATTTCTCGCTGGCTCCTACTCTGAATCATGATCTGCTAAGCATTAGCGAAGACGCAGCCTCCTGAAGGCTTGAGGGTTCGTTCCAACAAAGCTAAGGCAACTCCTTTTATATTGGCTTGCGCAGTGCCTGTCCTGGATATGTCAGGCGGTTACGTGGGCGTCACTTCTTATGTTTACAAAGCCCTACTCTGGAATGCCAGGTTCTTCAGACAGTCACTTTACCTTTTTGATTCTGCTTGGCTTTTTGGATTGAGCCAGTTCACGGACCCACATCCTCAGAGGTACTGCTCTGATAGCTATTCAAAGTTAATGCATCTGCGATTAGAAATCTCTATCAGAAGAGCAAGTTACTTACCTTTGGTAACCCCTTTTCTGGTAGAGGCTCTATGCAACCGCAGATTCCTAACCGACCCTCCCATTCTTCCCCTTCCGTGAATTGGACTCCTTCTCCTGAAAAGATCCCATATACAAATCAGCATACTAGACACAAACAATTTGATTTTGGCTTTGTGTCTGCGGAAGAGTTGGTGGCTCCTATATTGGCTTGCGCATGTCACATCCGGCACGGTCGACAGAGTTGCAGGTGGCAACTCACAGTGCGCACGGGTAATCCTTCAAAGTTTTCCAAATCCAGTCGGCCGCCTACAGAATAATCCAAGGTGAGGAATGTGTGGTTAGATGGTCTCTACCTGAAAAGCCATTACCGAAGGTAAGTAACTTGTTTGTTATGTTTGAAATGAATTGTCATTCCTACATCAGTTATGCCCCTGTTTCTGTTTACATAGTACTGCACTGCAGGCTCTATTTCAGTTACATCAGTTATATCTTTTGCATTATTTCCCTTCATATGACTGATGTTTTTGTTAATTCACCATCGCCACCGCTTTTCCTGCTGGAGTCAGTCTACAACCCTTAATTTTAAGACCACTCTATAAATAGTGCATTTTAGAATGCGTTTTCATATGAAGCCTTCTAAATAAAATGTTGAAGAGTGTAGCTGTTTTGTTTTGCCATTTCTTTTCCTTCAGTTGGAAAGACCAGAAAGGTTTTTGCTTTCTAAATATTTAATGTTACTTAACTGGGAATAGTAATAAAATGAAGGCTTGTTTATATGTTGTTAATACCATCCGGTACATCTAGAAGTACTTAAAAATTAAGGCATTATGCCTCAATATACATTTACCTATTAGTTTTCTCATTAGAGCTTCATGAATCTGAAAGAGACACGTTAGTGATAGATTCCTTACCTTAGAATATCCCCAGGCGTCAGGCTGGATCCGGAAAGTTTTGCGTAGCAGTACCCTTGCGCGTCGGTAGGCGGCGTCGTGCGCGTCCGTCGTCGGCGTCGTGATCGCCGGGATGACGTCGCGGGCAGTACTTAGACGCCGCCCCTGCGCGCTGACGTCAGTTCTTCTTTTCCGCGCCAGCAAGCGCAGATCCGGGAAGAGCAGTGCCCTGGTCAATTTTTGACCATACTTTTTGGTGATTTTTTCACTGTTTTTTCCATCTTTAAGGTGTCGTAGGGATGCCCGGCTTCAAGCGATGCGGCGCCTGTGCGCGGATGATGTCCGTCACCGACCCGCATTGGGAGTGTCTCTTCTGCCTCGGCCGAGGCCACGACACCGAGTCTTGTCCCGAATGCCAGGCCCTCAACCCGAAAGCTTTGCGAGAGCGGTCTCGAAAGCTCCTCGAGGCCCGGCATTCGGCTCCACGGAGGCCCCGGTCGCGTGAGAGGTCCAGGGGTCGCTCGCGGAGTGCACACCGGTCGTCGGCGTCGAAGTCTTCTTCGTCCGGTAAGTCTAAGCACAAGAAGTCCAAGAAGCATCGTCGCTCTCGGACTTCGCCTCGCCGGTCTCGCGACTCGGCTGAGGCCCCTCCCGGCCCCCGCGGCCCCGGACTTGCCTGTGGAGTCGCCCCCGTCCTACCCGCCCTTCCCGGGTTCGGGGGCGGATCCGGCCAAGGTACAGGAGTTCCTGTCGGCCATGGCCCGCCTCTTCGGGCCTTCAGGCCCCTCCGGTGCGCCTTCGGGCCCCGCGGGCCCTGATGGGGTTGCTCCGGCGTCGCCGGCGGCTCCGGCCCCGGCGTCGCCCGGGACTCCAGCCTCGATCCCGGCTCCGGCTTCGGCCCCGGCCTCGATCCCGGCTCCACAACCCCCATCGACGCCGGTCGACCTCACGACACCTCCGCCGGCGCCGATGTCTCCGGTGCCGTTCTCGACGCCGCCCTGGGCTCCGGGCGGCGTCGTCCCCCAGTTCCTTCCGGCTCCGGACATGGACCCGGAGCGACGTCGCTCGACGCCGGCTCCGGCGCCGATGGGCCCTTGGGTCCCAAATGTCCCTCCTCCTCCTTATTTTGAACCAGAGGAGGACCAGGAGGACTGGGAGGGGTCTGATGACCCTCTGACTCGCAACTGTCAGTATGATGAGGACTGGACAGAGAGTCTAGGGGAGGCCAGTGGTCTGGATACTTCTCCTGACACTGGCATGCTGTCTCCTCCCGTGGCTACGGAGGAGGGGGCCAATTTTGGTACGGTGTTGCGTAGGGCTGCTGGGGCCTTACGTCTCCAGCTCCCTACTTTGACGGTCAAGCCTAACATCTTGACAGAGGTGCTTCAGCCGGCAGCCTCCTCTACGGAGACTGTGCTGCCGTTTAACGACGCCCTCACAGACGTTCTTTTGGGCGCCTGGTCCAAGCCCAACACAGGGGCTCCTGTGGATCGGAACGTGTCACGACGCCATCGCCCAGCTCCGGGCGACCCCCTGTTTCTTTCTGTCCACCCCACTCCTGAGAGCTTGGTTGTCCAAGCCTCCGCTTCCCAAACCGCCTTCCCTACCGCTCCTCCGGATAGGGAATCCAAACGCCTGGATCAGTTTGGGAAGAAAGGTTTTTCTTCCTCCAGTGCTGGCTTGCGGTCCGTTAACACCGCTTGTCTTTTGGGCCGCTATACCCACTCTCTGTGGGATTCGGTGGCGGATGTTTTGCCCCAGTGCCCTGAGGAGGTCCAGGCACTGCTTTCCCGCGCCATTGCGGAAGGAAGGGATGCGGCCAAATACACTATCCGTTGTGGCCTTGACACCGCCGACTCGCTGGGCAGGTCGATTGCAACGACGGTGGCGCTCCGCCGCCACGCCTGGCTGAGAACCACTGGTTTTTCAGGGGATGTCCAGAATACTCTCATGGACATGCCCTTTGATGGAGTCGGTCTTTTTGGGTCCAAAGCAGACCATGCGTTGGAGCGCTTTAAGGACTCACGGGCTACTGCCAAGTCCCTGGGCCTTTCTGCTACACGCCCTCCGCTGCCTTCTGCTTTTCGCCCCTATCGTGGCCACGGTAGGGCGCCCCTTCACGTCAGCAGCCCAGCCACCGGCCCGCGCAGCAGGCGTCTTCGCGTGGCCGAGGACGTGGATTCCGCCGTGGCGGATCGGGCAACCAGCGTGCGGGTCAGGCCACCACCTCCAACCCGTCCGCGGCCTCCAAGCCCTCCTAGTCCCTCCTTTCAGGTGCACGGCACGCCAGTAGGGGCAGGGTCCGCCATCACCTTCCCCACTGGCGCACCATCACCTCGGACAGGTGGGTCTTGGACATTGTCCGAAGGGGCTACTCCCTCCCCTTCGAGACCACCCCCAGCCATGCCACCTCAACTCCACCGCATGTCAGGGGATCACTTGGTGCTTCTACAGAAGGAAGTCACGGCCCTCTTGACCAAGAGGGCCATCGAGCATGTTCCGACCCCAGAAGTAGGGCGTGGTTGCTACTCCCACTACTTTCTGGTGCCCAAAAAGGACAAGGAGGACATGCGTCCTATCTTGGACCTCCGGAACGTCAATCGCTTCCTCCGGAAGGAGAAGTTCAAGATGCTCACCCTAGCTCAGGTCTTGACTGCCCTCGACCCTGGAGACTGGTTGGTAGCGTTGGACTTGCAGGACGCATATTTCCACATCTCCGTCCTGCCGGCCCACCGGCGTTACCTTCGGTTCACGGTAGGCCACGAGCATTTTCAGTTCACCGTGCTCCCCTTTGGCCTTACAAGTGCCCCTCGGGTGTTCACGAAAGTGATGGCGGTGGTCGCGGCTCATCTGCGCCGGGCAGGGGTTTCAGTCTTCCCCTACCTCGACGACTGGCTGCTGAAGGCGGGCTCGTCCCAGGCAGTCGTCTCCCACCTCCAGACTACGGCCGAACTCCTGCACTCGCTGGGGTTCTCCATCAATGTGCCGAAGTCGCATCTGATTCCTTCTCCACAGCTCCTTTTCATCGGAGCAGTTCTGGACACGACGCAGTTTCGGGCCTATCCTCCCGAACGGCGAGTCCGGGATATTCAGGCTATGATTCCGATCTTTCGGCCTTTATCCTGGGTTTCGGTAAGGATGACCCTGAGGCTGCTGGGCCTCATGGCCTCCTGCATCCTGCTGGTCAATCATGCCAGATGGCATATGCGGGCTCTGCAGTGGGACCTGAAGTTCCAGTGGGCGCAGCACCAGGGCAACCTGTCCGATCACGTCCAGATCTCGGAGGGGACTGCAAAACAGTTGCAGTGGTGGCTCTCGAACCGGCAATGGGTCATGGGCAGATCCTCTCCCTTCCCCAGCCAGAGCATACAGTTGTGACGGACGCGTCCCTTCTGGGATGGGGCGGTCACTTGGGAGAGGCGGAGATCAGAGGCCTCTGGTCTCCGGCGGAGTCCCGGCTCCATATCAACCTTCTGGAGCTCCGGGCGATCCGGCTTGCACTCAAGGCATTCCTTCCTCTGTCAAAGGGAAGGTAGTGCAGGTGTTCACAGACAACACCACCGCCATGTGGTACTGCAACAAACAGGGCGGGGTGGGGTCTTGGACCCTTTGTCAGGAGGCTCAGCGCCTCTGGACATGGCTGGAACATCAGGGCATGTTCCTGATGGTTCAACACCTGGCAGGTTCTCTGAACGCCAGGGCGGACGAACTCAGCCGCAGGTGCATGATGGATCACGAATGGCGTCTTCACTCGGAAGTGGCGCAAGGACTCTTTCTACAGTGGGGAGAGCCTTGGTTAGATCTATTCGCCACCGAAGAGAACGCGCAATGTCATCAGTTCTGCGCGTTGGAATTTCCAAGGCGGCACTCGCTCGGCGACGCTTTTCGTCGCGAGTGGAGTTGCGGTCTGTTGTACGCCTTTCCGCCTATACCACTTCTACCCAGAGTGTTGAAGAAGATTCGGCACGACCGGGCCCAAGTCATTCTTGTGGCTCCGGACTGGGCTCGAAGAGTTTGGTATCCCGAGCTACTCAATATGAGCATAGATCCCCCGATCCGTCTGCCTCTTCGGGAGGATCTTCTGTCGCAGCAGCAGGGGACGGTCCTCCACCCGAACCTGTCCAGTCTACACCTGCTTGCGTGGAGATTGAGCGGCGGCAGTTGATTCCTTTCGACTTGCCTCCCGAAGTTTGTGATGTGATTCTGGCAGCCAGGCGTCCCTCCACTAAGGTGGTATACGCCTGCAGGTGGAACAAATTTGTGGCATGGTGCACAGCAAAGGCTGTGGATCCCCTTTCTGCCCCTCTTTCTGAGGTCCTTCTGTTCCTTCTCTCTCTGGCCCAACAGGGTTCTGCCCTGGGTACCATCAAGGGTTATCTTTGTGCTATCTCGGCCTTCCTCAGGCTCCCTGATCAGCCCTCCCTTTTCAAGTCCCCTGTTGTTAACAGGTTCTTAAAAGGCATTACTCACCTCTTCCCTCCTGTTCCGTTTGTAATGCCTCAGTGGGACTTGAACTTGGTTCTTACCTTTTTAATGTGCGCTCCCTTTGAGCCTCTGCATAACTGTCCTCTTCGTCTTCTGACTCTAAAGGCAGCCTTTCTGGTGGCCATCACCTCCGCTCGGCGGGTGAGTGAGCTCCAGGCTCTTTCTTGCAAACCTCCCTTTCTGTCTGTTCATCCAGACAAGGTTGTTCTTCGGACGCGTCCGTCCTTCTTGCCAAAGGTGGTTACTGCTTTCCACATTGGGCAGACCATCACTTTGCCCACCTTCTTTCCGCCTCCGCATCCTTCCAGAGAGGAAGAGAGGCTCCACCGTCTGGACCCAAAACGTGCGCTCTCCTTCTATATCGACCGCACAAAACACTTCCGGGTGGATGACCAGCTCTTTGTTGGCTACGTGGGCGCCAAAAAGGTCGGGCGGTGCACAAGAGGACCATCTCCCGCTGGGTTACCTTGTGCATCAAGACCTGCTATTCTTTGGCTAAGAAGGAGCCTCCTGTTGGGCTGCGTGCCCATTCCACCAGGGCAACGGCTGCTACCACGGCCTTGGGCCGCGGTGTTCCGCTGCCGGTTATCTGTCAGGCAGCTACGTGGGCCTCGCTGCACACGTTTACTAAGCATTACTGCCTTGACAGTCAGGTCCGGAGGGACGGCTTCTTTGGCCGTTCTGTCCTCCAGGACTTCCTTGTCTGATCTTTGTTCGCAGACCCACCACCGGGGTTGGTATTGCTGGGGTATCTATTCTAAGGTAAGGAATCTATCACTAACGTGTCTCTTTCAGATGCACAAGTTACTAACTTGTGTAACGATATATCTGTAAGAGACAGTAGTTAGTGATAGATTCCATACCGCCCACCCATCCTCCCCGTTCTGCGAACTGATTTCTAGGGTTAAGGACATCCCTTTCAGGGCCCTAGTATTTTTCAGACACCTGTGTCAGCTTCTTGCATGGCTCTGCGTTCCTGGCGCGGAAAGTCGTGTACAGAACTGACGTCAGCGCGCAGGGGCGGCGTCTAAGTACTGCCCGCGACGTCATCCCGGCGATCACGACGCCGACGACGGACGCGGAGCCGCACGACGCCGCCTACCGACGCGCAAGGGTACTGCTACGCAAAACTTTCCGGATCCAGCCTGACGCCTGGGGATATTCTAAGGTAAGGAATCTATCACTAACTACTGTCTCTTACAGATATATCGTTACACAAGTTAGTAACTTGTGCATTAAGTACATTTTCTTTAGTTAACTTGGGGCACCTGTTACTCTGGTCTGAGTGATTGCCTGCACTAATTGTTGATCTTTTTCTTCCCTTTTTTCTGTGACCTGCTCACGTTCTTGCTTAGCAAATGGAAATTCTTGCAGTAAGTGATGGCTCTTGATTTACAGAATGCATACTTGTGTTGGATCAAAACTGATCTTCATCCATCCTTCATTCCTTCTTTAACATAGCTTTGTCTAATCTTAGACCGCTGTGAAGGCAGTGATTGCTATCAATGCATCACCTTAACCCATAAACTGGCCTACCTGAATCCTGTAACTCTTAACCACTGGTGGTCATTGATTATTATGGAACATTTTCAAAATTGCACTGTTTTGCTTGGCAAAATGTCCATAGTCCATATTCAGGATGTTGTATCTACTTGCGTTAAATAATATTAACTTCACTGACTTCTACAAGAAATTAACGGGTTTGTAGTAAAGCAGATTATACTTCCCCCCAATTTTTAGTGCACTTCTGCCTTCTTTATCACAGTTAGAAAATAACTGACACCAGTATATGTAGTATAATATAAGAGTGAGAAAATGTATATGTTAATGTAAGTTATTTATTTCCTTTTTGATTTAGAGATAGCATTAAGAACCACGGTGAGGAATAGTCCCTCCATCCTTATATTTTCTAATACTAGGTTGCTGTGTGTTTTGTTACCTTTTTTAAAGAGTATGTTAATAATTTGCCAGATAGTACAACATTTTCCAGTTTCTGCAGATTTCTCACTTTTGAATATCCCAGGCTCCAAACTGGATCCATAAACGTCTGACATAGCTATTTGGCACAGTAGGCAGCACTGGCTCAGAACAGACATTGGAAATGGGGTCATGGTGATGTTACTGGAGCCTTATAGCATCCCCGAGGCACACTGATGTCCGTTCTGGTTTTCAACACCTTTCAACGTGGTTCCAGATCTTTGCATCTCCAAGGTGAATAAATTATTTTTGGTGCACTGCTAGGCACATGGTCTCATCAAAGAAGTCCAGTATTAAGCCTTGCTGCAGGTGTGATGGACAAATGTCTACCACAGAACCACACAATGACTGTCTATGGTGTCTAGGTTCGAGCCACAATTCGTCGTCTGGCCTCAGCATGAACCCTAGGGCCATCAAAGAGCAGGAGGCCAAGCTTTTCAAGGCACTAGAGATGATCATAGACTCTAGGTCGTAAACGAGAATGAGATCTAGGTCACCTTCTTGTTATTCTCCATCATCCATGTCTGTGACGGAAAAGAGGAAACGTCATAAGAAGAAAAAGTATTCCTCTTCACCCAGGAGGTTAAAATCCAAGGGCGTGTCACCTCCTCTAACCTCACTCTCTGGCCCCTCCTTTACAGAGTTGGAATTAGTAGCCTTGTCCACTTATGCTTCTCCGGTGCCACCAGACCGGGCTTCAACGCCTCCACGTCTCCCTCCAGGACAGATACCAGTGCTGGCATACCAGGAATTCACGCCGCTAGGAACAAATCCGGCCTTCATTCTCTAGCCTATGCTGGACATGTTCAGGGGAGCAGCAGTCCCCTCTGCTGCACCTGTCAGCTCTATGAGACCCATTGATGCGCCACTCAGAGCCCTGTCTTCAGCACCGCATGTGTTCCTGCCAGCTCCACCTGGCTTCAGCTCTCTTCCAGGTCCCTTATCAGAGCCGCCTGCACTGGCTCTAAACACAAAGTCGGCAGCACCATCTATGGCGTCCCTGGGTCCTTTGCCCCTGCTTCCAACCCAGCCTCTTCATGGACAGCTCTTACACCCTAGGAGGAGGATGAGATCTAGAAGAGAGGTTGAGCGCCTCTTAGAGGCAGAACAGTTCCATTGATATTGAGCTAGTGCCCACAGGACACTATACATGTTCTCTTTAGATCGGCCTCGGACCCACAGTCCCCAGATGGTCAAGGAGATGCTGATGATCCTGACCCCTTACCCTTCTCTAAAACTTCGGATCTGCTGACTCTTCAGAACACCAGTGGACTTAGTTACATTTCTTGAAATTGAGATTGAACCAGCCCCTGGTCCAATGCCGACGGAGATGGCTTCTTATACAGTGATTAAGAAAGCAGTGAAGTAAAGAAAAAAGTTCAGGGTGGACTGCTTGAATTAATCTCAGCCATAGGTGATTGCTTGGGCTGTGTGAGCAAACCGGCTTTTTGAAGGTTCACCCACGTTTATTGCCCTCATTTTGACTGAGACGCTGGTGTAATGGCTCTGAAATGCCCGGGCCCTGCTAATCAGGACTCATGCATGTGCTCTGACACCTAAAAAGGTACATGTTTAATTGGCATACCCCAATTGGCATAACATAACTTACCTGCAAGTCCCTCGTATATGGTACCAGGGGTACATAGGGCCTGTAGGTTTACCTTTACCTAAGGGCCTTATGCACTGCAGCAACAGGTGTGCCACTACAAGTGTGACAAAGCAAATGCACAACTCCTAGGCTTTCTTTGCTGGCTGGCAGAGCAGTTTTAAATTACTAACTCGACTTTGCCATTTTAAGCCAATGGCAAAGCCCAAGTCTTCCTTTTTAATATTTGCAAGTCACCCCTAAAGCAGTCCTAAGCTCCGGTAGGGTGCATTATAATGAAAGGTTGGACATGTAGTTTTAGTTTTTAAGGTTCTAACAGGAAAAAACACGTTTTTTCTGTTGAAAGGCTAGTAGCTCTACTGGCAAGTACAGAGTTACAGGATGACATCTCAGACCTGTTAATTGAACTACCTTCGAGGTATCAAAAGAATCTTTGCATAAAAATCCGATTTAATGGTTAAATCTAATTTAATGTCACTGATGGGCAAAGTGCAACTTTAGTAAGTTACCACTTTGTGCCCAAGGTGTTCAGTGCCCGTTTACGGTTGCACACAAAGGACTGCCCTCAAGACAGACTTCTGGTCTCCTGAGGAGAAGTGCAAACAACTCTCAGGAAAGCCTACAAAGGGTCTGCCGGGGGAGGAGGTGTTATCTCCTGGCAGGAAAAGACACATTGGGTGTGACCCCCAAAGGCGAGCTCAATAGGCAAATGGCAAGCACACACGAGAGGGGCTACTCCTTTGTCTAGGTAGACAGAAGGGCATCAGGGACAGCAAAGGGAAAACACTGGTCAGACCTGTTTTCCCGTGGACTTGTGGCCAGGAGCTAGCCACACCCCTAGAGTTGGCTACCAAGCTCCACACACCTAGAAAGGAGTTCAGCCATCTTGGGAGTGAGCAGAGTAGAGCACTCAGGGATAGCTTAATGCTACACTTCACAGGAAGTTGTCATTAGGCTGGAGATATCCAAGTAGCCCATCGGCTAGTGTCTACCACCCCCCCTAAAGGTACTTTCTAGGTATAAAAAAAGCACCCCTGGCCCCCAGAACTCAGATCTCCGATCTAGGAGAGATGAGGACCGAAGAAGGATTACACTGCTGTCCATGGACCTGGCATAGACCAGGCTGCACGGATGTGGACTGCACTTGCTGCTTCTTGGGCTAGTGAAGATAGAACTGTGCCTTTGGTTTCCTGCTCGTGAAGAAGTCGTCCTCCGAGCCCAGCCAGAAGCAGACACTCCATGAGTCAGTTGGCTGTCTTCCTGTTTGCAGCACAGGACCACAAAAGCTGAGGGAAATGGTATCCCAGGTCACAGAATCATTGCTCCTCGCCGCAGTGCAGTCTGGGAGACAAAGTCCAGAAGCTCAAAAGTAGCACCCGAGTCTACTGGACCCTGGAGAGCCATCGGAGTGTCGTTTTGGCTCCCAGAAGGAGAGCTATCACCAGAAAAAGGGAACCACTGGTTTGGCTTTGACCAGAGACCGGTAGTCCAGTGGCGACTGGACTTTTGCTGGACCAAAGAGAAACGTTGAGGGATATTGCACTTGTGGCTAAAGTCTCCCACCAGGACTGTGACTCTAGGAAGTCCAACAGCAACCGCACCGCATCCTTCAACTTCTTCAGCATTATGTATCCCTTGCATCTGAAAGAGACCGTTAGTGACAGATTCCTTACCTTAGAATATCCCCAGGCGTCAGACTGGATCCGGAAAGTTTTTGCGTAGCAGTACCCTTGCGCGTCGGTAGGCGGCGTCGTGCGGCTCCGCGTCCGTCGGCGGCGTCGGGACCGCCGGGATGACGTCGCGGGCAGTACTTAGACGCCGCCCCTGCGCGCTGACGTCACTTCTTCTTTTTTCCGCGCCAGTAAGCGCAGATCCGGGAAGAGCAGTGCCCTAGTCAATTTTTGACTAAATTTTTGGTGATTTTTTCACGGTTTCTTTTCGAGTCATCTCGACTCCTAGGTGTCGGTAGGGATGCCCGGCTTCAAGCCATGCGACGTCTGTGGTCGCATGATGTCGATCACAGACCCGCACTTAGAGTGTCTCTACTGTCTCGGCCGAGACCACGACACGAAGTCGTGCCCCGACTGCCGGGCCTTACACCCGAAGGCTTTGCGAGAGCGGTCTCGAAAGCTCCTCGAGGTCCGGCAGTCGGCTCCGCGCCGCACCAAGCCCCGGTCCCGTGAGAGGTCGAGGGGGCGGTCGCGGAGCCCCCGCCGGTCGTCGGAGTCCAAGTCTTCGAACTCCTCGGGTAAGTCGAAGCACAAAAAGTCTAAGAAGCATCATCGCTCTAAGACTTCGCCTCGCCGGTCTCGCGACTCAGCTGAGGCCCCTGTCGGCACCGTCCCCGCGGCCCCGGACGTGCCTGTGGAGCCGCCCCCGCAATACCCGTCCTTTCCGGGTTCGGGGGCGACTCCGGCCGAAATACAGGAATTCCTGTCGGCCATGGCCCGCCTCTTCGGGCCTTCAGGCCCCTCCGGTGCACCTTCGGGCCCCGCGGGCCCTGATGGGGTTGCCCCGGCGCCGCCGTCGACTCCGGTCCCGGCGCCGCCTGTCCCACCAGCCTTCATCCCGGTCTCGGCTCCGGCCCCGGCCTCGATCCCGGCTCCGGTGGTACCGCAACCCCCATCGACGCCGGTTGACCTAACTACGCCTCCGCCGATGTCCCCGGTGCCGATCCTGACGCCGTCCGGGGCTCCGGACAGCGTCGTTCCCCGGTTCTCTCCGGCTCCGGACATGGAGCCGGACCGACGTCGCTCGACGCCGGCTCTGGCGCCGATGAGACCTTGGGTCCCAAATGTCCCTCCTCCTCCATATTTTGAACAAGAGGAGGACCAGGAGAGCTGGGAGGGGTCTGAGGACCCTCTCACACAACAGTGTGAGTATGATCCGGACTGGGCTGAGGAACTTGGGGATGCCAGTGGTCTAGACACCTCCCCTGACACTGGCATGCTGTCTCCTCCCGTGGCTATGGAGGAGGGTGCTAATTTTGCAACGGTGTTGCGTAGAGCAGCTGGAGCCTTACATCTCCAGTTGCCTACTGTGGCCGTCAGGACTAACCTCCTGACAGAAGTGCTTCAGCCGGCGGCTTCCTCTTCGGAGACTGTGCTGCCGTTTAATGATGCACTCACTGACGTTCTTTTGGGTGCCTGGTCCAAACCCACCACAGGGGCTCCTGTGGATAGGAACGTGGCCCGACGCCATCGCCCTGCTCCGGGCGACCCCTTGTTTCTCTCCCAACATCCCACCCCCGAGAGCTTGGTTGTCCAAGCCTCTGCCTCCCAAACCGCCTTCCCTACCGCCCCTCCGGATAGGGAATCCAAACGCCTGGACCAATTTGGGAAGAAGGCTTTTTCTTCCTCCAGTGCTGGCTTGCGGTCAGTCAACACCGCTTGCCTTTTGGGCCGATATACCCACTCCCTGTGGGATTCGGTGGCGGCTGTTTTGCTGCAGTGTTCTGAGGAGGTCCAGACACTGCTTACCCGCGCCATTGCGGAAGGGCGAGATGCGGCTAAATACACCATCCGTTGTGGCCTTGATACCGCCGACTCGCTGGGCAGATCGCTTGCGACGACAGTGGCGATACGTCGCCACGCCTGTCTGAGAACAACTGGTTTCTCGGGTGATGTCCAGAATACACTCATGGACATGCCCTTTGATGGAGTCAGTCTTTTTGGTTCAAAGGCAGACCATGCGCTGGAGCGGTTTAAGGACTCACGGGCTACTGCCAAGTCCCTGGGCCTTTCTATTGTACGCCCTCCGCTCACCTCTGCTTTTCGCCCCTTTCGTGGCCACGGAAGGGGCGCCCAGTCACGTCCGCTGCCCAGCCACCGGCCCGCGCAGCAAGCGTCTTCGCGTGGCCGAGGACGTGGCTCCCACCGTGGCGGGTCAGGCAACCAGCGTGCGGGTCAGGCCACCAACCCCGCCCCGTCCGCGGCCTCCAAGCCCTCCTAGTCCTTCCTTTCAGGTGCACAGCACGCCAGTAGGGGGCAGGGTCCGCCATCACCTTCACCACTGGCGTGCCATCACCTCGGACAAGTGGGTCTTGGACATTGTCCGAAGGGGCTAATCCCTCCCCTTCGAGACCATCCCCCCAGCCATGCCACCTCAATTCCACCGCATGTCAGGGGATCACTTGGTGCTTCTTCAGAAGGAAGTTGCGGCCCTCTTGGCCAAGAGGGCCATCGAGCGCGTTTCTACCCCAGAAGTAGGACGTGGTTGCTACTCCCACTACTTTTTGGTGCCCAAAAGGACAAGGAGGACATGCGTCCTATCTTGGACCTCCGGAACGTCAATCGCTTCCTCCGGAAGGAGAAGTTCAAGATGCTCACCTTAGCTCAGGTCTTGACTGCCCTCGACCCTGGAGACTGGATGGTAGCGTTGGACTTGCAGGACGCTTATTTCCACATCCCCGTCCTGCCGGCCCACCGGCGTTACCTGCGGTTCATGGTGGGCCTCGAGCATTTTCAATTCACCGTGCTCCCCTTGGCCTTACAAGTGCCCCTCGGTTGTTCACGAAAGTGATGGCGGTGGTCGCAGCTCATCTGCGCCGGGCAGGGGTTCCAGTCTTCCCCTACCTCGACGACTGGCTGCTGAAGGCGGGCTCGTCCCAGGCAGTCGTCTCCCACCTCCAGACTACGGCCGAACTCCTGCACTCGCTGGGGTTCTCCATCAATGTGCCGAAGTCGCACCTGATTCCTTCTCCACAGCTCCTTTTCATCGGAGCAGTTCTGGACACAACGCAGTTTCGGGCCTATCCTCCCGAACGGCGAGTCCGGGATATTCAGGCTATGATTCCGATCTTTCAGCCTCTATCCTGGGTTTCGGTACGGATGACCCTGAGGCTGCTGGGCCTCATGGCCTCCTGCATCCTGCTGGTCGATCATGCCAGATGGCATATGCGGGCTCTGCAGTGGGACCTGAAGTTCCAGTGGGCGCAGCACCAGGGCAACCTGTCCGATCACGTCCAGATCTCGGAGGGGACTGCAAAACAGTTGCAGTGGTGGCTCTCGAACCGGCAATGGGTCAGGGGCAGATCCCTCTCCCTTCCCCAGCCAGAGCACACAGTCGTGACGGACGCGTCCCTTCTGGGATGGGGCGGTCACATGGGAGAGGCGGAGATCAGAGGCCTCTGGTCTCCGGCGGAGTCCGGGCTCCATATCAACCTTCTGGAGCTCCGGGCGATCCGACTTGCACTCAAGGCATTCCTTCCCTCTGTCAAGGGGAAGGTAGTGCAGGTGTTCACAGACAACACCACCGCCATGTGGTACTGCAACAAACAGGGCGGGGCGGGGTCATGGACCCTATGTCAGGAGGCTCTGCGCCTCTGGACATTGCTGGAACATCAGGACATTTTCCTGATGGTTCAACACCTGGCAGGTTCCCTGAACGCCAGGGCGGACGAACTCAGCCGCAGGTGCATGATGGATCACGAATGGCGTCTTCACTCGGAGGTGGCGCAAGGTCTCTTTCAGCAGTGGGGAGAGCCTTGGTTAGATCTGTTCGCCACAGAAGAGAACGCGCAATGTCAGCAGTTCTGCGCGTTGGAATTTCCAAGGCGGCACTCGCTCGGCGATGCTTTTCGTCGTGAGTAGAGTTGCGGTCTGTTGTACGCCTTTCCGCCTATACCACTTCTACCCAGAGTGTTGAAGAAGATTCGGCGCGACCGGGCCCAAGTCATCCTTGTGGCTCCGGACTGGGCTCGAAGAGTTTGGTATCCCGAGCTACTCAGTATGAGCGTCGATCCCCCGATCCGTCTGCCTCTTCGGGAGGATCTTCTGTCGCAGCAGCAGGGGACGGTCCTCCACCCGAACCTGTCCAGTCTCCACCTGCTTGCGTGGAGATTGAGCGGCGGCAGTTGATTCCTTTCGACTTGCCTCCCGAAGTTTGTGATGTGATTCTGGCAGCCAGGCGTCCCTCCACTAAGGTGGTATACGCCTGCAGGTGGAACAAGTTTGTGGCATGGTGCACAGCAAAGGCTGTGAATCCCCTCTCTGCCCCTCTTTCTGGGGTTCTTTTGTTCCTTCTTTCTCTGGCCCAACAGGGTTCTGCCCTGGGTACCATCAAGGGCTATCTTTGTGCAATCTCGGCCTTTCTCAGGCTTCCTGATCAGCCCTCTCTTTTTAAGTCCCCTGTTGTTAACAGGTTTCTTAAAGGCATTACACACCTCTTTCCTCCTGTTCCGTTTATAATGCCTCAGTGGGACTTAAATTTGGTTCTTACCTTCTTAATGTGCGCTCCTTTTGAGCCTCTGCATAACTGTCCTCTTCGTCTTCTGACTCTGAAGACAGCCTTTCTGGTGGCCATCACCTCCGCTCGGCGGGTGAGTGAGCTCCATGTTCTTTCATGCAAACCCCCCTTTCTGTCTGTTCATCCAGACAAGGTTGTTCTTCGGACGCGTCCGTCCTTCTTGCCAAAGGTGGTTACTGCCTTCCACATTGGGCAGACCATCACTTTGCCTACTTTCTTTCCACCTCCGCATCCTTCCAGAGAGGAAGAGAGGCTCCACCGTCTGGACCCAAAACGTGCGCTTGCCTTTTAAATCAACCGCACACAACAGTTCCGGGTGGATGACCAGCTCTTTGTTGGCTACGTGGGCGCCAAAAAAGGTCGGGCGGTACACAAGAGGACCATCTCCCGCTGGGTCATCTTGTGTATCAAAGCCTGCTATTCTTTGGCTAAGAAGGAGCCTCCTGTTGGGCTGCGTGCCCATTCCACCAGGGCAACGGCTGCTACCACGGCCTTAGGCCGCGGTGTTCCGCTGCAGGATATATGTCAGGCAGCTACGTGGGCCTCGCTGCACACGTTTACCAAACATTACTGCCTTGACAGCCAGGTCCGGAGGGACGGCTTCTTTGGCCGTTCTGTCCTCCGGGACTTCCTTGTCTGAATCTGTTCGCAGATCTACCACCGGGGTTGGTATTGCTGGGGTATCTATTCTAAGGTAAGGAATCTGTCACTAACGTGTCTCTTTCAGATGCACAAGTTACTAACTTGTGTATCTGAAAGAGACACGTTAGTGATAGATTCCTTACCTTAGAATATCCCCAGGCGTCAGGCTGGATCCGGAAAGTTTTGCGTAGCAGTACCCTTGCGCGTCGGTAGGCGGCGTCGTGCGGCTCCGCGTCCGTCGTCGGCGTCGTGATCGCCGGGATGACGTCGCGGGCAGCACTTAGGCGCCGCCCTGCGCGCTGACGTCAGTTCTTCTTTTTCCGCGCCAGCAAGCGCAGATCCGGGAAGAGCAGTGCCCTGGTCAATTTTTGACCATACTTTTTGGTGATTTTTTCACTGGTTTTTCCAACTTTAAGGTGTCGTAGGGATGCCCGGCTTCAAGCGATGCGGCGCCTGTGCTCGGATGATGTCCGTCACCGACCCGCATTGGGAGTGTCTCTTCTGCCTCGGCCGAGGCCACGACACCGAGTCTTGTCCCGAATGCCAGGCCCTCAACCCGAAAGCTTTGCGAGAGCGGTCTCGAAAGCTCCTCGAGGCCCGGCATTCGGCTCCGCGGAAGCCCCGGTCGCGTGAGAGGTCCAGGGGTCGCTCGCGGAGTGCACACCGGTCGTCGACTTCTTCGTCCGGTAAGTCTAAGCACAAGAAGTCCAAAAGCATCGTCGCTCTCGGACTTCGCCTCGCCGGTCTCGCGACTCGGCTGAGGCCCCTCCCGGCACCGTCCCCGCCCCGCGGCCCCGGACTTGCCTGTGGAGTCGCCCCCGTCATACCCGCCCTTCCCGGGTTCGGGGGCGGATCCGGCCAAGGTACAGGAGTTCCTGTCGGCCATGGCCCGCCTCTTCGGGCCTTCAGGCCCCTCCGGTGCGCCTTCGGGCCCCGCGGGCCCTGATGGGGTTGCTCCGGCGCCGCCGGCGGCTCCGGCCCCGGCGTCGCCCGAGCCTCCGGCCTCGATCCCGGCTCCGGCTTCGGCCCCGGCCTCGATCCCGGCTCCACAACCCCCATCGACGCCGGTCGACCTCACGACACCTCCGCCGGCGCCGATGTCTCCGGTGCCGTTCTCGACGCCGCCCTGGGCTCCGGGCGGCGTCGTCCCCCAGTTCCTTCCGGCTCCGGACATGGACCCGGAGCGACGTCGCTCGACGCCGGCTCCGGCGCCGATGGGACCTTGGGTCCCAAATGTCCCTCCTCCTCCTTATTTTGAACCAGAGGAGGACCAGGAGGACTGGGAGGGGTCTGATGACCCTCTGACACGCAACTGTCAGTATGATGAGGACTGGACAGAGAGTCTAGGGGAGGCCAGTGGTCTGGATACTTCTCCTGACACTGGCATGCTGTCTCCTCCCGTGGCTACGGAGGAGGGGGCCAATTTTGGTACGGTGTTGCGTAGGGCTGCTGGGGCCTTACGTCTCCAGCTCCCTACTTTGACGGTCAAGCCTAACATCTTGACAGAGGTGCTTCAGCCGGCAGCCTCCTCTGCGGAGACTGTGCTGCCGTTTAACGACGCCCTCACTGACGTTCTTTTGGGCGCCTGGTCCAAGCCCAACACAGGGGCTCCTGTGGATCGGAACGTGTCACGACGCCATCGCCCCGCTCCGGGCGACCCCTGTTTCTTTCTGTCCACCCCACTCCTGAGAGCTTGGTTGTCCAAGCCTCCGCTTCCCAAACCGCCTTCCCTACCGCTCCTCCGGATAGGGAATCCAAACGCCTGGATCAGTTTGGGAAGAAAGGTTTTTCTTCCTCCAGTGCTGGCTTGCGGTCCGTTAACACCGCTTGTCTTTTGGGCCGATATACCCACTCCCTGTGGGATTCGGTGGCGGATGTTTTGCCCCAGTGCCCTGAGGAGGTCCAGGCACTGCTTTCCCGCGCCATTGCGGAAGGAAGGGATGCGGCCAAATACACTATCCGTTGTGGCCTTGACACCGCCGACTCGCTGGGCAGGTCGATTGCAACGACGGTGGCGCTCCGGCGCCACGCCTGGCTGAGAACCACTGGTTTTTCAGGGGATGTCCAGAATACTCTCATGGACATGCCCTTTGATGGAGTCGGTCTTTTTGGGTCCAAAGCAGACCATGCGTTGGAGCGCTTTAAGGACTCACGGGCTACTGCAAAGTCCCTGGGCCTTTCTGCTACACGCCCTCCGCTACCTTCTGCTTTTCGCCCCTATCGTGGCCACGGTAGGGGCGCCCTTCACGTCAGCAGCCCAGCCACCGGCCCGCGCAGCAGGCGTCTTCGCGTGGCCGAGGACGTGGATTCCGCCGTGGCGGATCGGGCAACCAGCGTGCGGGTCAGGCCACCACCTCCAACCCGTCCGCGGCCTCCAAGCCCTCCTAGTCCCTCCTTTCAGGTGCACGGCACGCCAGTAGGGGGCAGGGTCCGCCATCACCTTCCCCACTGGCGCACCATCACCTCGGACAGGTGGGTCTTGGACATTGTCCGAAGGGGCTACTCCCTCCCCTTCGAGACCACCCCCCAGCCATGCCACCTCAATTCCACCGCATGTCAGGGGATCACTTGGTGCTTCTACGGAAGGAAGTCACGGCCCTCTTGACCAAGAGGGCCATCGAGCATGTTCCGACCCCAGAAGTAGGGCGTGGTTGCTACTCCCACTACTTTCTGGTGCCCAAAAGGACAAGGAGGACATGCGTCCTATCTTGGACCTCCGGAACGTCAATCGCTTCCTCCGGAAGGAGAAGTTCAAGATGCTCACCCTAGCTCAGGTCTTAACTGCCCTCGACCCTGGAGACTGGTTGGTAGCGTTGGACTTGCAGGACGCATATTTCCACATCCCCGTCCTGCCGGCCCACCGGCGTTACCTTCGGTTCACGGTAGGCCCCGAGCATTTTCAGTTCACCGTGCTCCCCTTTGGCCTTACAAGTGCCCCTCGGGTGTTCACGAAAGTGATGGCGGTGGTCGCAGCTCATCTGCGCCGGGCAGGGGTTTCAGTCTTCCCCTACCTCGACGACTGGCTGCTGAAGGCGGGCTCGTCCCAGGCAGTCGTCTCCCACCTCCAGACTACGGCCGAACTCCTGCACTCGCTGGGGTTCTCCATCAATGTGCCGAAGTCGCATCTAATTCCTTCTCCACAGCTCCTTTTCATCGGAGCAGTTCTGGACACAACGCAGTTTCGGGCCTATCCTCCCGAACGGCGAGTCCGGGATATTCAGGCTATGATTCCGATCTTTCGGCCTTTATCCTGGGTTTCGGTACGGATGACCCTGAGGCTGCTGGGCCTCATGGCCTCCTGCATCCTGCTGGTCAATCATGCCAGATGGCATATGCGGGCTCTGCAGTGGGACCTGAAGTTCCAGTGGGCGCAGCACCAGGGCAACCTGTCCGATCACGTCCAGATCTCGGAGGGGACTGCAAAACAGTTGCAGTGGTGGCTCTCGAACCGGCAATGGGTCATGGGCAGATCCCTCTCCCTTCCCCAGCCAGAGCATACAGTTGTGACGGACGCGTCCCTTCTGGGATGGGGCGGTCACATGGGAGAGGCGGAGATCAGAGGCCTCTGGTCTCCGGCGGAGTCCCGGCTCCATATCAACATTCTGGAGCTCCGGGCGATCCGGCTTGCACTCAAGGCATTCCTTCCCTCTGTCAAAGGGAAGGTAGTGCAGGTGTTCACAGACAACACCACCGCCATGTGGTACTGCAACAAACAGGGCGGGGTGGGGTCTTGGACCCTTTGTCAGGAGGCTCTGCGCCTCTGGACATGGCTGGAACATCAGGGCATGTTCCTGATGGTTCAACACCTGGCAGGTTCTCTGAACGCCAGGGCGGACGAACTCAGCCGCAGGTGCATCATGGATCACGAATGGCGTCTTCACTCGGAAGTGGCGCAAGGACTCTTTCTACAGTGGGGAGAGCCTTGGTTAGATCTATTCGCCACCGAAGAGAACGCGCAATGTCATCAGTTCTGCGCGTTGGAATTTCCAAGGCGGCACTCGCTCGGCGACGCTTTTCGTCGCGAGTGGAGTTGCGGTCTGTTGTACGCCTTTCCGCCTATACCACTTCTACCCAGAGTGTTGAAGAAAATTCGGCACGACCGGGCCCAAGTCATTCTTGTGGCTCCGGACTGGGCTCGAAGAGTTTGGTATCCCGAGCTACTCAATATGAGCATAGATCCCCGATCCGTCTGCCTCTTCGGGAGGATCTTCTGTCGCAGCAGCAGGGGACGGTCCTCCACCCGAACCTGTCCAGTCTACACCTGCTTGCGTGGAGATTCAGCGGCGGCAGTTGATTCCTTTCGACTTGCCTCCCGAAGTTTGTGATGTGATTCTGGCAGCCAGGCGTCCCTCCACTAAGGTGGTATACGCCTGCAGGTGGAACAAATTTGTGGCATGGTGCACAGCAAAGGCTGTGAATCCCCTTTCTGCCCCTCTTTCTGAGGTCCTTCTGTTCCTTCTCTCTCTGGCCCAACAGGGTTCTGCCCTGGGTACCATCAAGGGTTATCTTTGTGCTATCTCGGCCTTCCTCAGGCTCCCTGAACAGCCCTCCCTTTTCAAGTCCCCTGTTGTTAACAGGTTCTTAAAAGGCATTACTCACCTCTTCCCTCCTGTTCCGTTTGTAATGCCTCAGTGGGACTTGAACTTGGTTCTTACCTTTTAATGTGCGCTCCTTTGAGCCTCTGCATAACTGTCCTCTTCGTCTTCTGACTCTGAAGACTGCCTTTCTGGTGGCCATCACCTCCGCTCGGCGGGTGAGTGAGCTCCAGGCTCTATCTTGCAAACCTCCCTTTCTGTCTGTTCATCCAGACAAGGTTGTTCTTCGGACGCGTCCGTCCTTCTTGCCAAAGGTGGTTACTGCTTTCCACATTGGGCAGACCATCACTTTGCCCACCTTCTTTCCGCCTCCGCATCCTTCCAGAGAGGAAGAGAGGCTCCACCGTCTGGACCCAAAACGTGCGCTCTCCTTCTATATCGACCGCACAAAACACTTCCGGGTGGATGACCAGCTCTTTGTTGGCTACGTGGGCGCCAAAAAGGTCGGGCGGTGCACAAGAGGACCGTCTCCCGCTGGGTTACCTTGTGCATCAAGACCTGCTATTCTTTGGCCAAGAAGGAGCCTCCTGTTGGGCTGCGTGCCCATTCCACCAGGGCAACGGCTGCTACCACGGCCTTGGGCCGCGGTGTTCCGCTGCCGGTTATCTGTCAGGCAGCTACGTGGGCCTCGCTGCACACGTTTACTAAGCATTACTGCCTTGACAGTCAGGTTCGGAGGGACGGCTTCTTTGGCCGTTCTGTCCTCCAGGACTTCCTTGTCTGATCTTTGTTCGCAGACCCACCACCGGGGTTGGTATTGCTGGGGTATCTATTCTAAGGTAAGGAATCTATCACTAACGTGTCTCTTTCAGATGCACAAGTTACTAACTTGTGTAACGATATATCTGTAAGAGACAGTAGTTAGTGATAGATTCCCTACCGCCCACCCATCCTCCCCGTTCTGCGAACTGATTTCTAGGGTTAAGGACATCCCTTTCAGGGCCCTAGTATTTTTCAGACACCTGTGTCAGCTTCTTGCATGGCTCTGCGTTCCTGGCGCGGAAAGTCGTGTACAGAACTGACGTCAGCGCGCAGGGCGGCGCCTAAGTGCTGCCCGCGACGTCATCCCGGCGATCACGACGCCGACGACGGACGCGGAGCCGCACGACGCCGCCTACCGACGCGCAAGGGTACTGCTACGCAAAACTTTCCGGATCCAGCCTGACGCCTGGGGATATTCTAAGGTAAGGAATCTATCACTAACTACTGTCTCTTACAGATATATCGTTACACAAGTTAGTAACTTGTGCAACGATATATCTGTAAGAGACAGTAGTTAGTGACAGATTCCTTACCGCCCCACCCATCCTCCACGTTCTGCGAACTGATTTCTAGGGTTAAGGACATCCCTTACAGGGCCCTAGACTTTTTTCAGACACCTATGTCAGCTTCTTGCATGGCTCTGCGTTCCTGGCGCGGAAAGTCGTGTACAGAACTGACGTCAGCGCGCAGGGGCGGCGTCTAAGTACTGCGCGCGACGTCATCCCAGCGATCCCGACGCTGACGACGGACGCGGAGCCGCACGACGCCGCCTACCGACGCGCAAGGGTACTGCTACGCAAAACTTTCCGGATCCAGCCTGACGCCTGGGGATATTCTAAGGTAAGGAATCTGTCACTAACTACTGTCTCTTACAGATATATCGTTACACAAGTTAGTAACTTGTGCTTCAGCGGTTTTCTTCTTTTGGCAAGAAGTTGCCGTCTGGACTCACCCGGTTCCAGCATACTGAGGGGTAACTTTTGAGTGAGGGGTCCTGGTCCCTGGTGCTGCATGCCAGTGAGGTGCAGTGATCCGATCATCTGGGCTACCAACTCACCCCAGCAGGTTTCTTCAGCTGTTGTGGCCCAGTGCTGCGAACAGAAGGTCAGCCAACTGACACTTGGAGTATCTGGCTTCGACTAGGTTCGGCTCATGAGTTGACTTCACCATGAGCAGGACACAACAGGCACAGTCCCTCTCCTTCGCCGCTAGCTACCAGGTGCAGCAGGCGCAGTCCATGTCAGTGCAGCCTCTCTTTGCCGGGTCTTTGATGCAGTAGGTCCTGTTCTCTAGTCCAATGAGATCTGAGTTCTGAGTTTCATGGGGGGCCATTTTTAAGCCCAGAAAATGCCTTGAGTGTAAATCATGGTCACTAGCCAATGGGCTACTAGGTTCCCTCCCTCATGTTGACTACTTCCTGTGAAGTGTACAATTCTAGCTATCCCGGAGGTCTCTGTTCTGCCCACTCCCAACATGGCAGAACCCCTCTCTCTGCATGCAGAGCTTCCTAGCCCAACCCAGAGGTGTGGCTACCAGGGGGGTTGGGGGTGAGGGCTACACGCCACTGTAAAACCAGTTTGACAACTGGTTTCCACTCTGTCCCCAGTGGCAGCCTGTCTGCCTAAACAGTAGAGTAGCCCATCTCCCAAGTGTTTCCCACTTGCTGTTCAAAGGTGGCTTCTCCTTTGAAGCTAGCCTTTTGGGTCAGCTCCAGCGTGACTTCTTGCCAGGGAGAGATAACACCTCTTACCCATGCAGGCTTCTATTGTGTCCTTTCCTGGAAGTCATTTGCACATCTTCCCAGGTGGGCAGAAAGCTGTTTTCAGGGACAGGATCCTTGTGCAGCCGTGAACAAACACAGAAGGCTTTGTCACACCCAGAGTGGCACAACCAGCGCTGCAATCCCTGGAATGACTCTCTAACTTACAGGCCCAGGGTACCTTGGGCACCGTATACTAGGGACTTACAAGTAAGTCAGGTTATGCTAATTGGGTATAAGCCAATCAAACATACGCATATCTGAAAGAGACACGTTAGTGACAGATTCCTTACCTTAGAATATCCCCAGGCGTCAGGCTGGATCCGGAAAGTTTTTTGCGTAGCAGTACCCTTGCGCGTCGGTAGGCGGCGTCGTGCGGCTCCGCGTCCGTCGTCGGCGTCGTGATCGCCGGGATGACGTCGCGGGCAGTACTTAGGCGCCGCCCCTGCGCGCTGACGTCAGTTCTTCTTTTTCCGCGCCAGTAAGCGCAGATCCGGGAAGAGCAGTGCCCTAGTCACTTTTTGACTATCTTTTTGTGAAATTTTTCACTGTTCTCTTCAACGAGTCTTCACGACTCCTAAGGTGTCGTAGGGATGCCCGGCTTTAAGCCCTGCGAGGAATGTGGTCGTATGATGTCCATCACGGACCCCCACCTCGAGTGTCTCTTCTGCCTCGGCCGAGGCCACGACACGAAGTCGTGCCCTGACTGCCGGAAACTTCATCCGAAGGCTTTGCGAGAGCGGTCTCGAAAGCTCCTTGAAGTCCGGCAGTCGGCTCCGCGCCGCAGCAAGCCCCGGTCCCGGGAGAGGTCGAGGGCCGGACGCGGAGTCCCCGCCGTTCGTCGGAATCCAAGTCTTCGCGCTCCTCCGGTAAGTCGAAGCACAAGAAGTCTAAGCGGCGTCATCGCTCTAAGACTTCGCCTCGCCGGTCGCGCGACTCGGCTGAGGTCCCTGTCGGCACCGTCCCCGCCCCCGCGGCCCCGGACGTGCCTGTCGAGTTGCCCCCGCATTACCCGTCCTTCCCGGGTTCGGGGCGACTCCGGCCGAGTACAGAAATTCCTGTCGGCCATGGCCCGCCTCTTCGGGCCTCAAGGTCCCTCCGGTGCGCCTTCGGGCCCCGCGGGCCCAGATGGGGTTGCTCCGGCGTCGCCGTCGACTCCGGTCCCGGCGTCGCCTGTCCCACCAGCCTTCGTCCCGGCCTCGGCTCCGGCCCCGGCCTCGACCCCGGTTCCGGTGGTGCCGCAACCTCCATCGACGCCGGTTGACCTAACCACGCCTCCGCCGACGCCGATGTCCCCGGTGCCGTTTCCGACGCCGTCCGGGGCTCCGGGCGGCGTCGTTCCCCGGTTCTCCCCGGGTCCGGACATGGAGCCGGACCGGCGTCGCCCGGCACGCCGGTTCCGGCGCCGATGAGGCCTTGGGTCCCTTATGTCCCTCCTCCTCCATCTTTTCAACCTGAGGAGGACCAGGAGAGCTGGGAGGGGTCTGACGACCCTCTCACACAACAGTGCGAGTTTGACCCGGACTGGGTTGAGGAACTTGGGGATGCCAGTGGGCTGGATACCTCCCCCGACTCTGGCATGCTGTCTCCTCCCGTGGCAACGGAGGAGGGGGCTAATTTTGCAACGGTGTTGCGTAGAGCTGCTGGAGCCTTAAATCTCCAGTTGCCTACAGTGGCCGTCAGGACTAACCTCCTGACTGAAGTGCTTCAGCCGGCGGCCTCCTCTTCGGAGCCTGTGCTGCCGTTCAACGATGCACTCACTGACGTTCTTTTGGGTGCCTGGTCCAAACCCACCACAGGGGCTCCTGTGGATAGGAACGTGGCCCGACGCCATCGCCCGGCTCCGGGCGACCCCCTGTTTCTCTCCCAACACCCCACCCCTGAGAGCTTGGTTGTCCAAGCCTCTGCCTCCCAAACAGCCTTCCCTACCGCCCCTCCGGATAGGGAATCCAAGCGCCTGGATCACTTTGGGAAGAAGGCTTTCTCTTCCTCCAGTGCTGGCTTGCGGTCTGTTAATACCGCTTGCCTCTTGGGCCGATACACCCACTCCCTGTGGGATTCGGTGGCTGATGTTTTGCCGCAGTGTTCTGAGGAGGTCCAGACACTGCTTACCCGCGCTATTGCGGAAGGGCGTGATGCGGCTAAGTATACCATCCGCTGTGGCCTTGATACCGCCGACTCGCTGGGCAGATCGCTTGCAACGACGGTGGCGCTGCGTCGCCACGCCTGGCTGAGAACCACTGGTTTTTCAGGGGATGTCCAGAATACTCTCATGGACATGCCCTTTGATGGAGTCGGTCTCTTTGGTTCAAAGGCGGACCATGCGCTGGAGCGTTTCAAGGATTCACGGGCTACTGCTAAGTCCCTGGGCCTTGCTGTTGTGCGCCCTCCGCAAACGTCTGCTTTTCGCCCCTTTCGTGGCCACGGAAGGGGCGCCCAGTCACGTCCACAGCCCGGCCAACGGCCCGCGCAGCAAGCGCCTTCGCGTGGCCGAGGACGTGGATACCGCCGTGGCGGTTCGGGCAACCAGCGTGCGGGTCAGGCCACCACCTCCAACCCGTCCGCGGCCTCCAAGCCCTCCTAGTCCCTCCTTTCAGGTGCACAGCACGCCAGTCGGAGGCAGGGTCCGCCATCACCTTCACCACTGGCGTCCCATCACCTCGGACAAGTGGGTCTTGGACATTGTCCGAAGGGGCTACTCCCTCCCCTTCGAGACCACCCCCCAGCCATGCCACCTCAATTCCACCGCATGTCAGGGGATCACTTGGTGCTTCTACAGAAGGAAGTCACGGCCCTCTTGGCCAAGAGGGCCATCGAGCATGTTCCGACCCCAGAAGTAGGGCGTGGTTGCTACTCCCACTACTTTCTGGTGCCCAAAAGGACAAGGAGGACATGCGTCCTATCTTGGACCTCCGGAACGTCAATCGCTTCCTCCGGAAGGAGAAGTTCAAGATGCTCACCCTAGCTCAGGTCTTGACTGCCCTCGACCCCGGAGACTGGTTGGTAGCGTTGGACTTGCAGGACGCCTATTTCCACATCCCCGTCCTGCCGGCCCACCGGCGTTACCTTCGGTTCACGGTAGGCCTCGAGCATTTTCAGTTCACCGTGCTCCCCTTTGGCCTTACCAGTGCCCCTCGGGTGTTCACGAAAGTGATGGCGGTGGTCGCAGCTCATCTGCGCCGGGCAGGGGTTTCAGTCTTCCCCTACCTCGACGACTGGCTGCTGAAGGCGGGCTCGTCCCAGGCAGTTGTCTCCCACCTCCAGACTACGGCCGAACTCCTGCACTCGCTGGGGTTCTCCATCAATGTGCCAAAGTCGCATCTGATTCCTTCTCCACAGCTCCTTTTCATCGGAGCAGTTCTGGACACGACGCAGTTTCGGGCCTATCCTCCCGAACGGCGAGTCCGGGATATTCAGGCTATGATTCCGATCTTTCAGCCCTTATCCTGGGTTTCGGTACGGATGACCCTGAGGCTGCTGGGCCTCATGGCCTCCTGCATCCTGCTGGTCACTCATGCCAGATGGCATATGCGGGCTCTGCAGTGGGACCTGAAGTTCCAGTGGGCGCAGCACCAGGGCGACCTGTCCGATCACGTCCAGATCTCGGAGGGGACTGCAAAACAGTTGCAGTGGTGGCTCTCGAACCGGCAATGGGTCATGGGCAGATCCCTCTCCCTTCCCCAGCCAGAGCACACAGTTGTGACGGACGCGTCCCTTCTGGGATGGGGCGGTCACATGGGAGAGGCGGAGATCAGAGGCCTCTGGTCTCCGGCGGAGTCCCGGCTCCATATCAACCTTCTGGAGCTCCGGGCGATCCGACTTGCACTCAGGGCATTCCTTCCCTCTGTCAAAGGGAAGGTAGTGCAGGTGTTCACAGACAACACCACCGCCATGTGGTACTGCAACAAACAAGGCGGGGTGGGGTCGTGGACCCTTTGTCAGGAGGCTCTACGCCTCTGGACATGGCTGGAACATCAGGGCATGTTCCTGGTGGTTCAACACCTGGCAGGTTCCCTGAACGCCAGGGCGGACGAACCTCAGCCGCAGGTGCATAATGGATCACGAATGGCGTCTTCACTCGGAAGTGGCGCAAGGACTCTTTCTACAGTGGGGAGAGCCTTGGTTAGATCTATTCGCCACCGAAGAGAACGCGCAATGTCATCAGTTCTGCGCGTTGGAATTTCCAAGGCGGCACTCGCTCGGCAACGCTTTTCGTCACGAGTGGAGTTGCGGTCTCTTGTACGCCTTTCCGCCTATACCACTTCTACCCAGAGTGTTGAAGAAGATTCGGCACGACCGGGCCCAAGTCATTCTTGTGGCTCCGGACTGGGCTCGAAGAGTTTGGTATCCCGAGCTACTCAATATGAGCGTAGATCCCCCGATCCGTCTGCCTCTTCGGGAGGATCTTCTGTCGCAGCAGCAGGGGACGGTCCTCCACCCGAACCTGTCCAGTCTACACCTGCTTGCGTGGAGATTGAGCGGCGGCAGTTGATTCCTTTCGACTTGCCTCCCGAAGTTTGTGATGTGATTCTGGCAGCCAGGCGTCCCTCCACTAAGGTGGTATACGCCTGCAGGTGGAACAAATTTGTGGCATGGTGCACAGCAAAGGCTGTGAATCCCTTTCTGCCCCTCTTTCTGAGGTCCTTCTGTTCCTTCTCTCTTTGGCCCAACAGGGTTCTGCCCTGGGTACCATCAAGGGTTATCTTTGTGCTATCTCGGCCTTCCTCAGGCTCCCTGATCAGCCCTCCCTTTTCAAGTCCCCTGTTGTTAACAGGTTCTTAAAAGGCATTACTCACCTCTTCCCTCCTGTTCCGTTTGTGATGCCTCAGTGGGACTTGAACTTGGTTCTTACCTTTTTAATGTGCGCTCCCTTTGAGCCTCTACATAACTGTCCTCTTCGTCTTCTGACTCTGAAGACAGCCTTTCTGGTGGCCATCACCTCCGCTCGGCGGGTGAGTGAGCTCCAGGCTCTATCTTGCAAACCTCCCTTTCTGTCTGTTCATCCAGACAAGGTTGTTCTTCGGACGCGTCCGTCCTTCTTGCCAAAGGTGGTTACTGCTTTCCACATTGGGCAGACCATCACTTTGCCCACCTTCTTTCCGCCTCCGCATCCTTCCAGAGAGGAAGAGAGGCTCCACCGTCTGGACCCAAAACGTGCGCTCTCTTTCTATATTGACCGCACAAAACACTTCCGGGTGGATGACCAGCTCTTTGTTGGCTACGTGGGCGCCAAAAAGGTCGGGCGGTGCACAAGAGGACCATCTCCCGCTGGGTTACCTTGTGCATCAAGACCTGCTATTCTTTCGCTAAAAAGGAACCTCCTGTTGGGCTGCGTGCCCATTCCACCAGGGCAACGGCTGCTACCACGGCCTTGGGCCGCGGTGTTCCGCTGCCGGTTATCTGTCAGGCAGCTACGTGGGCCTCGCTGCACACGTTTACAAAGCATTACTGCCTTGACAGTCAGGTCCGGAGGGACGGCTTCTTTGGCCGTTCTGTCCTCCAGGACTTCCTTGTCTGATCTTTGTTCGCAGACCCACCACCGGGGTTGGTATTGCTGGGGTATCTATTCTAAGGTAAGGAATCTGTCACTAACGTGTCTCTTTCAGATGCACAAGTTACTAACTTGTGTAACGATATATCTGTAAGAGACAGTAGTTAGTGACAGATTCCTTACCGCCCCACCCATCCTCCCCGTTCTGCGAACTGATTTCTAGGGTTAAGGACATCCCTTTCAGGGCCCTAGTATTTTTCAGACACCTATGTCAGCTTCTTGCATGGCTCTGCGTTCCTGGCGCGGAAAGTCGTGTACAGAACTGACGTCAGCGCGCAGGGGCGGCGCCTAAGTACTGCCCGCGACGTCATCCCGGCGATCACGACGCCGACGACGGACGCGGAGCCGCACGACGCCGCCTACCGACGCGCAAGGGTACTGCTACGCAAAAAACTTTCCGGATCCAGCCTGACGCCTGGGGATATTCTAAGGTAAGGAATCTGTCACTAACTACTGTCTCTTACAGATATATCGTTACACAAGTTAGTAACTTGTGCTTTAAGGTCCTGGCTTGTGGTCTGGTTAGCAGTGCACTATGAGTCGAAAAACCAGCAGCATCAGCCCTAAACTTTGGATGTGACCATACAAAAAAAGGCATTTCCTTATGGAGTATTGTTTGTGATCTTATTTAAAGGTGAGAATTCTGCAGGTAGAAGTATCCATCGGAAGAAAAAGTTGCTTACCTTCGGTAATGATCTTTCTGGTGGATTCTCAGTGTACTGACAGAATCCTCACCAATCCCACCCTTCACTTTCAGAAAGAAATTCATAAACCTTACAAAAAGATGCCAACTTAGTTTGTTGCAGTGCACCTGATTTGGTTCGAAACATTATTCTTGTCCCAGCCTCTAGATACACATTTAAAAAAAATGAGAACTGACCTTGATGGACCAGTGACATCACCACAACCCTGTTTCCTGCTTCAAGTCAGAGCCTGCACCTCCTACCAGCGCTGGAGAACTAAGTCCGAGGTTTCTGGATCCAGTCTGGCACTTGAAATATTCAATGGTGAGGAATCTGCAGGCAAAGTATCCATCCGAAAGATCTTTACTGAAGGTAAGTACCTTTTCTGTGATGTCAGTGCAAATGATTATTCTACATCCCTACACATCTTCATAATCTCTTTGTATTAGCTAGTGAAAATCTTTTTTTTTTTTTTTCTTGATGTATTTCAGTTTCACAGTTTTCGTTGCTAATTCTATGTTAGAACAACTACTGGACTTTGTTTTCGATTAACTGTTTTTTGTTTCCCATTTGTTTGAATCAGCCATAACATTAATATTTGTGTTTATTTTTAGGAGCTGGAGTTGTGTCGGAGGCTCTACAAGTTACATTTTCAGTTACTGCTTCTGTTTCAGGCTTACTGTAAACTTATCAATCAAGTTGACACTATCAAAAAGGAGGCAGAGGTAATGGAAAATTAAAACGTTGGTTGTCTTTTGAGTTATTACACAAGGAAAAGTATTTTTTCTTAACAAAATATTAAGTTTAAAAACAAAGAATAAGACCAGCGCCTGAATACAAAAATGATTGAAATGAGCAACACAATTTGAAAAATAATAGAACACCAAAGGTTGGACAGAAATTAAAACTGACCAAATTTGGAAAGAAAGGATAAACACACTCATAAAGATGAAATTTAGTTGGTATATGTATCTGACTTGTTGATACTTTCCATTAAGTGCCCTCTACTTATGATTCATAAAAATTAGTTTGAACTAAAGACAAATGCACTACTTCCTCTGACATTTCCAGGATTCCGTCAAGTATAGTAGGTGCAATTGTGCTTCTTTAGTTATAACATAAGCACATGAACCCATTAACCGTTTTTCAATTGGTAGGTTTACATCACTAGAAATACTTGCAGCAATGCCAATAAATTGAGCTTAATATGTGGCTGACCAAGCACCAACTGGAATCTATCAAACACCTGGCCAGAAGGCTGATACTCTGCATCATAGCCAATTGAAATTACTTAATGGTCCTCCAATCGAGTGATACAACCAGAGTTGATCTGTGTCTAATAAATTGAGCTGATACACTCTTATGGAGGTCCAATATGATTTACTGCTTAAACCTTGCAGATTTAGTAATAAACTAAGCTCTTGTTTGATTTTTCATATTTGGAAACAAGTGGGCAGCTTTAGCAAATCATACATTCAAAGAGTTCGTCAGCCCAGGAATATCCAATATTATTAACTAAAGAAGAATCCTCACTTTTAGTGTTATTCGGCATAAAATTTAGGGTTACAGACAAAGGATGACTTTTTTCATGAGAAATCTTTTTGGAAGAATCTGCATACTTATAATTCTCAATCTGAACGAGACACGTTAGTGATAGATTCCTTACCTTAAAATATCCCCAGGCGTCAGACTGGATCCGGAAAGTTTTTCGTTAGCAGTACCCCTGCGCGTCAGTAGGTGGCGTTGTGCGGCTCCGCGTCCGTCGCTGGCGTCGTAAGCGCCGAGATGACGTCACGGAGACTACTTGGGCGCCACCCATGCGCGCTGACGTCAGTTCTTTCTTTTTCCGCGCCAGTAAGCGCAGATCCTGTTAGAGCACGTACCTTAGTCACTTTTTGACTACCCTTTTTGAGACTTTGTCTCCTGTAAGCTTTGGTTTACTTGGTGCACGTAGGGATGCCTGGATTTAAGTCTTGTGGGGCCTGCTGTCGCAATATGTCGGTGGCGGACCCCCACGATGTCTGCCTCTACTGCCTGGAGACCGACCACGACTCCTGGTCCTGTCTGGACTGTCGGTCCATAGCCCCGAAGGCCTTGAGGGAGCGGCACCGGAAGCTGCTGGAGGTCCGGCACTCGTCCCAGCGCCGTTCCCGGTCCAGGGGCCGTTCCAGGGAACGCTCGCGGGGCCACAGTCATCGCTCCTCGGGCTCCAAGTCTTCACCCTCGGATTCGGGTAAGAGACGACACAAAAAGAAGTCGAAGAAGCGTGTTCGCTCTCCGACGTCCCCCCGTCGGTCCCCGGATGCGGACGAGGGGGACAGGGGTTCTGCCCCTGCGTCTCCTTCGGAGCTCGAGAGTCCCGCAGCCTACCCACCTTACCCGGGTCCATCGGCGACTCCCGAACAGGTGCAAGAATTTCTTGCTACCATGGACCGCCTTTTTAGGCCTTGGGCTCCCGCCGGCGCGCCCTCAGGCCCCGCGGTCCCGTGTCAGGATCCTGTTGGGCCGTCGGCGCTGCCGGCGGATCCAGCTTCGGCGCCACAGGATCCTGCGCCGTCGGCTCCGGCCACGGCGCCACAAGGTCCATCGCTGCCGGCTCCGGCCCCAGCGCCACCCTCGGCTCCGCCTCCGGGGCAGCAGTGGGTGTCATTTGTCCCGCCCTTGCCCAGGTTCCAGGACCATTTTGCTCCTACCTGGGATCCGCGTTGGGACACGGCGCCGGTCCGGCCCCGGCCGGCACCGTTCCCGGCGCTGTTCCCGGCGCCGTTTGTTCCTTCTCCGGCTCCTACCCTACCGCCGCGGTCTGTGCCACAGGCGGCGGAGGTGGAGGACGACTGGGAGGGGTCAGAGGACCCTCTTGCTCGTCAGTGTGACTCTGAGCAGGACTGGGCGGACGATTTGGAGGATGCCGGCGACCTCGACGTCTCCTCTGACCCGGGGTTTGCCTCTCCCCCGCCTACCATGGAGGAGGGCGCCTCCTACATGATGGTGCGCCGTCGGGCAGCTGAGGTTCTCAACCTTGATCTCCCTACGGTGGCCCTCAAAACTAACCTCCTCACTGAGGTGCTCCAGACGGCGTCCACTTCGCCGGAGCCCTTGCTGCCATTTAATGACGCCCTCACTGACGTCTTGCTGGGCACTTGGTCGCGACCAGCCACAGGGGCCCCTGTGGATAAGAACGTCGCCAGGCGTCATCGCCCGGCGCCCGGTGACCCTGCCTTTCTGACCACTCACCCTACGCCTGAGAGCCTGGTCATCCAAGCTTCGACGTCCCAGAGTGCCTTCCCCACGGCTCCGCCGGATAAGGACTCCAAGAAGCTGGAGCAGTTCGGCAAGCAGTTCTCTTCGGCCAGCTTGGGCTGCGGTCGGTGAACACCGCTTGCCTATTGGGCCGCTATTCCCACGCGGTGTGGGATACAGTTGCACAGGTGTTGCCTCAGTGTCCTGAAGAGACCCAAGCTGTGCTGTCCCAGGCTGTTGCCGAGGGTAAAGATGCAGCTAAGTTCGCCATTCGGTGTGGTTTGGACACCGCGGACTCACTAGGTAGAGCGATTTCTACGACTGTGGCGCTTCGTCGCCACGCCTGGTTGAGATCTACCGGGTTCTCGCCAGATGTCCAAAGCTCGCTCATGGACATGCCCTTTGATGGCACTCGCCTGTTTGGCGATAAGGCTGACAGTGCGCTGGAGCGTTTTAAGGACTCGCGGGCCACGGCCAAGTCCTTAGGTCTTTCCACGAAAAGCCCAACCACTCCTGGTTTTCGTTCTTTTCGTGGCCACGGAAAGGGCGCCCAGGCACGTTCCTTCAGCAAGCCTGTGCAGAACCAGCCTCAACGCGGACGCGGTTTCCGCAGGGGCGGGTCTGGGAATCAGCGTGGGGGTCAGTCCACCTCCGCCCCCGCTGTTTCCACCTCCAAACCTTCCTAATCCGAGCTTTGTGGGGCACCCCACACCAGTGGGTGGCAGGGTCCGCCATCATCTCCCCCACTGGCACGCTATCACATCGGACGAGTGGGTGTTGCAGATCATCCGCAAGGGTTACTCCCTTCCCAGTCTGCCCCTCCAGCCATGCCACCTCGGTACCACCGCATGTCGGGGGACCACTTGGCGCTTCTCCAGCAGGAAGTCACGGCCCTCTTGGCCAAGGGGGCCATCGAGTGTGTTCCTGGGCCAGATGTAGGGAGTGGTTGTTATTCCCACTACTTTCTGGTCCCCAAGAAGGACAAGGGGGGCTTGCGCCCCATCTTGGACCTCCGGAACGTCAATCGCTTCCTCCGGAAGGAGAAGTTCAAGATGTTGACTCTGGCTCAGTTCTTGGCTGCCCTTGACCCTGGAGACTGGATGGTAGCGTTGGACTTGCAGGACGCCTATTTTCACATCCCCGTCCTGCCGTCCCACCGGCGTTACCTGCGGTTCACGGTAGGCCAGGAGCATTTTCAGTTTGCCGTGCTCCCCTTCGGCCTTACCAGCGCCCCTCGGGTGTTCACGAAGGTGATGACGGTGGTCGCAGCTCATCTGCGCAGGTCAGGGGTGTCAGTCTTCCCCTACCTCGACGACTGGTTGTTGAAGGCGGGCTCGCCCCAGGCAGTCGTCACCCACCTGCAGACTACGGCCGACCTCCTGCATTTGCTGGGGTTCTCCATCAACGTGCCGAAGTCGCACCTGAGTCCCTCTCAGCAGCTCCCCTTCATCGGAGCGGTTCTGGATTCGACGCTGTTTCGGGTTTAACCTCCCGAGCAGCGAGTCCGGGATATTCAGGCTATGATTCCGATCTTTCAACCTCTATCCCGGGTTTCAGTCAGGATGACCCTCCGGCTCCTGGGCCTCATGGCCTCCTGCATCCTGCTGGTCAATCATGCCAGATGGCATATGCGGGCTCTGCAGTGGGACCTGAAGTTCCAGTGGGCACAGCATCAGGGCGACCTGTCCGATCATGTCCAGATCTCGGAGGGCACTACACGACAATTGCAGTGGTGGCTCTCGAACCAGCAATGGGTCAGGGGCAGATCCCTCTCCCTTCCCCAGCCAGAGCACACAGTCGTGACGGACGCGTCCCTTCTGGGATGGGGCGGTCACATGGGAGAGGCGGAGATCAGAGGCCTCTGGTCTCCGGCGGAGTCCCGGCTCCATATCAACCTTCTGGAGCTCCGGGCGATCCGACTTGCACTCAAGGCATTCCTTCCCTCTGTCAAGGGAAGGTAGTGCAGGTGTTCACAGACAACACCACCGCCATGTGGTACTGCAACAAACAGGGCGGGGCGGGGTCGTGGACCCTATGTCAGGAGGCTCTGCGCCTCTGGACATGGCTGGAATATCAGGGCATTTTCCTGATGGTTCAACACCTGGCAGGTTCCCTGAACGCCAGGGCGGACGAACTCAGCCGCAGGTGCATGATGGATCACGAATGGCGTCTTCACTCGGAAGTGGCGCAAGGTCTCTTTCAGCAGTGGGGAGAGCCTTGGTTAGATCTATTCGCCACCGAAGAGAACGCGCAATGTCATCAGTTCTGCGCGTTGGAATTTCCAAGGCGGCACTCGCTCGGCGACGCTTTTCGTCGCGAGTGGAGTTGCGGTCTGTTGTACGCCTTTCCGCCTATACCACTTCTACCCAGAGTGTTGAAGAAGATTCGGCGCAACCGGGCCCAAGTCATCCTTGTGGCTCCGGACTGGGCTCGAAGAGTTTGGTATCCCGAGCTACTCAGTATGAGCGTCGATCCCCGATCCGTCTGCCTCTTCGGGAGGATCTTCTGTCGCAGCAGCAGGGGACGGTCCTCCACCCGAACCTGTCCAGCCTCCACCTGCTTGCGTGGAGATTGAGCGGCGGCAGTTGATTCCTTTCGACTTGCCTCCCGAAGTTTGTGATGTGATTCTGGCAGCCAGGCGTCCCTCCACTAAGGTGGTATACGCCTGCAGGTGGAACAAGTTTGTGGCATGGTGCACAGCAAAGGCTGTGAATCCCCTCTCTGCCCCTCTTTCTGAGGTTCTTCTGTTCCTTCTTTCACTGGCCCAACAGGGTTCTGCCCTGGGTACCATCAAGGGCTATCTTTGTCCCATTTCGGCCTTCCTCAGGCTTCCTGATCAGCCCTCCCTTTTCAAGTCCCCTGTTAACAGATTCCTTAAAGGCATTACACACCTCTTCCCTCCTGTTCCGTTTGTGATGCCTCAGTGGGACTTGAACTTGGTTCTTACCTTTCTCATGTGCGCTCCCTTTGAGCCTCTACATAACTGTCCTCTTCGTCTTCTCACTCTGAAGACAGCCTTTCTGGTGGCCATCACCTCCGCTCGGCGGGTGAGGGAGCTCAGGCTCTTTCATGCAAACCTCCCTTTCTGTCTGTCCATCCAGACAAGGTTGTTCTTAGGACGCGTCCGTCCTTCTTGCCAAAGATGGTTACTGCCTTCCACATTGGGCAGACCATCACTTTGCCCACCTTCTTTCCACCTCCGCATCCTTCCAGAGAGGAAGAGAGGCTCCACCGTCTGGACCCAAAACGTGCGCTTTCTTTTATATCAACCGCACACAACACTTCCGGGTGGATGACCAGCTCTTTGTTGGCTACGTGGGCGCCAAAAAGGTCGGGCGGTGCACAAGAGAACCATCTCCCGCTGGGTAACCTTGTGTATCAAAGCCTGCTATTCTTTGGCTAAGAAGGAGCCTCCTGTTGGGCTGCGTGCCCATTCCACCAGGGCAACGGCTGCTACCACGGCTTTAGGCCGCGGTGTTCCGCTGCAGGATATCTGTCAGGCAGCTACGTGGGCCTCGCTGCACACATTTACAAAGCATTACTGCCTTGACAATCTGAAAGAGACACGTTAGTGATAGATTCCTTACCTTAGAATATCCCCAGGCGTCAGGCTGGATCCGGAAAAGTTTTGCGTAGCAGTACCCTTGCTGCGTCGGTAGGCGGCGTCGTGCGGCTCCGCGTCCGTCGTCGGCGTCGTGATCGCCGGGATGACGTCGCGGGCAGTACTTAGACGCCGCCCCTGCGCGCTGACGTCAGTTCTTCTTTTCCGCGCCAGTAAGCGCAGATCCGGGAAGAGCAGTGCCCTGGTCAATTTTTGACCATACTTTTTGGTGATTTTTTCACTGTCTTTTTCCACATTCAGGTGTCGTAGGGATGCCCGGCTTCAAGCGATGCGGCGCCTGTGCGCGGATGATGTCCGTCACCGACCCGCATTGGGAGTGTCTCTTCTGCCTCGGCCGAGGCCACGACACCGAGTCTTGTCCCGAATGCCAGGCCCTCAACCCGAAGGCTTTGCGGGAGCGGTCTCGAAGCTCCTCGAGGCCCGGCATTCGGCTCCGCGGAAGCCCCGGTCGCGTGAGAGGTCCAGGGGTCGCTCGCGGAGTGCACACCGGTCGTCGGCGTCGAAGTCTTCTTCGTCCGGTAAGTCTCGACACAAGAAGTCCAAGAAGCATCGTCGCTCTCGGACTTCGCCTCGCCGATCTCGCGACTCGGCTGAGGCCCCTCCCGGCACCGTCCCCGCCCCGCGGCCCCGGACTTGCCTGTGGAGTCGCCCCCGTCATACCCGCCCTTCCCGGGTTCGGGGGCGGATCCGGCCAAGGTACAGGAGTTCCTGTCGGCCATGGCCCGCCTCTTCGGGCCTTCAGGCCCCTCCGGTGCGCCTTCGGGCCCCGCGGGTCCTGAGTGGGGTTGATCCGGCGTCGCCGGCGGCTCCGGCCCCGGCGTCGCCCGAGCCTCCAGCCTCGATCCCGGCTCCGGCTCCGGCCCCGGCCTCGATCCCGGCTCCGCAACTCCCATCGACGCCGGTCGACCTCACGACACCTCCGCCGGCGCCAATGTCTCCGGTGCCGTTCTCGGCGCCGCCCTGGGCTCCGGGCGGCGTCGTCCCCCAGTTCCTTCCGGCTCCGGACATGGACCCGGAGCGACGTCGCTCGACGCCGGCTCCGGCGCCGATGGGACCTTGGGTCCCAAATGTCCCTCCTCCTCCTTATTTTGAACCAGAGGAGGACCAGGAGGACTGGGAGGGGTCTGATGACCCTCTGACACGCAACTGTCAGTATGATGAGGACTGGACAGAGAGTCTAGGGAGGCCAGTGGTCTGGATACTTCTCCTGACACTGGCATGCTGTCTCCTCCCGTGGCTACGGAGGAGGGGGCCAATTTTGGTGCGGTGTTGCGTAGGGCTGCTGGGGCCTTACGTCTCCAGCTCCCTACTTTGACGGTCAAGACTAACATCTTGACAGAGGTGCTTCAGCCAGCAGCCTCCTCTGCGGAGACTGTGCTGCCGTTTAACGACGCCCTCACGGACGTTCTTTTGGGCGCCTGGTCCAAGCCCAACACAGGGGCTCCTGTGGATCGGAACGTGTCACGACGCCATCGCCCCGCTCCGGGCGACCCCCTGTTTCTTTCTGTCCACCCCACTCCTGAGAGCTTGGTTGTCCAAGCCTCCGCTTCCCAAACCGCCTTCCCTACCGCTCCTCCGGATAGGGAATCCAAACGCCTGGATCAGTTTGGGAAGAAAGGTTTTTCTTCCTCCAGTGCTGGCTTGCGGTCCGTTAACACCGCTTGTCTTTTGGGCCGATATACCCACTCTCTGTGGGATTCGGTGGCGGATGTTTTGCCCCAGTGCCCTGAGGAGGTCCAGGCACTGCTTTCCCGCGCCATTGCGGAAGGAAGGGATGCGGCCAAATACACTATCCGTTGTGGCCTTGACACCGCCCGACTCGCTGGGCAGGTCGATTGCAACGACGGTGGCGCTCCGACGCCACGCCTGGCTGAGAACCACTGGTTTTTCAGGGGATGTCCAGAATACTCTCATGGACATGCCCTTTGATGGAGTCGGTCTTTTGGGTCCAAAGCAGACCATGCGTTGGAGCGCTTTAAGGACTCACGGGCTACTGCCAAGTCCCTGGGCCTTTCTGCTACACGCCCTCCGCTGCCTTCTGCTTTTCGCCCCTATCGTGGCCACGGTAGGGGCGCCCTTCACGTCAGCAGCCCAGCCACCGGCCCGCGCAGCAGGCGTCTTCGCGTGGCCGAGGACGTGGATTCCGCCGTGGCGGATCGGGCAACCAGCGTGCGGGTCAGGCCACCACCTCCAACCCGTCCGCGGCCTCCAAGCCCTCCTAGTCCCTCCTTTCAGGTGCACGGCACGCCAGTAGAGGGCAGGGTCCGCCATCACCTTCCCCACTGGCGCACCATCACCTCGGACAGGTGGGTCTTGGACATTGTCCGAAGGGGCTACTCCCTCCCCTTCGAGACCACCCCCAGCCATGCCACCTCAATTCCGCCGCATGTCAGGGGATCACTTGGTGCTTCTACAGAAGGAAGTCACGGCCCTCTTGACCAAGAGGGCCATCGAGCATGTTCCGACCCCAGAAGTAGGGCGTGGTTGCTACTCCCACTACTTTCTGGTGCCCAAAAAGGACAAGGAGGACATGCGTCCTATCTTGGACCTCCGGAACGTCAATCGCTTCCTCCGGAAGGAGAAGTTCAAGATGCTCACCCTAGCTCAGGTCTTGACTGCCCTCGACCCTGGAGACTGGCTGGTAGCGTTGGACTTGCAGGACGCATATTTCCACATCCCCGTCCTGCCGGCCCACCGGCGTTACCTTCGGTTCACGGTAGGCCCCGAGCATTTTCAGTTCACCGTGCTCCCCTTTGGCCTTACCAGTGCCCCTCGGGTGTTCACGAAAGTGATGGCGGTGGTCGCAGCTCATCTGCGCCGGGCCGGGGTTTCAGTCTTCCCCTACCTCGACGACTGGCTGCTCAAGGCGGGCTCGTCCCAGGCAGTCGTCTCCCACCTCCAGACTACGGCCGAACTCCTGCACTCGCTGGGGTTCTCCATCAATGTGCCGAAGTCGCATCTAATTCCTTCTCCACAGCTCCTTTTCATCGGAGCAGTTCTGGACACGACGCAGTTTCGGGCCTATCCTCCCGAACGGCGAGTCCGGGATATTCAGGCTATGATTCCAATCTTTCAGCCTTTATCCTGGGTTTCGGTACGGATGACCCTGAGGCTGCTGGGCCTCATGGCCTCCTGCATCCTGCTGGTCACTCATGCCAGATGGCATATGCGGGCTCTGCAGTGGGACCTGAAGTTCCAGTGGACGCAGCACCGGGGCAACCTGTCCGATCACGTCCAGATCTCGGAGGGGACTGCAAAACAGTTGCAGTGGTGGCTCTCGAACCGGCAATGGGTCATGGGCAGATCCCTCTCCCTTCCCCAGCCAGAGCATACAGTTGTGACGGACGCGTCCCTTCTGGGATGGGGCGGTCACATGGGAGAGGCGGAGATCAGAGGCCTCTGGTCTCCGGCGGAGTCCCGGCTCCATATCAACCTTCTGGAGCTCCGGGGCGATCCGGCTTGCACTCAAGGCATTCCTTCCCTCTGTCAAAGGGAAGGTAGTGCAGGTGTTCACAGACAACACCACCGCCATGTGGTACTGCAACAAACAGGGCGGGGTGGGGTCTTGGACCCTTTGTCAGGAGGCTCTGCGCCTCTGGACATGGCTGGAACATCAGGGCATGTTCCTGATGGTTCAACACCTGGCAGGTTCTCTGAACGCCAGGGCGGACGAACTCAGCCGCAGGTGCATGATGGATCACGAATGGCGTCTTCACTCGGAAGTGGCGCAAGGACTCTTTCTACAGTGGGGAGAGCCTTGGTTAGATCTATTCGCCACCGAAGAGAACGCGCAATGTCATCAGTTCTGCGCGTTGGAATTTCCAAGGCGGCGCTCGCTCGGCGACGCTTTTCGTCGCGAGTGGAGTTGCGGTCTGTTGTACGCCTTTCCGCCTATACCACTTCTACCCAGAGTGTTGAAGAAGATTCGGCACGACCGGGCCCAAGTCATTCTTGTGGCTCCGGACTGGGCTCGAAGAGTTTGGTATCCCGAGCTACTCAATATGAGCATAGATCCCCCGATCCGTCTGCCTCTTCGGGAGGATCTTCTGTCGCAGCAGCAGGGGACGGTCCTCCACCCGAACCTGTCCAGTCTACACCTGCTTGCGTGGAGATTGAGCGGCGGCAGTTGATTCCTTTCGACTTGCCTCCCGAAGTTTGTGATGTGATTCTGGCAGCCAGGCGTCCCTCCACTAAGGTGGTATACGCCTGCAGGTGGAACAAATTTGTGGCATGGTGCACAGCAAAGGCTGTGAATCCCCTTTCTGCCCCTCTTTCTGAGGTCCTTCTGTTCCTTCTCTCCCTGGCCCAACAGGGTTCTGCCCTGGGTACCATCAAGGGTTATCTTTGTGCTATCTCGGCCTTCCTCAGGCTCCCTGATCAGCCCTCCTTTTCAAGTCAACTGTTGTTAACAGGTTCTTAAAAGGCATTACTCACCTCTTCCCTCCTGTTCCGTTTGTGATGCCTCAGTGGGACTTGAACTTGGTTCTTACCTTTTAATGTGCGCTCCCTTTGAGCCTCTACATAGTTGTCCTCTTCGTCTTCTGACTCTGAAGACAGCCTTTCTGGTGGCCATCAACTCCGCTCGGCGGGTGAGTGAGCTCCAGGCTCTATCTTGCAAACCTCCCTTTCTGTCTGTTCATCCAGACAAGGTTGTTCTTCGGACGCGTCCGTCCTTCTTGCCAAAGGTGGTTACTGCTTTCCACATTGGGCAGACCATCACTTTGCCCACCTTCTTTCCGCCTCCGCATCCTTCCAGAGAGGAAGAGAGGCTCCACCGTCTGGACCCAAAACGTGCGCTCTCCTTCTATATTGACCGCACAAAACACTTCCGGGTGGATGACCAGCTCTTTGTTGGCTACGTGGGCGCCAAAAAGGTCGGGCGGTGCACAAGAGGACCATCTCCCGCTGGGTTACCTTGTGCATCAAGACCTGCTATTCTTTGGCTAAGAAGGAGCCTCCTGTTGGGCTGCGTGTCCATTCCACCAGGGCAACGGCTGCTACCACGGCCTTGGGCCGCGGTGTTCCGCTGCTGGTTATCTGTCAGGCAGCTACGTGGGCCTCGCTGCACACGTTTACAAGCATTACTGCCTTGACAGTCAGGTCCGGAGGGACGGCTTCTTTGGCCGTTCTGTCCTCCAGGACTTCCTTGTCTGATCTTTGTTCGCAGACCCACCACCGGGGTTGGTATTGCTGGGGTATCTATTCTAAGGTAAGGAATCTGTCACTAACGTGTCTCTTTCAGATGCACAAGTTACTAACTTGTGTAACGATATATCTGTAAGAGACAGTAGTTAGTGACAGATTCCTACCGCCCCACCATCCTCCCCGTTCTGCGAACTGATTTCTAGGGTTAAGGACATCCCTTTCAGGGCCCTAGTATTTTTCAGACACCTATGTCAGCTTCTTGCATGGCTCTGCGTTCCTGGCGCGGAAAGTCGTGTACAGAACTGACGTCAGCGCGCAGGGGCGGCGCCTAAGTACTGCCCGCGACGTCATCCCGGCGATCACGACGCCGACGACGGACGCGGAGCCGCACGACGCCGCCTACCGACGCGCAAGGGTACTGCTACGCAAAAACTTTCCGGATCCAGCCTGACGCCTGGGGATATTCTAAGGTAAGGAATCTGTCACTAACTACTGTCTCTTACAGATATATCGTTACACAAGTTAGTAACTTGTGCTTCAGGGCCCTAGTTTTCAGACACCAGTGTCAGTTTCTTGCATGGCTCTGCATTTCTGGCGCGGAAAGTCGTGTACCGAACTGACGCCAGCACGCATGGGCGGCGTCTAAGTACTGGCTGCGACGTCATCCCGGCGATCACTACGCCGACGACAGACGCGGAGCCGCACGACGCCCCCTACCGACGCGCAGGGGTACTGCTACGCAAAACTTTCCGGATCCAGCCTGACGCCTGGGGATATTCTAAGGTAAGGAATCTGTCACTAACTACTGTCTCTTGCAGATATATCGTTACACAAGTTAGTAACTTGTGCATTCAGGATACTGATGTTTCAGCCTCTACCCTGGATTTCTGTGAGACTGACTCGGAGGTTGCTGGGCCTCATGGCCTCCTGCATCCTACTTGTGACGCATGCCCGTTGGCATATGTGGGCTCTGCACTGGGACTTGAAGTTCCAGTGGGCGCAGCATCAGGGAAATCTCTCAGACATGGCCCAGATCTCGGAGGGAACTGCAAAATACCTGCAGTGTTGCTGCCGAACTAAAAATGAGCCGGTGGCAGACCACTCTCCCTTCATCAACCAGAGCTGAGTGTAGTCATAGATATGTCACTCTTGGGCTCGGGTTGCCATTTGATTGAGGTGGAGATTAGAGGACTCTTGTCTCCAGCGGAATCCATGCTCCACATCAACCTATTGGAGCTCCAGGCAATCCATTTCGCATTAAAAGGCTTTCTTCCTTCAATCAAAGGAAGGCCAGTGCAGATGTTAAGACAACAACACCGCCGCCATGTAGTACTGCAACAAACAGGGCAGGATGGGGTCCTGGCCCCTGTGTCTCTGGACATGACTGGAACGTCGGGGCATTTCCCTGGTTGTTCAGCACCTGGTGGGATCTCTGAACGCCAGAGCGGACAAACTCAGCCGTCGATGCCTAGCAGATCATGAATGGTGTCTCCACCCAGATGTGGTGCAAGGTCTCTTTCAAGGGTGGGGAGAGACTTGGCTAGATCTATTCGCCACTGCCAAGAATGCACCATGTCATCAGTTTGCGCGCTCGAGTTTCCAAGGCGGCTCTCATTTGGAGACACTTCTTGTCTCGAGTGGAGCTCTGGCCTCTTTGTATGCCTTTCTACCAATACCATATCCTGCCCAGAGTTCTCAAGAAGATCAGGAACTACTAGGCCCAAGTCATTCTTGTAATTCCGGATTGGGCATGGAGAGTCTGGTATCCCGAGCTGTTGAACATGAGCATTCGTCCTATGATCAGGCTGCCTCTTCAAGAGGATCTTCTGTCGCTGCAACAGAACGGGGTTCTGCACCCGACCCTGAACATGCTTCGCCTTCGTACGTGGAGATTGAGCAGCTACAGTTAACAGCTTAAGACCTTCATTCCAAAGTCTGCAATGTTATTTTGACAGCCAGGCGTCCCTCCACCAGGACGATATATGCCTGCTGTTAGAACAAGTTTGTAACATGGTGTACCGATAAACATGTTGATCCTCTCTCTGCACCCCTTTCTCAAGTTCTTCTGTTCATTCTTTCCTTGCCTCTGCAGGACTCTGCTTTGGGTACCTTGAAAGGTTATCTTTCTGCCATTTTAATATTTCTGCAGTTGCCAGATCAGCCATCCCTTTTCAAATCCCCTATTGTACATAAGTTCCTGAAAGGTCTCCAGCATATTTTCCCACCATCGCCTTTTTTTATGCCCCAGTGGGACCTCAACCTGGTTCCTATATTCCTGATTTGCGCTCACTTTTAGCAGCTCCATAACTGCTCACTCATATTCCTAATCATCAAAACGGCCTTTCTAGTGGCGATAACATCTGCCTGGAGGGTCAGTGGGTTGCAGGCAGTGTCTACAAATCCTCCGTACCTTACTTTCTACCCAGACAAACTGGTCCTTCGAACGCAAGCATCCTTCTTACCGGAGGTAGTAACTCCTTTCTATGTAGGCTAGTCCATCACTCTGCCCACCTTTTACGCTCCACCTCACCCCTCTAAAGAAGAGAAGAGACCCTTCTTAAGAAAAGGTGAGACTCGAAAATGAGCGTTATCGTTCTACCTTGATCTCACTTGTGTGTTCCGGGTGGATGATTAACTGCTACGATTTGGCCATAAAGCAACCCCTGAGGGTTTGTGCGCTCACTCTACTAGAGCCACGGCTGCGACCACTGTTAGCCCGTGGAGTTCCTATCCTGGATATCTGTCAGGCAGAAGTGTGGGCTTCCTTGCACACGTTTACGAAGCAGTACTGCCTGGACAGTCAGGTCCGGCATGATTTTTACTTTGCCCATTCGGTCTTACAGGACTTTTTAGTCTATTCCGTATCGCAACCCCACCTCAGGGGAGGTGTTGCTTGGATATCTATTCTAAGGTAAGCAATCTGCAGCTAGAAGTCTCTCTCAGATGAACAAGTTACAGATGAACAAGTTACTTACCTTTGGTAATGCCTTATCTGGTAGAGACTCTATCTAGCAACAGATTTTTTACCGACCCTCCCAACTTCTCCACTCTGCAAACAGATTATAGTGTTTACCCTTTTAAGGGCCCTAGCTTCGCACACCAGTGGTCAATGTTCCTCGTGGCTCCACACTTCTGGCTTAGAAAGTCGCAAAATGAAACACACGTCAATGTGCTGGGGTGGTGCCTATTTAGGCACCACACACTTCACTTCCGGCGCAGACAATGCCACTCTGAACCGAATGACAACACTTACTGTCGCGCAGGGATACTGTTTGTCAAAGTTTCGGGATCCATTCTGACACCTGGGAATTACTCTAGGGTAGGAGTCTGCAGCTAGATAGAGTCTCTACCAGATATGGCGTTACCGAAGGTAAGTAACTTGTTCATTTAAAGTAAGATTCCATACTGTATGGTTCCTGTTAGGTGCATTTGCGAAAATTGAAGTGTATGCCTTAAATAGTAAATTAAAGAAGCCCTGTCACTCAAGACATGTTTATTTTGCAATCCTCAGTGCTTCCCTGAGGCGCTCATTACTCAATGCTCCTGTAAGTCGCCATCACCCACTGCTCTGCTGCCAAATTGTTTCTATGTTATGAAAGTTTGCTTTAATACCTATATGTGTGGTGATCTGTGTCAATGAGTTGCCTGAATTCTGTTGGACTTTGTGAAAATGTACGTCTACAAGTGTGTTGATCTGGTTCATGTGAGGGCCTCATACAAAAGCTAAATCTATTTAATCAATTACTATGTATTTTCCTCTGAATATTTTACATGCTTGGGCTGTATTCGTAGTATCAATTAAAACTAATTTTGTTTAGGTTATAAACATGTCTGAAGAGCTTGCAGCCCTGGAGTCTTACTTAAAAGAAGCTGAATCTCTCTCCGACAGTGGCGTAGAAGAGGCTGAAATTGCTGAGGCATCTCAGTGTGATACAGAAACAGCTATTCATTGTCTCCTAGAAACTTTAAGGAGCAAGGAATTTTTGTCTGCAATTGCACAGGTCAAGGCTTTCAGGTAATGTGGGAAATTTTTAAAAATCTGATATGCTAAAAACAGAATATTTGTTTGTAGATGGGAACCATTTGTCAGTGTGACAGTTCACCTTGAGATGGTCAGCAACTCCAGGACCATCCTGGATTGCACAGTTCAAGTTCAGAGTGACTCTTCCGTGGCTGTGTTGACTAGGAGGGTTTGGGAGTTTCTTCTAGGGATAAGAAAAACTGAGTTCAGATTTGTGGGTTTTACAGATAATAAGCACTGGCAAAGCCAATATGTTTGGCTTGAAATGGACAGTACAAGCCAAATCTGTCAGCGTTGGCAATGCTAGCACACTTTGCAAGCTCAGCTAGCCGCAGATTCCTTACCTTAGAATTTCCCTGGTGTCAGGCTGGAACCGGAAGACTTTTGCTCGAGCAATACCCTTGCGCGCCGGGAGGTAGCATCGGTCGGCTCTACGTGCCATGGTGGGCGTTGTCCGCGCCAGAAGTGATGTCCGCATCACCTATATAGGCGCCACCTCGGCGCACTGACATCAGTTCTATTCTTTCCGTGCCAGCTAGCGCAGATCCATGAATAGAGCTACCCTCTGTCACTTTTTGACAGGCTTTTGTCGACACTTTTTGGTGTGTAGGTTTTCCTCCATGCCGAAGACTTCTGGGTTCAAACTGTGCAGCGCCTGCCATCACGCCATAAAGGTAACAGAGCCACACTTAATTTGTCTCTGGTGCCTGGAGTGCCACCACTACTCGAAGTCGTGCTCCGACTACTGAAGGCTTTAAGGGAGCGGTCCCTAAAGCTGCTTGTGGCCTGGCGTTCAACTCCATACTGTTCGCCCCGGAGGTCTCGTTCCCAGTTGAGAGGAAGGTCCAGGCACCACTCTGGAGTCCTAAGTTCTCGTGCTCCCACTCAAAATCGTCGGGTTGGTCAGGTAAGAGGCATAACTTCTCCCCATCAGTCAGTCGATGTGACGGAGGAGTCGAGGCTTTAGGCCTTGTTTTGTGGAACCTGCGCCTTGGTCATCTCCGAGTTTCACTGTCTTTCCGGGAACCGGAGCGACCCCCACCCAGCTTAAAGAATTATGACACAGAGCGCCTCATATTTGGGTGACCCGGCCTTCCCAGTGCGCCTTCGGGCCCCAGAGGCTCAGAGGGGGCTCTATCAGGTTCCGCCTCGGTGGCCCCGGCCCCGATGCCCCCCAGTGGATCCAGTGGTGGATCCAGACTGGCGCAGGTCGTGCCCCTGTGACCTTCCCCGGCGCCGGGCCCCGCACTGAGACTCCCAACGCTGCCAGGGCCCCCCGGCGGCGCCAGCCCCATTCTTATCCACGAAGACCTGGAGCCGGATCTGCACCCAACGACGCCGATTCCGGCGCTGACAGCACCTTTGGGTCCTAGGTCGGTTCCTCAGCCTTATCTTGAGGGGGTAGGAATGGAGGAAGTTTGGAAGGGGTCCCTGTACCCTTTACAAGACCAACCTGAGCATAACTGGACTGGTATGAGGAATTGGAAGAGACCAATGACTGGATACCTCCCCAGATTCTGGCCTGCTGTCTCCCCCTACCGTGCCTACAGAGGAGGGAGCTTCATATGCTATGGTGGTGGGAAGGGCAGCCAAGGTACTGGACCTTCAGCTCCCTTCGGTGTAAGTCAAGGTGAACATCTTAATGGAAGTCCTGAAACAGGGTGTCTCCTCCATTGAACTCCTCTTGCCTTTTAAACGAGGCCTTGACTAATTTCCTCCTGGGAACCTGGTCCAAGTCCAGCACAGGGGCTCCTGTGAATAGGACAGTCGCCCGCCGCCATTGCCCAGCACTGGGTGACCCAAAATTCTTCACCAACCACCCTACCCCCGAAACCTTATTGGTCTAGGCCTCTACTTCACAAGGGGCGTTCCCTTCCGCACCCCCAGAGAGGGAATCCACAAGGCTGGATGTTTTTTTCTTCCTCCAGCCTTGCCATTGCAGTCAGTGAACACTGCATGCCTATTGGGTCATTATGCCCATTCCTTGTGGGAAGCAGTTGTGCAAGTGATACCACAGGTCCCAGAGGAGGCCCGAGCCATTCTCTCTGAAGCGATATCAGATAGGAGAGATGTGGCAAAGTTCACCATTCATTTTGGGTTGACACCACCGACTCGCTGGGCAGAGCCATGTCATCGACGGTGGCTGTTCTACGCCACACCTGGCTGAGAACTTCTGGTTTTTCTGGGGATGTCTAGGCTTCCCTTATGTACATGCCCTTTGATGGCACCCGTCATTTTGGAGACCAGGCAGACATGGCCCTGGAGCACTTTAAGGACTCACAGGCTATGGCCAAGTCTTTGGGCCTTTCGTTGACAACCCATCCTCAGTCTGCTTTTCGCCCCTTTCGTGGCCACGGAAGGCACTTTCAGCCATGCCAGCCAAATCCCAGCCACAAGACCATGCAAGTTCAGCAGCCTCTGCGCGGCCGTGGGCGTGGCTCCTTTCGACCCCGTGGGTCAGGCGGCCAGAGGTCCACTCAGTCCACGCCTCCCCCTGCAGCCTCTAAACCTTCCAAGTCCTGCCTATCTGAAAGAGACACGTTAGTGACAGATTCCATACCTTAGAATATCCCCAGGCGTCAGGCTGGATCCGGAAAGTTTTTGCGTAGCAGTACCCTTGCGCGTCGGAAGGCGGCGTCGTGCGGCTCCGGCGTCGTGATCGCCGGGATGACGTCGCGGGCAGTACTTAGACGCCGCCCCTGCGCGCTGACGTCAGTTCTTCTTTTTCCGCGCCAGTAAGCGCAGATCCGGGAAGAGCAGTGCCCTAGTCACTTTTTGACTATCTTTTTTGTGAATTTTTTCACTGTTTCTTCAACAAGTCTTCACGACTCCTATGGTGTCGTAGGGATGCCCGGCTTTAAGCCCTGCGAGGAATGTGGTCGCATGATGTCGATCACGGACCCGCACCTCGAGTGTCTCTTCTGTCTCGGCCGAGACCACGACACGAAGTCGTGCCCTGACTGCCGGAAACTTAATCCGAAGGCTTTGCGAGAGCGTTCTCGAAAGCTCCTCGAAGTCCGGCAGTCGGCTCTGCGCCGCACCAAGCCCCGGGAGAGGTCGAGCGGCCGGACGCGGAGTCCCCGCCGTTCGTCGGAATCCAAGTCTTCGCGCTCCTCCGGTAAGTCGAAGCACAAGAAGTCTAAGCGGCATCATTGCTCTAAGACTTCGCCTCGCCGGTCTCGCGACTCGGCTGAGGTCCCTGTCGGCACCGTCCCCGCGGCCCCGGACGTGCCTGTCGAGTTACCCCCGCATTACCCGTCCTTCCCGGGTTAGGGGGCGACTCAGGCCCAAATACAGGAGTTCCTGTCGGCCATGGCCCGCCTCTTCGGGCCTCAAGGTCCCTCCGGTGCGCCTTCGGGCCCCGCGGGCCCTGATGGGTTGCTCCGGCGTCGCCGTCGACTCCGGTCCCGGCGTCGCCTGTCCCACCGGCCTTCATCCCGGCCTCGGCTCCAGCCCCGGCCTCGATCCTGGCTCCGGTGGTGCCGCAACCCCCATCGACGCCGGTTGACCTAACCACGCCTCCGCTGACGCCGATGTCCCCGGTGCCGTTCCTGACGCCGTCCGGGGCTCCGGACGGCGTCGTTCCCCGGTTCTCTCCGGCTCCGGACATGGAGCCGGACCGTCGTCGCCCGACGCCGGTTCCGGCGCCCGATGAGACCTTGGGTCCCTAATGTCCCTCCTCCTCCATATTTTGAACCTGAGGAGGACCAGGAGAGCTGGGAGGGGTCTGAGGACCCTCTCACACAACAGTGCGAGTTTGACCCGGACTGGGTTGAGGAACTTGGGGATGCCAGTGGTCTGGACACCTCCCCTGACTCTGGCATGCTGTCTCCTCCCGTGGCTACGGAGGAGGGGGCTAATTTTGCAACGGTGTTGCGTAGAGCTGCTGGAGCCTTGAATCTCCAGTTGCCTACAGTGGCCGTCAGGACTAACCTCCTGACTGAAGTGCTTCAGCCGGCGGCCTCCTCTTCGGAGACTGTGCTGCCGTTCAACGATGCACTCACTGACGTTCTTTTGGGTGCCTGGTCCAAACCCACCACAGGGGCTCCTGTGGATAGGAACGTGGCCCGACGCCATCGCCCTGCTCCGGGCGACCCCTGTTTCTCTCCCAACACCCCACCCCTGAGAGCTTGGTTGTCCAAGCCTCTGCCTCCCAAACCGCCTTCCCTACCGCCCCTCCGGATAGGGAATCCAAGCGCCTGGATCACTTTGGGAAGAAGGCTTTCTCTTCCTCCAGTGCTGGCTTGCGGTCTGTTAACACCGCTTGCCTCTTGGGCCGATACACCCACTCCCTGTGGGATTCGGTGGCGACTGTTTTGCCGCAGTGCTCTGAGGAGGTCCAGACACTGCTTACCCGCGCCATTGCGGAAGGGCGTGATGCGGCTAAATACACCATCCGCTGTGGCCTTGATACCGCCGACTCGCTGGGCAGATCGCTTGCAACGACGGTGGCGCTGCGTCGCCACGCCTGGCTGAGAACCACTGGTTTTTCAGGGGATGTCCAGAATACACTCATGGACATGCCCTTTGATGGAGTCGGTCTTTTTGGTTCAAAGGCAGACCATGCGCTGGAGCGTTTCAAGGACTCGCAGGCTACTGCTAAGTCCCTGGGCCTTGCTGTTGTGCGCCCTCCGCTCACGTCTACTTTTCGCCCCTTTCGTGGCCACGGAAGGGGTGCCCAGTCACGTCAACAACCCGGCCAACGGCCCGCGCAGCAAGCGCCTTCGCGTGGCCGAGGACGTGGATACCGCCGTGGCGGTTCGGGCAACCAGCGTGCGGGTCAGGCCACCACCTCCAACCCGTCCGCGGCCTCCAAGCCCTCCTAGTCCCTCCTTTCAGGTGCACAGCACGCCAGTCGGGGGCAGGGTCCGCATCACCTTCACCACTGGCGTCCCATCACCTCGGACAGGTGGGTCTTGGACATTGTCCGAAGGGGCTACTCCCTCCCCTTCGAGACCACCCCCAGCCATGCCACCTCAATTCCACCGCATGTCAGGGGATCACTTGGTGCTTCTACAGAAGGAAGTCACGGCCCTCTTGGCCAAGAGGGCCATCGAGCATGTTCCGACCCCAGAAGTAGGGCGTGGTTGCTACTCCCACTACTTTATGGTGCCCAAAAAGGACAAGGAGGACATGCGTCCTATCTTGGACCTCCGGAACGTCAATCGCTTCCTCCGGAAGGAGAAGTTCAAGATGCTCACCCTAGCTCAGGTCTTGACTGCCCTAGACCCTGGAGACTGGTTGGTAGCGTTGGACTTGCAGGACGCCTATTTCCACATCCCCGTCCTGCCGGCCCACCGGCGTTACCTTCGGTTCACGGTAGGCCTCGGGCATTTTCAGTTCACCGTGCTCCCCTTTGGCCTTACCAGTGCCCCTCGGGTGTTCACGAAAGTGATGGCGGTGGTCGCAGCTCATCTGCGCCGGGCAGGGGTTTCAGTCTTCCCCTACCTCGACGACTGGCTGCTGAAGGCGGGCTCGTCCCAGGCAGTCGTCTCCCACCTCCAGACTACGGCCGAACTCCTGCACTCGCTGGGGTTCTCCATCAATGTGCCGAAGTCGCATCTGATTCCTTCTCCACAGCTCCTTTTCATCGGAGCGGTTCTGGACACGACGCAGTTTCGGGCCTATCCTCCCGAACGGCGAGTCCGGGATATTCAGGCTATGATTCCGATCTTTCAGCCTTTATCCTGGGTTTCGGTACGGATGACCCTGAGGCTGCTGGGCCTCATGGCCTCCTGCATCCTGCTGGTCACTCATGCCAGATGGCATATGCGGGCTCTGCAGTGGGACCTGAAGTTCCAGTGGGCGCAGCACCAGGGCAACCTGTCCGATCACGTCCAGATCTCGGAGGGGACTGCAAAACAGTTGCAGTGGTGGCTCTCGAACCGGCAATGGGTCATGGGCAGATCCCTCTCCCTTCCCCAGCCAGAGCACACAGTTGTGACGGACGCGTCCCTTCTGGGATGGGGCGGTCACATGGGAGAGGCGGAGATCAGAGGCCTCTGGTCTCCGGCGGAGTCCCGGCTCCATATCAACCTTCTGGAGCTCCGGGCGATCCGACTTGCACTCAAGGCATTCCTTCCCTCTGTCAAAGGGAAGGTAGTGCAGGTGTTCACAGACAACACCACCGCCATGTGGTACTGCAACAAACAGGGCGGGGTGGGGTCGTGGACCCTTTGTCAGGAGGCTCTGCGCCTCTGGACATGGCTGGAACATCAGGGCATATTCCTGATGGTTCAACACCTGGCAGGTTCCCTGAACGCCAGGGCGGACGAACTCAGCCGCAGGTGCATGATGGATCACGAATGGCGTCTTCACTCGGAGGTGGCGCAAGGACTCTTTCTACAGTGGGGAGAGCCTTGGTTAGATATATTCGCCACCGAAGAGAACGCGCAATGTCATCAGTTCTGCGCGTTGGAATTTCCAAGGCGGCACTCGCTCGGCGACGCTTTTCGTCACGAGTGGAGTTGCGGTCTATTGTACGCCTTTCCGCCTATACCACTTCTACCCAGAGTGTTGAAGAAGATTCGGCACGACCGGGCCCAAGTCATTCTTGTGGCTCCGGACTGGGCTCGAAGAGTTTGGTATCCCGAGCTACTCAGTATGAGCGTGGATCCCCCGATCCGTCTGCCTCTTCGGGAGGATCTTCTGTCGCAGCAGCAGGGGACGGTCCTCCACCCGAACCTGTCCAGTCTACACCTGCTTGCGTGGAGATTGAGCGGCGGCAGTTGATTCCTTTCGACTTGCCTCCCGAAGTTTGTGATGTGATTCTGGCAGCCAGGCGTCCCTCCACTAAGGTGGTATACGCCTGCAGGTGGAACAAATTTGTGGCATGGTGCACAGCAAAGGCTGTGAATCCCCTTTCTGCCCCTCTTTCTGAGGTCCTTCTGTTCCTTCTCTCTCTGGCCCAAAGGGTTCTGCCCTGGGTACCATCAAGGGTTATCTTTGTGCTATCTCAGCCTTCCTCAGGCTCCCTGATCAGCCCTCCCTTTTCAAGTCCCCTGTTGTTAACAGGTTCTTAAAAGGCATTACACACCTCTTCCCTCCTGTTCCGTTTGTAATGCTTCAGTGGGACTTGAACTTGGTTCTTACCTTTTTAATGTGCGCTCCCTTTGAGCCTCTACATAACTGTCCTCTTCGTCTTCTGACTCTGAAGACAGCCTTTCTGGTGGCCATCACCTCCGCTCGGCGGGTGAGTGAGCTCCAGGCTCTATCTTGCAAACCTCCCTTTCTGTCTGTTCATCCAGACAAGGTTGTTCTTCGGACGCGTCCGTCCTTCTTGCCAAAGGTGGTTACTGCCTTCCACATTGGGCAGACCATCACTTTGCCTACCTTCTTTCCGCCTCCGCATCCTTCCAGAGAGGAAGAGAGGCTCCACCGTCTAGACCCAAAACGTGCGCTCTCCTTCTATATCGACCGCACAAAACACTTCCGGGTGGATGACCAGCTCTTTGTTGGCTACGTGGGCGCCAAAAAGGTCGGGCGGTGCACAAGCGAACCATCTCCCGCTGGGTTACCTTGTGCATCAAGACCTGCTATTCTTTGGCTAAGAAGGAGCCTCCTGTTGGGCTGCGTGCCCATTCCACCAGGGCAATGGCTGCTACCACGGCCTTGGGCCGCGGTGTTCCGCTGCTGGTTATCTGTCAGGCAGCTACGTGGGCCTCGCTGCACACGTTTACAAAGCATTACTGCCTTGACAGTCAGGTCCGGAGGGACGGCTTCTTTGGCCGTTCTGTCCTCCAGGACTTCCTTGTCTGATCTTTGTTCGCAGACCCACCACCGGGGTTGGTATTGCTGGGGTATCTATTCTAAGGTAAGGAATCTGTCACTAACGTGTCTCTTTCAGATGCACAAGTTACTAACTTGTGTAACGATATATCTGTAAGAGACAGTAGTTAGTGACAGATTCCTACCGCCCCACCATCCTCCCCGTTCTGCGAACTGATTTCTAGGGTTAAGGACATCCCTTTCAGGGCCCAAGTATTTTTCAGACACCTATGTCAGCTTCTTGCATGGCTCTGCGTTCCTGGCACGGAAAGTCGTGTACAGAACTGACGTCAGCGCGCAGGGGCGGCATCTAAGTACTGCCCGCGACGTCATCCCGGCGATCACGACGCCGACGACGGACGCGGAGCCGCACGACGCCGCCTACCGACGCGCAAGGGTACTGCTACGCAAAAACTTTCCGGATCCAGCCTGACGCCTGGGGATATTCTAAGGTGAGGAATCTGTCACTAACTACTGTCTCTTACAGATATATCGTCACACAAGTTAGTAACTTGTGCTTCAAGGTCATGGGCGGCCGGTTAGTAGCAGGATCAGACATCACCTCCACCACTGGCAAAACATCACATCGGACAAGTGGGTTCTTCAGATGGTCCGAAGGAGCAACTCCCTCCCCTTCAAGACTACCCCTCCCTCCATGCCTCCGACTTACGACCAGCTGATGGAGGACCATCTGAACTTGCTTTAGGAAAAAGTCAGGACTCTTGGCCAAGGGAGCCATAGAGAGGGTTCCGGCACCAGAAATAGGCTGTGGTTGCTATTCCCGCTACTTTCTGATCCCAAAAAAGGAAAAGGGCCTTCGTCCTATTCTAGATCTGCGAGTCCTCAACTACTTCCTTTGAAAGCAAAAGTTCAAAATGCTTACTCTTGTCTCAGGTCTTATCTGCCCTAGACTCCGGAGACTGGATGGTAGCGTTGGACTTGCAGGACGCCTGTTTTCATATTTTCATCCGGCTTGCCCATGAGCGCTACCTGCGATTCATGGTAGGCCACGAGCACTTTCAGTTCACAGTGCTTCCCTTTGGCCTTACCAGCGTCCCTCGGTGTTCACCAAGGTGATGGCTGTGGTTGCAGCACATCTGCACAGATCAGGGATGGCAGTCTTCCCCTATTTCAACCACTAGGTGCTGAAGTTGAGCTCTCCCGAGACTGTCCTCTCCCACCTCCAGACAATGGTGAATCTCCTGCTTTCGCTGGGGTTCATTATCAACGTGCCGAAGTCACACCTGACTCCCTCTCAAACGTTCCCCTTCATCTGAGCTGTTCTGGGCACAGTATATTCAGGTTATGATACCGATGTTTCAGCCTCTATCCTGGATTTCAGTGAGACTGATCCTGAGGCTATTGGACCTCAAGGCCTCTTGCATCCTACTAGTGACACTTGCCACATGGTGTATGCGTGCTCTGCAGTGGGACCTGAAGTTCAAATCGTTGCAGAATCAGGGCAATCTCTCTGACATGGTCCAGATCTCAAAGGGCACTGCACAGGATCTTCAGTGGTGGCTGACCAACCGCGATTGGGTCAGAGGCGGGCCCTTCTTCCGTCCCCAACAAGATCTCACTGTAGTGACAGATGTCACTCCTGGAATGGGTTGGCCATGTGGGAGAGGTAGAGATCAGAGGACTCTGGTCTCCGTCGGAATCCGGACTTCACATCAACTTGCTGGAGCTCCGAGCAATTCGCTTGGCTTTGCAAGATTTTCTCCCTTCCATCAAGGGAAAGCTGGTTCAGGTGTTCTCGGACAACACCACTGCCATATGGTACTGCAACAAACAGGGCAGGGTGAGGTCCTGGATCCTTGGTCAGGAGGCCCTGCGTCTCTGGGCATGGCTGGAACAGCAGGGCATATCCTTGTTAGTTCAACATCTGGAAAGTTCAGTGAATGCTAGGGCAGACGAATTCAGCCTATGATGATGGCGTCTCCATCCGGAGGTGGCGCAAGGTCTCTTCCAGAAGTGGGTAAAGCCTTTGTTGGATCTGTTCGCCTCTGCTGATTACGCAAAATGTCAGCACTTTTGCACACTGGAGTTTTCAAGGCAGCACTCGCTCTGCGACGCTTTTCGTCTCGAGTGGAGCTCAGGTCTCCTGTACACCTTCCCACCAATACCACTCCTACCCACAGTGCTCAAGAAGATCAGCAGCGACTGGGCCTAAGTCATTCTTGTGGCTCCTGACTGAGCACTGAGAGTCTGGTATCCTCAGCTTTTCCAACTGAGCATCGATCCTACGATCAGGCTGCCCTTTTGGGAGGATCTTCTGTCGCAGCAGCAGGAAAGGGTCCTCCACCCAAACCTGTCAACTCTACGCCTTCTTGCTTTGGGATTGAGCAGCGGCAGTTGACAGCATTCGACCTTCCTCCCGAAGTCTGTGTTGTGATTTTGGCATACAGACGTCCCTCTAACAAGACTGTGTATGCCTGTCTGTGACAGACATTTGTATTGTACAGAATTGTTTACTGACCCTCTTTCTGCTTCCCTCTCTCGAGTCCTTCTCTTTATTTTGACCCTTGCCTAGCAGGGCTCTGCTCGGGCCCTCTTAAAGGTACCTTTCGGCCTTGTCTGCCTTCTTGAGGCTACCAGACCAACCCTCTTTATTTAAATACCCTATTGTAAACAGATTTATCTGAAAGAGACACGTTAGTGACAGATTCCTTACCTTAGAATATCCCCAGGCGTCAGGCTGGATCCGGAAAGTTTTTGCATAGCAGTACCCTTGCGCGTCGGTAGGCGGCGTCGTGCGGCTCCGCGTCCGTCGTCTTCGTCGTGATCGCCGGGATGACGTCGCGGGCAGTACTTAGACGCCGCCCCTGCGCGCTGACGTCAGTTCTTCTTTTTCCGCGCCAGCAAGCGCAGATCCGGGAAGAGCAGTGCCCTAGTCATTTTTTGACTAACTTTTTTGGTGAATTTTTTCACTGTTTCTTTCGAATCGACTCCAAGGTGTCGTAGGGATGCCCGGCTTTAAACGTTGCGACGCCTGTGCTCGGATGATGTCCATCACAGACCCACATCTGGAGTGTCTCTTCTGCCTCGGCCGAGGCCACGACACGAAGTCGTGTTCCGACTGCCGGGCCCTCAACCCGAAAGCTTTGCGAGAGCGGTCTCGAAAGCTCCTCGAGGCCCGGCAGTCGGCTCCGCGCCACACCAAGCCCCGGTCGCGTGAGAGGTCGAGGGGTCGGTCGCGGAGTCCTCACCGGTCGTCGGGATCCAAGTCTTCGTCGTCCGGTAAGTCTAAGCACAAGAAGTCCAAAAAGCATCATCGCTCTAGGACTTCGCCTCGCCGGTCTCGCGACTCGGCTGAGGCCCCTCCCGGCACCGTCCCCGCCCCGCGGCCCCGGACATGCCTGTGGAGTCGCCCCGCAATACCCGTCCTTCCCGGGTTCGGGGGCGGATCCGGCCCAAGTACAGGAATTCCTGTCGGCCATGGCCCGCCTCTTCGGGCCTCAAGGTCCCTCCGGTGCGCCTTCGGGCCCCGCGGGCCCTGATGGGGTTGCCCGGCGTCACCGCCGACTCCGGTCCCGGCGTCGCTCGTGCCTCCAGCCTCGGTCCCGGCTCTGGCTCGGCCCGGCCTCGATCCCGGCTCCGGTGGTACCGCAACCCCCATCGACGCCGGTCGACCTGACCAAGCCTCCGCCGGCGTCGATGTCTCCGGTGCCGTTCCTGACGCCGCCCGGGGCTCCGGGCGGCGTCGTCCCCATGTACTCTCCAGCTCCGGACATGGAGCCGGACCGGCGTCGCTCGACGCCGGTTCCGGCGCCGATGGGACCTTGGGTCCCCAATGTCCCTCCTCCTCCTTATTTTGAACCGGAGGAGGACCAGGAGGACTGGGAGGGGTCTGAGGACCCTCTGGCACAGCAGTGTCAGTATGATGAGGACTGGGCAGAGGAACTAGGGGATGCCAGTGGTCTAGATACTTCCCTGACACTGGCATGCTGTCTCCTCCTGTGGCTACGGAGGAGGGAGCCAATTTTGCAACTGTGTTGCGTAGGGCAGCTGGAGCCTTACATCTCCGACTCCCTACGGTGACGGTCAAGACTAATCTCTTGACAGAAGTGCTTCAGCCGGCAGCCTCCTCCTTGGAGACTCTGCTGCCGTTTAACGATGCACTTACTGACGTTCTTTTGGGCGCCTGGTCCAAGCCCAACACAGGCGCTCCTGTGGATAGGAACGTGTCCCGACGCCATCGCCCAGCTCCGGGCGACCCCTTGTTTCTCTCTGTCCACCCCACTCCTGAGAGCTTGGTTGTCCAAGCCTCCGCTTCCCAAACCGCCTTCCCTACCGCCCCTCCGGATAGGGAATCCAAACGCCTGGATCAATTTGGGAAGAAGGGTTTTCTTCCTCCAGTGCTGGCTTGCGGTCCATCAACACTGCTTGTCTTCTGGGCCGATATACCCACTCCTTGTGGGATTCGGTGGCGACTGTTTTGCCCCAGTGTTCTGAGGAGGTCCAGACACTGCTTTCCCGCGCCATTGCGGAAGGAAGGGATGCGGCCAAATACACCATACGATGTGGCCTTGATACCGCCGACTCGCTGGGCAGATCTATTGGAACGACGGTGGCGCTGCGTCGCCACGCCTGGCTGAGAACCACTGGTTTTTCAGGGGATGTCCAGAATACTCTCATGGACATGCCCTTTGATGGAGTCGGTCTTTTTGGTTCCAAAGCAGACCATGCGTTGGAGCGCTTTAAGGACTCACGGGCTACTGCCAAGTCCCTGGGCCTTTCTGCTACACGCCCTCCGCTACCATCTGCTTTTCGCCCCTATCGTGGCCACGGAAGGGGCGCCCAGTCACGTCCGCAGCCCAGCCACCGGCCCGCGCAGCAGGCGTCTTCGCGTGGCCGAGGACGTGGATACCGCCGTAGCGGTTCGGGCAACAGGCGTGCGGGTCAGGCCACCACCTCCAACCCGTCCGCGGCCTCCAAGCCCTCCTAGTCCCTCCTTTCAGGTGCACAGCACGCCAGTAGGGGGCAGGGTCCGCCATCACCTTCACCACTGGCGTCCCATCACCTCGGACAGGTGGGTCTTGGACATTGTCCGAAGGGGCTACTCCCTCCCCTTCGAGACCACCCCCCCAGCCATGCCACCTCAATTCCACCGCATGTCCGGGGATCACTTGGTACTTATGCAGAAGGAAGTCACGGCCCTCTTGGCCAAGAGGGCCATCGAGCATGTTCCGACCCCAGAAGTAGGACGTGGTTGCTACTCCCACTACTTCCTGGTGCCCAAAAAGGACAAGGAGGACATGCGTCCTATCTTGGACCTCCGGAACGTCAATCGCTTCCTCCGGAAGGAGAAGTTCAAGATGCTCACCCTAGCTCAGGTCTTGACTGCCCTCGACCCCGGAGACTGGTTGGTAGCGTTGGACTTGCAGGACGCCTATTTCCACATCCCCGTCCTGCCGGCCCACCGGCGTTACCTTCAGTTCACGGTAGGCCTCGAGCATTTTCAGTTCACCGTGCTCCCCTTTGGCCTTACCAGTGCCCCTCGGGTATTCACGAAAGTGATGGCGGTGGTCGCAGCTCATCTGCGCCGGGCAGTGGTTTGTCTTCCCCTACCTCGACGACTGGCTGCTGAAGGCGGGCTCGTCCCAGGCAGTCGTCTCCCACCTCCAGACTACGGCCGAACTCCTGCACTCGCTGGGGTTCTCCATCAATGTGCCGAAGTCGCATCTGATTCCTTCTCCACAGCTCCTTTTCATCGGAGCAGTTCTGGACACGATGCAGTTTCGGGCCTATCCTCCCGAACGGCGAGTCCGGGATATTCAGGCTATGATTCCGATCTTTCAGCCTTTATCCTGGGTTTCGGTACGGATGACCCTGAGGCTCCTGGGCCTCATGGCCTCCTGCATCCTGCTGGTCGATCATGCCAGATGGCATATGCGGGCTCTGCAGTGGGACCTGAAGTTCCAGGTGGCGCAGCACCAGGGCAACCTGTCCGATCACGTCCAGATCTCGGAGGGGACTGCAAAACAGTTGCAGTGGTGGCTCTCGAACCGGCAATGGGTCATGGGCAGATCCCTCTCCCTTCCCCAGCCAGAGCACACAGTTGTGACGGACGCGTCCCTTCTGGGATGGGGCGGTCACATGGGAGAGGCGGAGATCAGAGGCCTCTGGTCTCCGGCGGAGTCCCGGCTCCATATCGACCTTCTGGAGCACCGGGCTATCCGACTTGCTCTCAAGGCATTCCTTCCCTCTGTCAAAGGGAAGGTAGTGCAGGTGTTCACAGACAACACCACCGCCATGTGGTACTGCAACAAACAAGGCGGGGTGGGGTCGTGGACCCTTTGTCAGGAGGCTCTGCGCCTCTGGACATGCCTGTAGAGCCGCCCCCGCATTACCCGTCCTTTCCGGGTTCGGGGGCGACTCCGGCCGAAATACAGGAATTCCTGTCGGCCATGTCCGATCACGTCCAGATCTCGGAGGGGACTGCAAAACAGTTGCAGTGGTGGCTCTCGAACCGGCAATGGGTCATGGGCAGATCCCTCTCCCTTCCCCAGCCAGAGCACACAGTTGTGACGGACGCGTCCCTTCTGGGATGGGGCGGTCACATGGGAGAGGCGGAGATCAGAGGCCTCTGGTCTCCGGCGGAGTCTCGGCTCCATATCAACCTTCTGGAGCTTCGGGCGATCCGACTTGCACTCAAGGCATTCCTTCCCTCTGTCAAAGGGAAGGTAGTGCAGGTGTTCACAGACAACACCACCGCCATGTGGTATTGCAACAAACAAGGCGGGGTGGGGTCGTGGACCCTTTGTCAGGAGGCTCTGCGCCTCTGGACATGGCTGGAACATCAGGGCATGTTCCTGATGGTTCAACACCTGGCAGGTTCCCTGAACGCCAGGGCGGACGAACTCAGCCACAGGTGCATAATGGATCACGAATGGCGTCTTCACTCGGAAGTGGCGCAAGGACTCTTTCTACAGTGGGGAGAGCCTTGGTTAGATCTATTCGCCACCGAAGAGAACGCGCAATGTCATCAGTTCTTCGCGTTGGAATTTCCAAGGCGGCACTCGCTCGGCGACGCTTTTCGTCGCGAGTGGAGTTGCGGTCTGTTGTACGCCTTTCCGCCTATACCACTTCTACCCAGAGTGTTGAAGAAGATTCGGCACGACCGGGCCCAAGTCATTCTTGTGGCTCCGGACTGGGCTCGAAGAGTTTGGTATCCCGAGCTACTCAGTATGAGCGTAGATCCCCCGTTCCGTCTGCCTCTTCGGGAGGATCTTCTGTCGCAGCAGCAGGGGACGGTCCTCCACCCGAACCTGTCCAGCCTCCACCTGCTTGCGTGGAGATTGAGCGGCGGCAGTTGATTCCTTTCGACTTGCCTCCCGAAGTTTGTGATGTAATTCTGGCAGCCAGGCGTCCCTCCACTAAGGTGGTATACGCCTGCAGGTGGAACAAGTTTGTGGCATGGTGCACAGCAAAGGCTGTGAATCCCCTTTCTGCCCCTCTTTCTGAGGTTCTTCTGTTCCTTCTTTCCCTGGCCCAACAGGGTTCTGCCCTGGGTACCATCAAGGGCTATCTTTGTGCTATCTCGGCCTTCCTCAGGCTTCCTGATCAGCCCTCCCTTTTCAAGTCCCCTGTTGTTAACAGGTTTCTAAAAGGCATTACACACCTCTTCCCTCCTGTTCCGTTTGTGATGCCTCAGTGGGACTTGAACTTGGTTCTTACCTTTCTTATGTGCGCTCCCTTTGAGCCTCTACATAACTGTCCTCTTCGTCTTCTGACTCTGAAGACAGCCTTTCTGGTGGCCATCACCTCCGCTCGGCGGGTGAGTGAGCTCCAGGCTCTTTCATGCAAACCTCCCTTTCTGTCTGTCCATCCAGACAAGGTTGTTCTTAGGACACGTCTTTCCTTCTTGCCAAAGGTGGTTACTGCCTTCCACATTGGGCAGACCATCACTTTGCCCACCTTCTTTCCGCCTCCGCATCCTTCCAGAGAGGAAGAGAGGCTCCACCGTCTGGACCCAAAACGTGTGCTTTCTTTTTATATCAACCGCACACAACACTTCCGGGTGGATGACCAGCTCTTTGTTGGCTACGTGGGCGCCAAAAAGGTCGGGCGGTGCACAAGAGAACCATCTCCCGCTGGGTAACCTTGTGTATCAAAGCCTGCTATTCTTTGGCTAAGAAGGAGCCTCCTGTTGGGCTGCGTGCCCATTCCACCAGGGCAACGGCTGCTACCACGGCTTTAGGCCGCGGTGTTCCGCTGCAGGATATCTGTCAGGCAGCTACGTGGGCCTCGCTGCACACGTTTACAAAGCATTACTGCCTTGACAGTCGGGTCCGGAGGGACGGCTTCTTTGGCCGTTCTGTCCTCCGGGACTTCCTTGTCTGATCTTTGTTCGCAGACCCACCACCGGGTTGGTGTTGCTGGGGTATCTATTCTAAGGTAAGGAATCTGTCACTAACGTGTCTCTTTCAGATGCACAAGTTACTAACTTGTGTAACGATATATCTGAAAGAGACACGTTAGTGACAGATTCACTTACCTTAGAATATCCCCAGGCGTCAGGCTGGATCCGGAAAGTTTTGCGTAGCAGTACCCTTGCGCGTCGGTAGGCGGCGTCGTGCGGCTCCGCGTCCGTCGTCGGCGTCGTGATCGCCGGGATGACGTCGCGGGCAGTACTTAGGCACCGCCCTGCGCGCTGACGTCAGTTCTTCTTTTCCGCGCCAGCAAGCGCAGATCCGGGAAGAGCAGTGCCCTGGTCAATTTTTAACCATACTTTTTGGTGATTTTTTTCACTGTTTTCCAACTTAAAGGTGTCGTAGGGATGCCCGGCTTCAAGCGATGCGGCGCCTGTGCGCGGATGATGTCCGTCACCGACCCGCATTGGGAGTGTCTCTTCTGCCTCGGCCGAGGCCACGACACCGAGTCTTGTCCCGAATGCCAGGCCCTCAACCCGAAAGCTTTGCGAGAGCGGTCTCGAAAGCTCCTCGAGGCCCGGCATTCGGCTCCACGGAGGCCCCGGTCGCGTGAGAGGTCCAGGGGTCGCTCGCGGAGTGCACACCGGTCGTCGGCGTCGAAGTCTTCTTCGTCCGGTAAGTCTAAGCACAAGAAGTCCAAGAAGCATCGTCGCTCTCGGACTTCGCCTCGCCGGTCTCGCGACTCGGCTGAGGCCCCTCCCGGCACCGTCCCGGCCCCGGACTTGCCTGTGGAGTCGCCCCCGCCATACCCGCCCTTCCCGGGTTCGGGGCGGATCCGGCCAAGGTACAGGAGTTCCTGTCGGCCATGGCCCGCCTCTTCGGGCCTTCAGGCCCCTCCGGTGCGCCTTCGGGCCCCGCGGGCCCTGATGGGGTTGCTCCGGCGTCGCCGGCGGCCCCGGCGTCGCCCGTGCCTCCAGCCTCGATCCCGGCTCCGGCTTCGGCCCCGGCCTCGATCCCGGCTCCACAACCCCCATCGACGCCGGTCGACCTCACGACACCTCCGCCGGCGCCGATGTCTCCGGTGCCGTTCTCGGCGCCGCCCTGGGCTCCGGGCGGCGTCGTCCCCCAGTTCCTTCCGGCTCCGGACATGGACCCGGAGCGACGTCGCTCGACGCCGGCTCCGGCGCCCGATGTGACCTTGGGTCCCAACTGTCCCTCCTCCTCCTTATTTTGAACCTGAGGAGGACCAGTTGGACTGGGAGGGGTCTGATGACCCTCTGACGCGCAACTGTCAGTATGATGAGGACTGGACAGAGAGTCTAGGGAGGCCAGTGGTCTGGATACTTCCCCTGACACTGGCATGCTGTCTCCTCCCGTGGCTACGGAGGAGGGGGCCGATTTTGGTACGGTGTTGCGTAGGGCTGCTGGGGCCTTACGTCTCCAGCTCCCTACTTTGACGGTCAAGCCTAACATCTTGACGGAGGTGCTTCAGCCGGCAGCCTCCTCTGCGGAGACTGTGCTGCCGTTTAACGACGCCCTCACTGACGGTCTTTTGGGCGCCTGGTCCAAGCCCAACACAGGGGCTCCTGTGGATCGGAACGTGTCACGACGCCATCGCCCTGCTCCGGGCGACCCCTGTTTCTTTCTGTCCACCCCACTCCTGAGAGCTTGGTTGTCCAAGCCTCCGCTTCCCAAACCGCCTTCCCTACCGCTCCTCCGGATAGGGAATCCAAACGCCTGGATCAGTTTGGGAAGAAAGGTTTTCTTCCTCCAGTGCTGGCTTGCGGTCCGTTAACACCGCTTGTCTTTTGGGCCGATATACCCACTCCCTGTGGGATTCGGTGGCGGATGTTTTGCCCCAGTGCCCTGAGGAGGTCCAGGCACTGCTTTCCCGTGCCATTGCGGAAGGAAGGGATGCGGCCAAATACACTATCCGTTGTGGCCTTGACACCGCCGACTCGCTGGGCAGGTCTATTGCAACGACGGTGGCGCTCCGACGCCACGCCTGGCTGAGAACCACTGGTTTTTCAGGGGATGTCCAGAATACTCTCATGGACATGCCCTTTGATGGAGTCGGTCTTTTTGGGTCCAAAGCAGACCATGCGTTGGAGCGCTTTAAGGACTCACGGGCTACTGCCAAGTCCCTGGGCCTTTCTGCTACACGCCCTCCGCTGCCTTCTGCTTTAAGCCCCTATCGTGGCCACGGTAGGGGCGCCCCTTCACGTCAGCAGCCCAGCCACCGGCCCGCGCAGCAGGCGTCTTCGCGTGGCCGAGGACGTGGATTCCGCCGTGGCGGATCGGGCAACCAGCGTGCGGGTCAGGCCACCACCTCCAACCCGTCCGCGGCCTCCAAGCCCTCCTAGTCCCTCCTTTCAGGTGCACGGCACGCCAGTAGGGGGCAGGGTCCGCCATCACCTTCCCCACTGGCGCACCATCACCTCGGACAGGTGGGTCTTGGACATTGTCCGAAGGGGCTACTCCCTCCCATTCGAGACCACCCCCCCAGCCATGCCACCTCAATTCCGCTGCATGTCAGGGGATCACTTGGTGCTTCTACAGAAGGAAGTCACGGCCCTCTTGACCAAGAGGGCCATCGAGCATGTTCCGACCCCAGAAGTAGGGCGTGGTTGCTACTCCCACTACTTTCTGGTGCCCAAAAAGGACAAGGAGGACATGCGTCCTATCTTGGACCTCCGGAACGTCAATCGCTTCCTCCGGAAGGAGAAGTTCAAGATGCTCACCCTAGCTCAGGTCTTGACTGCCCTCGACCCTGGAGACTGGTTGGTAGCGTTGGACTTGCAGGACGCGTATTTCCACATCCCCGTCCTGCCGGCCCACCGGCGTTACCTTCGGTTCACGGTAGGCCCCGAGCATTTTCAGTTCACCGTGCTCCCCTTTGGCCTTACCAGTGCCCCTCGGGTGTTCACGAAAGTGATGGCGGTGGTCGCAGCTCATCTGCGCCGGGCAGGGGTTTCAGTCTTCCCCTACCTCCACGACTGGCTGCTGAAGGCGGGCTCGTCCCAGGCAGTCGTCTCCCACCTCCAGACTACGGCCGAACTCCTGCACTCGCTGGGGTTCTCCATCAATGTGCCGAAGTCGCATCTGATTCCTTCTCCACAGCTCCTTTTCATCGGAGCAGTTCTGGACACGACGCAGTTTCGGGCCTATCCTCCCGAACGGCGAGTCCGGGATATTCAGGCTATGATTCCGATCTTTCGGCCTTTATCCTGGGTTTCGGTACGGATGACCCTGAGGCTGCTGGGCCTCATGGCCTCCTGCATCCTGCTGGTCAATCATGCCAGATGGCATATGCGGGCTCTGCAGTGGGACCTGAAGTTCCAGTGGGCGCAGCACCAGGGCAACCTGTCCGATCACGTCCAGATCTCGGAGGGAACTGCAAAACAGTTGCAGTGGTGGCTCTCGAACCGGCAATGGGTCATGGGCAGATCCCTCTCCCTTCCCCAGCCAGAGCATACAGTTGTGACGGACGCGTCCCTTCTGGGATGGGGCGGTCACATGGGAGAGGCGGAGATCAGAGGCCTCTGGTCTCCGGCGGAGTCCCGGCTCCATATCAACCTTCTGGAGCTCCGGGCGATCCGTCTTGCACTCAAGGCATTCCTTCCCTCTGTCAAAGGGAAGGTAGTGCAGGTGTTCACAGACAACACCACCGCCATGTGGTACTGCAACAAACAGGGCGGGGTGGGGTCTTGGACCCTTTGTCAGGAGGCTCTGCGCCTCTGGACATGGCTGGAACATCAGGGCATGTTCCTGATGGTTCAACACCTGGCAGGTTCTCTGAACGCCAGGGCGGACGAACTCAGCCGCAGGTGCATGATGGATCACGAATGGCGTCTTCACTCGGAAGTGGCGCAAGGACTCTTTCTACAGTGGGGAGAGCCTTGGTTAGATCTATTCGCCACCGAAGAGAATGCGCAATGTCATCAGTTCTGCGCGTTGGAATTTCCAAGGTGGCACTCGCTCGGCGACGCTTTTCGTCACGAGTGGAGTTGCGGTCTATTGTACGCCTTTCCGCCTATACCACTTCTACCCAGAGTGTTGAAGAAGATTCGGCACGACCGGGCCCAAGTCATTCTTGTGGCTCCGGACTGGGCTCGAAGAGTTTGGTATCCCGAGCTACTCAGTATGAGCGTAGATCCCCCGATCCGTCTGCCTCTTCAGGAGGATCTTCTGTCGCAGCAGCAGGGGACGGTCCTCCACCCGAACCTGTCCAGTCTACACCTGCTTGCGTGGAGATTGAGCGGCGGCAGTTGATTCCTTTCGACTTGCCTCCCGAAGTTTGTGATGTGATTCTGGCAGCCAGGCGTCCCTCCACTAAGGTGGTATACGCCTGCAGGTGGAACAAATTTGTGGCATGGTGCACAGCAAAGGCTGTGGATCCCCTTTCTGCCCCTCTTTCTGAGGTCCTTCTGTTCCTTCTCTCTCTGGCCCAACAGGGTTCTGCCCTGGGTACCATCAAGGGTTATCTTTGTGCTATCTCGGCCTTCCTCAGGCTCCCTGATCAGCCCTCCCTTTTCAAGTCCCCTGTTGTTAACAGGTTCTTAAAAGGCATTACTCACCTCTTCCCTCCTGTTCCGTTTGTAATGCCTCAGTGGGACTTGAACTTGGTTCTTACCTTTTAATGTGCGCTCCCTTTGAGCCTCTGCATAACTGTCCTCTTCGTCTTCTGACTCTGAAGACAGCCTTTCTGGTGGCCATCACCTCCGCTCGGCGGGTGAGTGAGCTCCAGGCTCTATCTTGCAAACCTCCCTTTCTGTCTGTTCATCCAGACAAGGTTGTTCTTCGGACGCGTCCGTCCTTCTTGCCAAAGGTGGTTACTGCTTTCCACATTGGGCAGACCATCACTTTGCCCACCTTCTTTCCGCCTCCGCATCCTTCCAGAGAGGAAGAGAGGCTCCACCGTCTGGACCCAAAACGTGCGCTCTCCTTCTATATCGACCGCACTAAACACTTCCGGGTGGATGAGCAGCTCTTTGTTGGCTACGTGGGCGCCAAAAAAGGTCGGGCGGTGCACAAGAGGACCATCTCCCGCTGGGTTACCTTGTGCATCAAGACCTGCTATTCTTTGGCCAAGAAGGAGCCTCCTGTTGGGCTGCGTGCCCATTCCACCAGGGCAGCGGCTGCTACCACGGCCTTGGGCCGCGGTGTTCCGCTGCCGGTTATCTGTCAGGCAGCTACGTGGGCCTCGCTGCACACGTTTACAAAGCATTACTGCCTTGACAGTCAGGTCCGGAGGGACGGCTTCTTTGGCCGTTCTGTCCTCCAGGACTTCCTTGTCTGATCTTTGTTCGCAGACCCACCACCGGGGTTGGTATTGCTGGGGTATCTATTCTAAGGTAAGGAATCTGTCACTAACGTGTCTCTTTCAGATGCACAAGTTACTAACTTGTGTAACGATATATCTGTAAGAGACAGTAGTTAGTGACAGATTCCTTACCGCCCCACCCATCCTCCCCGTTCTGCGAACTGATTTCTAGGGTTAAGGACATCCCTTTCAGGGCCCTAGTATTTTTCAGACACCTGTGTCAGCTTCTTGCATGGCTCTGCGTTCCTGGCGCGGAAAGTCGTGTACAGAACTGACGTCAGCGCGCAGGGCGGCGCCTAAGTACTGCCCGCGACGTCATCCCGGCGATCACGACGCCGACGACGGACGCGGAGCCGCACGACGCCGCCTACCGACGCGCAAGGGTACTGCTACGCAAAACTTTCCGGATCCAGCCTGACGCCTGGGGATATTCTAAGGTAAGGAATCTGTCACTAACTACTGTCTCTTACAGATATATCGTTACACAAGTTAGTAACTTGTGCATTTCGGACATTTTGGCCTTTCTTCGCCTTCCTAATCAGCCTTCTCTTTTTAAGTCCCCTATTGTAAATAGATTTCTTAAGGGCATTACTCACCTTTTTCCTCCTATTCCTTTCATAATGCCCCAGTGGGACTTGAATCTTGTCTTGACTTACCTTATGTGTGCTCCTTTCAAGCCACTACATAATTGTCCTCTCAGACTCTTGACTTTAAAGACTGCTTTTCTGGTTGCCATCACCTCTGCTCGCAGGGTGAGTGAGCTTCAGGCTCTATCTTCTAAACCTCCTTTCCTTGCTGTCCATCCGGACAAGTTTGTCCTTCGAACTAGACCTTCTTTTCTTCCCAAAGTGGTTACCTCTTTCCACATAGGACAGACCATCATTCCAAGGAGGAAGAGAGACTCCACCGTCTGGATCCAAAACGTGCATTATCATTTTATCTCGATCGCACAAAACAATTCCGGGTGGACGATCAACTCTTTGTTGGCTATGTGGGCACCAAGAAAGGTCGGGCCGTGCAAAAACGAACCATCTCTCAATGGGTCGTCCTTTACATTAAAATCTGTTATTCCTTGGCGAAAAAGGAGCCTCCGGTAGGGCTGCGATCCCATTGCACCAGGGCGACTGCAGCCTCTACTGCTTTGGGACGTGGAGTCCCCCTCAGTGACATCTGCCAGGCAGCCACGTGGGCATCACTGCCCACGTTCACTAAGCATTACTGCCTGGATAGTCCAGTCCAGAGAGACGGCTTCTTTGGCCGTTCAGTTCTCCAGGACTTTCTGGTGTGAACTTAGTTCGCAGACCCACCTCCGGGGTTGGTATTGCTGGGGTATCTATTCTAAGGTAAGGAATCTATAGCCAATAGTCTCTTTCAGATGAACAAGTTACTTACCTTCGGTAACGATATATTTTTAAGAGACATATATTAGTTATAGATTCCTTACCGCCCCACCTATCCTCCCCGTTTTGTGAACTGACTTCTAGAGTAAGGGACTCCCTTTCAGGGCCCTAGTTTTGTGCACCAGTGGTCAGTGTCTTGCATGGCTCTGCGCTTCTGGCGTGGAATGTCGTGTAAAAGAACGGACGTCAGCGCACTGGGGTGGAGTCTAAGTAGATACCGCAACGTCATTCCGGCGATCACAACGCCAATGATGAACGCGGAGTCGACCGACGCCACCTACCGACACGCAGGAGTACTGCTGAGGAATAAATACTCCGGATCCAGTCTGACGCCTGGGGGTTGTTCTAAGGTAAGGAATCTATAACTAATATATGTCTCTTACAGATATAGCGTTACCGAAGGTAAGTAACTTGTTCTTCGTGTCCCAGACTCCCCTCCCACTTATAATTCACACCCCCTCCATGCAGTGTGTTATCAGTGATGTAATTTAAGATGTCATCAGTGATGTTATTGATGATGTCATACATGTCATGTGAGATGTAGTATGTGAGGTCACAAGTAGTGCATGTCGAGGGTGCAAGTTATAGTTTTTATTGTTTGAAACTTTTTATTTTAACTGACGTTTTCACCTATGTTACTCGAAACTTTGTTTTTTCTGTGAATTTGTAAGTTTTTTTAATGTAAAATAAGACATTATTACCTTAATTAACTATAATGCCACTTTAACCTTTGTATTTTTCTAGGGAATTTCTAGGGTTTTTGGAACGTTAAGTAATAGATTATTACTATACCAACTACCTTCGGCTTTTTGCAACTCTGAATCTGCTTAAAAATTATTGAAACATGGGTTCACTGTTTTCCCAATCTGAAAGAAACACATAGTGATAGATTCCTTACCTTAGAATATCCCCAGGCGTCAGACTGGATCCGGAAAGTTTTCATCAGCAGTACCCCTGCGCGTCGGTAGGGACGTCGTGCAGCTCCGTGTCCGTCGTCGGCGTCGTGATCGCCGGGATGACGTCGCGGGCAGTACTTAGACGCCGCCCCTGCGCGCTAACGTCAGTTCTTCTTTTTCCGCGCCAGTAAGCGCAGATCCGGGAAGCGCAGTGCCCTAGTCAATTTTTGACTAAATTTTTTGTGAATTTTTTCACTGTTTCTTTTCGAGTCTTACATCGACTCCTAGGTGTCGTAGGGATGCCCGGCTTCAAGCCATGCGACGCCTGTGGTCGAATGATGTTGATCACAGACCCGCATCTAGAGTGTCTCTACTGTCTCGGCCGAGACCACGACACGAAGTCGTGTCCTGACTGCCGGAAACTTCACCCGAAGGCTTTGCGCGAGCGGTCTCGAAAGCTGCTTGAAGCCCGGCAGTCGGCTCCGCGCCGTGACAGGTCCCGGTCTAGAGAGAGGTCGAGGGACCGCGCGCGGAGTCACCATCGGCGATCGTCGGGATCGAAGTCTTCGCACTCGGGGTCAGGTAAGACGAAGCACAAGAAGTCGAAGAAACGTCATCGTTCTTCGACTTCCCCTCGCCGGTCGCGCGACGCGGCTGAGGGTACGGGTGGTGCCACCCCGCGGCTCCGGCGGAGTCCATGGAGTCGCCGCCCGACTACCCCCCCTTCCCGGGGTCGACGGCGACTCCGGCTCAGATACAGGACTTCCTGTCGGCCATGGCTCGCCTCTTTGGGCCATCGGGTCCCGCTGGTGCGCCTTCGGGCCCCGCGGTCCCGCCTGGGTGTCCTCGCGTTTCATCACCGGCGGCTCCGGTGTCGCTGTCGGCTCCGGCGCCGCAGGACACCCTTGGATCCAGGCCTGGATCCCGGTTGATGCCGGTTGACCTAGTTACGCCTCCACCGACGTCGACCCCACCGGCACCGATCCTGACGCCGCCCGCTCCTCGGGACGACGTCGACCTCAGGTTCAGCCCCGAAGTGGACTCGGCGTCGGTCCGGCGTCGGTCGATGCCGTTCTCGACGCCGTTTGGGGATTTCTATCCCCATGTCCCTGCTCCTTATTTCGTCGCGAGTGGAGTTGCGGTCTGTTGTACGCCTTTCCGCCTATACCACTTCTGCCCAGAGTACTAAAGAAGATCAGGCGCGACCGGGCCCAAGTCATTCTTGTGGCTCCGGACTGGGCTCGAAGAGTATGGTATCCCGAGCTACTCAGTATGAGCATCGATCCCCCGATCCGACTGCCTCTTCGGGAGGATCTTCTGGCGCAGCAGCAGGGGACGGTCCTCCACCCGAACCTGTCCAGCCTCCACCTCTTTGCGTGGAGATTGAGCGGCGGCAGTTGATTCCCTTCGACTTGCCTCCTGAAGTTTGTGACATTATTCTGGCAGCCAGGCGTCCCTCTACTAAAGTGGTATACGCCTGCAGGTGGAACAAATTTGTGGCATGGTGCACAGCAAAGGCTGTGGATACCCTTTCTGCCCCTCTTTCTGAGGTTCTACTGTTCCTTCTTTCTTTGGCCCGGCAGGGCTCTGCTCTGGGCACTATCAAGGGCTACCTTTCTGCTATTTCGGCCTTTCTCAGGCTCCCTGATCAGCCCTCTCTTTTCAAGTCCCCTGTTGTAAATAGGTTTCTTTAAAGGCATTACTCACCTTTTTCCTCCTATTCCTTTCGTGATGCCTCAGTGGGACTTGAATCTGGTTCTGACGTACTTGATGTGCGCTCCCTTTGAGCCACTTCACACCTGTCCTCTTCGTCTTCTGACGTTAAAGACTGCTTTCCTGGTGGCCATCACTTCCGCCAGGCGGATGAGTGAGCTCCAGGCTCTTTCCTGTAAGCCTCCTTTCCTTTCAGTCCATCCGGACAAGGTTGTGCTCAGGCCCCGTCCTTCCTTTTTGCCAAAAGTGGTTACGGCCTTTCACATTGGGCAGACTATTACCTTGCCCATCTTTTTTCCGCCTCCGCATCCTTCCAGAGAGGGAGAGCGGCTCCACCGTCTGGACCCAAAACGTGCGCTTTCTTTTTATCTTAACCGCACACAGCAGTTCCGGGTGGATGACCAGCTTTTTGTTGGCTACGTTGGCACCAAGAAAGGTCGGGCGGTCCATAAGAGAACCATCTCCCGCTGGGTTGTCTTGTGTATCAAAGCCTGTTACTCTTTCGCTAAAAAAGAACCTCCGGTGGGGCTGCGTGCTCATTCCACCCGAGCTACTGCAGCCACTACTGCATTGGGACGTGGTGTCCTCCTGCAAGACATATGTCAGGCAGCCACGTGGGCCTCGCTGCACACGTTTACCAAACATTACTGCCTGGACAGCCAAGTCCGGAGAGACTGCTTCTTTGGCCGTTCTGTTCTCCGTGACTTTCTGGTGTGATCTTTGTTCGCAGACCCACCACCGGGGTTGGTATTGCATGGGTATCTATTCTAAGGTAAGGAATCTATCACTATGTGTTTCTTTCAGATGCACAAGTTACTTGCCTTCGGTAACGATATATCTATAAGAAACATTAGTAGTGATAGATTCCTTACCGCCCCACCCATCCTCCCCGTTCTGCAAACTGATTTCTAGGGTTAAGGTCATCCCTTTCAGGGCCCTAGTTTCAATGCACCAGTGGTCAGTATCTTGCATGGTTCTGCGTTCCTGGCGCGGAAAGTCGTGTACAGAACTCACGTCAGCGCGCGTGGGTGGCGTCCAAGTAGCGCCCGCGATGTCATCTCGGCGACCACGACGCCAACGACGGACGCGGAGCCGCACGACGCCCCTACCGACGCGCAGGGGTATTGCTGACGAAAACTTTCCGGATCCAGTCTGACGCCTGGGGATATTATAAGGTAAGGAATCTATCACTACTAATGTTTCTTACAGATATATCTGAAAGAGACACGTTAGTGATAGATTCCTTACCTTAGAATATCCCCAGGCGTCAGGCTGGATCCGGAAAGTTTTGCGTAGCAGTACCCTTGCGCGTCGGTAGGCGGCGTCGTGCGGCTCCGCGTCCGTCGTCGGCGTCGTGATCGCCGGGATGACGTCGCGGGCAGTACTTAGGCGCCGCCCCTGCGCGCTGACGTCAGTTCTGTTCTTCTTTCCGCGCCAGCAAGCGCAGATCCGGGAAGAGCAGTGCCCTGGTCATTTTTTGACCATACTTTTTGGTGATTTTTTCACTGTTTTTCCATCTTTCGAGGTGTCGTAGGGATGCCCGGCTTCAAGCGATGCGGCGCCTGTGCGCGGATGATGTCCGTCACCGACCCGCATCGGGAGTGTCTCTTCTGCCTCGGCCGAGGCCACGACACGGCGTCCTGTACCGACTGCCAGGCCCTCCACCCGAAAGCTTTGCGAGAGCGGTCTCGAAAGCTCCTCGAGGCCCGGCATTCGGCTCCGCGGAAGGCCCGGTCGCGTGAGAGGTCCAGGGGTCGATCGCGGAGTCCACACCGGTCGTCGGCGTCGAAGTCTTCTTCGTCCGGTAAGTCGAAGCACAAAAAGTCCAAAAGCATCATCGCTCTAGGACTTCGCCTCGCCGGTCTCGCGACTCGGCTGAGGCCCCTCCCGGCACCGTCCCCGTCCCCGGACATGCCTGTGGAGTCGCCCCCGTCATACCCGCCCTTCCCGGGTTCGGGGGCGGATCCGGCCAAAATACAGGAATTCCTGTCGGCCATGGCCCGCCTCTTCGGGCCTTCAGGCCCCTCCGGTGCGCCTTCGGGCCCCGCGGGCCCTGATGGGGTTGCTCCGGCGTCGCCGACGGCTCCGGCCCCGGCGTCGCCCGTGCCTGCAGCCTCGATCCCGGCTCCGGCTCCGGCCCCGGCCTCGATCCCGGCTCCACAACCCCCATCGACGCCGGTCGACCTAACGACGCCGGCGCCGATGTCTCCGGTGCCGTTCTCGACGCCGCCCTGGGCTCCGGGCGGCGTCGTCCCCCAGTTCCTTCCGGACATGGACCCGGAGCGACGTCGCTCGACGCCGGCTCCGGCGCCGATGGGACCTTGGGTCCCAAATGTCCCTCCTCCTCCTTATTTTGCACCAGAGGAGGACCAGGAGGACTGGGAGGGGTCTGATGACCCTCTGACGCGCAACTGTCAGTTTGATGAGGACTGGACAGAGAGTCTAGGGGAGGCCAGTGGTCTGGATACTTCCCCTGACACTGGCATGCTGTCTCCTCCCGTGGCTACGGAGGAGGGGGCCAATTTTGGTACGGTGTTGCGTAGGGCTGCTGGGGCCTTACGTCTCCAGCTCCCTACTTTGACGGTCAAGCCTAACATCTTGACAGAGGTGCTTCAGCCGGCAGCCTCCTCTGCGGAGACTGTGCTGCCGTTTAACGACGCCCTCACTGACGTTCTTTTGGGCGCCTGGTCCAAGCCCAACACAGGGGCTCCTGTGGATCGGAACGTGTCACGACGCCATCGCCCTGCTCCGGGCGACCCCCTGTTTCTTTCTGTCCACCCCACTCCTGAGAGCTTGGTTGTCCAAGCCTCCGCTTCCCAAACCGCCTTCCCTACCGCTCCTCCGGATAGGGAATCCAAACGCCTGGATCAGTTTGGGAAGAAAGGTTTTTCTTCCTCCAGTGCTGGCTTGCGGTCCGTTAACACCGCTTGTCTTTTGGGCCGATATACCCACTCCCTGTGGGATTCGGTGGCGGATGTTTTGCCCCAGTGCCCTGAGGAGGTCCAGGCACTGCTTTCCCGCGCCATTGCGGAAGGAAGGGATGCGGCCAAATACACTATCCGTTGTGGCCTTGACACCGCCGACTCGCTGGGCAGGTCGATTGCAACGACGGTGGCGCTCCGACGCCACGCCTGGCTGAGAACCACTGGTTTTTCAGGGGATGTCCAGAATACTCTCATGGACATGCCCTTTGATGGAGTCGGTCTTTTTGGGTCCAAAGCAGACCATGCGTTGGAGCGCTTTAAGGACTCACGGGCTACTGCCAAGTCCCTGGGCCTTACTGCTACACGCCCTCCGCTGCCTTCTGCTTTTCGCCCCTATCGTGGCCACGGTAGGGGCGCCCCTTCACGTCAGCAGCCCAGCCACCGGCCCGCGCAGCAGGCGTCTTCGCGTGGCCGAGGACGTGGATTCCGCCGTGGCGGATCGGGCAACCAGCGTGCGGGTCAGGCCACCACCTCCAACCCGTCCGCGGCCTCCAAGCCCTCCTAGTCCCTCCTTTCAGGTGCACTGCACGCCAGTAGGGGGCAGGGTCCGCCATAACCTTCCCCACTGGCGCACCATCACCTCGGACAGGTGGGTCTTGGACATTGTCCGAAGGGGCTACTCCCTCCCCTTCGAGACCACCCCCAGCCATGCCACCTCAATTCCACCGCATGTCAGGGGATCACTTGGTGCTTCTACAGAAGGAAGTCACGGCCCTCTTGACCAAGAGGGCCATCGAGCATGTTCCGACCCCAGAAGTAGGGCGTGGTTGCTACTCCCACTACTTTCTGGTGCCCAAAAGGACAAGGAGGACATGCGTCCTATCTTGGACCTCCGGAACGTCAATCGCTTCCTCCGGAAGGAGAAGTTCAAGATGCTCACCCTAGCTCAGGTCTTGACTGCCCTCGACCCTGGAGACTGGCTGGTAGCGTTGGACTTGCAGGACGCATATTTCCACATCCCCGTCCTGCCGGCCCACCGGCGTTACCTTCGGTTCACGGTAGGCCCCGAGCATTTTCAGTTCACCGTGCTCCCCTTTGGCCTTACCAGTGCCCCTCGGGTGTTCACGAAAGTGATGGCGGTGGTCGCAGCTCATCTGCGCCGGGCCGGGGTTTCAGTCTTCCCCTACCTCGACGACTGGCTGCTGAAGGCGGGCTCGTCCCAGGCAGTCGTCTCCCACCTCCAGACTACGGCCGAACTCCTGCACTCGCTGGGGTTCTCCATCAATGTGCCGAAGTCGCATCTAATTCCTTCTCCACAGCTCCTTTTCATCGGAGCAGTTCTGGACACGACGCAGTTTCGGGCCTATCCTCCCGAACGGCGAGTCCGGGATGTTCAGGCTATGATTCCAATCTTTCAGCCTTTATCCTGGGTTTCGGTACGGATGACCCTGAGGCTGCTGGGCCTCATGGCCTCCTGCATCCTGCTGGTCACTCATGCCAGATGGCATATGCGGGCTCTGCAGTGGGACCTGAAGTTCCAGTGGACGCAGCACCAGGGCAACCTGTCCGATCACGTCCAGATCTCGGAGGGGACTGCAAAACAGTTGCAGTGGTGGCTCTCGAACCGGCAATGGGTCATGGGCAGATCCCTCTCCCTTCCCCAGCCAAAGCATACAGTTGTGACGGACGCGTCCCTTCTGGGATGGGGCGGTCACATGGGAGAGGCGGAGATCAGAGGCCTCTGGTCTCCGGCGGAGTCCCGGCTCCATATCAACCTTCTGGAGCTCCGGGCGATCCGGCTTGCACTCAAGGCATTCCTTCCCTCTGTCAAAGGGAAGGTAGTGCAGGTGTTCACAGACAACACCACCGCCATGTGGTACTGCAACAAACAGGGCGGGGTGGGGTCTTGGACCCTTTGTCAGGAGGCTCTGCGCCTCTGGACATGGCTGGAACATCAGGGCATGTTCCTGATGGTTCAACACCTGGCAGGTTCTCTGAACGCCAGGGCGGACGAACTCAGCCGCAGGTGCATGATGGATCACGAATGGCGTCTTCACTCGGAAGTGGCGCAAGGACTCTTTCTACAGTGGGGAGAGCCTTGGTTAGATCTATTCGCCACCGAAGAGAACGCGCAATGTCATCAGTTCTGCGCGTTGGAATTTCCAAGGCGGCACTCGCTCGGCGGCGCTTTTCGTCGCGAGTGGAGTTGCGGTCTGTTGTACGCCTTTCCGCCTATACCACTTCTACCCAGAGTGTTGAAGAAGATTCGGCACGACCGGGCCCAAGTCATTCTTGTGGCTCCGGACTGGGCTCGAAGAGTTTGGTATCCCGAGCTACTCAATATGAGCATAGATCCCCCGATCCGTCTGCCTCTTCGGGAGGATCTTCTGTCGCAGCAGCAGGGGACGGTCCTCCACCCGAACCTGTCCAGTGTACACCTGCTTGCGTGGAGATTGAGCGGCGGCAGTTGATTCCTTTCGACTTGCCTCCCGAAGTTTGTGATGTGATTCTGGCAGCCAGGCGTCCCTCCACTAAGGTGGTATACGCCTGCAGGTGGAACAAATTTGTGGCATGGTGCACAGCAAAGGCTGTGGATCCCCTTTCTGCCCCTCTTTCGGAGGTCCTTCTGTTCCTTCTCTCTCTGGCCCAACAGGGTTCTGCCCTGGGTACCATCAAGGGTTATCTTTGTGCTATCTCGGCCTTCCTCAGGCTCCCTGATCAGCCCTCCCTTTTCAAGTCCCCTGTTGTTAACAGGTTCTTAAAAGGCATTACTCACCTCTTCCCTCCTGTTCCGTTTGTAATGCCTCAGTGGGACTTGAACTTGGTTCTTACCTTTTTAATGTGCGCTCCCTTTGAGCCTCTGCATAACTGTCCTCTTCGTCTTCTGACTCTGAAGACAGCCTTTCTGGTGGCCATCACCTCCGCTCGGCGGGTGAGTGAGCTCCAGGCTCTATCTTGCAAACCTCCCTTTCTGTCTGTTCATCCAGACAAGGTTGTTCTTCGGACGCGTCCGTCCTTCTTGCCAAAGGTGGTTACTGCTTTCCACATTGGGCAGACCATCACTTTGCCCACCTTCTTTCCGCCTCCGCATCCTTCCAGAGAGGAAGAGAGGCTCCACCGTCTGGACCCAAAACGTGCGCTCTCCTTCTATATCAACCGCACAAAACACTTCCGGGTGGATGACCAGCTCTTTGTTGGCTACGTGGGCGCCAAAAAGGTCGGGCGGTGCACAAGAGGACCATCTCCCGCTGGGTTACCTTGTGCATCAAGACCTGCTATTCTTTGGCCAAGAAGGAGCCTCCTGTTGGGCTACGTGCCCATTCCACCAGGGCAACGGCTGCTACCACGGCCTTGGGCCGCGGTGTTCCGCTGCCGGTTATCTGTCAGGCAGCTACGTGGGCCTCGCTGCACACGTTTACTAAGCATTACTGCCTTGACAGTCAGGTCCGGAGGGACGGCTTCTTTGGCCGTTCTGTCCTCCAGGACTTCCTTGTCTGATCTTTGTTCGCAGACCCACCACCGGGGTTGGTATTGCTGGGGTATCTATTCTAAGGTAAGGAATCTATCACTAACGTGTCTCTTTCAGATGCACAAGTTACTAACTTGTGTAACGATATATCTGTAAGAGACAGTAGTTAGTGATAGATTCCTACCGCCCCACCCATCCTCCCCGTTCTGCGAACTGATTTCTAGGGTTAAGGACATCCCTTTCAGGGCCCTAGTATTTTTCAGACACCTGTGTCAGCTTCTTGCATGGCTCTGCGTTCCTGGCGCGGAAAGTCGTGTACAGAACTGACGTCAGCGCGCAGGGGCGGCGCCTAAGTACTGCCCGCGACGTCATCCCGGCGATCACGACGCCGACGACGGACGCGGAGCCGCACGACGCCGCCTACCGACGCGCAAGGGTACTGCTACGCAAAACTTTCCGGATCCAGCCTGACGCCTGGGGATATTCTAAGGTAAGGAATCTATCACTAACTACTGTCTCTTACAGATATATCGTTACACAAGTTAGTAACTTGTGCATCGTTACCGAAGGTAAGTAACTTGTGCATCTGGTAGAGACACTATCTAGCCACAGATACCTTACTGACCCCTCCCCCTCCCAAACCCCCCATCTTCTCCATTCTGTAAAGTGTCTCCTCTCAATTAAGAGATCCTTTTGGACCTTACAGGTACAGTAGTCGTTCCTCCTCAGCTTGGCTCTGTGCTTCTGGTGCGGAATATAGTGCCAAAAACAGAGGTGAGCGCCCTGGGGTGGCACCTATATACGCACTCTGCACATCATTTTTGACGCGTATGACGCCACCTAACGGCGCACACTGAGGATTGCTCAAAAATGTCTGGATCCCATCTGACACCTGAAAATATTCTAAAGTAAAGAATCTGCCGCTAGATAGTCTCTACCAGATAAAGCGCTACCGAAGGGAAGTAACTTGTTCTTCTGTTTGTGTGTCTGAGTAAGAAGCATATCTGAAAGAGACACGTTAGTGACAGATTCCTTACCTTAGAATATCCCCAGGCGTCAGGCTGGATCCGGAAAGTTTTTGCGTAGCAGTACCCTTGCGCGTCGGTAGGCGGCGTCGTGCGGCTCCGCGTCCGTCGTCGGCGTCGTGATCGCCGGGATGACGTCGCGGGCAGTACTTAGATGCCGCCCCTGCGCGCTGACGTCAGTTCTTCTTTTTCCGCGCCAGTAAGCGCAGATCCGGGAAGAGCAGTGCCCTAGTCAATTTTTGACTACATTTTTTGTGAATTTTTTCACTGTTTCTTTTCGAGTCTTACATCGACTCCTAGGTGTCGTAGGGATGCCCGGCTTCAAGCCATGCGACGCCTGTGGTTGAATGATGTTGATCACAGACCCGCATCTAGAGTGTCTCTACTGTCTCGGCCGAGACCACGACACGAAGTCGTGTCCTGACTGCCGGAAACTTCACCCGAAAGCTTTGCGAGAGCGGTCTCGAAAACTACTCGAGGTCCGGCAGTCGGCTCCGCGCCGCACCAAGCCCCGGTCCCGGGAGAGGTCGAGGGCCGGTCGCGGAGCCCCCGCCGGTCGTCGGAGTCCAAGTCTTCGCGCTCCTCGGGTAAGTCGAAGCACAAAAGTCTAAGAAGCATCATCGCTCTAAGACTTCGCCTCGCCGGTCTCGCGACTCGGCTGAGGCCCCTGTCGGCACCGTCCCCGCCGCCCCGGACGTGCCTGTGGAGCCGCCCCCGCATTACCCGTCCTTTCCGGGTTCGGGGCGACTCCGGCCGAGATACAGGAATTCCTGTCGGCCATGGCCCGCCTCTTCGGGCCTCAAGGTCCCTCCGGTGCGCCTTCGGGCCCGCGGGCCCTGATGGGGTTGCTCCGGCGTCGCCGCCGACTCCGGTCCCGGCGTCGCCTGTCCCGCCAGCCTTCATCCCGGCCTCGGCTCCGGCCCCGGCCTCAATCCCGGCTCCGGTGGTACCGCAACCCCCATCGACGCCGGTTGACCTAACCACGCCTCCGCCGACGCCGATGTCCCCGGTGCCGTTCCTGACGCCGTCCGGGGCTCCGGACGGCGTTGTTCCCCGGTTGTCTCCGGCTCCGGACATGGAGCCGGACCGACGTCGCTCGACGCCGGCGCCGATGAGACCTTGGGTCCCAAATGTCCCTCCTCCTCGGAAGACCCTCTCACTGCAGCCTGCGAGTCTGAACAGGACTGGGCTGAGGAACTGGGGGAAGCCAGTGGTCTGGATACCTCACCAGACCTTGGCATGCTGTCTCCTCCTACCGTGGCTACGGAGGAGGGAGCCAGTTATGCAGTGGTGTTGCGTAGGGCGGCGGAGGCCCTACACCTCCAGCTCCCTACTGTGGCCGTCAGGACTAACCTCCTGACAGAGGTGCTTCAGCCAGCAGCTACTTCTGCGGAGACTGTGCTGCCGTTTAATGATGCACTGACTGACGTTCTTTTGGGCACTTGGTCCAGGCCCACCACAAGGGCTCCTGTGGATAGGAACGTGGCCCGACGCCATCGCCCGGCTCCGGGTGACCCACTTTTCCTCTCCCAACATCCCACCCCGAGAGCTTGGTTGTCCAAGCCTCTGCTTCCCCAACCGCCTTCCCTTCCGCCCCACCGGATAGGGAATCCAAAAAGCTGGATCAGTTTGGGAAGAAGATTTTCTCTTCCACCAGCTCTGCGCTGCGTTCCGTGAACACCGCATGCCTCTTTGGCCGTTATTCCCACTGCCTGTGGGATACGGTGGCGAACGTGCTGTCTCAGTGTCCGGAGGAGGCCCGGCCTGCTCTCGCCCAGGCTGTTGCAGAGGGGAGAGACGCAGCCAAGTTCATGATCCGTTGTGGTCTAGACACCGCCGACTCACTGGGCAGATCCATTGCAACGACGGTGGCGGTTCGTCGCCACGCCTGGTTGAGAACCACTGGATTTTCCGGAGATGTCCAAAGCACCCTTATGGACATGCCCTTTGATGGCCGTCGCCTCTTCGGCGACAAAACGGACATCGCGTTGGAGCGGTTTAAGGACTCACGGGCTACGGCCAAGTCCTTGGGACTCTCGGCAGTCCGCCCTCCTCCGCCTTCCGCTCCTTTCGTGGCACATGAAGGGGCGCCCCGCAGCGTTCGCAACAGAGCCACGGGCCGGCGCAACAGTCATCCCAGCACGGACGCGGTTTCCGCCGTGGCGGACAAAGGGGCCAGCGGGCGGGTCAGACCACTACCACCACCCCCGCCACCTCTGCCTCCAAACCTTCCTAGCCCTCCTTTCCGGTCCATCACACGCCAGTGGGCGGCAGGCTCCGCCATCACCTCCCTCACTGGCGCTCCATCACTTCGGACAGGTGGGTTTTAGAGATAGTCCGAAGGGGCTACTCCCTCCCCTTCGAGACTACCCCCCCAGCCATGCCACCTCAATTCCACCGCATGTCGGGGGATCACTTGGTGCTTCTGCAGAAGGAATGTGCGGCCCTCTTGGCCAAGGGGGCCATCGAGCATGTTCCGACCCCAGAAGTAGGACGTGGTTGCTACTCCCACTACTTTCTGGTGCCCAAAAAGGACAAGGAGGACATGCGTCCTATCTTGGACCTCCGGAACGTCAATCGCTTCCTCCGGAAGGAGAAGTTCAAGATGCTCACCCTAGCTCAGGTCTTGACCACCATCTCCAACCCGTCCGCGGCCTCCAAGCCCTCCTAGTCCCTCCTTTCAGGTGCACAGCACGCCAGTAGGGGCAGGGTCCGCCATCACCTTCACCACTGTCGTCCCATCACCTCGGACAGGTGGGTCTTGGACATTGTCCGAAGGGGCTACTCCCTCCCCTTCGAGACCACCCCCAGCCATGCCACCTCAATTCCACCGCATGTCAGGGGATCACTTGGTACTTCTGCAGAAGGAAGTCACGGCCCTCTTGGCCAAGAGGGCCATCGAGCATGTTCCGACCCCAGAAGTAGGACGTGGTTGCTACTCCCACTACTTCCTGGTGCCCAAAAAGGACAAGGAGGACATGCGTCCTATCTTGGACCTCCGGAACGTCAATCGCTTCCTCCGGAAGGAGAAGTTCAAGATGCTCACCCTAGCTCAGGTCTTGACTGCCCTCGACCCTGGAGACTGGTTGGTAGCGTTGGACTTGCAGGACGCTTATTTCCACATCCCCGTCCTGCCGGCCCACCGGCGTTACCTACGGTTCACGGTAGGCCTCGAGCATTTTCAGTTCACCGTGCTCCCCTTTGGCCTTACAAGTGCCCCTCGGGTGTTCACGAAAGTGATGGCGGTGGTCGCAGCTCATCTGCGCCGGGCAGGGGTTTCCGTCTTCCCCTAGCTCGACGACTGGCTGCTGAAGGCGGGCTCGTCCCAGGCAGTCGTCTCCCACCTCCAGACTACGGCCGAACCCCTGCACACCCTGGGGATCTCCATCAATGTGCCGAAGTCGCATCTGATTCCTTCTCCACAGCTCCTTTTCATCGGAGCAGTTCTGGACACGACGCAGTTTCGGGCCTATCCTACTGAACGGCGAGTCCGGGATATTCAGGCTATGATTCCAATTTTTCAGCATTTATCCTGGGTTTCGGTACGGATGACCCTGAGGCTGCTGGGCCTCATGGCCTCCTGCATCCTGCTGGTCGATCATGCCAGATGGCATATGCGGGCTCTGCAGTGGGACCTGAAGTTCCAGTGGGCGCAGCACCAGGGCAACCTGTCCGATCACGTCCAGATCTCGGAGGGGGCTGCAAAACAGTTGCAGTGGTGGCTCTCGAACCGGCAATGGGTCATGGGCAGATCCCTCTCCCTTCCCCAGCCAGAGCACACAGTTGTGACGGACGCGTCCCTTCTGGGATGGGGCGGTCACATGGGAGAGGCGGAGATCAGAGGCCTCTGGTCTCCGGCGGAGTCCCGGCTCCATATCAACATTCTGGAGCTCCGGGCGATCCGACTTGCACTCAAGGCATTCCTTCCCTCTGTCAAAGGGAAGGTAGTGCAGGTGTTCACAGACAACACCACCGCCATGTGGTACTGCAACAAACAAGGCGGGGTGGGGTCGTGGACCCTCTGTCAGGAGGCTCTGCGCCTCTGGACCTGGCTGGAACATCAGGGCATGTTCCTGATGGTTCAACACCTGGCAGGTTCCCTGAACGCCAGGGCGGACGAACTCAGCCGCAGGTGGATGATGGATCACGAATGGCGTCTTCACTCGGAAGTGGCGCAAGGTCTCTTTCTGCAGTGAGGAGAGCCTTGGTTAGATCTATTCGCCACCGAAGAGAACGCGCAATGTCATCAGTTCTGCGCGTTGGAATTTCCAAGGCGGCACTCGCTCGTCGACGCTTTTCGTCGCGAGTGGAGTTGCGGTCTGTTGTACGCCTTTCCGCCTATACCACTTCTACCCAGAGTGTTGAAGAAGATTCGGCGCGACCGGGCCCAAGTCATCCTTGTGGCTCCGGACTGGGCTCGAAGAGTTTGGTATCCCGAGCTACTCAGTATGAGCGTCGATCCCCGATCCGTCTGCCTCTTCGGGAGGATCTTCTGTCGCAGCAGCAGGGGCGGTCCTCCACCCGAACCTGTCCAGCCTCCACCTGCTTGCGTGGAGATTGAGCAGCGGCAGTTGATTCCTTTCGACTTGCCTCCCGAAGTTTGTGATGTGATTCTGGCAGCCAGGCGTCCCTCCACTAAGGTGGTATACGCCTGCAGGTGGAACAAGTTTGTGGCATGGTGCACAGCAAAGGCTGTGAATCCCCTTTCTGCCCCTCTTTCTGAGGTTCTTCTGTTCCTTCTTTCCCTGGCCCAACAGGGTTCTGCCCTGGGTACCATCAAGGGCTATCTTTGTGCCATCTCGGCCTTCCTCAGGCTTCCTGATCAGCCCTCCCTTTTCAAGTCCCCTGTTGTTAACAGGTTTCTAAAAGGCATTACACACCTCTTCCCTCCTGTTCCGTTTGTGATGCCTCAGTGGGACTTGAACTTGATTCTTACCTTTCTTATGTGCGCTCCCTTTGAGCCTCTACATAACTGTCCTCTTCGTCTCCTGACGACAGCCTTTCTGGTGGCCATCACCTCCGCTCGGCGGGTGAGTGAGCTCCAGGCTCTATCATGCAAACCTCCCTTTCTGTCTGTCCATCCAGACAAGGTTGTTCTTAGGACGCGTCCGTCCTTCTTGCCAAAGGTGGTTACTGCCTTCCACATTGGGCAGACCATCACTTTGCCCACCTTCTTTCCGCCTCCGCATCCTTCCAGAGAGGAAGAGAGGCTCCACCGTCTGGACCCAAAACGTGCGCTTTCCTTTTATATCAACCGCACACAACACTTCCGGGTGGATGACCAGCTCTTTGTTGGCTACGTGGGCGCCAAAAAAGGTCGGGCGGTGCACAAGAGAACCATCTCCCGCTGGGTAACCTTGTGTATCAAAGCCTGCTATTCTTTGGCTAAGAAGGAGCCTCCTGTTGGGCTGCGTGCCCATTCCACCAGGTCAACAGCTGCTACCACGGCTTTGGGCCGCGGTGTTCCGCTGCAGGATATCTGTCAGGCAGCTACGTGGGCCTCGCTGCACACGTTTACAAAGCATCACTGCCTTGACAGTCAGGTCCGGAGGGACGGCTTCTTTGGCCGTTCTGTCCTCCGGGACTTCCTTGTCTGATCTTTGTTCGCAGACCCACCACCGGGGTTGGTATTGCTGGGGTATCTATTCTAAGGTAAGGAATCTGTCACTAACGTGTCTCTTTCAGATGCACAAGTTACTAACTTGTGTAACGATATATCTGTAAGAGACAGTAGTTAGTGACAGATTCCTACCGCCCACCCATCCTCCCCGTTCTGCGAACTGATTTCTAGGGTTAAGGACATCCCTTTCAGGGCCCTAGTATTTTTCAGACACCTATGTCAGCTTCTTGCATGGCTCTGCGTTCCTGGCGCAGAAAGTGGTGTACAGAACTGACGTCAGCGCGCATGGGCGACGTCTAAGTACTTCCCGCGACGTCATCCCGGCGATCACGACGACGGACGCGGAGCCGCACGACGCTGCCTACCGACGTGCAAGGGTACTGCTACGCAAAAACATTCCGGATCCAGCCTGACCCCTGGGGATATTCTAAGGTAAGGAATCTGTCACTAACTACTGTCTCTTACAGATATATCGTTACACAAGTTAGTAACTTGTGCATTAATCATATGCATTGTTTTTGCAGATCCATTTGGCCTAATGATATATTTGGAGGCTCGGACGATGACCCTGTCCAAACCTTGCTACACATCTTCTTCCATCATCAAACTCTGGGCCAGCCTGGCAGCTTTGCAGTTATAGGCTCCAACCAAGATGTCTCGGAAGCTAGTTGTAAACTGATGGAAATAAATCTTGAGATTCGAGAGTCACTCCGTTTGGTCCAATCTTACGAGCTCTTAGCAAGAGAAAAATCTGACAGGAACATAGTAAGCACTGGATTCTGAGTCTCCCATTAGGCGGAAAAGGGACCTAATATGAGGATGCCGAATAGAATTGTTAATAAGCACCTTTCATAAATAATCACTGAACAGGACATTCATCTTTTCTTGGGCAGCATTTTAAATATTCAGTATATAACTCTGCTGGAGAAAGACATTAATTCATTGTGGAATATAGGTCTGAAAGTGATGGCACTGATTATGTAGCGGACTACCAGTAACGCACAATGTGTGGACAGAAGCTTTTTTTTTTTCTTTACTTGCATTACTACAACCTTCATAAAAGGAGAAGGGCTAAAAGCATGTGCATTCAAAATTTTGCACACTTTAAACTTTGCGAGTAGTTGCAATATTGCCCATCCCCTCCCAAACAAAATACTTCTATTTAAATATATACATATATGTATGTATATCTGTGTTTGCGTGTATGACCAAGGCCAAAAGGAGCAGGGTGGCCTGTGCTGAAATTCAAGCCTAATGAACAATATGTTTGGCTGAAGACTTGCAAGGCTTTCCGGTTTCATTGCTAAGAAGAAACCTGCCAATTGATGCCTATCTTCTACGCTTATGAGAAGATGATTGATAAAGACTCTGCTCTTTTACCTTTTCTCTGTGTGTAATAAAAAGTACTGTGTGAGAGTGAATTTTAAGGATAAAAGACAACAGATTTTTCAAAGTGTGAATGGCTTTGTATATAATTCTCAGAGCATGCCTCAAAGAGAAATGCAAGATTATTTTTGGATAAACTTTTATTTTATTAGATCTAACACCTTGTAGTTTGTAAATGGTAGGCCTTGTAATATTATTTTAAGCTGGCTTTACAGGTATTTCTTAAAGAAATAATATATCTTGATAACTTTATTGCAATGCTGCTCAGTTCTCTGATCAGTGCTTATGTTACACTTATTGACAACTAACCAAAAAGTAGCAGCCTGCAGAGACTTCAGAATGTATATTTAAGATATATGCTGCTCATCAGCACCTCGCGTTAGAAAAATTAATTTATTTTATTCTGTAAATATTCTAGAAAATGTATAGTGTAAAAGCAGTATTTTCTTGTACATTTGTGCAATGCACTGTTCTAAGAGAATGAGTGTACAAAGTGATTGAAATAATTGTAGACATTAGTTGTAAAATGCAGTCTGTAGAACACAGGTGTGAATACATTCGCAGGTTTTTCATAACTTATTATTTATAAAGGAAATGGGAAGTATACTTATGGGTTGAGTAATGAGAAAAACAGAACACTGAACCCTGTGTTATCCTTTTAGTTCAATGTAAAAAGAAACTCCTGCAGCACAAAATCAGGACTGCATTGAGACCAATAGCATTTAAAAAAAAAAAAATGAATGTACTCACACGCTTCCTCTCATTTGAAAGGAATTTCCTTTTTTATATGCATTGCTAATCCACTGTGAGACAGACATGTATACATGTGTATACACACAAACATATTTTTCTTTTAATAAGAGTATATTATATGTGTTAGCAAATAGAAGGATACCTTCTTAATGTTGCCTATTTTTGTGAGAAGTGGTCCCAGAAAATATTCATTGAATTATGCTGATAAGCATTCATTGAAGGCACTGTGCACACTATCAGGCTGCATGATGTTTCAACCTTAGAAAGCTCTGTGGCTGGGCATAGCGCATTTACAATCACTGTATTTTTTACCTTAATATAAATTGAATTATTTTGATGGTTGTGTGGTACTTAAGATGGTGGTGTTAATTATTTAAAAAGAAATTATTTTCAGGGTTATTGTAGTTTTATTTAGTGGCACATTACTTTTATTTACGTCATCTTTATTTCCTACTTTTGTTTTGTTTAAATAAAAACAAATATGTATTTGTGTATTTTCTTGTGTGCCAGCGAGTGTTGTTGGTACAAAAATAATTTCCAGGAAATAAGTCACAGCATCATGAAAACTAAATGTAAAATCTTCTCATGGATACAAGCCTGATCTCATTGAGTACATGCAATTTTATCTGAGTACTAAATTGAAGAAGTTGACATTCTGATCTCTAGGTGATATCTCATGATCTGGAGATGAGCAACTCACTTTAAAAACATTTACATAGCATATGCACTCTAGTGCTCCTTCTTGCTCCTACCATCTTAAACATTGTATACCAAGAAGGGAGAGCTGGTTTAACAAGATATTAAATGCTTACTTTTGCCCATATTATGATAGAACCAAGCTCAGAAGCTGTGACAAGTGGCTCATATTTTGTATAGCACGAACCTAGCCAAAATGCAGCAAAGTGCTCTACAGGGTGAAAGGCCAGGGTACAGCCAACGTGTGATTGGAGCGGTAGCTGATTTCTGGGAGCAGAAGTGTACTTTTACTGTATCATGAAATATTGTTTATTAAAAAAGTGTGTATTCAGCGCTTTCCTAAATTGGAGCCAGGGGGGCCAATGGATACAGGGATTCTGTTCCAGATGCTGTGTGCACAAACGGACAACTTCTTTATCTACAGTCTAATGATGCCCTGGCTTTTCATATTCCAAGAGCCACCAGTGTTGGTGTGCTTGTGCTTATCAGCCAGATACACCGGGGTGCTATTTGTGATGGCTTTTTAAATAATGCAGCTGGTTTGGAAAATTGCGCAGGCCAGCAAGTGAAGAGGTGATTGGCCCCAACGAGTATCAAGTTTCAAAAGATGTCATTCGTGTCACTGACCTAACACCAGTGCCTTGGCCATGCCATGTCATGCTCCAGATACCAGTCCATCTCTTCCCTAACTGGTAGGTCCTTGGAGAAAGCTCCCTCTAAGAAGTCTACCCAGCAACAAGCCGAAAATCCCTGTTGGAGTCTCCTCTCTACATCAGTTTTGCAGCAGGTGGTCATCTAGTTGGTGGTGCCACTCCCTGATGTTGGCTTCAACCGTGCTCTCAGGAGCCTGAAACTCTGTAAACCACTTCCAGCCCCTGGCGCTGACCACGTGCAAGTGCCGACTTTACATAGGCTGTGCTAACTATTTTCCACATGCTTTCAGGCTCCAAAGAGCCTGTGGGACCTTTGACCATACCTCCTCTGGAAGCCACTAGCCTAGCACCGGTTGACTTGCCTTTGGTTCCGTACATTGCTGCTGCTTTGTCTGCTCCGCTTTCTTTGCCAAAGGCCTTGCCGGTTGTGGCGCCATCTTCAGGAAATCAAACCCGGCCTCAGAATTCCACAGATCAAAGGTTTTTGTAGACCAGGTAAGGCGTAAGGTCCAAGCTAACTATTGAAATAAACCCAACTGTGAGTCTTTGCCACAGGTTCACTCTGTGCACATATAGAGAAAATATTTTGTTTTTGACTATGCCCAGATGTCTAACAACATTTATCATGGTGAGGATAACAGTAGTGAAATGGACAACTCCATTCCTCTCTATAGCACAGGAGGGTGTATTTATCTTTCTTTACAAACTGCCAATAGCCTTGTCACTTCCATTGACTTTGCTTTGACATGGAATTCATTCTGGTCCTCCCACAGAAGAGGTTTCCTCCTTGAGGGCAGTCCTGTCAAGCCTGCTGAGGATTCAGAGCTGCCCTGGTCTGTTAAGGAAAATAAGGCGAACATCCTTACAGAAGTCCTGAATCCCATCTTGACTGCATGGAACACGCCAGCCCTGACCCCTGTAGTGAACTGTTAAGTTGCCTGCCACCATTGTCCGGCTCCCGTTGTCCCCAAATTTTTGTCTACTCACCCTTCAACTGAGAGCTCAGTGGTGCAAGGTTCTTCATCTTCAAACCTTAACCTCAACTCATTCCCCTTCACTCCTTAGACAAAATATAAATGGATAGAAGCCAAGGGCAAGAACGTCTTTTCCTCTGGAACTGTCTCCATTCCTTTTTGGTATCACTTGCGTAACAACTCTTCAGGTTATGGAACAGGCAAAATGCTTCCGAGCAGTATCTTTTCTCTGGGCTTGACACTATAGTTTTGGTTGCCCGGTCCTTGTACTTTCCATACGCTGACATGCCTAGATAGGCTTGATGGGATTTTCCAGGGTATGCAAACTAAACATATGAACATATCCTTTGATGGATCTTGCCTGTTTGGTCAGAAGGTTCATTAGTCTCTTGAGAGATTCATGCAGAACCATGCCACACTTGGCATACCCTCCAGGCTAGCCAGTTACATCGCAATATAGAAAATGAAAAGATTAAGGTAGGGTGCAAACTTATTCCATACCCATTCAGGAGGTAACCATTTTTTTTTTTGCAGAGGATGTGGCAGTCCCCAAGGTTGCCAAGCATTCGATAAGCATTAGGCTTCTCCCTGCCGATCCTCTTCAGCTCATCCTGCCAAGCCACTTGAGATTGTCCTTGTGTAAGCATGTGTTACCTCCCCACATTCCTCCATTTTCCCGGCATCCTTTGCATGTGGGCCATGCCTGCATTTTTCAGGAAGTTGTTCTTGCTCTTCTGAACAAGGTCTGCAGCAATAAGGTGATGGATGGAATGTTTGAATTAATCGCAGCCACTGGGGTTGCATCCTAGTCCATTGTTTTTTGCCCACCATGCCACTCTAGACAAAGGCCCACCTTATGCAAATCAGCACTAATGCTGCTCCTCATGGAACCAGTCTGTCCCTAACTGTCAGACAAGGCCCCCTCCAGAGAGGACAACAAGCAACCCCTGACCAGTTTCATCCTATTTGGAGTTCATCAGTAGGGTGTAGCTTGAGTCCTATGGCACAGTGAGCACAGGATCCACGTCTGGGCATACCCATTGCACTTAAGGCATTAACTGCAACAACACCAAGGTGATGGAGGGAAGGCTTGAATTAATATCGGCAACTGGTAGTCGCTTAGGCTGCATTCCAGTCCATTGTTTCTCACCCACTATGCCACTCTAGACAGTGGGACTAGAGGGAAGATTAGGGATGTGTGAAAGACTGATTTGCCAGTGGGTGCAGAGAAAACACAGGCCCGTGCCTAAGTAAGCCACTCGCCGCCAGAAGAAAATTTCCCTGCTCTATAGTGGAGTGTATCTCTGCATAGGGATCACCTGCAGGGGGAGAGAGTACTGGGAAGGGGATCTTTCTGATAGACTTCTAAATGCAGACTTTTCACCTTAGAATATTCTCCAGGCTGGAACCATAAAACTTTGAAGCAGTACCCCGGCGTTCCAGGAGGTGGCACCTGTGACTCCGTGTCCACATGTCAGTGGCAGAAGTGATGTGCACGGGCTTATATAGACACCCCCCAGGTGCGCTGACATCAGTTTCTTTCTTTCTGCACCAGTTGACGCAGATCCGTAGCTACCACTCGTCATTTTGACCACTTTTTTGCAAATCTTTCAAGCATTTTTCAAAATTTGTGTAAGAGAATCTTCCCCAACAAAATATAGTTTAGGCATTGTGGGGAATGTCTCAGATAGATGTCGGATTTTGATCCCCTCTTGATCTTTGATACCTAGAGCCTTCCCACAATTCTGCTGTCTCCAGCCACTGTGCCCAGATTCACCCCAAAGCCATCTGGGAAGTTGTTCGTCATCTGCCACCTAACAACTTTACATTGGTTGAAGTCAAAGGGGATATATTGGTTCTGCACCCTAAGCTGTTGCTGCGATGAGTCGTCATCGAGGTCCAAGTCTTTGAGTAAGTCTAATGAAAAGATGTCGTCCAAGCGAGACTTGACCCCATTCTGCCAATTTAAGTCCCCAGAGATGGGGCATAGGCATCATTACGCCTCTAGAACCCACTCCTGAAGCCTTTCCACAGAGCCTGTCCCTGACCCCATCCCGCATTAGCCTAAATTTCCTATGCCCAGGGTGGTTCCACACCAGATCTTTGAGGTCCACTAGGTGATGTTTCCTTATTCACAAAGCTGGCTCCCTCTGCCACGCCTTCGGGTCCCATGGAGCCTAGATGCCTCCTAACTGGGCCTTAGCCAGTAAGACCTCCCTCGGCACCAGTTGGGCCCTCTGGATCCGCACCAGGATCTGTACGGACTCGGTACCTAACTTGCTTCGGCCACCACACTTTATGCCAGCACACAATCCCTCGACGCTGATACCGACTTCAGCAATGACTGCAGCCAACCCACAGTGTTGTCCGATTCTGAGATGGTGCTATTGCCACACTGTCCAAGGCAGAGCCCAATGCTGCTTATTTCTTCCAATCCGTCTGATACCAAATCTGTCCCTCTACCACATGAGAAAGAGCAATCTGAAAGAGACACGTTAGTGACAGATTCCTTACCTTAGAATATCCCCAGGCGTCAGGCTGGATCCGGAAAGTTTTTGCGTAGCAGTACCCTTGCGCGTCGGTAGGCGGCGTCGTGCGGCTCCGCGTCCGTCGTCGGCGTCGTGATCGCCGGGATGACGTCGCGGGCAGTACTTAGACGCCGCCCCTGCGCGCTGACGTCAGTTCTTCTTTTTCCGCGCCAGTAAGCGCAGATCCGGGAAGAGCAGTGCCCTAGTCAATTTTTGACTACATTTTTTGGTGATTTTTCACTGTTTTCTTTTCGAGTCGTCGATTCCTAGGTGTCGATAGGGATGCCCGGCTTCAAGCCATGCGACGTCTGTGGTCGAATGATGTCGATCACAGACCCGCACTTAGAGTGTCTCTTCTGTCTCGGCCGAGACCACGACACGAAGTCGTGCCCTGACTGCCGGAAGCTTCACCCAAAGGCTTTGCGAGAGCGGTCTCGAAAGCTACTCGAGGTCCGGCAGTCGGCTCCGCGCCACACCAAGCCCCGGTCCCGGGAGAGGTCGAGGGGCCGGTCGCGGAGTCCCCGCCGGTCGTCGGAGTCCAAGTCTTCGCGCTCCTCGGGTAAGTCGAAGCACAAAAAGTCTAAGAGGCATCATCGCTCTAAGACTTCGCCTCGCCGGTCTCACGACTCGGCTGAGGCCCCTGTCGGCACCGTCCCCGCGGCCCCGGACGTGCCTGTCGAGCCGCCCCCGCATTACCCGTCCTTTCCGGGTTCGGGGGCGACTCCGGCCCAAGTACAGGAATTCCTGTCGGCCATGGCCCGCCTCTTCGGGCCTCAAGGTCCCTCCGGTGCGCCTTCGGGCCCCGCGGGCCCTGATGGGGTTGCTCCGGCGTCGCCGACGACTCCGGTCCCGGCGTCGCGTGTGTCGCCAGCCTTGATCCCGGCCTCGCCTCCGGCCCCGGCCTCGATCCCGGCCCCGGTGGTGCCGCAACCCCCATCGACGCCGGTTGACCTAACCACGCCAGCCCCGGACGGCGTCGTTCCCCAGCTCTTTCCGGGTCCGGACATGGAGCCGGACCGACGTCGCCCGACGCCGGATCCGGCGCCGACGAGACCTTGGGTCCCAAATGTCCCTCCTCCTCCATATTTTTCACTAGAGAAGGACCAGGAGAGCTGGGAGGGGTCAGAAGACCCTCTCACACGGCAGTGTGAGTATGATCAGGACTGGGCAGAGGAACTTGGGGATGCCAGTGGTCTAGATACTTCCCCTGACACTGGCATGCTGTCTCCTCCCGTGGCTACGGAGGAGGGAGCAAATTTCGCAACGGTGTTGCGTAGAGCAGCTGGAGCCTTGCACCTCCAATTTCCTATTCTGGCTGTCAAGACTAATCTCTTGACGGAAGTGCTTCAGCCGGCAGCCTCCTCTGCGGAGACTGTGCTGCCGTTTAATGATGCACTGATTGACGTTCTTTTGGGCACCTGGTCCAAGCCCACCACAGGGGCTCCTGTGGATAGGAACGTGGCCCGACGCCATCGCCCTGCTCCGGGCGACCCCGTGTTTCTCTCCCAACATCCCACCCCGAGAGCTTGGTTGTCCAAGCCTCTGCCTCCCAAACCGCCTTCCCTACCGCCCCTCCGGATAGGGAATCCAAACGCCTGGACCAATTTGGGAAGAAGGCCTTTTCTTCCTCCAGTGCTGGCTTGCGGTCGGTGAACACCGCTTGCCTTTTGGGCCGATATACCCACTCCCTGTGGGATTCGGTGGCGACTGTTTTGCCCCAGTGTTCTGAGGAGGTCCAGACACTGCTTACCCGCGCCATTGCGGAAGGTAGGGATGCGGCAAAGTACACCATACGTTGTGGCCTTGATACCGCCGACTCGCTGGGCAGATCGCTTGCAACGACGGTGGCGCTGCGTCGCCACGCCTGGCTGAGGACCACTGGTTTCTCGGGTGATGTCCAGAATACACTCATGGACATGCCCTTTGATGGAGTCGGTCTTTTTGGTTCCAAAGCAGACCATGCGCTGGAGCGTTTTAAGGACTCACGGGCTACTGCCAAGTCCCTGGGCCTTTCTGTTGTGCGCCCTCCGCTAACCTCTGCTTTTCGCCTCTTTCGTGGCCACGGAAGGGGCGCCCAGTCACGTCAGCAGCCCAGCCACCGGCCCGCGCAGCAAGCGCCTTCGCGTGGCCGAGGACGTGGATACCGCTGTGGCGGTTCGGGCAACCAGCGTGCGGGTCAGGCCACCACCTCCAACCCGTCCGCGGCCTCCAAACCCTCCTAGTCCCTCCTTTCAGGTGCACAGCACGCCAGTAGGGGGCAGGGTCCGCCATCACCTTCACCACTGGCGTCCCATCACCTCGGACAGGTGGGTCTTGGACATTGTCCGAAGGGGCTACTCCCTCCCCTTCGAGACCGCCCCCAGCCATGCCACCTCAATTCCACCGCATGTCAGGGGATCACTTGATGCTTCTGCAGAAGGAAGTCATGGCCCTCTTGGCCAAGAGGGCCATCGAGCGTGTTCCGACCCCAGAAGTAGGGCATGGTTGCTACTCCCACTACTTTCTGGTGCCCAAAAGGACAAGGAGGACATGCGTCCTATCTTGGACCTCCGGAACGTCAATCGCTTCCTCCGGAAGGAGAAGTTCAAGATGCTCACCCTAGCTCAGGTCTTGACTGCCCTCGACCCTGGAGACTGGTTGGTAGCGTTGGACTTGCAGGACGCTTATTTCCACATCCCCGTCCTGCCGGCCCACCGGCGTTACCTGCGGTTCACGGTAGGCCTCGAGCTTTTTCAGTTCACCGTGCTCCCCTTTGGCCTTACCAGTGCCCCTCGGGTGTTCACGAAAGTGATGGCGGTGGTCGCAGCTCATCTGCGCCGGGCAGGGGTTTCAGTCTTCCCCTACCTCGACGACTGGCTGCTGAAGGCGGGCTCGTCCCAGGCAGTCGTCTCCCACCTCCAGACTACGGCCGAACTCCTGCACTCGCTGGGGTTCTCCATCAATGTGCCGAAGTCACATCTGATTCCTTCGCCACAGCTCCTTTTCATCGGAGCAGTTCTAGACACGACGCAGTTTCGGGCCTATCCTCCCGAACGGCGAGTCCAGGATATTCAGGCTATGATTCCGATCTTTCAGCCTTTATCCTGGGTTTCGGTACGGATGACCCTGATGCTGCTGGGCCTCATGGCCTCCTGCATCCTGCTAGTCGATCATGCCAGATGGCATATGCGGGCTCTGCAGTGGGACCTGAAGTTCCAGTGGGCGCAGCACCAGGGCAACCTGTCCGATCACGTCCAGATCTCGGAGGGGACTGCACAACAGTTGCAGTGGTGGCTCTCGAACCGGCAATGGGTCATGGGCAGATCCCTCTCCCTTCCCCAGCCAGAGCACACAGTTGTGACGGACGCGTCCCTTCTGGGATGGGGCGGTCACATGGGAGAGGCGGAGATCAGAGGCCTCTGGTCTCCGGCGGAGTCCCGGCTCCATATCAACCTTCTGGAGCTCCGGGCGATCCGACTTGCACTCAAGGCATTCCTTCCCTCTGTCAAAGGGAAGGTGGTGCAGGTGTTCACAGACAACACCACCGCCATGTGGTACTGCAACAAACAAGGCGGGGTGGGGTTGTGGACCCTCTGTCAGGAGGCTCTGCGCCTCTGGACATGGCTGGAACATCAGGGCGTGTTCCTGATGGTTCAACACCTGGCAGGTTCCCTGAACGCCAGGGCGGACGAACTCAGCCGCAGGTGCATGATGTATCACGAATGGCGTCTTCACTCGGAAGTGGCGCAAGCACTCTTTCTACAGTGGGGAGAGCCTTGGTTAGATCTATTCGCCACCGAAGAGAACGCGCAATGTCAGCAGTTCTGCGCGTTGGAATTTCCAAGGCGGCACTCGCTCGGCGACGCTTTTCGTCGCGAGTGGAGTTGCGGTCTGTTGTACGCCTTTCCGCCTATACCACTTCTACCCAGAGTGTTGAAGAAGATTCGGCGCGACCGGGCCCAAGTCATCCATGTGGCTCCGGACTGGGCTCGAAGAGTTTGGTATCCCGAGCTACTCAGTATGAGCGTCGATCCCCGATCCGTCTGCCTCTTCGGGAGGATCTTCTGTCGCAGCAGCAGGGGACGGTCCTCCACCCGAACCTGTCCAGTCTCCACCTGCTTGCGTGGAGATTGAGCGGCGGCAGTTGATTCCTTTCGACTTGCCTCCCGAAGTTTGTGATGTGATTCTGGCAGCCAGGCGTCCCTCCACTAAGGTGGTATACGCCTGCAGGTGGAACAAGTTTGTGGCATGGTGCACAGCAAAGGCTGTGAATCCCTTTCTGCCCCTCTTTCTGAGGTTCTACTGTTCCTTCTTTCTCTGGCCCAACAGGGTTCTGCCCTGGGTACCATCAAGGAGCTACCTTTGTGCAATCTCGGCCTTCCTCAGGCTTCCTGATCAGCCCTCCCTTTTCAAGTCCCCTGTTGTTAACAGGTTTCTTAAAGGCATTACACACCTTTTCCCTCCTGTTCCGTTTGTGATGCCTCAGTGGGACTTGAACTTGGTTCTTACCTTTTAATGTGCGCTCCCTTTGAGCCTCTCCATAACTGTCCTCTTCGTCTTCTCACTCTGAAGACAGCCTTTCTGGTGGCTATCACCTCCGCTCGGCGGGTGAGTGAGCTCCAGGCTCTTTCTTGCAAGCCCCCCTTTCTGTCTGTCCATCCAGACAAGGTTGTTCTTAGGACGCGTCCGTCCTTCTTGCCAAAGGTGGTTACTGCCTTCCACATTGGGCAGACCATCACTTTGCCCACCTTCTTTCCGCCTCCGCATCCTTCCAGAGTGGAAGAGAGGCTCCACCGTCTGGACCCAAAACGTGCGATTTCTTTCTATCTGAACCGCACACAACAGTTCTGGGTGGACGACCAGCTCTTTGTTGGCTACGTGGGCGCCAAAAAAGGTCGGGCGGTACACAAGCGGACCATCTCCCGCTGGGTTGTCTTGTGTATCAAAGCCTGTTATTCTTTGGCTAAGAAGGAGCCCCCTGTTGGGCTACGTGCCCATTCCACCAGGGCAACAGCCGCCACCACGGCTTTGGGACGTGGTTCCCATTGCAGGACATTTGTCAGGCAGCTACGTGGGCCTCGCTGCACACATTTACCAAACATTACTGCCTTGACAGCCAAGTCCGGAGAGACGGCTTTTTTGGCCGTTCTGTTCTCCGAGACTTCCTCGTCTGATCTTTGTTCGCAGACCCACCACCGGGGTTCGTATTGCTGGGGTATCTATTCTAAGGTAAGGAATCTGTCACTAACGTGTCTCTTTCAGATGCACAAGTTACTAACTTGTGTAACGATATATCTGTAAGAGACAGTAGTTAGTGACAGATTCCTTACCGCCCCACCCATCCTCCCCGTTCTGCTAACTGATTTCTAGGGTTAAGGACATCCCTTTCAGGGCCCTAGTATTTTTCAGACACCTATGTCAGCTTCTTGCATGGCTCTGCGTTCCTGGCGTGGAAAGTCGTGTACAGAACTGACGTCAGCGCGCAGGGGCGGCGTCTAAGTACTGCCCGCGACGTCATCCCGGCGGTCCGGACGCGGAGCCGCACGACGCCGCCTACCGACGCGCGAGGGTACTGCTACGCAAAAACTTTCCGGATCCAGCCTGATGCCTGGGGATATTCTAAGGTAAGGAATCTGTCACTAACTACTGTCTCTTACAGATATATCGTTACACAAGTTAGTAACTTGTGCGTTACTTCATGACACATTTGGCAGTGACTCTGACAATGGATGCTACGATGCAGGAGATTGCCCAACCATACCAGGGTGAAAATTGGTATGATGACCTTCAAGGTGCTAGTGGCCTAGACATCTTTTCAAGCACTTCCTTATTTTCCCCTCAAGGCCCTACTACTGGAGAGAGTGCAACCTTTGCAATAGTGACTGCTTGACCTGCATCTGGCCCACTCAAGAGGTAAAGACCAATGTCCTAATGGAAATCCTTCAGCCTGGCCTAGCTAGTTCCGAGCCTCTCCGCCCATTTATTGAGGCTCTTACTAAAACACTATTAGGGACCTGGGCCAATCCCTGTATGGACCCCCAGTCAACTGATAAATTGCCTGTCGCCATCGCCCTATACCCGGGGACAAAGACTTTCTCACTCAACACCCTACTGCTGAGAGTCTGGTGGTGCAGAACTTAGATTGTAAAATGAACCCTAATGCCTTCCCTAAGGCTACTGCTGATAGGGAGTCGAAATATTTGGATGAAGTGTGTTCTCGTCCATCAACCTTTACTTAAGTTTGGTCAACTCCACGTGTCTTTTTAGTCACTACACCCATTCCGAATGAGATTCAGTGACCCAGATCCTTCCAGTTGTCCCTGAGAAAGCCCAGCACATCCTTTCCCAAGCCATGCAGGATGGATGTGATGGGGCCAAGATTACTATTTGTTGTGACCTTGATACAGTGACTCAGGCAAAGCCATTGGCATCAGTGTGGCCCTCTGCAGGCATGCACGGATGCAGTCCTCTGGTTACTACCGATGTCCAGTTTCCTGGACAAGCCCTTTGATGGTTCCTGACTTGTCAGGGACAAAGCTGATTCAGCACTTGAGCTGTTCAAAGACAATAGGGCTACAACATGTTCCCTAGGCTTTTCCACAGCACCGTGTCATACTCCTTATTTTCGCCATTTTACATGGTTTCGGTAGGGGCTCCAATACCATCAGGCACAGCAACCTACTCAGCCTTTTCATGGCTACGGCAGAGGATCCCACAGGCCTTAGTGTGTCCTTAGCGGCACACGGCCAACCTGTAGGTAACAGAGTGCCACACTTTATTCCAGGGAGACAGGCCATCACCTCAGGTAAGTGAGTGTTACATATCATTTAGTGGTATGACGCAGTTCCATTTATGGAAACCCCAGCACCCTTGCCACCATCCTTAGAACAGTTGACAGAGGACCATCTGCCCCTTTTATGACAGAAAGAGCAGGCTCTATTAGCCAGGTGGTTTGTTGGCTCTGCAGTGGGATCTGAAGTTCCAGTGACAGCAGCACCAGCGAGACTTCAGACCAAGTCCAGATTTCAGAGGAGACTGCAAAAGATCTGCAGTGGTGGTTGCTGGACTGGGTCAGTGGCAGACCTCTCACCCCACTCAGAGCTGACAGTGGTGACCTGTGCATCGTTTCTGGGTTGAGGTGGCCATCTGGGAGAGGTGGAGGTCAGAGGCCTCTGGTCCCCACCTGTAGGCTCACCCCCACATCAAGATGTTGAAGTTAAAAGCCATTAGCTTGGCACTGAAAGTCTACCTGCCATCCATCAAAGAAAGGCTGATTCATGTGTTCATGCAAAAAACACCACTGCCATTGGTACTGCACAAGCAGGGCAGGGTGGGGGTGTTTACTATGTGCCAGGACACCCTTCACCTCTGGACGTGACTGGAACGCAAGGGATTTTCCTGGTAGTGCAGCACCTGGCGGGGTTTTTACATGCCAGGACGGATGAACACAGCCGTCGACGCCAAGTTGATCACGAATGGTGGTTGCACACAGTGGTGGTGCAAGTTCTCTTCTGAGAATAGGGAGAACCTTGGCTTGATCTGTTCGCCAAAGCTGAGAAAGAGTGATGTCAGCATTTTTGCGCTTTGGAGTTTCCAAAGTGGCTCTCGCTTGGAGGCGCATTCCATTTGGAGTAGTCCTAGGGACTCCTGTAAGCCTTCTAGCTGATACCATTGCTGACCCGAGTTCTGAATTTCAGGAACAACCAGGCCCAAGTCATACTAGTGGCTCCGGATTGGGCATGGAGTGTATGGTATTCTGAACTCTTAGGAAGGAACATCTGTCCTCAGATCAGACTGCCTTTTCGGAAAGGCCTATTGCAGCAGCAGGGCAGGGCCCTGCATCCGAACTTCCACACCCTCAACCACCATGCTCGGAGATCGAGCGGCAGCGATTGGACCCTTTGACCTCCCTCCCGTGGTCATGGACGTCATTCATGCAGCCAGCTGTACCTCTATCAAATCTGTATGTGTGATGTTGGGGCAAGTTTGTGTCCTGGTGCGCGACCAAATCGGGCGACCCCCTTCATGCCAAGATGTCAGATTTTGTTGTGTGGTCCCTAGCCCAGCACAGGTTTGCTTTGGCACTGTTATAGGGTACCTGCCTGCTATTTCAGCCTTTTTACGTTTGTCGGACCAGCTTTCTTTGTTTTGTAAAGGGCTACAACATTTGTATCCATCTTTGCCCTTCATTATGCTCTAGTGGTACTTCAATTTGGTTGTTGTTATATTTAAATCTTTTTATTAACTTTTTTTTGGGTACATAGGAGTTAACAGGCCCAGCCCCTCTTGAGGGCTAGTTCCAGCACAAGTAATACGCCATAGTTGGGCACATCAAGTAAAAGAATACACACAGAGAAAAATACTTCAGGGATTCCTCTAGTGCAATCCCTTGACCCTTCCCCCTTGGACTCACCCTGCACCTTCCGTCAACCCCAGTTGCAGAAGGCAACCCACTGCCCAGTATCCAACCTTCAGCACATTACTGCCTGGCTCCACTCCAAGGCAGCTCCACCAACGATGTGTAACAGTGCACTCTACATAGAAGTTTGGGCATATCTGAAAGAGACTGTTATGGATTCCTTACCTTAGAATTACCCCCAGGCGTCAGACTGGATCCGGAGAATTTTTCTTCAGCAGTACCCCTGGTAGGTAGGTGGCGTCAGTCGACTCCACCTTCGCCGTTGGCGTCGTGATCACCGGAATGACGTCGCGGTATCTACTTAGACGCCGCCCCTGCGCGCTGACGTCAGTTCTTTCTTTTTTTACGCCAGCCAGCGCAGATCTGGAGAGAGCGGTACCCTTAGTCTTTTTTGACTAGAGTTTTTTCGACTTTTTGTCGACTTCTTTTTTCGAGTCGTTCGAATCCTGGTGCATGGGATGTCACATCGGCGGACCGGCTTCAAACTTTGTGACTCCTGTCACAAGTTGATGTCTGTCACGGACCCAAATCTAGTGTGCCTCTGGTGCTTGGAGCGCGACCACGACCCGAAGTCGTGCTCCGACTGCCGGGCCATGAACCCGAAGTCTTTGCGGGAGCGGTGCCGAAAGCTTCTCGAGGCCCGGCAGACAGCTCTGCGCCGCTCGAGGTCACGGGACGGGTCGCGGAGTCACCACCATCACTCCTCTTCGAAGTCTTCGTCTTCGGGTAAGTCGAAGCACAAGAAGGCGAATAAGCACCGTCGCTCTTCGCCTTCTCCCCGTCTGTCGCCTGACGTGACGCGGGATGCGGAAGGTAGTCATCCGGCTCCGCCTGCGGAGCCTGTTGGGTCGGCTCCCAGCTTCCCTCCCTTCCCAGGAGCCCGGGGCGACCCCTGCCCAACTTCGTAGCTTTTACGAAGCCCTCCACTCCATCTTTAGGCAGCCCGACTCCGCCAGTGCGACTTCGGGCGCCGCAGACTCGGCTGGGGGTTCCTGTCCTTCGATGCCGGTGGCACCTCCGGCGCCGAATCCGTTGATGACACCTCCACCCCTTCCGACGCCGGTTGTGTCCTCAGCCGGCGTCGAACCCGGCCTCCCCCTCGACATGGACACGGAGCTGGACCGGCGTCGACCGGTACTTTTGTACCTCTGTTCTATCTTGGCGTTCCTTATCGCCCCGAGTGGCAGCCAGAGGAGGGTGAGGAGGACTGGGAGGGGTCTATTGACCCTCTAGCAGACCAGGTGGAAGAGCCGGACTGGAGAGAGGAACTGGTTGAGGCCAGTGGTCTGGATACATCCCCAGAACTTGGTATGCTTTCTCCCCCTACCGTGGCTGCGGAGGAGGGAGCCTCCTACCCTGTGGTGTTGCGTAGGGCGGCTGAGGCCTTGGGCCTTGAGCTACCTACGGTGGCGGTCAGGACTAACCTCCTGACTGAGGTGCTTCAACCAGCAGCAGCCTCTTTGGAGCCTCTGCTGCCGTTCAATGAGGCCCTCACAGACATCCTTCTGGGCACCTTGTCCAAGCCCAGCACAGGGGCCACTGTGGATAGGATGATTGCCCGACGCCACCGCCCGGCCCGGGCGACCCCAATTTCCTCTCCCAACACCCTACCCCTGAGAGCTTAGATGTCCAAGCCTCAACGTCCAAAGGTGCCTGGCTGAGGTCCACTGGCTTCTCGGCCGATGTCCAATCGACTCTTTTGGACATGCCCTTTGATGGCCGTCGCTGGTTTGGCGACAAGGCGGACAATGCGCAAGAGCGCTTCAAGGATTCTAGGGCTACAGCCAGATCCTTGGGCCTCGCTACCACCTCTCGTCCCGCGCAGTCTGCTTTTCGCCCCTTTAGTGGCTACGGAAGGGGTGCCCCACCACGTTCTGCCCAGAGCCATAGGACTGCGCAGGCTGTCCTGCCTCTGCGGGGACGTGGGACCCACCACTGTGGGTCTGGGGGCCAGCGGGCGGGCCAGTCCACCAGTGCCCCCTCTGCAGCAGCCTCCAAACCGGCCTAGTCTGACCTTTCAGGGCCACCAGTTGCCAGTGGGCAGCAGGATCCGCCATCACCTCCCCCACTGGCACAACATCACGTCGGACAGGTCGGTTTTGCAGATAGTCCGAAGGGGCTACTCCCTCCCCTTCTAGGCTACCCCTCCCTCCATGCCACCTGCATTCCATCGCATGTCGGAGGATCACCTGGCCCTTCTCCGTCAGGAAGTTGCGGCTCTCTTGGCCAAGTGAGCCATCGAGCAAGACCCTGTGCCAGAAGTAGGTCGTGGCTGCTACTCCCACTTCTTCCTGGTGCCCAAGAAGGGCAAAGGCCTAAATCCTATCTTGAACCTCAGGGACTTCAACCGCTTCCTCCGGAAGGAGAAGTTCAAAATGTTGATATTGGCTCAGGTCCTGTCTGCCCTCGACCCTGGAGACTGGATGGTAGCGTTGGACTTGCAGGACGCTTATTTACACATCCCCGTCCTGCCGGCCCACAGGCGTTACCTACTGTTCATGGTAGAGCATGAGCATTTTCAGTTTACCGTGCTCCCCTTTGGCCTTACCAGCACCCCTCGGGTGTTCACGAAAGTGATGGCGGTGGTCGCAGCTCATCTGCGCCGGGCAGGGGTTTCAGTCTTCCCCTACCTCGACGACTGGCTGCTGAAGGCGGGCTCGTCCCAGGCAGTTGTCTCCCACCTCCAGACTCCGGCCGAACTCCTGCACTCGCTGGGGTTCTCCATCAATGTGCCGAAGTCGCATCTGATTCCTTCTCCACAGCTCCTTTTCATCGGAGCAGTTCTGGACACGACGCAGTTTCGGGCCTATCTTCCCGAACGGCGAGTCCGGGATATTCAGGCTATGATTCCCATCTTTCAGCCTTTATCCTGGGTTTCGGCACGGATGACCCTGAGGCTGCTGGGCCTCATGGCCTCCTGCATCCTGCTGGTCAATCATGCCAGATGGCATATGCGGGCTCTGCAGTGGGACCTGAAGTTCCAGTGGGCGCAGCACCAGGGCAACCTGTCCGATCACGTCCAGATCTCGGAGGGGACTGCAAAACAGTTGCAGTGGTGGCTCTCGAACCGGTAATGGGTCATGGGCAGATCCCTCTCCCTTCCCCAGCCAGAGCACACAGTTGTGACGGACGCGTCCCTTCTGGGATGGGGCGGTCACATGGGAGAGGCGGAGATCAGAGGCCTCTGGTCTCCGGCGGAGTCCCGGCTCCATATCAACATTCTGGAGCTCCGGGCGATCCGACTTGCACTCAAGGCATTCCTTCCCTCTGTCAAAGGGAAGGTAGTGCAGGTGTTCACAGACAACACCACCGCCATGTGGTACTGCAACAAACAGGGCGGGGTGGGGTCGTGGACCCTCTGTCAGGAGGCTCTGCGCCTCTGGACATGGCTGGAACATCAGGGCATGTTCCTGATGGTTCAACACCTGGCAGGTTCCCTGAACGCCAGGGCGGACGAACCTCAGCCGCAGGTGCATGATGGATCACGAATGGCGTCTTCACTCGGAAGTGGCGCAAGGACTCTTTCTACAATGGGGAGAGCCTTGGTTAGATCTATTCGCCACCGAAGAGAACGCGCAATGTCATCAGTTCTGCGCGTTGGAATTTCCAAGGCGGCACTCGCTCGGCGACGCTTTTCGTCGCGAGTGGAGTTGCGGTCTGTTGTACGCCTTTCCGCCTATACCACTTCTACCCAGAGTGTTGCAGAAGATTTGGCACGACCGGGCCCAAGTCATTCTTGTGGCTCCGGACTGGGCTCGAAGAGTTTGGTATCCCGAGCTACTCAGTATGAGCGTAGATCCCCCGATCCGTCTGCCTCTTCGGGAGGATCTTCTGTCGCAGCAGCAGGGGACGGTCCTCCACCCGAACCTGTCCAGTCTACACCTGCTTGCGTGGAGATTGAGCGGCGGCAGTTGATTCCTTTCGACTTGCCTCCCGAAGTTTGTGATGTGATTCTGGCAGCCAGGCGTCCCTCCACTAAGGTGGTATACGCCTGCAGGTGGAACAAATTTGTGGCATGGTGCACAGCAAAGGCTGTGGATCCCCTTTCTGCCCCTCTCTCTGAGGTCCTTCTGTTCCTTCTTTCTCTGGCCCAACAGGGTTCTGCCCTGGGTACCATCAAGGGTTATCTTTGTGCTATCTCGGCCTTCCTCAGGCTCCCTGATCAGCCCTCCCTTTTCAAGTCCCCTGTTGTTAACAGGTTCTTAAAAGGCATTACACACCTCTTCCCTCCTGTTCCGTTTGTGATGCCTCAGTGGGACTTGAACTTGGTTCTTACCTTTTTAATGTGCGCTCCCTTTGAGCCTCTACATAATTGTCCTCTTCGTCTTCTCTCTCTGAAGACAGCCTTTCTGGTGGCCATCACCGTCGCTCGGCGGGTGAGTGAGCTCCAGGCTCTATCTTGCAAACCTCCCTTTCTGTCTGTTCATCCAGACAAGGTTGTTCTTCGGACGCGTCCGTCCTTCTTGCCAAAGGTGGTTACTGCCTTCCACATTGGGCAGACCATCACTTTGCCTACCTTCTTTCCGCCTCCGCATCCTTCCAGAGAGGAAGAGAGGCTCCACCGTCTGGACCCAAAACGTGCGCTCTCCTTCTATATCGACCGCACAAAACACTTCCGGGTGGATGACCAGCTCTTTGTTGGCTACGTAGGCGCCAAAAAGGTCGGGCGGTGCACAAACGAACCATCTCCCGCTGGGTTACCTTGTGCATCAAGACCTGCTATTCTTTGGCTAAGAAGGAGCCTCCTGTTGGGCTGCGTGCCCATTCCACCAGGGCAACGGCTGCTACCACGGCCTTGGGCCGCGGTGTTCCGCTGCCGGTTATCTGTCAGGCAGCTACGTGGGCCTCGCTGCACACGTTTACAAAACATTACTGCCTTGACAGTCGGGTCCGGAGGGACGGCTTCTTTGGCCGTTCTGTCCTCCAGGACTTCCTTGTCTGATCTTTGTTCGCAGACCCACCACCGGGGTTGGTATTGCTGGGGTATCTATTCTAAGGTAAGGAATCTGTCACTAACGTGTCTCTTTCAGATGCACAAGTTACTAACTTGTGTAACGATATATCTGTAAGAGACAGTAGTTAGTGACAGATTCCTACCGCCCACCCATCCTCCCGTTCTGCGAACTGATTTCTAGGGTTAAGGACATCCCTTTCAGGGCCCTAGTATTTTTCAGACACCTATGTCAGCTTCTTGCATGGCTCTGCGTTCCTGGCGCGGAAAGTCGTGTACAGAGCTGACGTCAGCGCCGCAGGGGCGGCGTCTAAGTACTGCCCGCGACGCCATCCCGGCGATCACGACGCTGACGACGGACGCGGAACCGCACGACGCCGCCTACCGACGCGCAAGGGTACTGCTACGCAAAAACTTTCCGGATCCAGCCTGACGCCTGGGGATATTCTAAGGTAAGGAATCTGTCACTAACTACTGTCTCTTACAGATATATCGTTACACAAGTTAGTAACTTGTGCGTCAGGTCCGGAGGGACGGCTTCTTTGGCCGTTCTGTCCTCCGGGACTTCCTTGTCTGATCTTTGTTCGCAGACCCACCACCGGGGTTGGTATTGCTGGGGTATCTATTCTAAGGTAAGGAATCTGTCACTAACGTGTCTCTTTCAGATGCACAAGTTACTAACTTGTGTAACGATATATCTGTAAGAGACAGTAGTTAGTGACAGATTCCTACCGCCCACCCATCCTCCCCGTTCTGCGAACTGATTTCTAGGGTTACGGACATCCCTTCCAGGGCCCTAGTATTTTTCAGACACCTATGTCAGCTTCTTGCATGGCTCTGCGTTCCTGGCGCGGAAAGTCGTGTACAGAACTGACGTCAGCGCGCAGGGGCGGCGTCTAAGTACTGCCCGCGACGTCATCCCGGCGACGCCGACGGCGGACGCGGAGCCGCACGACGCCGCCTACCGACGCGCAAGGGTACTGCTACGCAAAAACTTTCCGGATCCAGCCTGACGCCTGGGGATATTCTAAGGTAAGGAATCTGTCACTAACGTGCCTCTTTCAGATCTCCCGAGCAGCGAGTCTGGGATATTCGGGCTATGATACCGATGTTCCAGCCTCTGTCCCGGATTTCGGTGCGGATGACCCTGAGGCTGCTGGGCCTCATGGCCTCCTGCATCCTGCTGGTGGATCATGCCAGGTGGCATATGCGGGCTCTGCAGTGGGACCTGAAGTTCCAGTGGGCGCAGCATCAGGGGAATCTGTCCAATGTAGTCCAGATCTCAGCGGGGACTGCACATCAGTTGCAGTGGTGGCTCACGAACCAGTATTGGGTTTACGGCAGATCCCTCTCCCTTCCCCAACCAGATTTCACAGTGGTGACAGATGCGTCACTCATGAGATGGGGCGGCCACATGGGAGAGGTGGAGATCAGAGGTCTCTGGCGGAGTCCGGGCTCCACATCAAACTTCTGTAGCTCTGGGCGATTCGTCTAGCACTAAAGGCATTCTGTCAATCAATCAATCAGGGGTTTATAAAGCGCGCTACTCACCCGTTAGGGTCTCAAGGCGCTGGGGGCGTGGGGGGGTGCAGCTCCGGCTCAGTCGAAGAGCAAGGTCTTGAGGTTCTTCCTAAAGGTGTGCAGGGTCGGGGAGTGTCTGATGTTAACTGGGAGCTCGTTCCAGGTCTTGGCTGCGATGTAGGAGAAGGCCCTTCCGCCTGCTCTACTTCTGCGGATGTGAGGTGTCTCTGCCAGGGCGAGGTTGGAGGATCGGAGGTTCCTTTTGGGTAAGTGGAAGGAGACTCTCACGTTGAGGTATTTGGGTCCGATGTTGTGGAGGGACTTGTAGGCGTGGGTGAGAAGCTTGAAAGTTACTCTCTTCTCGACGGGGAGCCAGTGGAGGTCTCGTAGGTGTTGGGTCGTGTGTTCGTGCCGTGAGGTCCCGAGGACGAGTCTGGCTGCGGCGTTCTGGATGGTTTGGAGCTTGTGTAGAAGAGTCCTGTTGATTCCGGCATAGAGGGCGTTGCCGTAGTCCAGTCTGCTGGTTATGAGTGCGTGGGTGACAGTCTTTCTGTGTTGGGGGGTATCCATTTGAAGGTCTTTCGGAGGATGCGAAGGCAGTTGAAGCTGGTGGAGGCGATGGCGTTGATCAGGCGGGTCATGGTGAGGGAGGAGTCAAGGATGTTGCCGAGGTTCCGAGCGTGGTCTGTAGGGGTGGGAGGGCTCCCGAGGGCGGAGGGCCACCAGGTGTCGTCCCAGGCGGAGGTGGAGGGTCCTAGGATGAGGACCTCCGTCTTTTCTGAGTTGAGCTTCAGGCAGCTATTCTTCATCCAGGCCGCGACCTCCTTCATTCCTTCCTGGAAGCAGAGCCTGGTGTCTTCGGGGTTCTTCGTGAGGGAGAGGATGAGCTGGGTGTCATCGGCGTATGATACTATGCTGAGCCCATGCTGTCTGTCGATGGCGGCGAGGTGGGCCATGTAGATGTTGAAGAGCGTGGAGCTGAGCATTGATCCCTGGGGTACTCCGCAGTTGATCTCTCTGGGTTCGGAGAGGAAAAGGGGGGAGTCTGATCCTCTGGGTTCTGCCGGAGAGAAAGGATCGGATCCAGTTGAGGGCGGTTCCTTGTATCCCAGCGTCGTGCAGTCTGGCTGGGAGAGTGCGGTGTGAGACTGTGTCGAAAGCTGCGGAGAGGTCTAGTAGGATGAGGGCCGCAGTGTGTCCCTGGTCGAGTAGCATGCGGATGTCGTCAGTGGCGGCGGGGAGGGCGGTCTTGGTGCTGTGGTTGCTGCGGAATCCAGACTGGGAGGAGTCTAGGATGGAGTTCTCTTCGATGAAGGCGGTCAGCTGGGCATTTACGAGTCTTTCGGTGACTTTGGCGGTGAAGGGGAGCAGAGAGATGGGTCGGTAGTTTTCCAGGTCCGTCGGGTCTGCCGTGGGCTTTTTAAGGAGGGGCTTGACTTCCGCCCGCTTCCAGTCGTCTGGGAAGATGCCGAGTTGGAGGGAGGCGTTGATAGTCCGTGCTAGTTCCGGTGCGATGGCGGCGGCGGCCCTAAGGTAGATGTGCGGTGGGCAGGGGTCCGTGGGGGCTCCTGAGTGGGTGTTCATCATAGTCGCGGTGATGTGTTCCACAGTGGCGGGAGTCCAGGTAGTGATGGTTGGTTCGTTGTCAGCGGAGGGGGGTGGTGGTGTACGGCGTCTGGTCGCTGAAGATGTCGTAGAGGGCTTTGATTTTCAGATAGAAGTAGGAGCTGAGCTTGTTGCATAGTTCCTGGGATGGTGTTACGTCCGTGGCTTCGCTGGGGGGTTTGGTGAATTGCTGTATGACGTTGAAGAGTTCCTTGGCGTTGGTTGCGTTAGTGTGGATTTTGTTTTTGATGAAGGTCCGTTTGGTGTCCCTTATGAGCTGGTGGTATTCCTTCAGGGCGCTCCTGTGGTTGTTCAGGTCTTCTGTGGTTTTCCGGCTTCACCATGTTTTCTCGAGGCGTCTGCAGGCGCGCCTGGCTGCTTGGAGTTCGGTGGTGAACCAGGCGGCCTTCTGGGTGCGTTGTTTGGCGTGGTGGCGGAGGGGGGAGTCAAAGGGGGAGTAGTGCAGGTGTTCACAGACAACACTTCCGCCATGTGGTATTGCAACAAACAGGGCGGAGTGGGGTTGTGGACCCTCTGTCAGGAGGCCCTTCGTCTCTGGAAGTGACTGGAACATCAGGGCATGTCTCTTGTGGTTCAACACCTGGCAGGTTCCTTGAACGCCAGGGCAGACGTACCCAGCTGCCGGTGCTTGATGGATCACGAATGGCGTCTTCACTCGGAGGTGGTGCAAGGTCTCTTTCAGCAGTGGGGAGAGCCTTGGTTAGATCTATTCGCCACCGAAGAGAACGCGCAATGTCAGCAGTTCTGCGCGTTGGAATTTCCAAGGCGGCACTCGCTAGGCGATGCTTTTCGTCGCGAGTGGAGTTGCGGTCTTCTATACGCCTTTCCGCCTATACCACTTCTGCCCAGAGTGCTTAAGAAGATCAAGCACGACCGGGCCCAAGTAATTCTTGTGGCTGCGGACTGGGCACACAGATCCTGATATCCCGAGCGCTTGAACATGGCCATCGATCCTCCGATCAGACTACCCCTTCGGGAGGATCTTCTGTCGCAGCAGCAGGGGACGGTCCTCCACCCGAACCTGTCGAGCCTCCACCTCTTTGCGTGGAGATTGAGCGGCGACAGTTGACAGCCTTCGACCTTCCTCCTGAAGTCTGTAATGTTATCTTGGCAGCCAGGCGTCCCTCTACTTAAACAGTATACGCCTGTAGATGGAACAAATTTGTGGCATGGTGCGCAGCAAAGGCTGTGGATCCCCTTTCTGCGGTTCTCCTCTTCCTGCTTTCTTTGGCCCAGCAGGGCTCTGCTCTGGGGGACTCTCAAGGGCTATCTTTCGGCCATTTCGGCCTTTCTTCACCTACCTGATCAGCCTTCTCTTTTCAAGTCCCCTATTGTAAATCGTTTCCTTAAGGGCATTACTCATCTGTTCCCTCCTATTCCTTTTGTAATGCCTCAGTGGGACTTGAACCTTGTTCTGACTTACCTTATGTGCGCTCCCTTCGAGCCGCTACATAATTGTCCTCTCAGACTCTTGACCTTAAAGACTGCTTTTCTGGTTGCCATCACCTCTGCTCGTAAGGTGAGTGATCTTCAGGCTCTTTCTTCTAAGCCTCCTTTCCTTGCTGTTCATCCGGACAAGGTTGTCCTTCGAACTCAACCTTCTTTTCTTCCCAAAGTGGTTACCTCTTTCCACATAGGACAGACCATCACTTTGCCCACCTTCTTCCCGCCCCCGCATCCTTCTAAAGAGGAGTAGAGGCTCCACCGTCTGGATCCAAAACGTGCACTTTCATTTTATCTGGATTGCACAAAACAATTCCGGGTGGATGATCAGCTCTTTGTTGGATATGTGGGCGCCAAGAAAGGTCTGGCCATGCAAAAACGAACCATCTCTCGATGGGTCGTTGTTTGCATTAAAATTTGTTATTCCTTGGCGAAAAAGGAACCTCCAGTAGGGTTGCGCGCCCATTCCACCAGGGCGACGGCAGCCACTACTGCTTTTGGACGTGGAGTCCCCCCTTCATGACATCTGCCAGGCAGCCACGTAGGCTTCATTGCACACGTTCACTAAACATTACTGCCTGGACAACCAAGTCCGGAGAGACGGCTTCTTTGGCCGCTCCGTTCTTCAGGACTTCCTGGTGTGAACTTGGTTCGCAGACCCACCTCCGGGGTTGGTTTTGCTGGGGTATCTATTCTAAGGTAAGGAATCCATAACTAATAGTCTCTTTCAGATGAACAAGTTACTTACCTTCGGTAACGATACATCTGTAAGAGACATATATTAGTTATGGATTCCTTACCGCCCCACCCATCCTCCCTGTTCTGCAAACTGACTTCTAGAGTAAGGGACTCCCTTTCAGGGCCCTAGTTTTATGCACCAGTGGTCAGTGTCTTGCATGGCTCTGCGCTTCAGGCGTGGAATGTCGTGTAAAGAACTGACGTCAGCGCTTAGGGGCGGCGTCTAAGTAGATACCGCAACGTCATTCCGGCGATCACGACGCCTACGACGAATGCGGAGTCGACCGACGCCACCTACCGACACACAGGGGTACTGCTGAAGAAAAATTCTCCGGATCCAGTCTGACGCCTGGCGGTAATTCTAAGGTAAGGAATCCATAACTAATATATGTCTCTTACAGATATATCGTTATTTCATGGAAGGTAAGTAACTTGTTCTTATAGGCCAATAAGAGTTCTTGCCTCAGGCTTCAGTGGAAGAGTTCCAAAGCTAAGTTTGAGAGGCTACTGCTCAGGTGGTCGAAGAGAGGCTGCCACCTTGTGGTGGAAAAATAGATTTATCCAATTCATATTACAAGTTCCTCATTCCATGGCAAGTATAGTCCATAATCTACCACTGAGTCAGTGCTGTACCCTCTGCCTTTCTCCAATTATGTGCTATTGTTAATTTCGCCTGCCACAGGCACTGGAGGCTCATATGCAATTCAGGGGTCATCATTGCTGTGAAATCTGTCCATCTTAGGCCCAGGAGCCTAAGTGTATGGGGCAATGGGTAGGCCTGTACACTGTGTAGAAGCCAACACCACCTCCAAAAATGGTCATATGACCAGAAATTCCCACCATATGGTTAGTGTCTCACCAAGGGCTCCACAGCTAGTCCAGCATCTGGGAGATGCATTGTGATACATACGATGTAGCTTGTGGGGGTGTAATGCCAACCATACCAGACTTTATAGTGTATCTCCCAAGAATAGAGTGAGGAGGAGTGGATGTCTCTAGGGAGTCTATGCCAACGCTTGTGTGTCCCCCGCAGTCTTAGGAGCCATTTGCTATTATGGCGCTAAGTCTGTGGGGTCTCAGTTGCAAGTAGAAAATTGGATAGGGCCGAAATTGTTCCTTTTGTGCCTATGAGTATAAAGAACACTGTTTCAAAGACGGTTTTGGCTCTGACGGCTCCTGCCTGAATCTTTGGGTGTGTCACCCAATGGCAAAGTTGTGCGTAACAGAGCTTCCCAATCTCTGGGAATGATAAGGAGGCTTTTCATTGCATTAAGGATTTGGGAGCTGAGTTTTCAAACATAGCCAAGATCATTTTGCCAATCCCACCTCCCCTCCCTCCAATTGCAGAAGGCATGGCCTTTCATAGCTGGTGTGAATGCCAGATTATATTGGATGGGAGTATAGGGAGATGGGAAGGTTACAAGGACAGCAAGTTCTGCATATCTGTCTCCTGTTCTAAGGGTGGCGGAGACCGGGGTACTGATATAGGCATCTGATAGAGACATCTAGCCACAGATTCCTTAACTTAGAATATACCCCAGGTGCCAGTCTGGATCCGGAGATTTTTCAGCAGTACCTTCGCGCGCCGGGGGACGGCGTCGCATGGCTCCGCTCTGACGTCGTCTACGGATATGACGTCAGTGGAGCCATATAAGTTCCTCCCGGCGCACTGACGTCAGTTTTCTTCTTTTCCGCGCTGCAACGCGGATCCAGGACAAGCGGTTCCTCTGGCCTGTTTTGCGTTTTTGGCCTCACTGACGCCTTTTCGCGTCTGGGAACAGTGTGTCGATGCATTCAGGCTTTAAATCGTGAGAGTCCTGTACACGGCAGATGTCGGCGATGAATCCGCACGCAATTTGTATGTGGTGCTTGGGCGAGCACCACGACTCCGAGGAGGATGACGCCTGCCCGAAGCTGAAGCCGAAGTCCCTGCGGGAACGTAAGCTGAAACTGTTGTCCGCCCGGATGTCCCGTTCGGAGTTCAGATGTCGACGGTCTCCTTCCAGCTGGGACTCCGGTTCGAGGCAGGTCGCGGAGTAGTTCCCGAGGACGTCGTTCGCCTTCCTCAAGTAAGCACAAGAGGAAGTCACGGAGGCCGTCTGCCTCACGTAGTCATCACGTCGATGGCCGTCGTTCCCGGTCTTTACCGGACACGGTCCCTCAGCAGTCGACCCCCGCCTACCCACCATTTCCTGGGGTTGGGGCGACTAGGACCCAGATGGAAGCCTATTACCGGGCTCTGCGGGCCATCTTTGGGCCGACCCCTCTTCCTGGCGCGCCTTTGGGCCCCACAGAGGTGGTAGGGACTCAGATTGGGAGCTCGCCGGCGGGTTCACCCTCGGCGCCTATCGAGTGCCCTGACTTTGGCTCCGGAGTCGCGGCGACGTCGGGAGTCGGCCCTGTGGGGCTTCCTGTTCCAACGTCAAGCCACAGTCCACCTCCAGCGTCGGAGGACAGTTCGTGGGGCTTCCTGGAATGACGTCTGCTGCGGTCGCAGCAGGGGACTTGTCTCCGGTGGATGTCCAGTCTACGCTGTCCCAACGCCGATCGATGGAGCCTCCTCCGACGCTTGTCGGCGTCGATGCGCGCCGTCTCAACGTCGTTGGCCGCTGGAGAGGTCCTTTTCTACTCCTTTTCAAATGGAAGATGAGGCCCCTGGGGGTTCACCCCTGCCCCAAGCGTTGCTGGAGCGTTTTTCGGAACATGTTGCTGTGGAGCAATTGCAGGTCCTTGGACGTCCTCGGATTGAAGGGCCTTTGGTTTTTGGTGGATGCGTTAGCCTGCAACCGTCCTCTAACTAAGATTTGCTGTCGCCTCCTAGATTGGCGACGTAGGCTAGTACTGCGTTTGCAGCGGTCGTTCGCACAGCTGCTAACATTTTACATTTACAGCCTCCTTCTATCTCTCTGCCCTCCGATCCCTTGTTGGATCTGCTCCACCAGGGCAACGCGGATGTCGAGCCCTTGCTGCCCTTTGGTGAGTCGTTGTACGACATCCTTCTAGGGACTTGGGCGAGGCCCTCCTCTGGGACCCGGTGGAACGTGCTATTGCACATCGTCACCGTCCCGCTCCAGATGACCCAGTCTGTTTGTCCCTACACCCTAGGGCTCAAGGGCTAGTTGTCCAGACAACCTCAGCTTCGTGGCCCTTGTCCTCTCCTCCGCTGCTTCCACCCACTAGGGTATCTCGTTGGTTGGAGACATGTTGCTGCAAATGTTTGCCTCCACGAGCTCGCCCTCCGGTCCAGGAACATGTCCTGCATGTTTGCACGAGCTACTTTCGCCCTCTGGGACTCGGTTGAGCTTTTCCTTCCCTCCCTTCCGGAAGGCCCTTGGGCTGACCTGACTCGGATACTTCAGGATGATCGTGAGCTGGCAAAATTTTACATTCGATCAGCCACTGATTCTGTGGGGCGGGCCATGGCCAGGTCAGTTGGTCTGCGTCGCCATGCTTGGCTGCGTTTTCCTTTCAATGTTCAGGAGCGTCTTATGGACTTGCCCTTTGATTGGGCCCATCTTTTTGACAGTCATGCGGACACAGCGGTGCAGCGTGTAATGTCTGGTTTTCAGTGAATGGCATTCTTTCTAGTCCCTTGTTGCGGACTTCTTATTTTGTTTTGCATTGGGCTATTGCCACCACTTTTCTCTGGTGTCAGTCTCTGGGTTCAAGCTATTATTTCCCAGACAGACTGTACAGCTATGCAGCTGTTTCTGTCATTATTTTCAATTCCTCTGTATAAGAGCTAGGCTCAAGAGGCGTTCCCTTGCATTTTATAGGGATGTAACATACCCTATGTGGGGTCTTCGTTGGTTATTGTATAGCCATTCTTACTTGCCACGAGGATATCTTCCTGGGTGGGGTGAGTACGATGCTTCAGGAAATGTTCTTCCTGGGTGGTGCAGGTCCTTACTGAGGATCAGGCGACGTCCTCTTAGGATTGTTATTTATCTCCTATCTGGGGAGTTGTACTGTAGTTCGTGCTGTAGACTTATAGCGATATGTGTTTCGCTTCCTCACGCTTTTACAAGTTCGTACTTTATGATTGGTCCGTAGTTTCCTCTTGCCTCTGCGGATGCTGGCCTCTCCAGAATATTGTTGGGTTTGCGCCACGTTTGGCTTGTCCCAGCGTGTTCACGTATGCCCCTTTCTTGCCTTGGCTGTCTTTTCAAGCGTTTCGCTGTGTTTCCGCCATTTTGCCAAGGTTGGCCGTCTTCGTCGTAAGCCAGTGTCTGTCTCTTGTGAGCCTGTTGTTCTGTTCCACTTCAGAGACAGTTTCTTTTCCGTATTCAGTATCTGATAGAGACATCTAGCTGCAGATTCCTTAACTTAGAATATCCCCAGGCGTCAGACTGGATCCGGAAAATTTTGCGCAGCAGTACCTCTGCGCGCCGGGGGGCGGCGCCGCCTGGCTCCGCCTTGACGTCGTCCCCGGACATGACGTCAGTGGAGCCATATAGGACCCTCCCGGCGCGCTGACGTCAGTTTCCTTCTTTTCCGCGTTACAACGCGGATCCGGGATTCAGCTGTTCCTCTGGCCTGTTTTTATTCAGGCCCCTTTTTCGACGTCGTTGGCGTCGGGGAACAGTGTGCGATGCCTTCGGGCTTTAAATTGTGCGGGACTTGTTCGCGTCAGATGTCGGCGTCGGACCCGCACGCCATTTGCATGTGGTGTCTTGGGTCGCACCACGACTCCGAGGAGTGTGACGCCTGCCGTCAGATGCGTCCGAAGTCCCTACGGGAGCAGCGGATGAAGCTCTTGGCCGCCCGGTTGACCCACCCGGCGTCTCCCCGACGTTCTCCAGTGGGTTCGTCTCTCCGCGCGCGCTCCCGGAGTCGATCCCGCGAACGTCGATCTGCAGGTAAGCACAAGTCACGGAAGTCGAAGTCCTCGCTTCCACGTGACGGTGGGGGCCATGGTTCCCGCTCCTTCGCGGCGCCGTGCCCCCGGAGTCGGCCTCCTTTTACCCGCCCTTTCCGGGTACTGGTGCGACTCGGCCCCAGATGGAAGCCTATTACCAGGCTCTGCACTCCATCTTTGGGTCACCTCCACTCCCTGGTGCGCCTTCGGGTCCCACAGTGGAGGTAGGCATTCAGGTCGGGTCTCCGCTGGCGGGTTCGCCCTCGGCGCCGGCCGAATGCCTCGACTCCGGCTCTGGAGTCGTGCCGGCGTCGGTTCCGACCGATGGGCGTTCCAGCCCCACGCCGAGCCATTCTGCCTTGTCCCCGCATAGCCCCTGGCGGCTCCCTGCGTCGGCACCGGCGGCACTCTGCCTGACGTCTCCTGGACCTCAGGCACTTTCTCCGCACCTCTCGGTGGTGGAGACGTTGCCGCCCACTCGTCCAGCCGAGTCGCCCCTCATGGGGCTCGACGTCGCTTCGGCGCCGGATCGGCGTCGGTCGACGCCGGAAGGGTCGCCGGTACCTCTTGGCTCTCCGCTTCCAGAGGACACGGAACCGCTGTGCTTGGGCTTGTCTCCACGCCCGTTGGCTCCGCCGCCATGGAGGCAGTGGCCCCTTCTTCCTCCTGCTGGGGGACGGGTTAGTTTGCAACCGTCCCCTACAGATGGGCTCTTGTCCCCCCCCCGGACGCCCACTGAAGCTGGTGCTTTATTTTTACGGGGTGTTTGCAGGGTGGCAGCTGTTTTGCACTTCCACCCTCCTTCTGTCCTCTTGTCCTCTGATCCGTTGTTGGATCTCCTCCACCAAGGTGCGGTGGATCTTGAGCCCTTGCTGCCCTTTAGCGGCTTGTTGTTCGACGCCCTTCTCGGGACTTGGGCGCGTCCCTCTTCAGGAGATGCTGTCGACAGGGCCGTTGCGCATCGGCATCGTCCGGCCCCTGGGGGCCCATCCTGTTTGTCCCTTCAGCCTACTGCTCACGGTCTCGTGGTGCAGGTGTCTTTCGCCATGCAGCCTTCTTCTCCGCCTCTACTGCAGCCTCCTACTAGGGAGTCTCGTTGGCTGGAGACATGTGGACGCGGCATTTTTGCGTCCGCTAGTTCTGCATTACGTGCTCTCAACACAGTTTGCGTTTTTGCCAGGGCTTCTTCTGCCCTTTGGGACTCCGTGGAGTGTCTTTTGCCTGCCCTCCCTGAGTGTCCTCGAGCTGATATGGCTCGTCTCATTCACGAAGGCAGAGAGATGGCGCGGTTTACGATTCGGTCCGCCGTTGATTCTACCGATTCGGTGGGTAGGACAATGGCGCGGTCCGTTGCCTTGCGCCGCCATGCCTGGCTGCGCGACGGGGTTTCGCCGACAATGTCCGTGACAGTCTCCGGGATTTGCCTTTTGATGGTGTGTCCCTGTTTGACGCACATGCGGACTCTGCGGTTCGCCGCCTTCTGTCTCACCTTTCGTAGTCTTTGTTCCGGTTGAGGTCCTTGTCCTCACCCTGCTCTGTTGTCTTGACTCATGTTGGGCCGGGTTCATGCTGTACTGCCTGAACGGCCTGGGCGGCTCCTCGCCGTATTTTCTTTCATTTATGCAGCAGTTTTGCTGCTTATCCTTCTCAGTTCCTATAGCCTGGTGGTTCAGGTTGCACCCTTCCTCCACGGGTTATGTGTTCGGAGCCTGTGGTTTCTAAGTTCCACTTTACGTCCTCTGTCTTGAGCTTCCACTCCAGAGGAGCCCCTGGTTGGGGTTGATACTTACCCTATGTGGGGTATTTGTTTGCTATTGTATAGCTGCCTTCCTTCGACAGTTGCCTTGTTCGCTTCTGTGGGGTCCTTTTCACTCGGTCCTCCTGCGGCTGTGCCTGTGTGTTTGCACGCTGCTGCTGCGGGCCCTTCAGGGGCCTTCTTGCGTGCCATTGGTGGGGTGTCGGCTGCTGGCCTGCATTTTCCCAATACCTTTCTTCAGGACGGAAGGGCTTTCTGCTCCTTCCCGTCCCCTCATGGTTCTTCGCTGCGGCTGTTCCATCTGTGGCCGCCCTTTCGGAAGGCCCTGTCGTTGTCCCCGAGCGCCCCTACTTAGCTCGGCACTCTCCCTCTGTGTTCTATCGGCGTACCATGCCTGCTCCTTAGTGTCTCCGGCTGGTACGTTCTTCTCTGGTGCCTTCTGTTGCCTCGTTCTACTCTGCTATATCCATGCTGCGTAGCCCTTTCCTGGTGGACTTCGCTCTCCATGGTGGCGTTCTGGCTCCAGACGTGGTTGATCTTCCTGGTCTTGTGCCTTGCCTTTGGCACTTCCTCTGCCACCGTTTCTCATGCCCCTGTTGCGTTCCGCGCAGGGTTGGCGTGCTTTCCTTCGGGCTGCGGTTGCTGCTCTCAGCGGGGGCGGTCTCCTCAGAGCATTGTTCTCTCATGGGGCGTGTTGAGGGAGCTGATGTGGTCTCCTGGCTAGATGCCGACTTTCGAGCTGGAGCACGAGGTTCCGGTCTCTGGGTCGACTCTACATCCTGTGATTCTGGACACATCACGGCTGGCCTGGCCTCCTTGCCTCTCTCACGATAGCCGATGGGTCTGCTCCACCGTCGGTGGCTGTTGCTCTCGCTCTGGGCATTGTTCTGCCCAGTGCCGCTGCTACGTGGCTGTTGCGACTCTGGTGTTTTTTCTTTCTCACCAGTGTGCTACCCACACATACGCCTCCCACATGCTTACTACTCCGGGTAGTCGCCGAGGTCTGGTCCCTCACGTTCGTGAGCGCCGTTCACACAATGCGCCTGGTCTTGCACCTCTTGTGTCTCAGCTTGCTCGTGGCACTTCATGGGGCCTTCTCCTTCCATGGTGTGGTTCTGGCGGTACATCCAGGTTTCTTGGTGTACTTCTCTTACCCACGTGCGTGGCACTGGTTGTTACCGTTCTTTTCTGCCTTGGGCTGTCTGCCCTTTTGCGTAACGGGTGCCTTGGCAGGTCTTGTGTTTCTTGTAACACTAACTCATCTTGGGCGTAGTCAGCATCTTCCCGCTGCTGTTCCCACTCTCACAGTGTTTCTTTCACTGTCGTGCATGGCCCTCGGACTCGGTTCGTCCTTGTGTCCTAGTTAAACCTTCCTCTTTCAACGGTCCATCGGATCCTGGGGGTTCCTCACATCCTGCATTCGTGCCTCTCTGGCTACGGCAGGTGTCCACTCTATTCCACATCCCCCCCTTTTGGGTTTGTGCTCATTTTCTCCGCTGTTGCCCAACAGGGATTTCCTGCCGCCCTCAGCAGTCTTTGATGCCTTTTGCCTCTCATTGTTGACCACTTCCTCCGGAGTATCCTGGTCCGGTGTTGGCCTTTCTGGCAGCGCTGTCCCCACTGTGTTAGTCAGCTGGTTGACACTTCTGTTCCCTTGGGAACTTAGTGGGGTTCTGTCGCAGACCCGCCTCCAATGGGGTATGGCTTTGGTATCTATTCTAAGTTAAGGAATCTGCGGCTAGATGTCTCTATCAGATGTACGAGTTACTTACCTTCGGTAACGATGTATCTGAAAGAGACACGTTAGTGACAGATTCCTTACCTTAGAATATCCCCAGGCGTCAGGCTGGATCCGGAAAGTTTTGCGTAGCAGTACCCTTGCGCGTCGGTAGGCGGCGTCGTGCGGCTCCGCGTCCGTCGTCGGCGTCGTGATCGCCGGGATGACGTCGCGGGCAGTACTTAGGCGCCGCCCCTGCGCGCTGACGTCAGTTCTTCTTTTCCGCGCCAGCAAGCGCAGATCCGGGAAGAGCAGTGCCCTGGTCCATTTTTGACCATACTTTTTGGTGATTTTTTCACTGTTTTTTCCAACTTAAAGGTGTCGTAGGGATGCCCGGCTTCAAGCGATGCGGCGCCTGTGCGCGGATGATGTCCGTCACCGACCCGCATTGGGAGTGTCTCTTCTGCCTCGGCCGAGGCCACGACACCGAGTCTTGTCCCGAATGCCAGGCCCTCAACCCGAAAGCTTTGCGAGAGCGGTCTCGAAAGCTCCTCGAGGCCCGGCATTCGGCTCCACGGAGGCCCCGGTCGCGTGAGAGGTCCAGGGGTCGCTCGCGGAGTGCACACCGGTCGTCGGCGTCGAAGTCTTCTTCGTCCGGTAAGTCTAAGCACAAGAAGTCCAAGAAGCATCGTCGCTCTCGGACTTCGCCTCGCCGGTCTCGCGACTCGGCTGAGGCCCCTCCCGGCACCGTCCCCGCCCCGCGGCCCCGGACTTGCCTGTGGAGTCGCCCCCGCCATACCCGCCCTTCCCGGGTTCGGGGGCGGATCCGGCCAAGGTACAGGAGTTCCTGTCGGCCATGGCCCGCCTCTTCGGGCCTTCAGGCCCCTCCGGTGCGCCTTCGGGCCCCGCGGGCCCTGATGGGGTTGCTCCGGCGTCGCCGGCGGCTCCGGCCCCGGCGTCGCCCGTGCCTCCAGCCTCGATCCCGGCTCCGGCTTCGGCCCGGCCTCGATCCCGGCTCCACAACCCCCATCGACGCCGGTCGACCTCACGACACCTCCGCCGGCGCCGATGTCTCCGGTGCCGTTCTCGACGCCGCCCTGGGCTCCGGGCGGCGTCGTCCCCAGTTCCTTCCGGCTCCGGACATGGACCCGGAGCGACGTCGCTCGACGCCGGCTCCGGCGCCGATGGGACCTTGGGTCCCAAATGTCCCTCCTCCTCCTTATTTTGAACCAGAGGAGGACCAGGAGGACTGGGAGGGGTCTGATGACCCTCTGACGCGCAACTGTCAGTATGATGAGGACTGGACAGAGAGTCTAGGGGAGGCCAGTGGTCTGGATACTTCCCCTGACACTGGCATGCTGTCTCCTCCCGTGGCTACGGAGGAGGGGGCCAATTTTGGTACGGTGTTGCGTAGGGCTGCTGGGGCCTTACGTCTCCAGCTCCCTACTTTGACGGTCAAGCCTAACATCTTGACAGAGGTGCTTCAGCCGGCAGCCTCCTCTGCGGAGACTGTGCTGCCGTTTAACGACGCCCTCACTGACGTTCTTTTGGGCGCCTGGTCCAAGCCCAACACAGGGGCTCCTGTGGATCGGAACGTGTCACGACGCCATCGCCCTGCTCCGGGCGACCCCCTGTTTCTTTCTGTCCACCCCACTCCTGAGAGCTTGGTTGTCCAAGCCTCCGCTTCCCAAACCGCCTTCCCTACCGCTCCTCCGGATAGGGAATCCAAACGCCTGGATCAGTTTGGGAAGAAAGGTTTTTCTTCCTCCAGTGCTGGCTTGCGGTCCGTTAACACCGCTTGTCTATTGGGCCGATATAACCACTCCCTGTGGGATTCGGTGGCGGATGTTTTGCCCCAGTGCCCTGAGGAGGTCCAGGCACTGCTTTCCCGCGCCATTGCGGAAGGAAGGGATGCGGCCAAATACACTATCCGTTGTGGCCTTGACACCGCCGACTCGCTGGGCAGGTCGATTGCAACGACGGTGGCGCTCCGACGCCATGCCTGGCTGAGAACCACTGGTTTTTCAGGGGATGTCCAGAATACTCTCATGGACATGCCCTTTGATGGAGTCGGTCTTTTTGGGTCCAAAGCAGACCATGCGTTGGAGCGCTTTAAGGACTCACGGGCTACTGCCAAGTCCCTGGGCCTTACTGCTACACGCCCTCCGCTGCCTTCTGCTTTTCGCCCCTATCGTGGCCACGGTAGGGGCGCCCTTCACGTCAGCAGCCCAGCCACCGGCCCGCGCAGCAGGCGTCTTCGCGTGGCCGAGGACGTGGATTCCGCCGTGGCGGATCGGGCAACCAGCGTGCGGGTCAGGCCACCACCTCCAACCCGTCCGCGGCCTCCAAGCCCTCCTAGTCCCTCCTTTCAGGTGCACGGCACGCCAGTAGGGGCAGGGTCCGCCATCACCTTCCCCACTGGCGCACCATCACCTCGGACAGGTGGGTCTTGGACATTGTCCGAAGGGGCTACTCCCTCCCCTTCGAGACCACCCCCCAGCCATGCCACCTCAATTCCACCGCATGTCAGGGGATCACTTGGTGCTTCTACAGAAGGAAGTCACGGCCCTCTTGACCAAGAGGGCCATCGAGCATGTTCCGACCCCAGAAGTAGGGCGTGGTTGCTACTCCCACTACTTTCTGGTGCCCAAAAGGACAAGGAGGACATGCGTCCTATCTTGGACCTCCGGAACGTCAATCGCTTCCTCCGGAAGGAGAAGTTCAAGATGCTCACCCTAGCTCAGGTCTTGACTGCCCTCGACCCTGGAGACTGGTTGGTAGCGTTGGACTTGCAGGAGGCGTATTTCCACATCCCCGTCATGCCGGCCCACCGGCGTTACCTTCGGTTCACGGTAGGCCCCGAGCATTTTCAGTTCACCGTGCTCCCCTTTGGCCTTACCAGTGCCCCTCGGGTGTTCACGAAAGTGATGGCGGTGGTCGCAGCTCATCTGCGCCGGGCAGGGGTTTCAGTCTTCCCCTACCTCGACGACTGGCTGCTGAAGGCGGGCTCGTCCCAGGCAGTCGTCTCCCACCTCCAGACTACGGCCGAACTCCTGCACTCGCTGGGGTTCTCCATCAATGTGCCGAAGTCGCATCTAATTCCTTCTCCACAGCTCCTTTTCATCGGAGCAGTTCTGGACACGACGCAGTTTCGGGCCTATCCTCCCGAACGGCGAGTCCGGGATATTCAGGCTATGATTCCGATCTTTCGGCCTTTATCCTGGGTTTCGGTACGGATGACCCTGAGGATGCTGGGCCTCATGGCCTCCTGCATCCTGCTGGTCAATCATGCCAGATGGCATATGCGGGCTCTGCAGTGGGACCTGAAGTTCCAGTGGGCGCAGCACCAGGGCAACCTGTCCGATCACGTCCAGATCTCGGAGGGGACTGCAAAACAGTTGCAGTGGTGGCTCTCGAACCGGCAATGGGTCATGGGCAGATCCCTCTCCCTTCCCCAGCCAGAGCATACAGTTGTGACGGACGCGTCCCTTCTGGGATGGGGCGGTCACATGGGAGAGGCGGAGATCAGCGGCCTCTGGTCTCCGGCGGAGTCCCGGCTCCATATCAACCTTCTGGAGCTCCGGGCGATCCGGCTTGCACTCAAAGCATTCCTTCCCTCTGTCAAAGGGAAGGTAGTGCAGGTGTTCACAGACAACACCACCGCCATGTGGTACTGCAACAAACAGGGCGGGGTGGGGTCTTGGACCCTTTGTCAGGAGGCTCTGCGCCTCTGGACATGGCTGGAACATCAGGGCATGTTCCTGATGGTTCAACACCTGGCAGGTTCTCTGAACGCCAGGGCGGACGAACTCAGCCGCAGGTGCATGATGGATCACGAATGGCGTCTTCACTCGGAAGTGGCGCAAGGACTCTTTCTACAGTGGGGAGAGCCTTGGTTAGATCTATTCGCCACCGAAGAGAACGCGCAATGTCATCAGTTCTGCGCGTTGGAATTTCCAAGGCGGCACTCGCTCGGCGACGCTTTTCGTCGCGAGTGGAGTTGCGGTCTGTTGTACGCCTTTCCGCCTATACCACTTCTACCCAGAGTGTTGAAGAAGATTCGGCATGACCGGGCCCAAGTCATTCTTGTGGCTCCGGACTGGGCTCGAAGAGTTTGGTATCCCGAGCTACTCAATATGAGCATAGATCCCCCGATCCGTCTGCCTCTTCGGGAGGATCTTCTGTCGCAGCAGCAGGGGACGGTCCTCCACCCGAACCTGTCCAGTCTACACCTGCTTGCGTGGAGATTGAGCGGCGGCAGTTGATTCCTTTCGACTTGCCTCCCGAAGTTTGTGATGTGATTCTGGCAGCCAGGCGTCCCTCCACTAAGGTGGTATACGCCTGCAGGTGGAACAAATTTGTGGCATGGTGCACAGCAAAGGCTGTGGATCCCCTTTCTGCCCCTCTTTCTGAGGTCCTTCTGTTCCTTCTCTCTCTGGCCCAACAGGGTTCTGCCCTGGGTACCATCAAGGGTTATCTTTGTGCTATCTCGGCCTTCCTCAGGCTCCCTGATCAGCCCTCCCTTTTCAAGTCCCCTGTTGTTAACAGGTTCTTAAAAGGCATTACTCACCTCTTCCCTCCTGTTCCGTTTGTGATGCCTCAGTGGGACTTGAACTTGGTTCTTACCTTTTTAATGTGCGCTCCCTTTGAGCCTCTGCATAACTGTCCTCTTCGTCTTCTGACTCTGAAGACAGCCTTTCTGGTGGCCATCACCTCCGCTCGGCGGGTGAGTGAGCTCCAGGCTCTATCGTGCAAACCTCCCTTTCTGTCTGTTCATCCAGACAAGGTTGTTCTTCGGACGCGTCCGTCCTTCTTGCCAAAGGTGGTTACTGCTTTCCACATTGGGCAGACCATCACTTTGCCCACCTTCTTTCCGCCTCCGCATCCTTCCAGAGAGGAAGAGAGGCTCCACCGTCTGGACCCAAAACGTGCGCTCTCCTTCTATATCGACCGCACAAAACACTTCCGGGTGGATGACCAGCTCTTTGTTGGCTACGTGGGCGCCAAAAAGGTCGGGCGGTGCACAAGAGGACCATCTCCCGCTGGGTTACCTTGTGCATCAAGACCTGCTATTCTTTGGCCAAGAAGGAGCCTCCTGTTGGGCTGCGTGCCCATTCCACCAGGGCAACGGCTGCTACCACGGCCTTGGGCCGCGGTGTTCCGCTGCCGGTTATCTGTCAGGCAGCTACGTGGGCCTCGCTGCACACGTTTACAAAGCATTACTGCCTTGACAGTCAGGTCCGGAGGGACGGCTTCTTTGGCCGTTCTGTCCTCCAGGACTTCCTTGTCTGATCTTTGTTCGCAGACCCACCACCGGGGTTGGTATTGCTGGGGTATCTATTCTAAGGTAAGGAATCTGTCACTAACGTGTCTCTTTCAGATGCACAAGTTACTAACTTGTGTAACAATATATCTGTAAGAGACAGTAGTTGGTGACAGATTCCTACCGCCCCACCCATCCTCCCCGTTCTGCGAACTGATTTCTAGGGTTAAGGACATCCCTTTCAGGGCCCTAGTATTTTTCAGACACCTGTGTCAGCTTCTTGCATGGCTCTGCGTTCCTGGCGCGGAAAGTCGTGTACAGAACTGACGTCAGCGCGCAGGGCGGCGCCTAAGTACTGCCCGCGACGTCATCCCGGCGATCACGACGCCGACGACGGACGCGGAGCCGCACGACGCCGCCTACCGACGCGCAAGGGTACTGCTACGCAAAACTTTCCGGATCCAGCCTGACGCCTGGGGATATTCTAAGGTAAGGAATCTGTCACCAACTACTGTCTCTTACAGATATATCGTTACACAAGTTAGTAACTTGTGCATCTGGTAGAGACGTTGTCTAGCCGCAGATTCCTTAACGCCCACCCATCCTCCCCGATCTGCGAGGACCTTTTCAGGTGGGGTTTTCGGCTTTCGCCTCCTTTGGGGTGGCTTGTCCTCCTACGGGGCTGCGTTTTTTTCGCCTTGCTCCCCGTTGGCCTCTTCCTTTGGTTTACTTGTTCCCTCCCCCCATTTTCATGCTGGGGCGGTGGATTCAGGTGTCCTTCTGCGTTTTTACGCATCAGTTTCTTCCAGTATGGTGCCTACTGGTGTTCTCTACCCTCCCACCCGCCTTCTCTGTTGACGCTCCTGCAGTCAATTAGTGTTCCGGTCTCTTTTGGGCCTGTTCCTACGACCGATAATTCTCTCACAGGGGACACGGTCTCCCTATTTCTTCTTTTCTTAATCCTATGGGTGGGTGTTTTTTTGCCTGTCGCTCTCGGCTCATTCTTGCCGTCTTGCCTCAGGAGTGGGCACTCTCTCGCTTTTGTGGGGTTGCTTCTCAGTTTACTGTTCTGCCCTCTTCATTTCCTTTCATCCGGTGCAGACTTTCTGTCGTCTGCCTCGGTCTTCTTTTTGTAGGTCGGTTTCCCTCAGGGGTGACATTCACTTCGCTCTTGCGAATTGGCTTCTCGCTCTGCTCTTTCCTTTTCGACACCTTTCAGTCGACAGTGCTTCTCACTGTCGTTCATGGTGCTTTCTCACCAATTCTCTTTTTTTATTCGCACACTGTTCCCATACTCTCACAGTTTTGCTGGGGGCTCCGCGTTGTAGCGCGGAAAAGTTCCTCCGAAGAAAACTGACGTCAGCGCGCCGGGAGGGTCCTATATGACGTCATGTCACGTCACTGACGTCATGTCCGGGGACGACGTCAGGGCGGAGCCAGGCGGCTCCGCCCCCCGGCGCGCAGAGGTACTGCTCCGCAAAATTTTCCGGATCCAGTTTGACGCTTGGGGATATTCTAAGTTAAGGAATCTGCGGCTAGACAACGTCTCTACCAGATACATCGTTACCGAAGGTAAGTAACTCGTACTTTGGCACAGTATGTTACCACGCGCTGGGCACGTTCGCAGGCACCGGGTACCTGCTGGGTCAACTTGCGCCACAGCGTTGGCTGTGTTTGATTCTGGTGGTATTGTCTACTCTTTACTCTTTCGTGCTAGGAAGTGCTTCTGTCCTTTGTCTTCCTTCAGGTCTTCGACCTGTCTGGTTTCTTCCTTGTCGACAGTTGGTTCTGCGCCAGACGTGTTGTTGGTGCACATGGTCTTGGACTTCACTTTTCATATGCACTTCCCAAGCAGGGGCACATGTCGCTCTGCTCTTTGCTCCTTAGCTGCTCTTTGTCCTTCATACATATGTGTGTGTGTGTGTGTATATATATATATATGTGTGTATATATATATATATATATATATATATATGGGTATATGCTTCTATATACAATGTATTGTATTACTATGTTGACATATGTTACGTCCTATTATGGTTCACTCCGGTGCTGTTGGTACCTATTGTGCAGGCTGCTGTCTTCGTCTGGGGCATACTCTTCGAGTACCCGTTGCCTTTGACTTTAAAAAAAAAAAATAACAATAATATATGCATATATGTGTATATAATGGTGTATACACACTGCAAGAGTGCACACATTCTATGTTTTTCCTCGTTGCAGTATCTTGCGTTTCTTGCCCCAGATTCTATTTCTTTTTCTCTCTCTCTTTTTATGAGAGCGAGCCTTGTGCGTGTGTCCGGCTTCTTCCGGTATCCTTTCACCACTGTCCTTCTGTGTATGGTTGGTCAGTATCACTACCTGGTGATACATTCGATGTCTTTTTGCTGACGCATTTGTGCTGTCGATGCTACGTTTCATTGGCTTTTGCATGTGCGTGGTGTGGCTCCACGGTTCATACAGTCTGCCTATGTGTATCCATACTATCCACATACACGTATCTCCTTGTAATTATGGTTTTGTATGTCTCGGCATCGATGACATCTGTCTCTGCATGTCCATCTTGGCATCCACTGTTGTGTATGATAATTTTTTACGATCTGACTCTATTTTACTGTTTTGTCCTTTCTCTAGGACGTTCTTTAGTGCAGATCCATGGATCTTGGATCCTGTGCACCATTCTGCTTCTTATTCTTATTGCAGAAGCTTATGGATTTCTTCTATTAGGCACTGGCCATTTTGGTTTCTATGATTTTCCCTCGTCCCTTCCTGGGAGGTGAAGGTCTCGAACTGTCCTCTGCCGGACTGTGGTGCCCATTGCCTTTTCTTGTTGATGCTCCTTTTACAGAGCTTAAAGGGTCTGGTGTCAGCCACGCTTACACTTGCTGTCCCCACCTGTTTTGGTCCATCTTCTTGATGGATTGGTTCTCTGTTAGACCCTGGTGGGGTTTCTCGCAGACCCTCCTCCTATGAGGTATAGCTTTGGTATCTATTCTAAGTTAAGGAATCTGCGGCTGGATGTCTCTATCGGATGAACAAGTTACTTACCTTCGGTAACGATGTATCTGGTATAGACACAGTCTAGCCGCAGATTCCTTAACGCCCACCCATCCTTCCCGCTCTGCGAGGACCTTTTCCGGTTGGGTTCCTACCCACTGGTCTTCTCTGCCAGTGATCTCTTCGTTTATGCGTGTTTCTCTACTTCACATCCTTCACCAGGTCAGGATGTCTTCTTCTGTTTTACCTGTTGCTTCTCCACCCATTCTCGCAAATGGGTGGCGAGTTCATATACCCATGCACGCTCCGGCACTATGGTTTCTTTTCCAGTATGGCGGTTGGTCATGTCCTTATCCCCTCCCTCCTCCCCTTTATCCATTAGTTTGGGGCCTATTTGACTCTGATACAGTCAATTACTCATCTTTAGTGCGTGTGGTTGCACATTCACTGTTGCAGAAATGTGTCACTTGCCATAACTTCATGTTGCTATGTCTTGTTATTGCCTTCCATGACATTCCGGTGGTGGTAGACTGCTTGTCGTTTCACGTAACATTCATGTGCTGTTTGCTTTATACGAGGGTATCGTTCTTTGTTTAGGCATGACTGTTTCTGTAAGGCGAGAACTCTGCTCTCGCCCTTCAGTCACTTACGTTATGTAGTGTTTTTCTCTACAATGCAGAGTGAGGTTTCTCTTCATTTTATTATTTATCATTGTCGTCTTAAAAGATGTTTAACCCTTTTTGACACACTGTTCCCACACATTCAGTTTTCATGTTGGCTCCGCGTTGTGGCACGGAAAAGTTTCCCAGTAGAAAACTGACGTCAGCGCGCCGGGAGGGACTTATATGGCTCCACTAACGTCATATCTGTGGACGACGTCAGAGCGGAGCCATGCAACGCTATCCCCCGGCACGCGGAGGTACTGCTGGTTAAATCTCCGGATCCAGACTGGCTCCTGGGGGATATTCTAAGTTAAGGAATCTGCGGCTAGACTGTGTCTCTACCAGGTACATCGTTATCAAAAGTAACTTGTTCATTGGGGGCCTCTGACACTTGTCCCTCATACTAAGCCCCAGAAGATGATAGCGTGGTCCATCCCACACCAGTTCTTCTCTGATGCTAAAGTGGACCACTCCACAACCACCCGCAGCTGTTGTGCTGCATAGTAGTGGGGGATGCTGGGTATTGTCAGACCACCAGCCTCCCATAGTTAGGTTAAGTGTGTCTGTGACAGTCTGGGCTTCTTGCTCCTCCAGACAAAGGACAAAAGGCTTTGCTGGATATTCTTTGGATAGGCTGGATCCAACCAAATCAGGAGGGCCTGAAATAGGTAAAGAAGGCACAGAAGAATGTTCATTTTGATTGCATAAGTTCAGCCCAGCCTGGAGAGTATCAGTGTGATCCAGGTGTGGAGGTCCTTCATAATATTAGCCAACAGCTGTGGATAATTGGCCTGGAAAATCTCTCCTAGCGTGCGCTTGAGCTTAGTCCTCAGGTACTTGATGGAGGATTTAGCCCATCGGAATGGTAACTGCGCGGACAATGTAGCCTGATCCCCCGCACTTAGCGTGAGATTGAGGATCTATGATTTGTCAAAGTTATTCTTCTAGCCTGAGGCTATTTCATGCGTTTACAGTAAGGTCACCACCTCAGGTAGGGAAGTGCTTGGCGAGCCCAGGCTAAGGACGACAATGTCTGCATAGAGTGAGATCTTTGGTTCTATCAGCCAACATTGGATCACCATCACTGTGGGTGACTGCTGTATCAGACATCATAGGGGTTCTATCAAAAAGGCAAACGGGAGTGGGGGGACAACATACATCCCTGTTTGGTAACTCGAAGAGGGAAGTGTGACCAGAGGTGGCCGTTCAGGGTGATTCTAGCCGTGGGGTGGGCGTTCATTGCAAAAATCCTGTTTGTGAACTTCGCTACATCTAGAGAGAGAATGCTGGAATATCCTTGAGGGACGCTTTCTCTATCAGGTGGATGGCCGCTCTGAGGTTATCGTGTGCCTGGCGGCCCTGTATACATCCACTCTGGTCAGAATGGTGGGCAGTACAGCATTGAGGCTCGTGGCCAAGATTTCTGTAAGCAGTTTTGTGTCAAAATTTAAAAGGACTATCAGTCGGTAAGATGCACATCTGAGGGGGGGGGGGTCTTTGTTAGGCATTGGGATAACTGTAACCGTCGGCTCTCCCATCAACCGCGTGACCTCTCCGGAGACAGCAAGTGGTTAAACAGGTCTTCAGAGTGTTTAGCCACATGTCTTGTAAAGAAAAAAAAAAGGGGGTGAGGCTATGTGGGCCTGTCGTTTTGTTTAGTTTCAGTGATTTAATAGCTTGACGGACTTCCTTGGACATTATAGGGCCCTCTAAGGATTCCCTTGGAGAGTTTAGGGAGATGAACACGGGCCAGGACAGTTTGCACATGTTCCGAGGGGGATCGCTCTGGTATGATGTTTCATAAAATCTATAAAATTCGTCCACTTCAGATCTTCCTGTATGGGAATTCTTGTATCATCCAAGATCTCCTTAATGTAATCTTTTTCATGCTTTCCTTGGAGGGCCTGGTCCAGCTTTGTCTCCAAACATACACTTGTTTGTGCAAGTGGAGGATCAAGAGCTTGGCCTTATTTGCAGAATACATGCACAGATGGCCACGCGCAGACACAAGCACATTTGGTGCATCATGAGAGGTGTGTTGTCTGTTATGTTTCCAGTCTCGTATTTCACTTTCTAGTTGTCTAATCTCTGGTTTGCAGACCCTAGCTCACTCAGCTGAAGCTGCAATAAGATGACCTCTAATAACCGCCTTAAAAGCATCCCAAACACCATGAATTGGGACCTCCCTCCCCTCATTCAGCTCAAAATATTCATCAATCCGTTGTCCAGTTTCCTGTGGGATACTCGGGTCTCTTAGCAGGGAGGGATGTTGCCAGCATCTGTGCAGCCTACATCAAGTTTTGCCAGAACTAGGGCATAGACGGAGACTGGGCCGATTACTGCTTCTTTCAACAGGACTATCAGGGGGTTGCTCACTAATATATAGTCAATGTGGGAGTATGTGCGGTGAGCATGGGAGTAGAGGGTATAACAAGTCTCCAGGCATCCTGAAGTCCCCAGTTCTGCAACATTTTCTTCACTTGTTTAGAGAAGGCCCTCATATGCGTTACTCCGTCTCCCTCTCTATCCCTGCCAGGGTTCCAGACCATGTTTAAGTCACCGGTGAGAATATCTCTTTGCCATCCCAGCAAGCTTGTCCTAGAGGCAGTCTGTCTTGGGCTGCGTTAGGGGCATACACCAACGCTTTATCGATGAACCGTCCATTTATTGCCCCTGTCAATATGACACCTTCTGTTCTCTGACAACCATTGTATGGGATGTCAAGAGTGGGAAGTTACAGATTGAGAGGATTGTGACTCCCCTTTGTTTTGTGGTAGCTGAAGAATGATACACCATGGGATAGCTGGTGTATTTGAGTTTCCCCTGGTCCTTGTGCAGGTAATGAGTCTCCTGAAGGCAAATAATGTCGAGCAATTTGAGGTCCCGAGTATTGAGCATGACTATCTGTAGGGGTGCCATGTCTGTACAGTTGGTGTGTGTATATGGGATATGGCATTTGCAGCTGTAGAATTACAAATCGGTGGACGTTGAAAGGTTCCCTCCTCCCACTCCCAAATTGAACCCATAACAACAATAAGAAACAGATAAACTGAACAATGAATAAATAATCGCTACCCTAGAGGTGAGATCTGACGACTTCGTCCATCTCCATGGCGCAGGTAGGGGCAGTAAGACTCTCCTCCTCTGCAACTATCTGTCCAAGGGGGCTAGCGGGGGTTTCCTTCCAGCTCCCTACAGGCTTGCGTCTACATCACAGACCTGCTTTGTCCAGTTCTGTAGCAACCAGTTTGTGTTTAGGGACATAAAAGGTTCACTAGTCGCTCAGACATCTCTCCTAGTGTCACAGTTAGGCCAGAAAGGGGAGAAGTGGATCATGCATCCCTCAATTGCACTCCTGGGTCCAGAGGTTAGGATGGATATCAATCCAAGAGTCATTCTTGATTCCCCTGGGCCAGACCATTCCCAGTTCGGGTTAGCCATTGTGGGCTGCTCCGACCACAGGGATGTTGCTGGCGCCATGGCTCCAGATTCCACTGTGAACCCTCCTTTCCCCGACTCCCATAGTGCATCTCTCCCCAGCTATTCTATAACTGAATGCACAGTAGGGCTGCAGCTCTGCATACCTCCGTGATGGCATGCCGTTAATCTCAAAGGAAAGGCCAAAGAGATAGATCCATTTATAACACACACTGTCCTCTCGGAGCTTCAGCTCTTCTTTGTAGTGTTAGCTGTGAGACGTCCTGATAAATCGTGCATGTTTAGTCTTGAAAGCTCACCAGCCCTGCTTATCTGGCCTGTTTCAAGATTTCCTTCTTTTCTAAGAAGTAATGAAATTTGACAGGTACATCTTGTGGTCTCTATTGGGACTGTCATCGGGGGGCTGCAAGAAGAACTCTATCAAGGCGTACCTCCGTGTTGCCGTCTCTCATCAAGGTCGAAAGCATTCCCACCACAAAGGCTGTGAGATTAGAGTCTGGAATCTCCTTGCTGAGCTCTCTGAGACGCAGGTTCTCCCTTCTCGAGTGGTTCTAGAGGTTCTCCAGCTTATTGAAGGCCCCCTTAAGCTACTCCTCAAATCTAGAGCATATATGATAGAAACATCTAGCTGCAGATTCCTTACCTTTGAATTTCCCAGCTGTCAAGACTGGATCCAGAAGATTTTTCTTTTAGCAATACCCTTGCATGCTGGTAGGTGGCGTCGGCCGGCTCCATGTGATGTTGTTGGCGTCATCTCTGCCGTTGTGACGTCTGCGTCACGTATATGGACATCACCCTCAGAAGGGGCTCCATCAGGTTCCACACCAGCAGCTCTGGCGCCAATGACCCCCCCTCCCAAGGAATCAGGTAATGGATCCGGACTAATGCCACTCGTGCCACTGCGATCTTCCCCGGCACCGATGCCCACGCCGATACTCCCGATGCCGCCGGCCAGCCCCATTCTCATCCCTGACATCCTGGAGCCAGATCGGTGCCTACCAGCGCTGATTCCAGCACTGACAGAACCCTTTAGTCCTAGGTCAATTCCTCAGCCTTATTCTGAAGGAGTAGGAATGGAGGAAGATTGGGAGGGGTCGCTTGACCCTTTACAATACCAGACAGAGCAAGAATTGGGTGAGGCCAATGGACTGGACACCTCTCCAGATTCTGGTCTGCTTTCCACCCCCTACCATGGCTATGGAGGAGGGAGCGTCAGACACAATGGTGGTGCGGATGGCAGCTGAGGTCCTGGACTTTCAGATCCCTTCTGTGGCGGTCAAGACAAGCATCTTGACGGAGGTCCTGCAGCCGGGTGTCTCCTCCTTGGAATCCCGTCCTGCCTTTTAATAAGGCCTTGTTCGAAGTCCTACTGGGTACCTAGTCCAAACCCAGCACCGGGGCTCCTATGAATAGGACAATCGCCCACCGCCATCGCCCTGCAGTGAGCGACTCAAATTTCCTCACCAATGACCCTACCCCCAAGATCTTGGTGGTCCAAGCCTCTACTTCACAGGGCACGTTCCCTTCCGCACCCAGGGAATCCAAGAGGCTGGATAGTGGGGGTAAGAATTTTTTTTCTTCCGCCAGTCTCGCATTGTGATCGGTGAACACTGCATGCCTATTAGGCCATTTCTCCCACTCCCTGTGGGAAACAGTTGCGCCAGTGCTGCAATAGGTCCCGGAGGAGGCTCGGGCCATCCTCTCCCAAGCGGTATCAGACGATAGAGATGCATTAAAGTTTGCCATTTGTTGTGGGCTTGACATGACCGACTCGCTGGGCAGATCGATTTTATTGATGGTGGCTGTTCGACGCCACACCTGGCTGAGAACTTACGGCTTTTCTCGGGATGTTCAAGCTTCCCTCATGGACATGCCGTGTGATGGCACACATCTCTTTGGAGACAAAGCAGACATGGCCCTGGAGCGCTTTAAGGACTCGCTGCTACAGCCAAGTTCTTGGGCCTCTCAGTGGCCACACCTCTGCCTTCTGCTTTTTGCCCCTTTCGTGGCTACGGAAGGGGCTCTCAGCCACGCCAGCCATAACCCAGCCACAAAACCGTGCACATTCAGCAACCTCGGCGCGGCTCGTTCCGACCCCATGGTCAGGCCCTTCAAGATCATGGTCGGCCAGTTGGTGGCAGGATCCACCATCACCCCCACCACTGGCAAAACATCACGTCGGACAGGTGGGTTCTTCAGATAGTCTAAAGGGGCTACTCCCTCCCCTTCAAAACTAACCATCTCTCCATGCTTCCAACTTACGACTGGCTGACGGAGGATCACCTGACTTTGCTTCAGGAGGAAGTCATGACTCTTTTGACCAAGGGAGCCATACAGTGGGTTCCGGCGCTGGAAGTAGGCTGTGGTTGTTATTTCTGTTACTTTCTGGTCCCGAAAAAGGACAAGGGCCTTCGTGCTATCTTCTATCTCCGAGCCCTCAACTACTTCCTCAAAAAGGAAAAGTTCAAGATGCTCAAACTGGCTCAGGTCTTGTCTGCCCCGGACCCAGGTTACTGGATGATAGCGTTGGGCCTGCAGGACACTTATTTTCACATTCCCGTCCCACCTGTCCATCTGCGCTATCTGCGGTTTACGGTTGGCCACAAGCACTTTCAGTCCACCGTGCTGTCCTTTGGCCTTACCAGCGCCCCTAGGGTGTACACAAAGGTGATGGCGGTGGTCTCAGCCCATCTGTGCAGATCAGGGGTGCCAGTCTTCCCCCTATCTTGACGACTGGCTGTTGAAGGCGGGCTTGCCCCAGGCTGTCATCTCCCACCTCCAGACTATGGCAAACCTCCTGCATTCGCTGGGGTTCTCTATCAATATGAAAAAGTTACACCTGACTCCCTCCCAGATGCTCCCTTTCATTGGAGCTGTTCTGGACATGGTGCAGTTTTGGGCTTATTCTCCCGAATGGCGAGTTCAGGCTATGATACCGATGTTTCAGCCTCTGTCCTGGATTTCGATGAGAATGACACTGAGGCTGCTGGGCCTCATGGCCACCTGCATCCTGCTTGTGACGCATGCCAGATGGCATATGTGGGCTCTGCATTGGGACCTGACGTTGCATTGGGTGCAGCATCAGGGGAATCTCTCCGCTCCCTCTTACATCTGTTCCATCCTTGTGCGAAGCCCACAAACATAGACTCCCTACTACTTTCGGTGGCATACAAATGCTATCATAGAAGCCTATTTATTGCCCGCTCCACAAAACCATATGCCCCTACTATTCCTCTCTTGGGTACACCCAGGGACCCGAGGATTATCATGGCCGCTGAACTACTTAATTGGGATGCAGCTGACATACACAACACTGGGATCTCTTCCGAGACGGTACCCTCATCCCATACACCGAGCTGGTCTCGGAGGAGGGTCTCCATCCAGGTAATTTTTTACTGCATCGTTCCCTTATTGCAACTCTCTCGGCCCGATGGGGCAATTTATCACCAGAGCCCCCCATGAATCACATGATTCAATACTTGCACTTGATAGGCGAAGGTGGCCACCTGACTCAGTGGTTCGCCGCCTCTCTCCGCCAACATGCTACGGTCTCACTAGGCTCCTTAAGACTCCATTGGGAGGGAGAATTAGAGCGCCCCTTCTCTGACCCAGAATGGACTGCTGCCCTGGAGAGCCCCAATCGGATTCCTCACAACCAGTGCTTCCACCAAATCCAATTCTTTATTTTACAACGAGCATACCTTACCCCAGCAAAGATTACCGAGTATTTCCATCGCATGGACTCTACCTGTCCCAGATGTCACTTGGCTGATGCAGACTTTTTACACATGCTGTGGCACTGCCCCGTCTTCAATGAGTACTGGATTGCGGTGGCTGCCACCCTTGCCCACTGCACTGAACGCGACATCCCTTTCCAATGGGAGGTCTATCCTCTGCATCTATTTGGTAGGGGCAGAAGATATAGGGTCACTTCTCGGTTCCTGGACTTGGGCATGGCAAAAGCTAAACGACTAATTACTAAGAGATGGAAGTCTCCTGTAGCTCCCCACATAGTAGCGTGGCGTCGCTCTTTACTGACATTGGCAAAAGCAGAGAGCATCGCCCTATGCAAGGAAGACTTGCTAGGCCTCCACAAATTCCCACTGGCCGCCAGCTGGGATGCTATTCTAGCTGACCTGCAGAAAGACAACTCAGTCCTGGTAGATTCTTCCGTGGGGGAGGGGTAACAGACCGTTGTAGCGCCATGATTGGAATATCCCTTCAACCCTACATAAACAAGGTATACCTTTAGTAGACCTCTCCCTTAGCCAGTCAGTGAGCTAGTATTTACACACACACGACATTTACTCGCTTTCTAAGCAAGCACAAGCAGTGCACATGCAGAGTGGCATTGGGCGGGTGCGGCATGGCAACATGTCACTACAGTTAATCCACCCCCCCCCCTCTTCCTTTGACTTAGTTTGTCTTGTTGAGCCCTACTCTCCCTGTTCAAATCTGTGTTATACTCTTAGATTGCATGCATTTTCATGGGCCCCACGGTGGCACTTACGCCACAGTTGGTGTCCGCATCTGGCCCTCATGTATATGACTATTTTGTTTATCCTTCATATCACATTGTATGTCCTAGTAAATCCAGACCGCCCGCTCTCCTGGGGTCACTCGCGGTTATATCATACATGCAAATGTTATATCTGAAAGAGACACGTTAGTGACAGATTCCTTACCTTAGAATATCCCCAGGCGTCAGGCTGGATCCGGAAAGTTTTGCGTAGCAGTACCCCTGCGCGTCAGTAGGCGGCGTCGTGCGGCTCCACGTCCGTCGTCGGCGTCGTGATCGCCGGGATGCCGTCGCGGCCAGTACTCAGACGCCGCCCATGCGCGCTGGCGTCAGTTCTTTCTTTTCCGCGCCAGTAAGCGCAGATCCGGATTGAGCAGTGCCCCAGTCATTTTTTTACTGAATATTTTTGAGACTTTTTGTCCAAGTTTTTTCGAGTCGTTTCGACTCCAAAGGTGTCAGTAGGGATGCCCGGCTTCAAGCCATGCGCGGTCTGTAATCGCATAATGTCGATTACGGATCCGCACCGTGAGTGTCTCTTCTGCCTGGGGCGCGGCCACGACCCCCAGTCGTGCCCCGAGCGCCGGTCCCTCGCTCCGAAGGCTTTGCGAGAGCGGTCTCGAAAGCTCCTCGAGGCCCGGCACTCGGCTCCGCGCCGCTCGAGGTCCCGTGAGAGGTCGAGGGGCCGGTCGCGGAGTCGTCGTCATTCATCTGAAAGAGACACGTTAGTGACAGATTCCTTACCTTAGAATATCCCCAGGCGTCAGGCTGGATCCGGAAAGTTTTTTGCGTAGCAGTACTCTTGCGCGTCGGTAGGCGGCGTCGTGCGGCTCCGCGTCCGTCGCCGGCGTCGTGATCGCCGGGATGACGTCGCGGGCAGTACTTAGGCGCCGCCCTGCGCGCTGACGTCAGTTCTTCTTTTTCCGCGCCAGTAAGCGCAGATCCGGGAAGAGCAGTGCCCTAGTCACTTTTTGACTATCTTTTTGTGAAATTTTTCACTGTTCTCTTCAACGAGTCTTCACGACTCCTAAGGTGTCGTAGGGATGCCCGGCTTTAAGCCCTGCGAGGAATGTGGTCGTATGATGTCCATCACGGACCCCCACCTCGAGTGTCTCTTCTGCCTCGGCCGAGGCCACGACACGAAGTCGTGCCCTGACTGCCGGAAACTTCATCCGAAGGCTTTGCGAGAGCGGTCTCGAAAGCTCCTTGAAGTCCGGCAGTCGGCTCCGCGCCGCAGCAAGCCCCGGTCCCGGGAGAGGTCGAGGGGCCGGACGCGGAGTCCCCGCCGTTCGTCGGAATCCAAGTCTTCGCGCTCCTCCGGTAAGTCGAAGCACAAGAAGTCTAAGCGGCGTCATCGCTCTAAGACTTCGCCTCGCCGGTCGCGCGACTCGGCTGAGGTCCCTGTCGGCACCGTCCCCGCCCCGCGGCCCCGGACGTGCCTGTCGAGCTGCCCCCGCATTACCCGTCCTTCCCGGGTTCGGGGCGACTCCGGCCGAGGCACAGAAATTCCTGTCGGCCATGGCCCGCCTCTTCGGGCCTCAAGGTCCCTCCGGTGCGCCTTCGGGCCCCGCGGGCCCAGATGGGGTTGCTCCGGCGTCGCCGTCGACTCCGGTCCCGGCGTCGCCTGTCCCACCAGCCTTCGCCCCGGCCTCGGCTCGGCCCCGGCCTCGACCCCGGTTCCGGTGGTGCCGCAACCTCCATCGACGCCGGTTGACCTAACCACGCCTCCGCCGACGCCGATGTCCCCGGTGCCGCTTTCCGACGCCGTCCGGGGCTCCGGGCGGCGTCGCTCCCCGGTTCTCCCCGGGTCCGGACATGGAGCCGGACCGGCGCCGCCCGGACGCCGGTTCCGGCGCCCGATGAGGCCTTGGGTCCCTTATGTCCCTCCTCCTCCATCTTTTCAACCTGAGGAGGACCAGGAGAGCTGGGAGGGGTCTGACGACCCTCTCACACAACAGTGCGAGTTTGACCCGGACTGGGTTGAGGAACTTGGGGATGCCAGTGGGCTGGATACCTCCCCCGACTCTGGCATGCTGTCTCCTCCCGTGGCAACGGAGGAGGGGGCTAATTTTGCAACGGTGTTGCGTAGAGCTGCTGGAGCCTTAAATCTCCAGTTGCCTACAGTGGCCGTCAGGACTAACCTCCTGACTGAAGTGCTTCAGCCGGCGGCCTCCTCTTCGGAGCCTGTGCTGCCGTTCAACGATGCACTCACTGACGTTCTTTGGGTGCCTGGTCCAAACCCACCACAGGGGCTCCTGTGGATAGGAACGTGGCCCGACGCCATCGCCCGGCTCCGGGCGACCCCCTGTTTCTCTCCCAACACCCCACCCCTGAGAGCTTGGTTGTCCAAGCCTCTGCCTCCCAAACAGCCTTCCCTACCGCCCTCCGGATAGGGAATCCAAGCGCCTGGATCACTTTGGGAAGAAGGCTTTCTCTTCCTCCAGTGCTGGCTTGCGGTCTGTTAATACCGCTTGCCTCTTGGGCCGATACACCCACTCCCTGTGGGATTCGGTGGCTGATGTTTTGCCGCAGTGTTCTGAGGAGGTCCAGACACTGCTTACCCGCGCTATTGCGGAAGGGCGTGATGCGGCTAAGCATACCATCCGCTGTGGCCTTGATACCGCCGACTCGCTGGGCAGATCGCTTGCAACGACGGTGGCGCTGGCGTCGCCACGCCTGGCTGAGAACCACTGGTTTTTCAGGGGATGTCCAGAATACTCTCATGGACATGCCCTTTGATGGAGTCGGTCTCTTTGGTTCAAAGGCGGACCATGCGCTGGAGCGTTTCAAGGATTCACGGGCTACTGCTAAGTCCCTGGGCCTTGCTGTTGTGCGCCCTCCGCAAACGCCTGCTTTTCGCCCTTTCGTGGCCACGGAAGGGGCGCCCAGTCACGCCCACAGCCCGGCCAACGGCCCGCGCAGCAAGCGCCTCGCGTGGCCGAGGACGTGGATACCGCCGTGGCGGTTCGGGCAACCAGCGTGCGGGTCAGGCCACCACCTCCAACCCGTCCGCGGCCTCCAAGCCCTCCTAGTCCCTCCTTTCAGGTGCACAGCACGCCAGTCGGGGGCAGGGTCCGCCATCACCTTCACCACTGGCGTCCCATCACCTCGGACAAGTGGGTCTTGGACATTGTCCGAAGGGGCTACTCCCTCCCCTTCGAGACCACCCCCCAGCCATGCCACCTCAATTCCACCGCATGTCAGGGGATCACTTGGTGCTTCTACAGAAGGAAGTCACGGCCCTCTTGGCCAAGAGGGCCATCGAGCATGTTCCGACCCCAGAAGTAGGGCGTGGTTGCTACTCCCACTACTTTCTGGTGCCCAAAAGGGACAAGGAGGACATGCGTCCTATCTTGGACCTCCGGAACGTCAATCGCTTCCTCCGGAAGGAGAAGTTCAAGATGCTCACCCTAGCTCAGGTCTTGACTGCCCTCGACCCCGGAGACTGGTTGGTAGCGTTGGACTTGCAGGACGCCTATTTCCACATCCTCGTCCTGCCGGCCCACCGGCGTTACCTTCGGTTCACGGTAGGCCTCGAGCATTTTCAGTTCACCGTGCTCCCTTTGGCCTTACCAGTGCCCCTCGGGTGTTCACGAAAGTGATGGCGGTGGTCGCAGCTCATCTGCGCCGGGCAGGGGTTTCAGTCTTCCCCTACCTCGACGACTGGCTGCTGAAGGCGGGCTCGCCCCAGGCAGTTGTCTCCCACCTCCAGACTACGGCCGAACTCCTGCACTCGCTGGGGTTCTCCATCAATGTGCCAAAGTCGCATCTGATTCCTTCTCCACAGCTCCTTTTCATCGGAGCAGTTCTGGACACGACGCAGTTTCGGGCCTATCCTCCCGAACGGCGAGTCCGGGATATTCAGGCTATGATTCCGATCTTTCAGCCCTTATCCTGGGTTTCGGCACGGATGACCCTGAGGCTGCTGGGCCTCATGGCCTCCTGCATCCTGCTGGTCACTCATGCCAGATGGCATATGCGGGCTCTGCAGTGGGACCTGAAGTTCCAGTGGGCGCAGCACCAGGGCGACCTGTCCGATCACGTCCAGATCTCGGAGGGGACTGCAAAACAGTTGCAGTGGTGGCTCTCGAACCGGCAATGGGTCATGGGCAGATCCCTCTCCCTTCCCCAGCCAGAGCACACAGTTGTGACGGACGCGTCCCTTCTGGGATGGGGCGGTCACATGGGAGAGGCGGAGATCAGAGGCCTCTGGTCTCCGGCGGAGTCCCGGCTCCATATCAACCTTCTGGAGCTCCGGGCGATCCGACTTGCACTCAGGGCATTCCTTCCCTCTGTCAAAGGGAAGGTAGTGCAGGTGTTCACAGACAACACCACCGCCATGTGGTACTGCAACAAACAAGGCGGGGTGGGGTCGTGGACCCTTTGTCAGGAGGCTCTACGCCTCTGGACATGGCTGGAACATCAGGGCATGTTCCTGGTGGTTCAACACCTGGCAGGTTCCCTGAACGCCAGGGCGGACGAACCTCAGCCGCAGGTGCATAATGGATCACGAATGGCGTCTTCACTCGGAAGTGGCGCAAGGACTCTTTCTACAGTGGGGAGAGCCTTGGTTAGATCTATTCGCCACCGAAGAGAACGCGCAATGTCATCAGTTCTGCGCGTTGGAATTTCCAAGGCGGCACTCGCTCGGCAACGCTTTCGTCACGAGTGGAGTTGCGGTCTCTTGTACGCCTTTCCGCCTATACCACTTCTACCCAGAGTGTTGAAGAAGATTCGGCACGACCGGGCCCAAGTCATTCTTGTGGCTCCGGACTGGGCTCGAAGAGTTTGGTATCCCGAGCTACTCAATATGAGCGTAGATCCCCCGATCCGTCTGCCTCTTCGGGAGGATCTTCTGTCGCAGCAGCAGGGGACGGTCCTCCACCCGAACCTGTCCAGTCTACACCTGCTTGCGTGGAGATTGAGCGGCGGCAGTTGATTCCTTTCGACTTGCCTCCCGAAGTTTGTGATGTGATTCTGGCAGCCAGGCGTCCCTCCACTAAGGTGGTATACGCCTGCAGGTGGAACAAATTTGTGGCATGGTGCACAGCAAAGGCTGTGAATCCCCTTTCTGCCCCTCTTTCTGAGGTCCTTCTGTTCCTTCTCTCTTTGGCCCAACAGGGTTCTGCCCTGGGTACCATCAAGGGTTATCTTTGTGCTATCTCGGCCTTCCTCAGGCTCCCTGATCAGCCCTCCCTTTTCAAGTCCCCTGTTGTTAACAGGTTCTTAAAAGGCATTACTCACCTCTTCCCTCCTGTTCCGTTTGTGATGCCTCAGTGGGACTTGAACTTGGTTCTTACCTTTTAATGTGCGCTCCCTTTGAGCCTCTACATAACTGTCCTCTTCGCCTTCTGACTCTGAAGACAGCCTTTCTGGTGGCCATCACCTCCGCTCGGCGGGTGAGTGAGCTCCAGGCTCTATCTTGCAAACCTCCCTTTCTGTCTGTTCATCCAGACAAGGTTGTTCTTCGGACGCGTCCGTCCTTCTTGCCAAAGGTGGTTACTGCTTTCCACATTGGGCAGACCATCACTTTGCCCACCTTCTTTCCGCCTCCGCATCCTTCCAGAGAGGAAGAGAGGCTCCACCGTCTGGACCCAAAACGTGCGCTCTCTTTCTATATTGACCGCACAAAACACTTCCGGGTGGATGACCAGCTCTTTGTTGGCTACGTGGGCGCCAAAAAGGTCGGGCGGTGCACAAGAGGACCATCTCCCGCTGGGTTACCTTGTGCATCAAGACCTGCTATTCTTTCGCTAAAAGGAACCTCCTGTTGGGCTGCGTGCCCATTCCACCAGGGCAACGGCTGCTACCACGGCCTTGGGCCGCGGTGTTCCGCTGCCGGTTATCTGTCAGGCAGCTACGTGGGCCTCGCTGCACACGTTTACAAAGCATTACTGCCTTGACAGTCAGGTCCGGAGGGACGGCTTCTTTGGCCGTTCTGTCCTCCAGGACTTCCTTGTCTGATCTTTGTTCGCAGACCCACCACCGGGTTGGTATTGCTGGGGTATCTATTCTAAGGTAAGGAATCTGTCACTAACGTGTCTCTTTCAGATGCACAAGTTACTAACTTGTGTAACGATATATCTGTAAGAGACAGTAGTTAGTGACAGATTCCTTACCGCCCCACCCATCCTCCCCGTTCTGCGAACTGATTTCTAGGGTTAAGGACATCCCTTTCAGGGCCCTAGTATTTTTCAGACACCTATGTCAGCTTCTTGCATGGCTCTGCGTTCCTGGCGCGGAAAGTCGTGTACAGAACTGACGTCAGCGCGCAGGGGCGGCGCCTAGTACTGCCCGCGACGTCATCCCGGCGATCACGACGCCGACGACGGACGCGGAGCCGCACGACGCCGCCTACCGACGCGCAAGGGTACTGCTACGCAAAAAACTTTCCGGATCCAGCCTGACGCCTGGGGATATTCTAAGGTAAGGAATCTGTCACTAACTACTGTCTCTTACAGATATATCGTTACACAAGTTAGTAACTTGTGCATCGGGGTCAAAGTCTTCGTCCTCAGGTAAGGCGAAGCACAAGAGGTCTAAGAAGCGTCGCTCTAAGACCTCCCCTCGCCGGTCTCGCGACCCGGCCGAGCGTCCAGACGGTGCCGCCCCGCGGCTCCGGGGGTGCCCGCGCAGCCGACGCCAGCCTACCCGCCTGCTCCGGGTCCGACGTCGACTCCGGCCGAGATACAGGAGTTCCTGTCGGCCATGGCCCGCCTCTTCGGGCCTAAGGGTTCCCCCGGTGCGCCTTCGGGCCCCAGTGGGAGTCCTCCCTCGGCACCACCGGCGGCTCCGGCCCCGGTGTCTCCGGCGGCTCCGGCCCCGGCACCGCAGGACCACCTTTGATCCAGGCCTGGATTGCGGTCGACCGGTACCATTTACGGCGCCGTCCGAGGCCCCGGACGGCGCCGTCCCCAAGTTCTCCCCGGCACCGGACACGGAGCCGGATCGACGTCGCTCAATGTGAGCCTTATCAGGACTGGGCTGAGGAACTGGGGGATGCCAGTGGTCTGGACACCTCTCCTGACCTTGGCATGCTGTCTCCTCCTTCCGTGGCTACGGAGGAGGGAGCAAGTTATGCAACGGTGTTGCGTAGGGCGGCTGAGGCCTTGCGCCTCGAGCTCCCTACGGTGGCTGTCAGGACCAACCTCCTGACGGAAGTGCTTCAGCCGGCGGCTACCTCTTCGGAGCCACTGCTGCCGTTCAACGACGCACTTTCGGACGTTCTTTTGGGCACCTGGTCCAGGCCCACCACAGGGGCTCCTGTGGACAGGAACGAAGCCCGACGCCATCGCCCGGCCCCGGGCGACCCTCTGTTTTTCTCCCAACACCCCACCCCCAAGAGCTTGGTTGTCCAAGCCACTGCCTCCCAGAGCGCCTTCCCTACCGCTCCGCCGGATAGGGATTCCAAAAAACTGGACCAATTTGGGAAGAAGGTTTTTTCTTCCTCCAGTGCTGGCTTGCGGTCCGTGAACACCGCTTGCCTTTTGGGCCGTTACTCCCACTCTCTGTGGGATTCTGTGGCGCAAGTGCTGCCCAAGTGTCCTGAGGAGATCCAGGCACTTCTCTCCCGTGCTGTTGCGGAAGGGAGAGACGCAGCGAAGTTCACCATCAGATGTGGCCTAGACACCGCCGACTCGCTAGGCAGATTGCTTGCTACGACAGTGGCGCTTCGCCGTCACGCCTGGCTGAGGACCACTGGTTTCTCGGGCGATGTCCAAAACACCCTTATGGACATACCCTTTGATGGTATCCGCCTTTTTGGCAATAAGGCAGACAGCGCGCTGGAGCGCTTTAAGGACTCGCGGGCTACGGCCAAGTCCTTGGGCCTCTCCGCCTTGCGCCCTCCGCAGCAGTCTGCTTTTCGCCCCTTTCGTGGCCACGGAAGGGGTGCCCAGTCACGTCCACTGCCCAGCCACCGGCCCACGCAGCAAACGCCTTCACGCGGCCGAGGACGTGGCTCCCGCCGGGTCGGGTAACCAGCAAGCGGGTCAGGCCACCACCTCCGCCCCGTCCGCGGCCTCCAAACCCTCCTAGTCCGTCCTTTCCGGTCCACAGCACGCCAGTGGGGGGCATGGTCTGCCATCACCTTCCCCACTGGCGCACCATCACATCGGACAGGTGGGTTTTGGACATTGTCCGAAGGGGCTACTCCCTCCCCTTCGAGACTACCCCTCCAGCCATGCCACCTCAGCACCACCGCATGTCGGGGGACCATTTGGCACTTCTTCGACAGGAAGTTGCGGCCCTCTTGGCCAAGGGGGCCATCGAGCGCTGCTCCGACCCCAGAAGTAGGGCGTGGTTGTTATTCCCACTACTTTCTGGTGCCCAAAAAGGACAAGGAGGACATGCGTCCTATCTTGGACCTCCGGAACGTCAATCGCTTCCTCCGGAAGGAGAAGTTCAAGATGCTCACCCTAGCTCAGGTCTTGACTGCCCTCGACCCTGGAGACTGGATGGTAGCGTTGGACTTGCAGGACGCATATTTTCACATCCCCGTCCTGCCGGCCCACCGGCGTTACCTGCGGTTCACGGTAGGCCTCGAGCACTTTCAGTTTACCGTGCTTCCCTTTGGCCTTACCAGCGCCCCTCGGGTGTTCACGAAAGTGATGGTGGTGGTCTCAGCTCATCTGCGCCGGTCAGGGGTTCCAGTCTTCCCCTACCTCGACGACTGGTTGTTGAAGGCGGGCTCGTCCCAGGCAGTCATCTCCCACCTCCAGACTACGGCCGGACTCCTGCACTCGCTGGGGTTCTCCATCAATGTGCCGAAGTCGCACCTGGTTCCTTCTCCACAACTCCTTTTCATCGGAGCGGTTCTGGACACAACGCAGTTTTGGGCCTATCCTCCCGAACGGCGAGTCCGAGATATCTGAAAGAGACACGTTAGTGACAGATTCCTTACCTTAGAATATCCCCAGGCGTCAGGCTGGATCCGGAAAGTTTTTGCGTAGCAGTACCCTTGCGCGTCGGTAGGCGGCGTCGTGCGGCTCCGCGTCCGTCGTCGGCGTCGTGATCGCCGGGATGACGTCGCGGGCAGTACTTAGACGCCGCCCCTGCGCGCTGACGTCAGTTCTTCTTTTTTCCGCGCCAGTAAGCGCAGATCCGGGAAGAGCAGTGCCCTAGTCAATTTTTGACTAAATTTTGGGTGATTTTTTCACTGTGTCTTTTCGAGTCATCTCGACTCCTAGGTGTCGGTAGGGATGCCCGGCTTCAAGCCATGCGACGTCTGTGGTCGAATGATGTCGATCACAGACCCGCACTTAGAGTGTCTCTACTGTCTCGGCCGAGACCACGACACGAAGTCGTGCCCTGACGGCCGGGCCTTACACCCGAAGGCTTTGCGAGAGCGGTCTCGAAAGCTCCTCGAGGTCCGGCAGTCGGCTCCGTGCCGCACCAAGCCCCGGTCCCGTGAGAGGTCGAGGGGCCGGTCGTGGAGCCCCCGCCGGTCGTCGGAGTCCAAGTCTTCGCACTCCTCGGGTAAGTCGAAGCACAAGATGTCTAAGAAGCACCATCGCTCTAAGACTTCGCCTCGCCGGTCTCGCGACTCGGCTGAGGCCCCTGTCGGCACCGTCCCCGCAGCTCTGGATGTGCCTGTGGCGCCGCCCCCGCATTACCCGTCCTTCCCGGGTTCGGGGGCGACTTCGGCCGAGATACAGGCATTCCTGTCGGCCATGGCCCGCCTCTTCGGGCCTCAAGGTCCCTCCGGTGCGCCTTCGGGCCCCTTGGGCCCTGATGGGGTTGCTCCGGCATCGCCGACGACTCCGGTCCCGGCGTCGCCTGTCCCGCCAGCCTTGATCCCGGCCTCGGCTCCGGCCCCGGCCTCGATCCCGGCTGCGGTGGTACCGCAACCCCGATCGACGCCGGTTGACCTAACCACGCCTCCGCCGGCGCCGATGTCCCCGGTGCCGTTCCTGACACCGCCCGGGGCTCCGGGCGGTGTCGTTCCCCGGTTCTCTCCGTTTCCGGACATGGAGCCGGACCGACGTCGCTCGTCTCCGGCGCCAATGAGACCTTGGGTCCCAGATGTCCCTCCTCCTCCATATTTTGAACCAGAGGAGGACCAGGAGAGCTGGGAGGGGTCGGAAGACCCTCTCACACAGCAGTGTGTGAGTATGATCAGGACTGGGCAGAGGAACTTGGGGATGCCAGTGGTCTAGACACTTCCCCTGACACTGGCATGCTGTCTCCTCCCGTGGCTACGGAGGAGGGAGCAAATTTCGCAACGGTGTTGCGTAGAGCAGCTGGAGCCTTGCACCTCCAATTGCCTACTGTGGCTGTCAGGACTAATCTCCTGACGGAAGTGCTTCAGCCGGCAGCTTCCTCCTCGGAGACTGTGCTGCCGTTTAATGATGCACTGTCTGACGTTCTTTTGGGCACCTGGTCCAAGCCCACCACAGGGGCTCCTGTGGATAGGAACGTGGCCCGACGCCATCGCCCTGCTCCGGGCGACCCCTTGTTTCTCTCTCAACATCCCAACCCCGAGAGCTTGGTTGTCCAAGCCTCTGCCTCCCAAACCGCCTTCCCTACCGCCCCTCCGGATATGGAATCCAAACGCCTGGACCGATTTGGGAAGAAGGCTTTTTCTTCCTCCAGTGCTGGCTTGCGGTCCATCAACACCGCTTGCCTTTTGGGCCGATATACCCACTCCCTGTGGGATTCGGTGGCGGCTGTTTTGCCCCAGTGTTCTGAGGAGGTCCAGACACTGCTTACCCGCACCATTGCGGAAGGTAGGGATGCGGCAAAGTACACCATACGTTGTGGCCTTGATACCGCCGACTCGCTGGGCAGATCGCTTGCAACGACGGTGGCGCTGCGTCGCCACGCCTGGCTGAGAACAACTGGTTTCTCGGGTGATGTCCAGAATACACTCATGGACATGCCCTTTGATGGAGTCGGTCTTTTTGGTTCCAAAGCAGACCATGCGCTGGAGCGTATCTGAAAGAGACACGTTAGTGACAGATTCCCTACCTTAGAATATCCCCAGGCGTCAGGCTGGATCCGGAAAGTTTTTTGCGTAGCAGTACCCTTGCGCGTCGGTAGGCGGCGTCGTGCGGCTCCGCGTCCGTCGTCGGCGTCGTGATCGCCGGGATGACGTCGCGGGCAGTACTTAGGCGCCGCCCCTGCGCGCTGACGTCAGTTCTTCTTTTTCCGCGCCAGTAAGCGCAGATCCGGGAAGAGCAGTGCCCTAGTCACTTTTTGACTATCTTTTGTGAAATTTTTCACTGTTCTCTTCAACGAGTCTTCACGACTCCTAAGGTGTCGTAGGGATGCCCGGCTTTAAGCCCTGCGAGGTATGTGGTCGTATGATGTCCATCACGGACCCCCACCTCGAGTGTCTCTTCTGCCTCGGCCGAGGCCACGACACGAAGTCGTGCCCTGACTGCCGGAAACTTCATCCGAAGGCTTTGCGAGAGCGGTCTCGAAAGCTCCTTGAAGTCCGGCAGTCGGCTCCGCGCCGCAGCAAGCCCCCGGTCCCGGGAGAGGTCGAGGGGCCGGACGCGGAGTCCCCGCCGTTCGCCGGAATCCAAGTCTTCGCGCTCCTCCGGTAAGTCGAAGCACAAGAAGTCTAAGCGGCGTCATCGCTCTAAGACTTCGCCTCGCCGGTCGCGCGACTCGGCTGAGGTCCCTGTCGGCACCGTCCCCGCCCCGCGGCCCCGGACGTGCCTGTCGAGTTGCCCCCGCATTACCCGTCCTTCCCGGGTTCGGGGCGACTCCGGCCGAAGTACAGAAATTCCTGTCGGCCATGGCCCGCCTCTTCGGGCCTCAAGGTCCCTCCGGTGCGCTCTTCGGGCCCCGCGGGCCCAGATGGGGTTGCTCCGGCGCCGCCGTCGACTCCGGTCCCGGCGTCGCCTGTCCCACCAGCCTTCGTCCCGGCCTCGGCTCCGGCCCCGGCCTCGACCCCGGTTCCGGTGGTGCCGCAACCTCCATCGACGCCGGTTGACCTAACCACGCCTCCGCCGACGCCGATGTCCCCGGTGCCGCTTCCGACGCCGTCCGGGGCTCCGGGCGGCGTCGTTCCCCGGTTCTCCCCGGGTCCGGACATGGAGCCGGACCGGCGCCGCCCGACGCCGGTTCCGGCGCCGATGAGGCCTTGGGTCCCTTATGTCCCTCCTCCTCCATCTTTTCAACCTGAGGAGGACCAGGAGAGCTGGGAGGGGTCTGACGACCCTCTCACACAACAGTGCGAGTTTGACCCGGACTGGGTTGAGGAACTTGGGGATGCCAGTGGGCTGGATACCTCCCCCGACTCTGGCATGCTGTCTCCTCCCGTGGCAACGGAGGAGGGGGCTAATTTTGCAACGGTGTTGCGTAGAGCTGCTGGAGCCTTAAATCTCCAGTTGCCTACAGTGGCCGTCAGGACTAACCTCCTGACTGAAGTGCTTCAGCCGGCGGCCTCCTCTTCGGAGCCTGTGCTGCCGTTCAACGATGCACTCACTGACGTTCTTTGGGTGCCTGGTCCAAACCCACCACAGGGGCTCCTGTGGATAGGAACGTGGCCCGACGCCATCGCCCGGCTCCGGGCGACCCCCTGTTTCTCTCCCAACACCCCACCCCTGAGAGCTTGGTTGTCCAAGCCTCTGCCTCCCAAACAGCCTTCCCTACCGCCCCTCCGGATAGGGAATCCAAGCGCCTGGATCACTTTGGGAAGAAGGCTTTCTCTTCCTCCAGTGCTGGCTTGCGGTCTGTTAATACCGCTTGCCTCTTGGGCCGATACACCCACTCCCTGTGGGATTCGGTGGCTGATGTTTTGCCGCAGTGTTCTGAGGAGGTCCAGACACTGCTTACCCGCGCTATTGCGGAAGGGCGTGATGCGGCTAAGTATACCATCCGCTGTGGCCTTGATACCGCCGACTCGCTGGGCAGATCGCTTGCAACGACGGTGGCGCTGCGTCGCCACGCCTGGCTGAGAACCACTGGTTTTTCAGGGGATGTCCAGAATACTCTCATGGACATGCCCTTTGATGGAGTCGGTCTCTTTGGTTCAAAGGCGGACCATGCGCTGGAGCGTTTCAAGGATTCACGGGCTACTGCTAAGTCCCTGGGCCTTGCTGTTGTGCGCCCTCCGCATACGCCTGCTTTTCGCCCCTTTCGTGGCCACGGAAGGGGCGCCCAGTCACGCCCACAGCCCGGCCAACGGCCCGCGCAGCAAGCGCCTCGCGTGGCCGAGGACGTGGATACCGCCGTGGCGGTTCGGGCAACCAGCGTGCGGGTCAGGCCACCACCTCCAACCCGTCCGCGGCCTCCAAGCCCTCCTAGTCCCTCCTTTCAGGTGCACAGCACGCCAGTCGGGGGCAGGGTCCGCCATCACCTTCACCACTGGCGTCCCATCACCTCGGACAAGTGGGTCTTGGACATTGTCCGAAGGGGCTACTCCCTCCCCTTCGAGACCACCCCCCAGCCATGCCACCTCAATTCCACCGCATGTCAGGGGATCACTTGGTGCTTCTACAGAAGGAAGTCACGGCCCTCTTGGCCAAGAGGGCCATCGAGCATGTTCCGACCCCAGAAGTAGGGCGTGGTTGCTACTCCCACTACTTTCTGGTGCCCAAAAAGGACAAGGAGGACATGCGTCCTATCTTGGACCTCCGGAACGTCAATCGCTTCCTCCGGAAGGAGAAGTTCAAGATGCTCACCCTAGCTCAGGTCTTGACTGCCCTCGACCCCGGAGACTGGTTGGTAGCGTTGGACTTGCAGGACGCCTATTTCCACATCCTCGCCCTGCCGGCCCACCGGCGTTACCTTCGGTTCACGGTAGGCCTCGAGCATTTTCAGTTCACCGTGCTCCCTTTGGCCTTACCAGTGCCCCTCGGGTGTTCACGAAAGTGATGGCGGTGGTCGCAGCTCATCTGCGCCGGGCAGGGGTTTCAGTCTTCCCCTACCTCGACGACTGGCTGCTGAAGGCGGGCTCGCCCCAGGCAGTTGTCTCCCACCTCCAGACTACGGCCGAACTCCTGCACTCGCTGGGGTTCTCCATCAATGTGCCAAAGTCGCATCTGATTCCTTCTCCACAGCTCCTTTTCATCGGAGCAGTTCTGGACACGACGCAGTTTCGGGCCTATCCTCCCGAACGGCGAGTCCGGGATATTCAGGCTATGATTCCGATCTTTCAGCCCTTATCCTGGGTTTCGGCACGGATGACCCTGAGGCTGCTGGGCCTCATGGCCTCCTGCATCCTGCTGGTCACTCATGCCAGATGGCATATGCGGGCTCTGCAGTGGGACCTGAAGTTCCAGTGGGCGCAGCACCAGGGCGACCTGTCCGATCACGTCCAGATCTCGGAGGGGACTGCAAAACAGTTGCAGTGGTGGCTCTCGAACCGGCAATGGGTCATGGGCAGATCCCTCTCCCTTCCCCAGCCAGAGCACACAGTTGTGACGGACGCGTCCCTTCTGGGATGGGGCGGTCACATGGGAGAGGCGGAGATCAGAGGCCTCTGGTCTCCGGGCGGAGTCCCGGCTCCATATCAACCTTCTGGAGCTCCGGGCGATCCGACTTGCACTCAAGGCATTCCTTCCCTCTGTCAAAGGGAAGGTAGTGCAGGTGTTCACAGACAACACCACCGCCATGTGGTACTGCAACAAACAAGGCGGGGTGGGGTCGTGGACCCTTTGTCAGGAGGCTCTGCGCCTCTGGACATGGCTGGAACACCAGGGCATGTTCCTGGTGGTTCAACACCTGGCAGGTTCCCTGAACGCCAGGGCGGACGAACCTCAGCCGCAGGTGCATGATGGATCACGAATGGCGTCTTCACTCGGAAGTGGCGCAAGGACTCTTTCTACAGTGGGGAGAGCCTTGGTTAGATCTATTCGCCACCGAAGAGAACGCGCAATGTCATCAGTTCTGCGCGTTGGAATTTCCAAGGCGGCACTCGCCGGCGACGCTTTCGTCACGAGTGGAGTTGCGGTCTATTGTACGCCTTTCCGCCTATACCACTTCTACCCAGAGTGTTGAAGAAGATTCGGCACGACCGGGCCCAAGTCATTCTTGTGGCTCCGGACTGGGCTCGAAGAGTTTGGTATCCCGAGCTACTCAATATGAGCGTAGATCCCCCGATCCGTCTGCCTCTTCGGGAGGATCTTCTGTCGCAGCAGCAGGGGACGGTCCTCCACCCGAACCTGTCCAGTCTACACCTGCTTGCGTGGAGATTGAGCGGCGGCAGTTGATTCCTTTCGACTTGCCTCCCGAAGTTTGTGATGTGATTCTGGCAGCCAGGCGTCCCTCCACTAAGGTGGTATACGCCTGCAGGTGGAACAAATTTGTGGCATGGTGCACAGCAAAGGCTGTGGATCCCCTTTCTGCCCCTCTTTCTGAGGTCCTTCTGTTCCTTCTCTCTCTGGCCCAACAGGGTTCTGCCCTGGGTACCATCAAGGGTTATCTTTGTGCTATCTCGGCCTTCCTCAGGCTCCCTGATCAGCCCTCCCTTTTCAAGTCCCCTGTTGTTAACAGGTTCTTAAAAGGCGTTACTCACCTCTTCCCTCCTGTTCCGTTTGTGATGCCTCAGTGGGACTTAAACTTGGTTCTTACCTTTTAATGTGCGCTCCCTTTGAGCCTTCTACATAACTGTCCTCTTCGTCTTCTGACTCTGAAGACAGCCTTTCTGGTGGCCATCACCTCCGCTCGGCGGGTGAGTGAGCTCCAGGCTCTATCTTGCAAACCTCCCTTTCTGTCTGTTCATCCAGACAAGGTTGTTCTTCGGACGCGTCCGTCCTTCTTGCCAAAGGTGGTTACTGCTTTCCACATTGGGCAGACCATCACTTTGCCCACCTTCTTTCCGCCTCCGCATCCTTCCAGAGAGGAAGAGAGGCTCCACCGTCTGGACCCAAAACGTGCGCTCTCCTTCTATATTGACCGCACAAAACACTTCCGGGTGGATGACCAGCTCTTTATTGGCTACGTGGGCGCCAAAAAGGTCGGGCGGTGCACAAGAGGACCATCTCCCGCTGGGTTACCTTGTGCATCAAGACCTGCTATTCTTTGGCTAAAAGGAGCCTCCTGTTGGGCTGCGTGCCCATTCCACCAGGGCAACGGCTGCTACCACGGCCTTGGGCCGCGGTGTTCCGCTGCCGGTTATCTGTCAGGCAGCTACGTGGGCCTCGCTGCACACGTTTACAAAGCATTACTGCCTTGACAGTCAGGTCCGGAGGGACGGCTTCTTTGGCCGTTCTGTCCTCCAGGACTTCCTTGTCTGATCTTTGTTCGCAGACCCACCACCGGGGTTGGTATTGCTGGGGTATCTATTCTAAGGTAGGGAATCTGTCACTAACGTGTCTCTTTCAGATGCACAAGTTACTAACTTGTGTAACGATATATCTGTAAGAGACAGTAGTTAGTGACAGATTCCTTACCGCCCCACCCATCCTCCCCGTTCTGCGAACTGATTTCTAGGGTTAAGGACATCCCTTTCAGGGCCCTAGTATTTTTCAGACACCTATGTCAGCTTCTTGCATGGCTCTGCGTTCCTGGCGCGGAAAGTCGTGTACAGAACTGACGTCAGCGCGCAGGGGCGGCGCCTAAGTACTGCCCGCGACGTCATCCCGGCGATCACGACGCCGACGACGGACGCGGAGCCGCACGACGCCGCCTACCGACGCGCAAGGGTACTGCTACGCAAAAACTTTTCCGGATCCAGCCTGACGCCTGGGGATATTCTAAGGTAAGGAATCTGTCACTAACTACTGTCTCTTACAGATATATCGTTACACAAGTTAGTAACTTGTGCTTTAAGGACTCCCGGGCTACTGCCAAGTCCCTGGGCCTTTCTCTTGTGCGCCCTCCGCTAACCTCTGCTTTTCGCCCCTTTCGTGGCCACGGAAGGGGCGTCCAGTCACATCCGCTGCCCAGCCACCGGCCCGCGCAGCAAGCGTCTTCGCGTGGCCGAGGACGTGGCTACCGCCGTGGCGGTTCGGGCAACCAGCGTGCGGGTCAGGCCACCAACCCCGCCCCGTCCGCGGCCTCCAAGCCCTCCTAGTCCCTCCTTTCAGGTGCACAGCAGGCCAGTAGGGGGCAGGGTCCGCCATCACCTTCACCACTGGCGTGCCATCACCTCGGACAGGTGGGTCTTGGACATTGTCCGAAGGGGCTACTCCCTCCCCTTCGAGACCACCCCCCCCCAGCCATGCCACCTCAATTCCACCGCATGTCAGGGGATCACTTGGTGCTTCTGCAGAAGGAAGTCACGGCCCTCTTGGCCAAGAGGGCCATCGAGCATGTTCCGACCCCAGAAGTAGGACGTGGTTGCTACTCCCACTACTTTCTGGTGCCCAAAAGGACAAGGAGGACATGCGTCCTATCTTGGACCTCCGGAACGTCAATCGCTTCCTCCGGAAGGAGAAGTTCAAGATGCTCACCCTAGCTCAGGTCTTGACTGCCCTCGACCCTGGAGACTGGTTGGTAGCGTTGGACTTGCAGGACGCTTATTTTTACATCCCCGTCCTGCCGGCCCACCGGCGTTACCTTTGGTTCACGGTAGGCTTCGAGCATTTTCAGTTCACCGTGCTCCCCTTTGGCCTTACAAGTGCCCCTCGGGTGTTCACGAAAGTGATGGCGGTGGTAGCAGCTCATCTGCGCCGGGCAGGGGTTCCAGTCTTCCCCTACCTCGACGACTGGCTGCTGAAGGCGGGCTCGTCCCGGGCAGTCGACTCCCACCTCCAGACTACGGCCGAACTCCTGCACTCGCTGGGGTTCTCCATCAATGTGCCGAAGTCGCACCTGATTCCTTCTCCACAGCTCCTTTCATCGGAGCAGTTCTGGACACGACGCAGTTTCGGGCCTATCCTCCCGAACGGCGAGTCCGGGGATATTCAGGCTATGATTCCGATCTTTCAGCCTTTATCCTGGGTTTCGGCACGGATGACCCTGAGGCTGCTGGGCCTCATGGCCTCCTGCATCCTGCTGGTCGATCATGCCAGATGGCATATGCGGGCTCTGCAGTGGGACCTGAAGTTCCAGTGGCGCAGCACCAGGGCAACCTGTCCGATCACGTCCGGATCTCGGAGGGGACTGCAAAACAGTTGCAGTGGTGGCTCTCGAACAGGCAATGGGTCATGGGCAGATCCCTCTCCCTTCCCCAGCCAGAGCACACAGTTGTGACGGACGCGTCCCTTCTGGGATGGGGCGGTCACATGGGAGAGGCGGAGATCAGAGGCCTCTGGTCTCCGGGCGGAGTCCCGGCTCCATATCAACCTTCTGGAGCTCCGGGCGATCCGACTTGCACTCAAGGCATTCCTTCCCTCTGTCAAAGGGAAGGTAGTGCAGGTGTTCACAGACAACACCACCGCCATGTGGTACTGCAACAAACAAGGCGGGGTGGGGTCGTGGACCCTTTGTCAGGAGGCTCTGCGCCTCTGGACATGGCTGGAACATCAGGGCATGTTCCTGATGGTTCAACACCTGGCAGGTTCACTGAACGCCAGGGCGGACGAACCTCAGCCGCAGGTGCATGATGGATCACGAATGGCGTCTTCACTCGGAAGTGGCGCAAGGACTCTTTCTACAGTGGGGAGAGCCTTGGTTAGATCTATTCGCCACCGAAGAGAACGCGCAATGTCATCAGTTCTGCGCGTTGGAATTTCCAAGGCGGCACTCGCTCGGCGACGCTTTCGTCACGAGTGGAGTTGCGGTCTGTTGTACGCCTTTCCGCCTATACCACTTCTACCCAGAGTGTTGAAGAAGATTCGGCGCGACCGGGCCCAAGTCATCCTTGTGGCTCCGGACTGGGCTCGAAGAGTTTGGTATCCCGAACTACTCAGTATGAGCGTCGATCCCCGATCCGTCTGCCTCTTCGGGAGGATCTTCTGTCGCAGCAGCAGGGGACGGTCCTCCACCCGAACCTGTCCAGCCTCCACCTGCTTGCGTGGAGATTGAGCGGCGGCAGTTGATTCCTTTCGACTTGCCTCCCGAAGTTTGTGATTTGATTCTGGCAGCCAGGCGTCCCTCCACTAAGGTGGTATACGCCTGCAGGTGGAACAAGTTTGTGGCATGGTGCACAGCAAAGGCTGTGAATCCCCTCTCTGCCCCTCTTTCTGAGGTTCTTCTGTTCCTTCTTTCTCTGGCCCAACAGGGTTCTGCCCTGGGTACCATCAAGGGCTATCTTTGTGCTATCTCGGCCTTCCTCAGGCTTCCTGATCAGCTCCTCCTTTTCAAGTCCCCTGTTCTTAACAGGTTCCTAAAAGGCATTACACACCTCTTCCCTCCTTTTCCGTTTGTAATGCCTCAGTGGGACTTGAACTTGGTTCTTACCTTTTTAATGTGCGCTCCCTTTGAGCCTCTCCATAACTGTCCTCTTCGTCTTCTGACTCTGAAGACAGCCTTTCTAGTGGCCATCACCTCCGCTCGGCGGGTGAGTGAGCTCCAGGCTCTATCATGCAAACCTCCCTTTCTGTCTGTCCATCCAGACAAGGTTGTTCTTCGGACGCGTCCGTCCTTCTTGCCAAAGGTGGTTACTGCCTTCCACATTGGGCAGACCATCACTTTGCCCACCTTCTTTCCGCCTCCGCATCCTTCCAGAGAGGAAGAGAGGCTCCACCGTCTGGACCCAAAACGTGCACTCTCCTTTTATATCAACCGCACACAACACTTACGGGTGGATGACCAGCTCTTTGTTGGCTACGTGGGAGCCAAAAAAGGTCGGGCGGTGCACAAGAGAACCATCTCCCGCTGGGTAACCTTGTGTATCAAAGCCTGCTATTCTTTGGCTAAGAAGGAGCCTCCTGTTGGGCTGCGTGCCCATTCCTCCAGGACAACGGCTGCTACCACGGCCTTAGGCTGCGGTGTTCCGCTGCAGGATATCCGTCAGGCAGCTACGTGGGCCTCGCTGCACACGTTTACAAAGCATTACTGCCTTGAGAGTCAGGTCCGGAGGGACGGCTTCTTGGCCGTTCTGTCCTCCGGGACTTCCTTGTCTGATCTTTGTTCGCAGACCCACCACCGGGGTTGGTATTGCTGGGGTATCTATTCTAAGGTAAGGAATCTGTCACTAACGTGTCTCTTTCAGATGCACAAGTTACTAACTTGTGTAACGATATATCTGTAAGAGACAGTAGTTAGTGACAGATTCCTTACCGCCCACCCATCCTCCCCGTTCTGCGAACTGATTTCTAGGGTTAAGGACATCCCTTTCAGGGCCCTAGTATTTTTCAGACACCTATGTCAGCTTCTTGCATGGCTTCATGCTCCTGGCGCGGAAAGTCGTGTACAGAACTGACGTCAGCGCGCAGGGGCGGCGTCTGAGTACTGCCCGCGACGTCATCCCGGCGATCACGACGCCGACGACGGACGCGGAGCCACACGACGCCGCCTACCGACGCGCAAGGGTACTGCTACGCAAAAACTTTCCGGATCCAGCCTGACGCCTGGGGATATTCTAAGGTAAGGAATCTGTCACTAACTACTGTCTCTTACAGATATATCGTTACACAAGTTAGTAACTTGTGCATTCAGGCTATGATTCCGATCTTTCAGCCTCTATCCTGGGTTTCGGTACAGATGACCCTGAGGCTGCTGGGCTTCATGGCCTCCTGCATCCTGCTGGTCGATCATGCCAGATGGCATATGCGGGCTCTGCAGTGGGACCTGAAGTTCCAGTGGGCGCAGCATCAGGGGAACCTGTCCGATTACGTCCAATCTTGGAGGGAACTGCACAACAGTTGCAGTGGTGGCTCTCGAACTGGCAATGGGTCACGGGCAGATCCCTCTCCCTTCCCCAGCCAGAGCACACAGTTGACAGATGCGTCCCTTCTGGGATGGGGCAGTCACATGGGAGAGGCGGAGATCAGAGGCCTCTGGTCTCCGGCGGAGTCCCGGCTCCATATCAACCTTCTGGAGCTCCGGGCGATCCGACTTGCACTGAAGGCATTCCTTCCCTCTGTCAAGGGGAAGGTAGTGCAGGTGTTCACAGACAACACCACCGCCATGTGGTACTGCAACAAACAAGGCGGGGTGGGGTCGTGGACCCTTTGTCAGGAGGCTCTGCTTCTCTGGACATGGCTGGAACATCAGGGCATATTCCTGATGGTTCAACACCTGGCAGGTTCCCTGAACGCCAGGGCGGACGAACTCCGCCGCAGGTGCATGATGGATCACGAATGGCGTCTTCACTCGGAGGTGGCGCAAGGACTCTTTCTACAGTGGGGAGAGCCTTGGTTAGATCTATTCGCCACCGAAGAGAACGCGCAATGTCAGCAATTCTGCGCGTTGGAATTTCCAAGGCGGCACTCGCTCGGCGACGCTTTTCGTCGCGAGTGGAGTTGCAGTCTGTTGTACGCCTTTCCGCCTATACCACTTCTACCCAGAGTGTTGAAGAAGATTCGGCGCGACCGGGCCCAAGTCATTCTTGTGGCTCCGGACTGGGCTCGAAGAGTTTGGTATCCCGAGCTACTCAGTATGAGCATCAATCCCCCGATCCGTCTGCCTCTTCGGGAGGATCTTCTGTCGCAGCAGCAGGGGACGGTCCTCCACCCGAACCAGTCCTGTCTCCACCTCCTTGCATGGAGATTGAGCGGCAGCAGTTGATTCCTTTCGACTTGCCTCCCGAAGTTTGTGATGTGATTCTGGCATCCAGGCGTCCCTCCACTAAGGTGGTATACGCCTGCAGGTGGAACAAGTTTGTGGCATGGTGCACAGCAAAGGCTGTGAATCCCCTTTCTGCCCCTCTTTCTGAGGTTCTACTGTTCCTTCTTTCTCTGGCCCAACAGGGTTCTGCCCTGGGTACCATCAAGGGCTACCTTTGTGCAATCTCGGCCTTCCTCAGGCTTCCTGATCAGCCCTCCTTTTCAAGTCCCCTGTTGTTAACAGGTTTCTTAAAGGCATTACACACCTTTTCCCTCCTGTTCCGTTTGTGATGCCTCAGTGGGACTTGAACTTGGTTCTTACCTTTTAATGTGCGCTCCCTTTGAGCCTCTCCATAACTGTCCTCTTCGTCTTCTCACTCTGAAGACAGCCTTTCTGGTGGCTATCACCTCCGCTCGGCGGGTGAGTGAGCTCCAGGCTCTTTCTTGCAAGCCCCCTTTCTGTCTGTCCATCCAGACAAGGTTGTTCTTAGGACGCGTCCGTCCTTCTTGCCAAAGGTGGTTACTGCCTTCCACATTGGGCAGACCATCACTTTGCCCACCTTCTTTCCGCCTCCGCATCCTTCCAGAGTGGAAGAGAGGCTCCACCGTCTGGACCCAAAACGTGCGCTCTCCTTCTATATCGACCGCACAAAACACTTCCGGGTGGATGACCAGCTCTTTGTTGGCTACGTGGGCGCCAAAAAAGGTCGGGCGGTACACAAGCGGACCATCTCCCGCTGGGTTGTCTTGTGTATCAAAGCCTGCTATTCTTTGGCTAAGAAGGAGCCCCCTGTTGGGCTACGTGCCCATTCCACCAGGGCAACAGCCGCCACCACGGCTTTGGGACGTCGTGTCCCATTGCAGGACATTTGTCAGGCAGCTACGTGGGCCTCGCTGCACACATTTACCAAGCATTACTGCCTTGACAGCCAAGTCCGGAGAGACTGCTTTTTTGGCCGTTCTGTTCTCCGAGACTTCCTCGTCTGATCTTTGTTCGCAGACCCACCACCGGGGTTGGTATTGCTGGGGTATCTATTCTAAGGTAAGGAATCTGTCACTAACGTGTCTCTTTCAGATGCACAAGTTACTAACTTGTGTAACGATATATCTGTAAGAGACAGTAGTTAGTGACAGATTCCTTACAGCCCCACCCATCCTCCCCGTTCTGCGAACTGATTTCTAGGGTTAAGGTCATCCCTTTCAGGGCCCTAGTTTTCAGACACCAGTGTCAGTTTCTTGCATGGCTCTGCGTATCTGAAAGAGACACGTTAGTGACAGATTCCTTACCTTAGAATATCCCCAGGCGTCAGGCTGGATCCGGAAAGTTTTGCGTAGCAGTACCCTTGCGCGTCGGTAGGCGGCGTCGTGCGGCTCCGCGTCCATCGTCGGCGTCGTGGTCGCCGGGATGACGTCGCGGGCAGTACTTAGACGCCGCCCCTGCGCGCTGACGTCAGTTCTTCTTTTCCGCGCCAGTAAGCGCAGATCCGGGAAGAGCAGTGCCCTAGTCAATTTTTGACTGTCCTTTTGTGATTTTTTCACTGTTTCTCCAAACGAGTCTTCACGACTCCTAAGGTGTCGTAGGGATGCCCGGCTTTAAGCCCTGCGAGGCCTGTGCTCGCATGATGTCGATCACGGACCTGCATCTCGAGTGTCTCTTCTGTCTTGGCCGAGACCACGACACGAAGTCGTGCCCTGACTGCCGGAAACTTCATCCAAAGGCTTTGCGAGAGCGGTCTCGAAAGCTGCTCGAGGTCCAGCAGTCGGTTCCGCGCCGCACCAAGCCCTGGTCCCGGGAGAGGTCGAGGGGCCGGACGCGGAGTCCCCACCGTTCGTCGGAATCCAAGTCTTCGCGCTCCTCCGGTAAGTCGAAGCACAAGAAGTCTAAGCGGCGTCATCGCTCTAAGACTTCGCCTCGCCGGTCTCGCGACTCGGCTGAGGCCCCAATCGGCACCATCCCCACGGCCCCGGACATGCCTGTAGAGCCGCCCCCGAATTACCCGTTCTTTCCGGGGTCGGGAGCGACTCAGGCCGAAATACAGGAATTCCTGTCGGCCATGGCCCGCCTCTTCGGGCCTTCAGGTCCCTCCGGTGCGCCTTCGGGCCCCGCGGGCCCTGATGGGGTTGCCCCGGCGCCGCCGTCGACTCCGGTCCCGGCGTCGCTTGTCCCACCAGCCTTCATCCCGGCCTCGGCTCCGGCCTCGATCCCAGCTCCGGTGGTGCCGCAACGCACATCGGCGCCGGTTGACCTAACCACGCCTCCGCCGACGTACCCGGTGCCGTTCCTGACGCCGTCCGGGGCTCCGGACGACGCCGTTCCTCGGTTCTCTCCGGCTCCGGACATGGAGCCGGACCGACGCCGCCCGACGCCCGGTTCCGGCGCCCGATGAGACCTTGGGTCCCAAATGTCCCTCCTCCTCCATATTTTGAACAAGAGGAGGACCAGGAGAGCTGGGAGGGGTCTGAGGACCCTCTCACGCAACAGTGTGAGTTTGACCCGGACTGGGTTGAGGAACTTGGGGATGCCAGTGGTCCTGACACCTCCCCTGACACTGGCATGCTGTCTCCTCCCGTGGCTACGGAGGAGGGGGCTAATTTTGCAACAGTGTTGCGTAGAGCTGCTGGAGCCTTACATCTCCAGTTGCCTACTGTGGCCGTCAGGACTAACCTCCTGACAGAAGTGCTTCAGCCGGCGGCTTCCTCTTCGGAGACTGTGCTGCCGTTTAATGATGCACTCACTGACGTTCTTTTGGGTACCTGGTCCAAACCCACCACAGGGGCTCCTGTGGATAGGAACGTGGCCCGACGCCATCGCCCTGCTCCGGGCGACCCCCTGTTTCTCTCCCAACATCCCACCCCGAGAGCTTGGTTGTCCAAGCCTCTGCCTCCCAAACCGCCTTCCCTACCGCCCCTCCGGATAGGGAATCAAAACGCCTGGACCAATTTGGGAAGAAGGCTTTTTCTTCCTCCAGTGCTGGCTTGCGGTCCGTCAACACCGCTTGCCTTTTGGGCCGATATACCCACTCCTGTGGGATTCGGTGGCGGCTGTTTTGCCGCAGTGTTCTGAGGAGGTCCAGACACTGCTTACCCGCGCCATTGCGGAAGGGCGAGATGCGGCTAAATACACCATCCGTTGTGGCCTTGATACCGCCGACTCGCTGGGCAGATCGCTTGCTACGACGGTGGCGCTACGTCGCCACGCCTGGCTGAGGACAACTGGTTTCTCGGGTGATGTCCAGAATACACTCATGGACATGCCCTTTGATGGAGTCGGTCTTTTTGGTTCAAAGGCAGACCATGCGCTGGAGCGGTTTAAGGACTCACGGGCTACGGCCAAGTCCCTGGGCCTTTCTGTTGTACACCCTCCGCTCAGCTCTGTTTTTCGCCCCTTTCGTGGCCACGGAAGGGGCGCCCAGTCACGTCAGCTGCCCAGCCACCGGCCCGCACAGCAAGCGTCTACGCGTGGCCGAGGACTTGGATACCGCCGTGGCGGTTCGGGCAACCAGCGTGCGGGTCAGGCCACCACCTCCAACCCGTCCGCGGCCTCCAAGCCCTCCTAGTCCCTCCTTTCCGGTGCACGGCACGCCAGTAGGGGGCAGGGTCCGCCATCACCTTCACCACTGGCGTCCCATCACCTCGGACCGGTGGGTCTTGGACATTGTCCGAAGGGGCTACTCCCTTCCCTTCGAGACCACCCCCCAGCCATGCCACCTCAATTCCGCCGCATGTCAGGGGATCACTTGGTACTTCTACAGAAGGAAGTCACGGCCCTCTTGGCCAAGAGGGCCATCGAGCATGTTCCGACCCCAGAAGTAGGTCGTGGTTGCTACTCCCACTACTTCCTGGTGCCCAAAAGGACAAGGAGGACATGCGTCCTATCTTGGACCTCCGGAACGTCAATCGCTTCCTCCGGAAGGAGAAGTTCAAGATGCTCACCCTAGCTCAGGTCTTGACTGCCCTCGACCCTGGAGACCGGTTGGTAGCGTTGGACTTGCAGGACGCTTATTTTCACATCCCCGTCCTGCCGGCCCACCGGCGTTACCTGCGGTTCACGGTAGGCCTCGAGCATTTTCAGTTCACCGTGCTCCCCTTTGGCCTTACAAGTGCCCCTCGGGTGTTCACGAAAGTGATGGCGGTGGTCGCAGCTCATCTGCGCCGGGCAGGGGTTCCAGTCTTCCCCTACCTCGACGACTGGTTGCTGAAGGCGGGCTCGTCCCAGGCAGTCGTCTCCCACCTCCAGACTACGGCCGAACTCCTGCACTCGCTGGGGTTCTCTATCAATGTGCCAAAGTCGCATCTGATTCCTTCTCCACAGCTCCTTTTCATCGGAGCAGTTCTGGACACGACGCAGTTTCGGACCTATCCTCCCGAACGGCGAGTCCGGGATATTCGGGCTATGATTCCGATCTTTCAGCCTTTATCCTTTTCGGTACGGATGACCCTGAGGCTGCTGGGCCTCATGGCCTCCTGCATCCTGCTGGTCACTCATGCCAGATGGCATATGCGGGCTCTGCAGTGGGACCTGAAGTTCCAGTGGGCGCAGCACCAGGGCAACCTGTCCGATCACGTCCAGATCTCGGAGGGGACTGCAAAACAATTGCAGTGGTGGCTCTCGAACCGGCAGTGGGTCATGGGCAGATCCCTCTCCCTTCCCCAGCCAGAGCACACAGTTGTGACGGACGCGTCCCTTCTGGGATGGGGCGGTCACATGGGAGAGGCGGAGATCAGAGGCCTCTGGTCTCCGGCGGAGTCCCGGCTCCATATCAACCTTCTGGAGCTCCGGGCGATCCGACTTGCACTCAAGGCATTCCTTCCCTCTGTCAAAGGGAAGGTAGTGCAGGTGTTCACAGACAACACCACCGCCATGTGGTACTGCAACAAACAAGGCGGGGTGGGGTCGTGGACCCTTTGTCAGGAGGCTCTGCGCCTCTGGACATGGCTGGAACATCAGAGCATGTTCCTGATGGTTCAACACCTGGCAGGTTCCCTGAACGCCAGGGCGGACGAACTCAGCCGCAGGTGCATGATGGATCACGAATGGCGTCTTCACTCGGAAGTGGCGCAAGGACTCTTTCTACAGTGGGGAGAGCCTTGGTTAGATCTATTCGCCACCGAAGAGAACGCGCAATGTCATCAGTTCTGCGCGTTGGAATTTCCAAGGCGGCACTCGCTCGGCGACGCTTTTCGTCACGAGTGGAGTTGCGGTCTATTGTACGCCTTTCCGCCTATACCACTTCTACCCAGAGTGTTGAAGAAGATTCGGCACGACCGGGCCCAAGTCATTCTTGTGGCTCCGGACTGGGCTCGAAGAGTTTGGTATCCCGAGCTACTCAGTATGAGCGTAGATCCCCGATCCGTCTGCCTCTTCGGGAGGATCTTCTGTCGCAGCAGCAGGGGACGGTCCTCCACCCGAACCTGTCCAGCCTCCACCTGCTTGCGTGGAGATTGAGCGGCGGCAGTTGATTCATTTCGACTTGCCTCCCGAAGTTTGTGATGTGATTCTGGCAGCCAGGCGTCCCTCCACTAAGGTGGTATACGCCTGCAGGTGGAACAAGTTTGTGGCATGGTGCACAGCAAAGGCTGTGAATCCCCTTTCTGCCCCTCTCTCTGAGGTTCTCCTGTTCCTTCTTTCCCTGGCCCAACAGGGTTCTGCCCTGGGTACCATCAAGGGCTATCTTTGTGCCATCTCGGCCTTCCTCAGGCTTCCTGATCAGCCCTCCCTTTTCAAGTCCCCTGTTGTTAACAGGTTTTTAAAAGGCATTACACACCTCCTTCCGTTTGTGATGCCTCAGTGGGACTTGAACTTGGTTCTTACCTTTCTTATGTGCGCTCCCTTTGAGCCTCTACATAACTGTCCTCTTCGTCTTCTGACTCTGAAGACTGCCTTTCTGGTGGCCGTCACCTCCGCTCGGCGGGTGAGTGAGCTCCAGGCTCTATCATGTAAACCTCCCTTTCTGTCTGTTCATCCAGACAAGGTTGTTCTTAGGACGCGTCCGTCCTTCTTGCCAAAGGTGGTTACTGCCTTCCACATTGGGCAGACCATCACTTTGCCCACCTTCTTTCCGCCTCCGCATCCCTCCAGAGAGGAAGAGAGGCTCCACCGTCTGGACCCAAAACGTGCGCTTTCCTTTTACATCGACCGCACACGCCATTTCCGGGTGGATGACCAGCTCTTTGTTGGCTACGTGGGCGCCAAAAAAGGTCGGGCGGTGCACAAGAGAACCATCTCCCACTGGGTAACCTTGTGCATCAAAGCCTGCTATTCTTTGGCTAAGAAGGAGCCTCCTGTTGGGCTGCGTGCACATTCCACCAGGGCAACGGCTGCTACCACGGCTTTGGGCCGCGGTGTTCCGCTGCGGGATATCTGTCAGGCAGCTACGTGGGCCTCGCTGCACACGTTTACAAAGCATTACTGCCTTGACAGTCAGGTCCGGAGGGACGGCTTCTTTGGCCGTTCTGTCCTCTAGGACTTCCTTGTCTGATCTTTGTTCGCAGACCCACCACCGGGGTTGGTATTGCTGGGGTATCTATTCTAAGGTAAGGAATCTGTCACTAACGTGTCTTTTCAGATGCACAAGTTACTAACTTGTGTAACGATATATCTGTAAGAGACAGTAGTTAGTGACAGATTCCTACCGCCCACCCATCCTCCCAGTTCTGCGAACTGATTTCTAGGGTTAAGGACATCCCTTTCAGGGCCCTAGTATTTTTCAGACACCTATGTCAGCTTCTTGCATGGCTCTGCGTTCCTGGCGCGGAAAGTCGTGTACAGAACTGACGTCAGCGCGCAGGGGCGGCGTCTAAGTACTGCCCGCGACGTCATCCCGGCGACCACGACGCCGACGACGGACGCGGAGCCGCACGACGCCGCCTACCGACGCCGCAAGGGTACTGCTACGCAAAAAACTTTCCGGATCCAGCCTGACGCCTGGGGATATTCTAAGGTAAGGAATCTGTCACTAACTACTGTCTCTTACAAATATATCGTTACACAAGTTAGTAACTTGTGCTTCTGGCGCGGAAAGTCGTGTACAGAACTGACGCCAGCGCGCATGGGCGGCGTCAAAGTACTGGCCGCGACGTCATCCCGGCGATCACGACGCCGGACGCGGAGCCGCACGACGCCGCCTACCGACGCGCAGGGGTACTGCTACGCAAAACTTTCCGGATCCAGCCTGACGCCTGGGGATATTCTAAGGTAAGGAATCTGTCACTAACTACTGTCTCTTACAGATATATCGTTACACAAGTTAGTAACTTGTGCTTTTTGCTTTCTACTGTGAAAACCAATTAACAGATTTACGAAATAAAATCAGGGGAATCTCTCTGACATGGTCCAAATTCAGACGGAATTGAACACAACTTGCAGTGGTGGCTGACCAACCGCGATTGGGTCAGAGGCAGACCCCTCTCCCTTTCCCAACCAGACCACACAGTAGTGACAGACGTGTACGAAAGTGCCCCTTTTTGCATTGTTCACCCTCACTTTTTGCCTGACACAAGATGCACTTTGACTTGGTTTGCCCTGGATCCCTGCCAAACAGGTTCCCAGGGACTGTGTTCTTTCCAAAACTGTACCTTTGTATCCACAATTGGTACATCTCTGGCCACAGGTAAGCCCCCTGTAAAAGGTACCATGGGTACCAAGGGCACTATGCCTAGGGAAGGCCTCTAAGGGCTGCAGCACCTATTGTGCCACCCTTGAAGGCCCTGTACCTTAACACACTCACACTGCCATTGCAGGCTGCGTGTTTTGGTGCAGAGAAAAGTGAAGAGTCGACATGGCACACATCACTGGGTGCCATTCCTACAACCCACTGCCTGAGGCCTAGGTAAGCCACCCCTCTAGCATGGTGCACTAGTCCTCAGGTGAGAGTACATTGGCATGAGCCCTGTACCCCTACAGTGTGCAAGTCCATTTTTAGACATTGTAAGTGTTGTAAAGCCATAAAGAGTATATGGTCTGGGAGTTGGTCTTTACAAACTCCACAGCTCCATAATGGCTTTAATAAAACCTGGGAAGTTTGGCAGCAAATGTCTCAGCACATTAAACTCACACTGATGCCAGTGTGGGATTTAATGTAAAGTGCAGTCAGAGGGCATCTAGAGATGCCCCCTGAAAAACGACCAGCCCTGGTGTGGTTCCTGAATGACTGCCCGCCATTTGCCACCACCAGTCAGGTTTCTGCACCCTTAAGTAGAGAGCCTCCACTCTCTTGGTCCAGAAACAAAGCCCAGCCTGGGCAGAGGTGTCATGCCTCCTCCCCCAGGATGGGCTGGGTCCACGAAGGGGAAGCTTCAGAGGCCTGCTGCCTTTGTAAGCTGTCCCTGCCTTTTGCTGCCCCCAGCAACTGGCTCACACCTGTTCTGCCCCCCACTTTGGGAAAACCAAGCTAGGAGGAGAGGTGTGCCCATCTTTGCCAACCACACCCCTCAGGTGGGGTAGGCGAGGTGAAGCACACCTCAGTCCCCTCCATCTTGAAGGTGAGGGGACCCAGCCAATTAGGAAGAAGCTCATGCCCCCTCCCACTGGAGGGTGGCATAATAGGGGGTGTACCCACCCAATGGAAGGGACCCATTGGTCGCGACCTACACACCCCTTTAACGCCCCTAAAGTTAGTATTTAGGGGTGACCCTGAACCTTGCCTCCTCAGATTCGAGGAAAGAAGGACCGAAGAGCCGTACTGACCCAGGGAGAAGAGGAAACCTACTGCTTTGGCCCCAGCCCTACCGGCCTTTCCCATCTCCGACCTACCTACAGTGAAGAAACCGATGTAGCCAACAGCCCCCCAGAGCCCGGAGGACCTGCCCTGCAACCATCTTACAGACTGTATCCAGTGAGCACCGGATTTGCTCAAACAAAGAATCACCCACAGAATTTGGATCCAGGCGGCGCCGCGATTATGCACCCGATGCCCATAGCCTGAGTCAGAGTGGCCCAACACTACGAGGTCTCCCCAGCGATCCTGACCTCCCTCGAGCTTCAAGATGACGCCTGCAGCCTCAACCTGAAGGGTCCCCCTGACGACCGCAGCTGGTAAGAAGACCAGACGTCAGAAGACACCCCTGCACCCGATGCCCCACAGCCTTGGTTGGCCCAACCGACGGTGTCCAGGCATCTCCCAAGAACCCAAATTACATCTCCAACCGGTGGTTGCCTTCAGGAAGTCTGCTTGCCCGAGCCTGCAGCCTCTTTGCCAAACCGGAGGTCTCCATTGGAATCCACAGGGTCCAAAACGTCTTTTTGGCACACTGCACCCGGCCACCCCTGTGCTGCTGGTGGTGCAGCTCCTGTGCTGATTGTTGCTCCTGAAGTGCTGATCTTCACCCACGGAGATTTGCTCCCACACCCGAGTGGCCTGCTCGTAAGCAGTCCCTGAGCGAAGGCCCCCATAGCCCCATCGGCTAACATTGGGCCCCTGCACCCGTCCGCCCTAGTGCCGCTGGTGGTACAATTTGAGTGCCTACCTAGACCTTGGGGAACCTTGGAACCTGCCCCCCAAAACTCCCACTCGTAAGACGTTTACTTAGCTGTGAAACCATTTTTCTTCCATAGGAACCCATGTTATGAGTTTTAGGGCCTAAAATGTTTTAAGTGTTGAACTGCTGTTTTGTATGGAGGAAAAAGTAACTACAACTTAAACCAAGAAAAGTCTTACTTACCTTGTATTGTGAGATTCTTCGGTGTGGTATCCAGCCATACCACCCCAAGTAGTTGATGTAATCTGAAAGTAGTCAAAAAGTATTCTAAAAGTAATTACTGTGTAATTTAAACTGCTTTTGGAAGCCATACCAACCTGTAACAATTGCAAATTCATTCCCAATTGCATTTCTGTGTAAAGGTTTAATATTGAAAATACATTTTACCTACCAGTACAAAGTCCTGCTTGGTTCTAAAATAAAATCTAAGTATACCTTTTTATAATTACCCAATTGGTCTGGATTCTGTCTTAGTGTGTGTAATCAGTCCTTGAGTGAGTGAATACAATAAATGCTTAACACACCCTCCGGATAAGCCTAACTGCTCGCCCTCACTACCACAAATAGAGCTGTTAGTAGTTACCTAATTTAGCCTCTGCTATAACTCTGGGGACTCCCTGGACACTGTGCACACCATACCTTATTTTGGTATAATAGAGACAGCTTCCTACAAGATGAGTCACTCCTGGGATGGGGCGGCCATCTGGGAGAGGTGGAGATCAGAGGACTCTGGTCTCCGGCGGAATCAGTCTCCACATCAACTTTCTGGAGCTCCGAGCGATTCGCTTGGCATTGAAAGCCTTTCTTCCTTGAATCAAGGGAAATCTGGTCCAAGTCTTCACAGACAACACCACCACCATGTGGTACTGCAACAAACAGGGCGGGGTGGGGTCATGGACCCTTTGTCAGGAGGCCCCTCGTCTCTTGACATGGCTGTAACAGCAGGGCACATCCTTAGTGGTCTAACACCTGGCAGGTTCCCTGAACGCCAGGGCAGACAAACTCATCTGTCGATGCCTAGCGGATCAGGAATGGTGTCTCCATTCGGAGGTGGCGCAAGGTCTCATTAAGCAGTGGGTAGAGCCGTGGTTAGATCTGGTCGCCTCTACAGAGAATGTGGAATGTGCAATGTCAGCAGTTTTGCGCGTTGGAGTTTTCAAGGCGGCTCTCGCTCTGAGATGCTTTTCGTCACGAGTGGGGCTCAGGCCTATCCGCCCATACCACTCTTGATCAGAGTGCTCAAGAAGATCAGGAGTGACCGGACCCAAGTCATTCTTGTGGCTCCGGACTGGGCACAGGAGATTCTGGTATCCCGAGCTTCTCCAATTGAGCATCGATCCTTCGATCAGGCTGCACCCTCGGGAGGATTTTGTCGCAGCAGCAGGAGAGGGTCCTTCACCCGAGCCAGTCAACTCTACGCCTTCTTGCGTGGAGGTTGAGCTGCGGCAGTTGATAGCATTCGACCTTCCTCCCAAAGTATATAATGTTATTTTGGCAGCCAGGCGTCCCTCTACCAAGACCGTGTATGCCTGCCAGCACCACTAATTTGTAAAATATTGTACAGACAGATATATTGTTCCTCTTTCTGCTGTCCTCTCTCAGGTCTTACTTTTATTTTGACCCTTGCCCAGCAGGGCTCCGCTCTGGACACTCTCAAAGGGTATCTTTCGGCCCCATCTGCCTTTTTGAGGCTTCCAGACCAAGCCTTCTTATTTAAATCCCCTATTTTAAATAGATTTCTCAAGGGGCTTTTACAAATGTTCCTCCTGTCCCTTTCATCATGCCTCAGTGGGACCTTAATTTGGTTCTCACCTTCCTCATGTGTACTCCGTTTGAACCTTTGCACAACTGCCCCTTCCGGCTGCTTACTATCAAAACAGCCTTTTTGGTAGCAATTGCATCTGCCAGGAGGGAATTGCAGGCTCTGTCATCCAAGTCTCCTTACCTGACCGTCTTCCCTGATAAGTTTGTGCTTCGCACTAGGGCCTCTTTTTTTAAAAGAAAGTGGGGACACCTTTCCATACTGGGCAATCTGTCACCCTACCCACTTTCTATGCTCCTCTGCATCCCTCCAAAGAAGAGAAGCGACTCCACCGTTTGGTCCCATAAAGAGTGTTGTAATTCTACCTTGACCACTCAAAAGATTTCCAGGTGAACGACCAACATTTCGTGGGGGATGTGGGAGCGAAGAAGGGGCGTGCAGTGCAATAAAGGACGATCTCTCGATGGGTCGTCCTTTGCATCAAAATCTGCTATGCTCTGGCCAAAAAGCAGCCTCCTGAAGGCTTAAGGGCTTGTTCTACCAGAGAAAAGGCTGCTACAACAGCGTTGCAATGTGGAGTCCCAGTCCTTGACATTTGTCAAGCAGCAATATGGGCATCTCTGCACATGTTCACTAAGCACTACTGCCTGGACAATCTGAAAGAAGCACATAGTGATAGATTCCTTACCTTAGAATATCCCCAGGCGTCAGACTGGATCCGGAAAGTTTTCGTCAGCAGTACCCCTGCGCGTCGGTAGGTGGCGTCGTGCGGCTCCGCGTCCGGCGTTGGCGTCGTGGTCGCCGAGATGACGTCGCGGGCACTACTTAGACGCCGCCCACGCGCGCTGACGTCCGTTCTTTCTTTTTCCGCGCCAGCAAGCGCAGATCCGGGAAGAGCAGGAACCCCCAGTCAATTTTTGACTGACTTTTTGAGGCTTTTTGTCTCTTTTTTCTTCGAGTCATCGACTCCTTGTGCAGTAGGATGCCCGGTTTCAAGTCCTGTGGGAATTGTCACCGCATGATGTCGGTGACGGACCCGCACCGCGTGTGTCTTTTCTGCCTGGGGCGCGACCACGACCCCAAGTCGTGCTCCGACTGCCGGGCCATGGCGCCGAAGACTTTGCGGGAGCGGTCCCGAAAGTTGCTGGAAGCCCGGCAGTCGGCTCCGCGCCATTCGAAGTCCCGGTCCAGAGGGAGGTCGAGGGACCGTGCGCGGAGTCATCATCATCGGTCTTCGGGATCCAAGTCTTCGCACTCGGGGTCAGGTAAGACGAAGCACAAGAAGTCGAAGAAACGCCATCGTTCTTCGACTTCCCCTCGCCGGTCGCGTGATGTGGCTGAGGGTATGGGTGGTGCCACTCCCGCGGCTCCGGCGGAGCCTGTGGAGTTGCCGCCCGACTACCCGCCCTTTCCGGGGTCGTCGGCGTCTCCAGCCCAGATACAGGTGTTCCTGTCGGCCATGGCTCGCCTCTTTGGGCCGTCGGGTCCCACCGGTGCGCCTTCGGGCCCGTGGTCCCGCATGGGTGTCCTCGCGTTTCCTCGCCGGCGGCTCCGGCCCCGGCGTCGCTGTCGGCTCCAGCGCCGCAGGACACCCTTGAATCCAGGCCTGGATCCCGGTCGACGCCGGTTGACCTTGTTACGCCTCCACCGACGTCGACTCCACCGGCACCGATCCTGACGCCGCCCGCACCTCGGGACGACGTCGACCTCAGTTTCAGCCCCGAAGTGGACGCGGCGTCGAGCCGGCGTCGGACGATGTCGTTCTCGACGCTGCTTGGGGATTTCTATCCCCATGTCCCTGCTCCTTATTTTAGACCTGTTGAACAGCCTGAGGAGCAAGGGGAGGACTGGGAGGGGTCTGAGGACCCTCTCGCTGCAGCCTGCGAGTCTGAACAGGACTGGGCTGAGGAATTGGGGGACGCCAGTGTTTTGGATACCTCACCAGACCTTGGCATGCTGTCTCCTCCTACCGTGGCTACGGAGGAGGGCGCTAGTTATGCAGTGGTGTTGCGTAGGGCGGCCGAGGCCCTACACCTCGAGCTCCCTACTGTGGCCGTCAGGACTAACCTCCTGACAGAGGTGCTTCAGCCAGCAGCTACTTCTGCGGAGCCGCTGCTTCCTTTCAATGAAGCCCTCTCTGACGTTCTTTTGGGCACTTGGTCCAGGCCCACCACAGGGGCTCCTGTGGATAGGAACGTGGCCCGACGCCATCGCCCGGCTCCGGGTGACCCCATTTTCCTCTCCCAACACCCCACAACCGAGAGCTTGGTTGTCCAAGCCTCTGCTTCCCCTACCGCCTTCCCTTCCGCACCACCGGATAGGGAATCCAAGAAGCTGGATCAGTTTGCAAAGAAGATTTTTTCTTCCACCAGCTCTGCGCTGCAGTCCGTGAACACCGCATGCCTCTTGGGCCGTTATTCCCACTCTCTGTGGGATATGGTGGCGAACGTGCTGCCCCATTGTCCGGAGGAGGCCCGGCCTGCTCTCTCCCAGGCTGTTGCAGAGGGGAGAGACGCAGCAAAGTTCATGATTCGGTGTGGCCTAGACACCGCCGACTCACTGGGCAGATCGATTGCAACGACGGTGGCGGTTCGCCGTCACGCCTGGTTGAGGACCACTGGATTTTCGGGGGATGTCCAAAACACCCTTATGGACATACCCTTTGATGGCCGTCGTCTTTTCGGCGACAAAGCGGACAGCGCGTTGGAGAGGTTTAAGGACCCGCGAGCTACGGCCAAGTCCTTGGGACTCTCGGCAGTCCGCCCTCCTCCGCCTTCCGCTTTTCGCTCCTTTCGTGGCACATGAAGGGGCGCCCCGCAGCGTTAGCAACAGAGCCACAGGCCGGCGCAGCAATCATCCCAGCGCGGACGCGGGTTCCGCCGTGGCGGACAAAGTGGCCAGCGGGCGGGTCAGTCCACCACCACCCCGGCCACCACTGCCTCCAAACCTTCCTAGTCCGAACTTTCAGGCCCATCAAAGGCCAGTGGGCGGCAGGCTTCGCCATCACCTCCCCCACTGGCGCGCCATCACTTCGGACAGGTGGGTTTTAGAGATAGTCCGGAGGGGCTACTCCCTCCCCTTCGAGACTACCCCCCCAGCCATGCCACCTCAATACCACCGCATGTCGGGGGATCACTTGGTGCTTCTTCAGCAGGAAGTTGCGGCCCTGTTGGCCAAGGGGGCCATCGAGCGCGTTCCGACACCCGAAGTAGGTCGTGGTTGTTATTCCCACTACTTTGTGGTGCCCAAGAAGGACAAAGGCCTGCGTCCTATCTTAAGACCTCCGGAACGTCAATCGCTTCCTCCGCAAAGAGAAGTTCAAGATGCTCACTCTAGCTCAGGTCTTGTCTGCTCTCGACCCACAAGACTGGATGGTGGCGCTGGACTTGCAGGACGCCTATTTCCACATTCCCGTCCTGCGAGCCCACCGGCGTTACCTACGGTTCACGGTAGGTCACGAGCACTTTCAGTTCACCGTGCTCCCCTTTGGCCTTACCAGCGCCCCTCGGGTGTTCACCAAGGTGATGGCGGTGGTTGCAGCTCATCTGCGCAGATCAGGGGTTTTAGTCTTCCCCTATCTCGACGACTGGTTGTTGAAGGCGGGCTCGCCCCAGACAGTCGTCTCCCACCTCCAGACTACGGCCGACCTCCTGCACTTGCTGGGGTTCTCCATCAACGTGCCGAAGTCGCACCTGATCCCCTCTCAGAAGCTCCTCTTTATCGGAGCGGTTCTGGACACGGTGCAGTTTCGAGTCTATCCTCCCGAACAGCGAGTCCGGGATATTCGGGCTCTAATTCCCATCTTTCAGCCCTTGTCCCGGGTTTCGGTCAGAGTGACTCTGAGGCTGCTGGGTCTCATGGCCTCCTGCATCCTGCTGGTCAATCATGCCAGATGGCATATGCGGGCTCTGCAGTGGTACCTGAAGTTCCAGTGGGCGCAGCATCAGGGGAACCTGTCAGATCACGTCCAGATCTCGGAGGGCACTGCACGACAGTTGCAGTGGTGGCTCACGAACCGGCATTGGGTCGACGGCAGATCCCTCTCCCTTCCCCAACCGGAGTTTACAGTGGTGACGGATGCGCCCCTCCTGGGATGGGGTGGGCACATGGGAGAGGCGGAGATCAGAGGCCTCTGGTCTCCGGCGGAGTCCCGGCTCCATATCAACCTTTTGGAGCTGCGGGCGATCAGGCTTGCACTAAAGGCATTCCTTCCCTCTGTCAAGGGGAGAGTAGTGCAGGTGTTCACAGACAACACCATCGCCATGTGGTACTGCAACAAACAAGGCGGGGTGGGGTCGTGGACCCTCTGTCAGGAGGCTCTGCGTCTCTGGACATGGCTAGAACATCAGGGCATGTCCCTGGTGGTTCAACGCCTGGCAGGTTCTCTGAACGCCAGGGCGGACGAACTCAGCCGCAGGTGCATGCTCGATCACGAATGGCGTCTTCACTCGGAGGTGGTGCAAGGTCTCTTTCAGCAGTGGGGAGAGCCTTGGTTAGATCTATTCGCCACCGAAGAGAACGCGCAATGTCAGCAGTTCTGCGCATTGGAATTTCCAAGGCGGCACTCGCACAGCGACTCTTTTCGTCGCGAGTGGAGTTGCGGTCTGTTGTACGCCTTTCCGCCTATACCACTTCTGCCCAGAGTGCTGAAGCAGATCAGGCGCGACCGGGCCCAAGTCATTCTTGTGGCTCCGGACTGGGCTCGAAGAGTATGGTATCCCGAGCTACTCAGTATGAGCATCGATCCTCCGATCAGACTGCCTCTTCGGGAGGATCTTCTGTCGCAGCAGCAGGGGACGGTCCTCCACCCGAACCTGTCCAGCCTCCACCTCTTTGTGTGGAGATTGAGCGGCGGCAGTTAATTCCTTTCGACTTGCCTCCTGAAGTTTGTGACGTTATTCTGGCAGCCAGGCGTCCCTCTACTAAAGTGGTATACGCCTGCAGGTGGAACAAATTTGTGGCATGGTGCACAGCAAAGGCTGTGGATCCCCTTTCTGCCCCTCTTTCTGAAGTACTACTGTTCCTTCTTTCTTTGGCCCAGCAGGGCTCTGCTCTGGGCACTATCAAAGGCTACCTTTCTGCTATTTCGGCCTTTCTCAGGCTCCCTGATCAGCCCTCTCTTTTCAAGTCCCCTGTTGTAAATAGATTTCTCAAAGGCATTACACACCTTTTTCCTCCTATTCCTTTCGTGATGCCTCAGTGGGACTTGAATCTGGTTCTGACATACTTGATGTGTGCTCCCTTTGAGCCCCTTCACAACTTTCCTCTTCGTCTTTTAACATTAAAGACTACCTTCCTGGTGGCCATCACTTCCGCTAGGCGGGTGAGTGAGCTCCAGGCTCTTTCTTGTAAGCCTCCTTTCCTTTCAGTCCATCCGGACAAGGTTGTGCTCAGGCCCGTCCTTCCTTTTTGCCAAAAGTGGTTACGGCCTTTCACATTGGGCAGACTATTACCTTGCCCACCTTCTTTCCGCCTCCTTCCAGAGAGGAAGAGAGGCTCCACCGTCTGGACCCAACACGTGCGCTCTCTTTTTATCTCAACCGCACACAGCAGTTCCGGGTGGACGACCAGCTTTTTGTTGGCTACGTTGGCACCAAGAAAGGTCGGGCGGTCCATAAGAGAACCATCTCCCGCTGGGTTGCCTTATGTATCAAAGCCTGTTACTCTTTGGCTAAAAAAGAACCTCCGGTGGGGCTGCGTGCTCATTCCATCAGAGCTACTGCAGCCACTACTGCATTGGGACGTGGTGTCCCCCTCCAAGACATCTGTCAGGCAGCCACGTGGGCCTCGCTGCACACGTTTACCAAGCATTATTGCCTGGACAGCCAAGTCCGGAGAGAAGGCTTCTTCGGCCGTTCTGTTCTCCGCGACTTTCTGGTGTGATCTTAGTTCGCAGACCCACCACCGGGGTTGGTATTGCTGGGGTATCTATTCTAAGGTAAGGAATCTATCACTACGTGTTTCTTTCAGATGAGCAAGTTACTTACCTTCGGTAACGATATATCTGTAAGAAACATTAGTAGTGATAGATTCCTTACCGCCCCACCCATCCTCCCCGTTCTGCGAACTGATTTCTAGGGTTGTCATCCCTTTCAGGGCCCTAGTTTCAATGCACCAGTGGTTAGTATCTTGCATGGCTCTGCGTTCCTGGCGTGGAAAGTCGTGTACAGAACTGACGTCAGCGCGCGTGGGCGGCGTCTAAGTAGCACCCGCGACGTCATCTCGGCGACCACGACGCCAACGACGGACGCGGAGCCGCACGACGTCACCTACCGACGCGCAGGGGTACTGCTGACGAAAACTTTCCGGATCCAGTCTGACGCCTGGGGATATTCTAAGGTAAGGAATCTATCACTACTAATGGTTCTTACAGATATTTCGTTACCGAAGGTAAGTAACTTGTTCGTCAAGTCCACAGGGACGGCCTTTTTGGCTGCTCTGTCCTGCAGGACTTCCTGGTCTAAACTTGGCCGCTGTCCCTCCTATGGGGATGGTATTGCATGGATATCTATTCAACTGTAAGATATCTGCGGCTAGACGTCTCTATCAGATGGATAAATTATTTACCTTCGGTAACACCTTATCTGGTAGAGACATGATCTAGCTGCAGATTCCTTACTGATCCTCCCCACACTGTGGATAGGTTTGTAGGGTCAGGGCTGTTCCCTTTCAGGGCCCTAGTTGTTCAAAAACACACCACTGTCAGTACACTTCATGGCTCCGTGCTCCTGGTGTGGGAAGTCGTGAAAAGTAACTGACCTCAGTGCTCCGCAGTGGAGCCTATATAGGTGACGTGAACGTCACGTGGAACCGACTGATGCCACCTACCGTGAGATCCTGTTTTAGCTCTTCTTGTACCTCAGCCTTAAAGGTACGAAGACTACTGAGCAAATCTGTTTTGATGAGCCCCATATCAGGGTTGGCACCAATAAGTTCAGTAGCTTGGGCCAATGGGTGTGTCCGGTCTAGATAGGCAGAGAGGTTGTGACGGGGTCCTCTTCTTGGGGAACATAAGGGTATCTCCTCTTCTGTCCCATCGCTTTTGGGGTGCCAGGAAGAAAGGCTTTCAATGCCAAGCGAATCGCTCAGAGCTCCAGAAAGTTGATGTGGAGTCCGATTCCACCGGAGACCAGAGTCCTCTGATCTCCACCTCTCCCAAATGGACGCCCCATCCCAGGAGTGACGCATCTTGTAGGAATCTGTCTCTGTATATACTATACCAAAGTAGGGTATAGTGTGCACAGAGTCCAGGGGATCCCCAGTGGTATAGCGGAGGCTAAATTAGATAAACACTAACCGCTCTCTTTGTGGCTGTGTGGGCAAGCAGTTAGGCTTATCGGGGGGGGGGGGTTAAGAATGTATTGTATTCACTCAATCAAGGCTGATGGCACACACTCAGACAGAATCCAGACCAATTGGGTAAGTATAAAAACGGTATACTTAAGTTTTATTTCTAGAATCAAGCAGGACAGGGCACAGGTAAGTGAAATATACTCTCAAATGCAAGACTTTACAAGGAAATGCAGTTGTGGTTGAATTTGCAATCGTTCAGGTTTGTATTTGCTTTTAAAACCGTTTAAAATACATAGAGATTACTTTGGAATACTTTTAGATTATGTTTGAATTACATTGATTCCTCAGGGTGATATGCCTAGATATCACACCATGGGTCCTACAATACAAAGTTAAGTAAGACAATTTACTTTTCAAAGCACAGTTACTTCTGATGGATACATCTGCCTGTGGATTCCTCACCTTTTGAATATCCCCTGCGCCAGCATTCCGCGGAAACTTTTTCCTAGCTCTCCACGCCGACGAGGTCGTCACAAAGCCATGGCTCTGCTCGCAACTCCGTATGACGTCACCGGAGCCATAAGAGAGCCTCGTCGGCATGATGACGTCAGTTCCCTTTTTTCCACGCCATCGACGCGTAACGGTTTTCTGGGACTCTCCATACTGTTTTCGAGTTACTTTGTTATTTCTCCAGGTTATAACTGTAGCTTTACGATGGCGACTTCAAGAAAGTCTGGATTCAAGCCCTGTAGAGAGTGTGGGGGTCATATGTCCATCACTGACCCCCATGAGGACTGTTTGTGGTTTTTGTCATCGGACCACGACGTAGAGGGCTGTTCATGCTGTCGCAAGACGAACCCGAAAGCCTTGAAGGAGCGTGAGGCCAAGCTCTTCATGGCAAAAGCAAGGAAGGAGAAGAGGGTTCGGGAAAGGTCCAAATCGAAGTCATCGACTTCGCATGCTTCGAAGTCGAGGGAGCACAAAAAGAAGAGGAGGCATGGTTCTCTGCGTCGTTCGTCGAAGGGAAAGGCTTCGAGGTCACCTTCTCCGGCGCCTCGATGTCGACAAAAGACTTTGTATCGCCTTCGCCATCTCCTCGGGTGACTCCGGTTCATTCTCCTTCGCCTAAAGGTACCCCAGCGCGGTCGCCGGCACCGAGGGGTTCTCCGGCTTCGGAGGGCTTACCGGCTCAGGACGAACATTCTCCTGTGCACGACACTGTGCCTGTGGCTCCGCCTGTGGATCCGGCTGTTCCGGCGCCGGATGTTCCTCGTGTGGATTCTGACTCCGCTCCGTATCCTCATTTCCTGGACCGGGTTCAGATCCCACGCATTTTCTAAATGCTATGTATGGCGTGTTTGCCAAGGCAGCCTGCCCCTCCGGAGCACCTTCAGGTCCCGTGGGTCCACTTGCCTTCAATTTGGGCGTGCCTCACCAATATGCCCAGGCACCCTTCGTGCCTTTTATGCCGATGGCGCCGTCTTGGCAGTTTCCGGCACCGAGGTTTTCGACGCCGTATACACAGTCCCCGGCGCCATCTGGTGGCCCTTCCTCTCGACTTCGTACGGCGCCGATTCCTGCATCGGACCCTCCATCGACGCCGGCTCCGGAGCTATCGGCGCCGCGTGTGGCGCTGTCGACGCCGCAACCGAAGTTGCGTTCGAGGAGAGAGGCACAGAGACTGTTGGAGGAAGAACAGTTTCGAAGAGAAGAGGTTGAAGAAGGCGAAATTGAGGAGTCTGTCGACGATTTCGAGGGACTTCAGGAGGCTAGTGGCCTGGACACCTCCCCAGAGTGGGAGCTTTCTTCTTCAAGAGTCTCGCCAACTCAAGAGGTGGCTCCCTATCATACAGTCATTAGAAAGGCTGCGGAGCTTTTGGACTTGCAATTGCCTACAGCAGAGTACAAACCAAATTTGCTCACAGAGGTTTTACATTCTCCATCTTCTATAATTGAGCCACTGTTGCCGTTTAATGAGGCTTTAACTGAGCCTATCCTTGAAGTGTGGCGTAAACCTCTTTCTGCTCCTGCTGTTACGAAAACGGTGGCAAGGAGATACAGGTCTGCCCCAGGGGACCCTGCCTTTCTTTCATCTCATCCGTCCCCTGAAAGCTTAGTGGTACAGGCGTCCTGTTCCAAGCAGTCTACAGGCGCATTTCCTCAAGCTCCTGTCGACAGGGACTCTAAAAAATTGGAGCAATCGGCCAAGAAAGTCTTTTCTTCTTCACGCATGGCGTTAAAGTCAACCAATGCTACCTGTTTGCTGGGGAGATATGTACACGCCCTGATGGATTCTGCTAAACAATTAGCACCCAAGCTACCTGAGGAGGAACGTGGTAATTTTATGGAGGTACTAACGGATGCACAGGCTGCAGCTTGTCAAGTTATACAGTCTGGTCTTGACACGGCTGATTCGGTGGCCAGGGTTATGAGCTCCTCCGTGGTTACCAGGAGACAGGCTTGGCTCAGATCCTCTGGGTTTTCCCCAGATGTACAGGCTACCCTCCTTGACCTTCCATTTGATGGATCAAAACTGTTCGGAGAGAAGGCTGATTCTGCGCTTCAAAGATTCAAGGACAGTAAGGCAACGGCAAAGTCCTTAGGTTTGCAAACTCAGTCAAGGGGGTTTGGTTATAGAAAGTATCGAGGATTTGGAAGATCTTCCTTTCGTAGTCTGCGACAGCCTCAGCAACAACAGCAACAAAACCCTCTTTACAAATCTTACAGAGGGAAAAACAGGGGTCGCCCGCGAGGGTCTACACGTCGATCCTCCTCCTCTTCCTCTACCTCCCCTACTCCCCCTGGTAATGCAGGAAAGCAGCTTTAGATCCCCCATCCTGGAGCATGCGGGTCCTGTTGGGGGTCGGCTGTCCCACTTTCTACAGGATTGGAAATCGGTCACTTCGGACCTTTGGGTTTTGAATCTTGTAGAGAATGGGTACGCCCTTCCCTTCCGGGAATTCCCTCCTCCTTACCCTCCTTGTCAAGGTTTCTGTTCGGAAGATCATTTACTTCTTCTAAAGGAGGTCCTTACCTTATTGCAAAAAGGTGCGATAGAGGTAGTCCCTGAGCAGGAAAGGGGTCAGGGTTGCTACTCCCGGTATTTCCTGATTCCCAAAAAGGATGGCAGGTTACGTCCGATCCTGGACCTCAGGGTCTTGAATTTTTACCTCAAACAGGAGAAATTCAAGATGCTGACCCTTGCTCAGGTTCTTCAGGCGCTGCAGCAAGAGGACTGGATGGTGTCGATCGATTTGCAGGATGCGTATTTTCACATCCCCATCCTGAAGTCGCACAGGAAGTATCTCCGTTTCACGGTAGGGTCACAGCACTATCAGTTTGCGGTCCTCCCATTTGGTCTTACTACTGCACCTCGAGTCTTCACAAACGTGATGGCAGTGGTGGCAGCTCATCTCAGGAGGTCGGGGATTCCAGTTTTCCCCTATCTGGACGACTGGCTGCTCAAAGCGGAGTCGCCGGAGATGGTGCTTCATCATCTGCGGGTAACAGCTCAGCTGTTGTTCAACTTGGGTTTTTCAATAAATGTACCCAAATCTCACCTGGTGCCCTCTCAGCGCAACCTGTTCATAGGGGCAGTACTGGATACCCCGAGCTTTTCCGCCTCCACAAAGGATTCTCGACATTCAGGAAATGATCCCTTTGTTTCACAATGGAGCGGTTGTTCCAGTCTTGAAGGTCCTTCGCCTGCTCAGTCTGTTCGCCTCCTGCATTCTGTTGGTCAAACATGCACGCTGGCACATGAGGGCACTCCAGTGGTGCTTCCGCAGGCAGTGGTTTCAACACAACGGGGATCTCAGGGAGTCGGTCAGGATCTCCAGAGACACTGCAGCGGAGCTGTCTTGGTGGAGTGTGGAGGGCAACCTGTCTCAAGGAAAGCCCTTTCAGCTTCCTCCACCGGTGGCCACAGTGATCACGGATGCCTCCACTCTAGGGTGGGGTGCTCATCTGGGGGATCTGGAGGTCAAAGGTCTTTGGTCTCCAGAGGAAAGGTTGCTTCACATCAACCTTCTGGAATTGCGGGCGATACGTTTGGCACTAAAAGCTTTCCTTCCTTCCCTTCGCGGTCAGTCGGTTCAGGTCCTGACGGACAACACTACCGCGATGTGGTACATCAACAAGCAGGGAGGTGTAGGGTCGTTTCGTCTCTGCAGAGAGGCTCTGCAACTCTGGTCCTGGGCTCAGGGCCATCAGATTTGTGTGTTTGCAAATCATCTAGCCGGTGTGCTGAATGTTCGTGCGGACAGGCTCAGTCGGCATTACTCGGCCGATCACAAGTGGCGGCTTCATCCGGAGGTGGTCCATCACATCTTCGAGATGTGGGGGTCTCCTCGGTTGGACCTGTTTGCCACTCACGAGAACGCGCACTGCCCGTTCTGCAGTCTCCAGTATCCGATGCAGGGGGCTCTGGGGGACGCGTTTCAATTGGATTGGAGTTCGCATCTCCTTTACCCGTTTCCTCCCATACCCTTGATTCCTCGGGTTCTGAGGAAGATTCGCCAAGACCGGGCCTAAGTTATATTGATCGCTCCGGATTGGCCAAGAAGGGTGTGGTACACAGATCTACTTCACCTCTCATCGCACCCACCGCTCTGTCTCCCGATCAGGGCAGACCTTCTCTCGCAGTCGCGGGGGCAGGTTCTACACCCCCACCTCCAGAGCCTGCACCTTCATGCCTGGAGATTGAACGGGGCAACCTGAATTCCTTGTCTCTCCCGCCGGACATGGTGGATGTTATTTTATCGTCCAGGCGACACTCCACTAAGTCTATTTACTCCTCCAGGTGGTCTAGATTTGTCAAATGGTGTGGAGAGAAGTCCATTGATCCTTTAAAGGCCAAATTGTCAGATATTCTTCAGTTTTCGCTGTTCTTGGCCCAGCAGGGCTGTGCTGTGGCCACTGTTAAGGGCTATTTGTCGGCTTTATCAGCGTTTCTTTGTTTGCCGGATCAGCCCCCTTTGTTTAAATCTCCCATTGTTTTGAGATTTATTAAGGGCCTTACCAATAGGTTTCCGCCTACTCCCTTTGTTATGCCTCAATGGGATTTAAATCTTGTTTTGACTTTCTTGATGGGTTCCCCGTTTGAACCCTTACATAGTTGTCCTTTGAGACTTCTGTCTTTTAAAACGGTCTTTCTTGTGGCTATTACCTCAGCCAGGAGGGTAAGTGAGTTTCAGGCTCTCAGTTCAAAACCCCCGTTTTTGACCATTCATGCTGAAAGGATGGTCCTCAGTACCAGGGCTGCTTTTCTGCCTAAGGTGGTTACTCCCTTCCATCTAGGGCAGTCCATTACTCTTCCTGTATTCTATCCTCCCCCTCACCCTTCCAAGGAGGAGGAGAGACTTCACCGCCTGGATCCTAAAAGAGCGGTTAGCTTTTATTTGGATTAGGACTAAAGGCTTGCGATTGGACGATCAGCTCTTTGTGGGCTACGTTGGACGCTTGAAGGGCAAGGCTGTGCACAAGCGCACTCTTTCCAGATGGATCATCTTGTGCATCAAGATTTGCTACGCCTTGGCTGGTAAGGAACCGCCTGAAGGTATTAGAGCTCATTCCACCAGAGCCAAATCATCCACTTCTGCTTTGGCCAGAGGTGTTCCTGTAGTGGACATTTGTAAGGCTGCGACTTGGGCCTCCCTCCACACTTTTGCAAAGCATTATTGCTTGGATTCCGAAATGAGGAGGGAGGGCCACTTTGTGCGCTCTGTCCTGCACAACTTTTTGGTATAGAAGGGTGGACACCCTCCTCCGGGAGTGGGACTGCTGTGGGATTCTATTCAAAAGGTGAGGAATCCACAGGCAGATGTATTCATCAGAAGAACAAGTTACTTACCTTCGGTAACGCTTTTTCTGGTGGATACAGTATCTGCCTGTGGATTCCTCACTGACCCACACCTCCTCCCCGTTGTCCACCCTTGTATACCTTAAAAGTGGCTTTGTTTAACATGTTTGTTTTGCATTGTCTCTTCTATCTACCTTTATGTGGTTTATAGGAAATGCTTTTATTCTTTGGCTTTCCTTTTTAATTTTACACTGTGTGTATTTGTATGAATATTGTGTACTGTGTATACTTTGAATCTGTTGTCGGTCCACCTGTTCGCCTCGGAGGCACGGAAAAAATGGGTGGAACGGACGTCATCACGCCGACGAGGCTCTCTTATGGCTCCGGTGACGTCATGCGGAGTCGCGAGCGGAGCCATGGCTTTGTGATGACCTCATCGGCGTGGAGAGCTAGGAAAAAGTTTCCACGGAATGCTGGCGCAGGGAATATTCAAAAGGTGAGGAATCCACAGGCAGATACTGTATCCACCAGAAAAAGCATTACCGAAGGTAAGTAACTTGTTCTTTTGTTCCATACAAAAAGCACAGGTCAACGCTCATTTTTAGAAACAAAAACTGGTAACATTGGTTCTTATGGGAAAAAGAGTGTTAACGGTTTACAGGTAAGTAAACAACCTGCAAGTATGGCTTTTGGGGGTAGGACCAAGGTTCCCCAAGGTCTAGTTAGGCACTCAAATTGCACCACCAGCGGCACTAGGGCGGCTGGGTGCAGAGTGCAGGGGCCCAATGTTAGCCAAAGCGGCACCTCGGTTGGGAGCTGCTCATGGCCAAGCTCCTTGGGTTAAGGTCAGCACCAAGTCCACACCACCAGCGGGGTAGGGGCGAGTGCAGGGTGCTTAGGAAGGGTCAGGAGCTCAATGCAAACCTATGGAGGTTGCCGGTTTGGGATTTTGGCTGCAGGCTCGTTCCAGAAAGTCTTACTGGAGGAACCAACAGCAGGGCAGGTAAGTTGGAGGCCTCGGGGATGTAGGTGCACCTCAGGTCCTCTTCTCCAGGGCACAGGGCGGCCAGATGCAGGGGTGCCTTTTGAGGTCGGATTTCACCTTACCGGGCCACTTGCGGTTTGGGGGGGGTCTCCGTGCAGGGGCTGTAGGCGACGGGGGGTCCTGGAAGTGTCAACCCACGGTGGACTGGGACTCTGGAGCGCTGGGAGACCTCGCTTGGACCGGTTGGCCACTTGGACTCTGGAATTTAGTCATCCTTAACAGGCTCGGAGTTTTTCTTTGGAACAGAGCGGCTGTCCGCAGGAGATCCGGTCTTTGTTGATGGCAGTCAATCCTCCCAGAGGTTCTGAAGGTTGTTGGGTGCAGGACAAGTCAAATTTTGGCGCAGGATCGCCAAAAACGGCAGATGAGCAGGTAGGGCTGTGGTCAAGTCAGTGGTTCTCCACAGTCTCCTCTGCTGTGCGACTTCTTCCGTCCTTCTTCGTAGTTTTACAGGTCAGTACCAAAATGTCCCTTCCTTTGGGTGAGTATACCCCATATTATGGCACCCTCCAGTGGGAGGGAGGCATGAGCCTCTCTCTAATTGGCTGGGTCCCCTAATCTTCAAAATCGAGGGGACTGAGATGTGTTCTTCACCTCGCCTCCCCCACCTGAGGGGTGGGGTTGGCAAAGGTGGGCACACCTCTCCTCCTAACTTGGCTTTCCCAACGATTCTCCCACCCAAAGTGGGGGTCAGAACCAGTGGGCGCCCGTTGCTGGGGGCAGCAAAAGGCAGGGACAGCTTACAAAGGCGGCAGACCTTTGAAGCTTCCCCTTCGTGGACCCAGCCCATCCTGGGCGAGGAGTCATGACACCTCTGCCCAGGATGGGCTTTGTTTCTGGACCCAGAGAGCGGAGACCCTCTACCCAGGGGTCCAGAAAACTGTCTAGTGGTGGCAAATGGCGGGCAGCCATTCAGGAACCACACTAGTGCTGGTTGTTTTTCAGGGGGCATCTCCAAGATGCCCTCTGAGTATATTTAACATTAAATCCCACACTGGCATCAGTGTGGGTTTAATGTGCTGAGAAGTTTGCTACCAAATTTCCCATGTTTCAGTAAAGCCATTATGGAGCTGTGGAGTTCGTAATGATCAACTTCCAGACCATATACTCTTTATGGCTTTACTGCACTTACAATGTCTAAGAGTGGGCTTAGACACTGTAGGGGTACAGTGCTCATGCAACTGTACCCTCCCCTGTTGCCTAGCGCACCCTGCTAGAGGGGTGACTTACCTAGGCCCCAGGCAGTGGGTTGCAGGCATGGCACACAAGCCATGTCGACTCTTCACTTTTCTCTGTACCAAAACACGCAGCCTGCAATGTCAGTGTGTGGGTGTGACGGTGCAGGGCCTCTAAGGGTGGCACAATAGGTGCTGCAGCCCTTAGAGGCCTTCCCTGGTCACAGTGCCCTTGGTACCCATGGTACCTTTTACAAGGGTCTTACCTGCGGCCAGAGATGTGCCAATTGTGGGTACAAAGGTACACGTTTGGGAAAGCACAGGCCCTGGGAACCTGATTGGCAGGGACCCAGGGCACATCAAGTCAAAGTGCATCAAGTGTCAGGCAAAAAAAAGGGGGGGGTTACTGCAACAGAAACCCAGTTTCCTACACTTCTGTTCCCAGCAGTCCAGGGATGTGTCTGTAGCTTCAGGATATAGTGCTTCTAATGCATTCCCACATGGATCCTTAGTGTAGTGTAGGCCTTTTTATGCACTCAAGTGCCAAGTTGTCTCTGAGGGGTGTTCTGATGCCCCCAGAGACATTGCAAGTCTGCCAATGGGCTGCTGTGTAGCAGCATGAATGAGTGCAAAGTCCCAGCCTCCTACTGGGGGACCGCCCACACCAATCGGAGGCTGCTTTGGCCAGAGCCACTCACTGGTGGGCAGCTAAGATATCCCCAGGGCCGAAATGTTTCTTGCTCGGGAATGCCTCTGCTTCAACAGTGCTTCCCGCCACAGCTTATCCGATCGTACGGGCCACTTCAGTGTGCTGCACGGCTGACAGTCCCGTCTTCACCATGCTCTTGGCAGTTTCCTCTGGCGCCGCTGCACCTGAAGGGCTCCAACACACGTCATGGGCTCCCCAACGGCTTCCCACATCGCTATGCCTCTCTGCAGGGACAAATGGAACCTGGTTGCTCATGATTTCAGCGCAGCCTGCGGGAGCACTGGTGGAAAACGTTTCAGCATGACGCCATCTTGGCTGCACCCCTCTTCAATTTAATTTTGACATTTCTCGTGTGTTCTCTATTAGAACCTATGCATAGCTGTCTTCTCAGGTTAATCACTCTTAAGACCGTATTCTTGGTTGCCATAACATCAGTGCGGAGGGTGGGTGAGCTTCAGGCCCTCTCTATTAATTTAATTTCTACCCAGATATGCTTATTCTTCGGATTAATGCTTCCTTTTTGCCAAAGGTAGTGACTCCCTTTCACATCGGACAAACTATCACTCTCCCACAATCTTTGCTGCATCTCACCCCTCCAAGGAGGAGAGACTTCATTGGCTGAATCCAAAGAGGTCTTTCAGTTTCTATATCGATTGTACCTGGCAACACTGAGTGGACGATCAGCTGTTTGTTGGGTTCACAGAAGCAAATAAAGGAAAGGCGGTGCAAAAAAGAACCATCTCACTGGATCATACTCTACATCAAGATTTGCTACGCATTAGCAAAGAAGCCGCCTTGTGAAGGTTTAGGCCTCCTTCAACCAGAGTGCTGCTGCTACTCCATTGACACATGGAGGGCCTGTCCTATATATTTGCCAGGCAGTTACGTGGGCATCACTCCATACGTTCACAGAGCACTACTGTCTAGACAGCCAGGTTCGTGGAGACGGGCTCTTTGCCCATTCAGTTCTGCATGACTTTTTGCTTTGAGTCAGCTCACTGATGCACCTCTTGATAGGTACAGCTCTGGTATCTATTGTAAGGTGAGGAATCTGCAGTTAGAAGTTTGTATCAGAAGAACAACTTACTTTTGGTAGCAGTCTTTCTAGTGGAGATCTATCTAACTTCAGACTGCTCACTGACCCTTCCATCCTACTTGTTCCGTGAACTGGGCTTCTTCTTGTAAAAAGATCCCAAACTAGGAATTTGCGCACTGATCACATACAATTTGATTTGGACTCCGCATCTGTGGGCGTGGAAGAGTCAAAAACACAACTGATGTCAACCCTCATGGACAGAGCCTATATAGACCCATGCATGTAACATCCAGTGCGGGCAACACTGATGCGGAGTCACAGGCGCCACTTCCTGGTGCACAGGGGTTCTTCTTCAAACCTTTCCGGATCGAGTCTGATGCATGGGGAATATTCTTAAGAGGATGACTCTACAGTTAGAAAGACTTTCCACCAGAAGGTAAATAACTTGTTCGTCTCTCATGTGTTGATCAATATTTGGGGGGGGGAGGGCAGAGTTCTATCTCCGGCTCTGATCAAAAGTGAAAGCAGATTGCAATAATAGAGTGGTCTGCTTTCACTTTTGTTTTGCTGTGACATTCGCACACTGTGCGCACTGCTCTTCACAGCAAAACAAAAAGAATCAAACCTAGGACGTAAGGGAAGCTCTTCTCTCATGCCCTGACTTTGATTTTAGAAAATAATTGTTTTCTTTGGTGATGGGCTTATAGCCACAGATTCTTTATCTTAGAATTATCCCCAGGCATCAGATTGGATCAGGAAATTTTTCATGAGCAGTACCACTGCTGGCCAGTAGGTGGCATTGTTCAGCTCCGCTTGGTATCAACCGCACCGGAAGTGATGTGCATGGTGCCTATATTGGTGCCACCCCAACACGCTGATGTCAGTTCTTTTCTTTCCACGCCAGTCAGCATAGATCCGGAAAGGGCTACCCTCAGTCACTTTTTGACTGTCCTTTTTCGACTTTTTCTCAAAGGTTTTGAGACTTGTCTCCTGGTGTGGCATAGATGTCAATTAGGAAGGCTGGATTAAAGCCGTGCGATTCCCGTCATCGACAAATGTCCGTGACAGACCCGTACCTCGTCTGTCTTTGGTGCCTTGAGCACAACCATGATGCCAAGATCTGCGTTGATTGTTACACCATGCACCCCAAGGCCTTGAGGGAGTGATCCCTCAAGCTCCTTGCTGCTCGACGTGCCACACTACTATGGTCTCGGTGACAGAGCCATCAATCTTTATCACAGTTGAAGTCATCCCATTTTGGTAAGTCCCATAAATAGAAGAAGAGTAAGAAGTCAAAGAAATCTTCAACTTCACCCTGTCCGTTGAAGTCATCCGACGAGACAAGGGAGTGTCGACAATCAAGGCTTGGCTCTGTGGTTGAGCCTCTGCCTGGGCCATCTCCGCACTTCCCCAAGTTTCTGGGAGCCTGACCAACCCCCGTCCAGCTTCGAGTATTTTGTGAGGCCATGCACCTCATATTTGGGCAGCCCATCCCTGCTGGAGCGCTTTGCGCCCCGTGGGTTCGGGAGGGGCCCTTATTGGTCTTCCACTGGCAAGTTCACCCTTAGCACCAGTCGGGCCCCTTAGATTCACAGATGGATCACGACTGGTGCCGGTCGAGTCACTTTAACCTTCCCTGGCCCCGCTGTCGATGCCTTCGGTGCTGCCATCCCCATTCTTATCCCTGACTCTGACAAGAAGCCGGACAGCATAGTCTGGTGTCACCTGGAGCCATGCCATCCAGGCTGAAGCCTGTGCTCTATTCCTGTGGGCTAGGACTTGAGGAGGAATGGGAAAGGTCACTAGAGCCTGAAGAATGCTAGCCCGTAGGTCCCACAGAGGACACCTGGTGTGAGCATTTGGCAGATGCCTGTGGACTGGACACCTCCCCAGATAACAGCCTGGTCTCTCGTCCGTGCGTGGCTACAAATGAGGAAGCCTCATTTGTTGTTGTGGTAGTGAGGAGGGCAGCCGAGATCCTGGACCTTCAGCTTACCTCCGTGGCTATCAAGACAAATGTCTTGACGGAGGTGCTTCAACTAGGATTCACCCTATCTGAATTACTTCTTCTCTTTAACGAAGCCTTCACAGACGTCCTACTCAGGACCTGGTCCATGCTATGCACTGGAGATCCTGTGAACAGGACAATTGCCCTTTGCCATTACCCTGCCCCAGGGGACCCAATTTACTCACACAACACCCCACTCTGGAGAGCTTGGTGGTCCAAGCCTCCACTCACTTCCTGAGTAAATCCTGGTGCATTCTTTACCACCCCACCAGATACAGAATACAAAAGGCTGGATACCTCGGGCAAGATGATGTTTTCTTCCGCCAGCCTAACACTGCAGTAAGGGAACACTGCAAGCCTTTTGGGCCATTAATCCCATTTGCTCTGGGATTCGGTTGCGCAGGTGCTGCCTGTGGTCCCAGAGGAGGCCCATGCCACACTCTCCCAAGATATTGCTGACCAGAAAGATGTAGCTAAATTCACAATTCGATGTGGGCTGGAGACGTCCAGCTCGCTAGGCAGAGTCGTTTCTTTGTCTGTGGCCTCACCACGCCTAGCTGAGGACGATTGGCTTTTCAGGGGATGTCCAGGCTTCACTTATGGCTATGCCCTTTGATGGCCCCGTCTCTTCGGAGACAAGACGGACTCAGCCCTGGAGTGCTTCAACGATAGCAGAGCTATGGCCAGGTCCTTGGGCCTTTCCATGGCCCCTTGCCAACTTTAGTCCACCATTCGCGGCCACAGAAGGGGCTTCCAGTCGCGTCTTTACTTGCCCAGCCACCATGGCAGAAAATCTCCCCAGCCTCTTCGTGGGTGAGGATGTGGCACTCCCATACCCCGTTGGTCGGGCAGCCAGAGGTCAGGCCCCACCCAACCACCATGGCATTCAAGCTCCCCAGCCTCTTCGTGGCTGAGGACATGGTACCTTCACACCCCATGCATGTGGCAGCCAGAGGTCAGGTCAGTCCCCCCCACATATGCCTCCCTCCATGGCAGGAGCAGCCGCCACATATCTTTAGTTTGCCCTCCAACCATCATGGGCAACCAGTGTGAGGCAGGGTACGGCTTCACTTGGCCCACTGGAGGCCCATAACATCAGACCACTGCGTTCTTCAGATTGTCAGAAGAGGCTACTCCCTCCCCTAAATGACTACCTCTTCACCCATTTACAACAGTATGACAGAAGAACATCTCTCCTTACTCTGCCAGGACGTGGCGGCTCTCTTGGCTAAGGGACCCATAGAGAGGGTGCTGATGCCAGAAGTAGATTGTGGTTGTTATTCCCGCTACTTTCTGGTGCCCAAAATGACTAAGGCCTTCATCCTATCCTAGACCTGCGCCCTCTCAATTTCTTCCTTAAAAAGGAGAAATTCTTTGGGCCCAGGTGGTTGAGCGGGTGAAGGGTGGTACCGGTCTCCGGGTGGAGCTATCCCCACTACACTGCCTACTGGGGCAAGTCATGAAACCTAGAAAACGCAAGATGGCATACAAACTCTTGAAACTACTCCTGGTTCTAGTGAGACGCAGGATCGCCATGATATGGATGGGGAAGCAATCCCCCACAGTAGATGAATGGTTGAGGGATGTGCGTGAGTGGACGCTTGCGGAGGAGGCCCATATGAAGGCCAATAGGAGGGATGAGAAGTTAGAAGATCTTGAGACATGGAGGGAGCTCTGCAGAGGTTTCCTAAATTTTGAGGCAACTAGGAGTGATCAACATTCATCGGATGCAAGTGACAGTATGACTGATGATGAGAGGAGCTGATGCCCTTGATATGATCATTCTTAAGTTCTTAGATATATGGCAACTGGTACTGGAATATGTCGTAATATATGGTTTCATTAATCGTATCTTGTCTTCGGATCCCATCATACCGCATGCTCGTAACTTTATACCCACTGTGACTGTATTGAAAAACAATAAATAAAGGTTATAAAAAGGAGAAATTCAAAATGCTCATGCTCGCTCAAGTTCTGTCTGCCCTCGACCCAGGAGACTGGTTGGTAGCATTGAACTTGCAGGACGCATACTTCCACATTTCCGTCTTGCCTGCCCACAAGCATTAACTGCGGTTCACGGTGCGCCACAAGCACTTTCATTTCGCCATGCTCCATTTTGTCCTTACCTGCGCCCCCCGGGTATTCACCAAGGTGATGGTGGCTTAGTGGACTAATGCATCCACTGTAGGGGCCTGTGTTCGACCTCGTGGTGACCGGTTTAAATCCTGGCAGTTCCACTCAGCCTTTCATCCTTCTGAGTTCAATAAAATGAGTACCATTGAGTTGGATAACAATAAACATCTTTTATTCAGTGCGAAGATACCCTTGGGTGAAAGTGCGGTTTACAAATACACGATTTTTTTTTTTTTTTTTTTTTTTTTTTTATGAGTTTTATATAGCGCTGGCTAGACCCGAAGGTATCAGAGCGCTTTACATTCGGTTAGACAATGTTACAGCAAATGATGACAATGAACATTACGTCAAAAATAAGCAACACATTGAAAGAGGAAAGAAAAGAGAGAGAAGGAGGAGGGGGGGAGGGGGACGTGTGAAGGGGGAGGATGAGGGAAGAGACGGCAGGAGAGACGAAGGGAAGTCTGCCCAAAGACCGACTGGGTAGGTGACGTCCGAGGAGGGAATCCACAGCCCGTCTCCCCTTTAGCTAAACAAGGTAGCTCCATCGGGCATCAGTCAAATAGCTAGGTCTCAACTGACGATGGAAAGTTCACATAAGAAAGTCCGGTGGATAAACAGGGTGGGAACTAAGGGCAAGGACGGGTGAGGGCAGGGGTCAATAGCTGGAAAGATGAGAAGAGTAGAGCAGTAGTGGTAAGGGGGGAGGAGGGAGATAAGGTCAGGAGAGACGCAGGAGAGTTTGCCCAAGGACCGGCTGGGTAGGTGATGGCCAAGGAGGGAATCCGTAGCCCATCTCCCCTTTAGCTCGCGAGGTAGCTCCACCGGGCATCAGTCAAAATGGCTGGGTCTCAGCTGTTGATGGAGAGTTCAGAGAGTCAATGACTGAGGCAACCATCTTGAGGTCAGGCAGGGGGGGATGAGTCCTTGATGTAAGAATTCTGAGGATCCCCATAATTCTCTATAATCCGGATGAAAGGGAGTGTAGACTAAGCAGAGGATCGGCATGATGAGCATAGCCAGGGATAACCACCACCTAAATAGCCACCGTGAGGAGAGCCACTCTCTCAGCTAAGTTATTCATAGGGCAGCTGCCGGGTGACGTTTTTGAGGCTGCTTCTGGTTCCTCCAGGGTCGCTGAAATCTTAATGAGGGCTCCCCTTGTACCAGGTACGTCCGGTCGCTTTTACTTTCATCTCTCAGGAAGGGACTGAATATTGGCTGCCCAGGTTCTCCCCCTCTGCGTTATAGTCGGCAAGGAACCCGTACATGGGTTATGATCACTGAGGCCTTACATCGCCTTCCCTTGTTTACCATCGCTGATGTGGTGAACCGCTACTATTTTACCCTAAGTGAGGGGTTCGAACTGCCTTTCTTTCACTGCTTGGCCCAATCCTTTAATTGCTCCTTCCCTCCATCATCCCGTCTGCTTCGCATCGCTGCCTCTGGAACTCGTTGGTTCGAGGAAGCCATGCCTTTGTCCCGGCGGCCGCCATTTTAAAGTCAGGCAGACCGCGAGGGGGCTTCAGAATATATCCAATGTCTGCAGGGGGCCCTCAATCCTGCAATCCCCTGGTCTCCCAGTATCCAAGCTCCCTGAGGTGTCTCGGCTCACCCGCTAACACTGGCGGCATCGAGGCTCCTCTCCGTTGTGCTCCGATATGTTACAGCTCATCTGCGGACTACAGGGGTACCAGTCTTCCCCTATCTCAACAACTGTTGAAGGCGGGCTCGCTCCAGGCAGTCGTCTCCCAACTCCAGACTATGGCGAACCTCCTGCCCTCGCTGGGGTTCACTACCAACGTGCCAAAGTCACACCTGACTCCCTCTCAGACATTCCCTTTCATCGTAGCTGTTCTGGACAAAGTCCAGTTTCAGGCTTATCCTCCCGAATGGCAAGTCCAGGATTTTCAGGCTATGATACCGATGTTTCAGCCTCTATCCTGGGTTTTGGTGAGACTGACTCTGAGGCTGCGGGCATCATGGCCTCCTGCATCCCGCTGTGACACATGCCCAGTGGCATATGCAGGCTCTGCAATGGGACCTGAAGTTCCAGTGGGTACAGCATCAGGGGAATCTTTCCGACATGGTCCAGATCTCAGAGAGAGGTTTTAGACTGACGATACGGGGAGAAATTATTAATTTCTCCTTGTTTTTTGCTCTTTGCATGTGTGCACTTGTAGAAAGAGCAAATTGCCTTTCAAGATTGGTTATGTGCAGGAAGGGTTATTTTCCTGCACATAAACCATTACCCCTGCAGCGCAGGCACCTTTGCAACATGGTGCATGGTGCCTGTGCTGGCGTCAAGCAGCTTTATTAGTGCCAGCGCTATGGGAAAAACGGGTGCGCCATATTTTTGATGTCAGAGCACGGCGTTAACAATTTTGGCGTAACATTGCACTCTTACATTTTGATGTAAATATCCCTCTTTATGTTATCCAACTGAAAACAGAATTTGAAGAAATTGTTAGGGGAAAGAGGAAATGTACTGCTTAGGGCATTACAGTGAGAGCAACTTGCTCTACATGAGCAAGGAAGCAGCAAGAGATGTGCATATGAGGATGGAAAAGGTGGTGGATGAATGCGGAATTGACCTAATCCAGTGAAAGAAATTGCGTAAGAATGTTAGGATGACAATGGGTGAGAAAGAGTTGAAATTATTGAAGCTCAGCATGTTGAGGACCAGTGGCGGCTGGCATGGATCGGGGGTGGCGGAAAGGAGGGGTTGGGAGGTGGGGGTAAAGAAAAAGAAAATTAAACTTACCTCCTCGCCGAATCTCTCCTTGTCATCCCTCTGCTCCAGCCGGAACAGGAAGAACACAGGCTTCCCTAAGCCAATCATAATGCTGTTGTGATTGGTCTGAGTGCCGTGGTTTGGTGCTCAGACAGGCAGTAGGAGCTTGTGCATGTTCTCCACCCAGGCTCTAATGCAGCCTGGGTGGAGAACATGCAAAGTGCATGACTGTTTGGCCGGCCAAACGTTCATGCGCTTTTACAGAGTGCCCACCACTCCTCCCCCTGCTCTGTGAGCAGAGCAGCCCCGCCTCAGCAGGAAAAAATAAAATGATAACATTGAGTTATAATTTTATTTTCCCTCTATTTACACTGCTTAAAAGCACTGGGGCGACGCTCCACCGCCTTAGCGGAGGAGCCGCCAATGTTAAGGACTCATGTAAAGGAATTGATCAAGAAAATTAGGGAGTTTAATGAGACTGAAAAAATCAGAGAGCCGTGGTCCAGCAGGAGAAGTTCAAGGTGAAGCATAAGAAATAGAGAGTGAAGGAAGATAGGACCTGCAGGGGGAACGATTCAGAAGTATCCTTTGAGAGAAGTACAGAGAGCATATGTACACGTCCCAATGGTCACGATGAGTCCTTTTCCACTTTACAAATTTCATTCCTAAACTCAGATAAGTGGTACACACAGACAGAACAGACTGTGACCATTTCCAAGGTCCTGTGGGAAGATTTGGATGTATTGTTTGAAGGGGCGGTCCCAAAGGATCTGTGGGCAGAATGTAAGAGAGCAGTTGACTGGCTGTTACAGGAACCCCCATGGGTGGTAGGGACTAATGCACCTTCGCCCATAGTCAAAACCAAATATGACTGAGTCATAAAATACCTAAAGGCAAAAGCCCCCCAAGGGAGATGAATTGGCCTAAGATTTTCCAAACCTCTCAAGAGCCGAAGGAGTCGGTGCATGCTTACTTTGAGAGATTGATGGAGGTGTACAGGGAGCACGGCAGAATGAACAATCCATTGGGGGATAATATGGGAGGGTTTCTTGCCTCCTTTGTGTAGGGACTAAGAACCAAGATCATCCAAACAGATCACCCAAGGTGTCCTCTGCTGGCAGAGCAAACCTGTTGACGAGATCTTGAAGTACACGAAATATTGCAGTGACATGCTAGAAGCAAAGTGAAAGAGGCTTAAGGAGAAGTATATGAGAGCCCAAACGCAGTTGGCAGAGAGTGGGGGGATAATAAAGGGACTTAAAGTTCCTGGAAATGTTCCTGGAATGGGAAGAGATCGAGGTAACATGCCAGGGACCAGCATAAGTGCCCAAAAGAAGGTTACCCTGTCTCACATTTGTAACACGGTGGGGGATTGGAAGCAAGAGTGTTACAATCAATACCAAGTTATGACCGACACCCAAGCCACAAGTCCTGTGGGGCAGGAATTTCCCCCAATACCTAGACCCCCTATGTCAGTCCCAAAAGTCCCCATGCCTGGCATGCTGCCAAATTTCTTTAACCAGATGCAGGGAGGGATTCCACATTCCCAGCTGAGCAACAGAGTACTCCAAAATCTGATGATGTGTCAAACTGGCCCAGTCCCCATGATGTTCGAGACTTCTACAGATTTCGATCAGGCTTAATGATGGTGCCTGAGGGAGGATGAGGAGGAGTGTGTACTTGGAACAGTCCTGAAAGTGGACTAGAGTGGATCATATATGGATGGAGCAGTTAATGGGCACCCTGTATCTTTCCTAATAGACAGGGGCCGCATGTTCAACGGTTAGAACAGTTACGGTCCCTAACCTACACCTCAGGAAAAGAAGTCCAAGTTGTAGGTATTACCAATCAGGAGCATATCAATCAGATTACTGCCCATATTCTAGTAAAAATAAGAGACATTAGAGAGCAACATCAGTTTGTAATTTGTGATTATAGTCCTGTAGACTTGTTAGAAAGAGACCTGCTATGTAAACTCAGTGGTGTCATTTATTGCACACATGACGGAGTCTGATTGACACTAAGGCAGCCGATGTGAAGTTCAAATTAGAGTTGTCAGAACCTGTTATTGGGTTAAATCCAGCCATTACCAAGGAGGACCTATCGGTTGATTCGAGAAAGATAGTCTGAGATTTCACAGGGGGAGAAATTGGATGGAGCAAAGGTGCCAAACTCCTAAAGATCACCCTCCATTCCAATGCCGTTTTCCCTTATAAATTGACTCCAGAAGCAATTGCAGGGACTACCCCTGTCATTGAAAGTATGACAGAGCAAGGCATTTAAATTTTTTTTATCAGAAGTCCATGTAATTCACTGATCATGGCTTTACAAAAAGTGGAGGATAGTTCAGGACCTCCGGAAAAGTAAACAAATTGTTGTTCTGTGGTATCAAACCCTGCTATCATTTTGATCCAAATTCCCCTTGAGGCTGAGTGGTTCATTGTCATTGACCTTTCGGTTCTCCAGCACGAAGAGCGACAGTTTCTATTCGGGTTTCGGTTCCAAGAGAAAACCCTCGTGTGGTGTAGCGCTCCACAAGGGTTTACTGAAAGTCCATCCTATTTCAATCAAATACTTAAAAGGAATCTAGAGTCTCTGCAGCTACCATGCAGTTTGACCCTTAACAGTACATTGATGATCTCTTGATTGCATCGATGACCAAGAAAGCCTGCAAGCGAGACACGATCTCTCTACTCTACCATTTGGCTGCGAATGGGCATTAGGGCTCTCATGAGAAACTGCACTATTGTCAAAAGTAAGTCATGTATCTGAGACATTAAATAGAAAAGGGAGTGAGGCAAGAGTCTCATTAACGCATAGAGGCAAAATGAAGTTCCCAACCACATAGCGTGAAGTGCAAATGTTCCTGGGCATTGTTGGCTACTGCCGACGCTAGATCCCAAACTTTTTTTGCTGTGGCGAAGCCTTTACTGAGGCTGTCGCACACAGATATCAATGACCCGGTACCAAAGGATGTTGAAAAAGCATGGATACCTTCCAGGAGCTCAAAACTCTACTTTGTAGCCCACCTGCTCTTTGAATGCCAGATTATATGAAATAATTTTTACCCTTTTGTCATGAAAGAGATGGGTGTGCATTGTCTGTACTAACAAGCCCATTGGGAGACTAAGCGCCCCATCTGATATTTTTTTAGCTACTCTTATACAGTGGCACCAGAGTTGCCTGGTTGTCTCAAAGCGGTTGCAGCGGTGAGCTTTCGCATTCAGCAAATCGAGGGGATGGTGATCAGCTACCCCCTCATTGTGATGGTCCCTCACTCCATTGAGATCCTCATGACCCATACCCGCAAGCAGCATTTAATGAATAGCTGCTTAACCCGCTATGAGAGAATCATTTTGGCAGCTGAAAATGTTTCCGTCAGGAGAATCTGATAGAGACATCTAGCCACAGATTCCTTAACTTTTGAATTCTCCCCAGGTGCCAATCTGGATCCAGAAATGTTTCAGCAGTACCTCTGAGCGCCGGGGGATGGCATCGTATCGCTCCGCGATGACATTGATTCCGGTCCTGACGTCAGTGGAACCATATAAGTCCCCTCCGGCGCTTGGGCGTCTGTTTCTACTTTTCCGTGCTGTAACGCGGATCCCGAGAAGCAGTTCCCCGGGTCAATTTTTTTATCTGCTTCGACACCTTGTGTAGGTGGAACAGTGTGCCTTTGTCTAATGTCTACAGGTTTCAAACCTTGTGGGTCTTGTAGCTGACATATGTTGGTGACGGACCTGCACACACCTTTTATTTGGTGTTTAGGCGAGTACCACAAGGTTGAGGATTGTGGCTCCTGCCAGAAACTAAAGCCAAAATCGTTAAAGGAGCGGCGTTTGAAGTTGATGGCAGCACGTGTCTCGATCCTCGGAGGCTTCCAAGCCTTGGTCTTCATCGTCTCTGGAAGAGCCATTGCGGGGTCGATCTAGGACCCGAAGCCGTTCTGGAGGACGTCATTCTCCAGGGAAGTCAAAAGGTAAGTGGGTGAAGTTGCGACATTCTCAGACTTCACCGTGTGGAGACTCCGTCTCCCATGGCTCCTCCTGTTGGTCCCCGTGTTTCCGGGAGCCGGAGCATCAATGGCTCAGATGAGTGAATATTATAATTCCTTGCACCTCATCTTTGATACCCCATCTCCCTCCGGAGCGCCTTTAGGCCCCAAGGAGGTGAGTGGGGCACCATTGGAGGGTTTGTCCTCAGTGACGGTTCAGCCATTGGAGTTGAGGGGTCGGCACCGGTCGATGTCGGCTGGCGCCACTTAAGCTCAGGTCCACAGTCCTTCAGGATCTCGACCTACGATGCCGGACTTCGATCAGCCGGCTCCAACACTGATGGCGTCGGTCAAAGTTGCTGCTTCTCCTCCATGTAGGATTGTACGACGTCAGATGCGGAATCTGCTATTCAGACTGAGGGGAATATGCAGGTTTTGATTCCTTCTCAGGAAGAGGTTGTGGAAGGACAGCCTGTGTCAATTGAGGCAGGGCCTTTTCAGTCCATTTCTGACATTAATGTGCCTCAGATGGATGAGAGCTGGTTGTCTGCTTTGGGAGAGGCTAGTGGCCTGGATTCATCACCAGCTTCAGGGTTGCTTTCTCCCCCTGGCCTGGCTACGGAGGCAAGTTCCTCCTTTGCGGACATACTAAGAAAAGTGGCTACAGTTTTAATCTGAAAGAGACACGTTAGTGACAGATTCCTTACCTTAGAATATCCCCAGGCGTCAGGCTGGATCCGGAAAGTTTTTGCGTAGCAGTTCCCTTGCGCGTCGGTAGGCGTCGTCGTGCGGCTCCGTCGTCGGGACCGCCGGGATGACGTCGCGGGCAGTACTTAGACGCCGCCCCTGCGCGCTGACGTCAGTTCTTCTTTTTTCTGCGCCAGTAAGCGCAGATCCGGGAAGAGCAGTGCCCTAGTCATTTTTTGACTAACTTTTTGGTGAATTTTCACTGTTTTCTTCGAGACCATGGTGTCGGTAGGGATGCCCGGCTTCAAGCCATGCGACGCCTGTGGTCGAATGATGTCGATCACAGACCCGCACTTAGAGTGTCTCTACTGTCTCGGCCGCGACCACGACACGAAGTCGTGCCCCGACTGCCGGGCCTTGCACCCGAAGGCTTTGCGAGAGCGGTCTCGAAAGCTCCTCGAGGTCCGGCAGTCAGCTCCGCGCCGCACAAAGCCCCGGTCACGCGAGAGGTCGAGGGGCCGGTCGCGGAGTCCTCGCCGGTCATCGGAGTCCAAGTCTTCGCACTCCTCGGGTAAGTCGAAGCACAAAAAGTCTAAGTAGCACCATCGCTCTAAGACTTTGCCTCGCCGGTCTCGCGACTCGGCTGAGGCCCCTGTCGGCACCGTACCCGCCCCCGCGGCTCCGGATGTGCCTGTGGAGCCGCCCCCGCATTACCCGTCCTTCCCGGGTTCGGGGGCGACTCCGGCCGAGATACAGGAATTCCTGTCGGCCATGGCCCGCCTCTTCGGGCCTCAAGGCCCCTCCGGTGCGCCTTCGGGCCCCGCGGGCCCTCATGGGATTGCCCCGGCGCCGCCGACGACTCCGGTCCCGGCGCCGCCTGTTCCACCAGCCTCGCTCCCGGCCCCGGCTTCGGCCCCGGCCTCGATCCCGGCTCCGGTGGTACCGCAACCCCCATCGACGCCGGTTGACCTAACCACGCCTCCGCCGACGCCGATGTCCCCGGTGCCGTTCCTGATGCCGCCCGGGGCTCCGGGCGGCGTCGTTCCCCAGTTATCTCCGGATCCGGACGCGGCGTCGGACCGACGTCGGCTCTGGCGCCGATGAGACCTTGGGTCCCGGACGTCCCTCCTCCTCCTTATTTTCAACCTGAGGAGGATCAGGAGAGCTGGGAGGGGTCGGATGACCCTCTCACACAGCAGTGTGACTATGATCAGGACTGGGCAGAGGAACTTGGGGATGCCAGTGGTCTGGACACTTCCCCTGACACTGGCATGCTGTCTCCTCCTTCCGTGGCTACGGAGGAGGGAGCAAATTTCGCAACGGTGTTGCGTAGAGCAGCTGGAGCCTTGCACCTCCAATTGCCTACAGTGGCTGTCAGGACTAACCTCCTGACGGAAGTGCTTCAGCCGGCAGCTACCTCCTCGGAGCCATTGCTGCCGTTTAATGATGCACTTTCTGACGTTCTTTTGGGCACCTGGTCCAAGCCCGCCACAGGGGCTCCTGTGGATAGGAACGTGGCCCGACGCCATCGCCCTGCTCCGGGCGACCCATTGTTTCTCTCTCAACATCCCACCCCGAGAGCTTGGTTGTCCAAGCCTCTGCCTCCCAAACCGCCTTCCCTACCGCCCCTCCGGATAGGGAATCCAAACGCCTGGATCAATTTGGGAAGAAGGCCTTTTCTTCCTCCAGTGCTGGCTGGCGGTCCGTCAACACCGCTTGCCTTTTGGGCCGATACTCCCACTCGTTTTGCCCCAGTGTCCTGAGGAGGTCCAGACACTGCTTTCCCGCGCCATTGCGGAAGGAAGGGATGCGGCAAAGTACACCATCCGTTGTGGCCTTGATACCGCCGACTCGCTGGGCAGATCGCTTGCAACGACAGTGGCGCTGCGTCGCCACGCCTGGCTGAGGACAACTGGTTTCTCGGGTGATGTCCAAAACACACTCATGGACATGCCCTTTGATGGAGTCGGTCTTTTTGGTACCAAAGCAGACCATGCGCTGGAGCGTTTTAAGGACTCACGGGCTACTGCCAAGTCCCTGGGCCTTTCTGCTGTGCGCCCTCCGCTAACCTCTGCTTTTCGACCCTTTCGTGGCCACGGAAGGGGCGCCCAGTCACGTCCGCTGCCAAGCCAACGGCCCGCGCAGCAAGCGTCTTCGCGTGGCCGAGGACGTGGCTCCCGCAGTGGCGGGTCAGGCAACCAGCGTGCGGGTCAGGCCACCAACCCCGTCCGCGGCCTCCAAGCCCTCCTAGTCCTTCCTTTCAGGTGCACAGCACACCAGTAGGGGGCAGGGTCCGCCATCACCTTCACCACTGGCGTGCCATCACCTTGGACAGGTGGGTGTTGGACATTGTCCGAAGGGGCTACTCCCTCCCCTTCGAGACCACCCCCCCAGCCATGCCACCTCAATTCCACCGCATGTCAGGGGATCACTTGGTGCTTCTGCAGAAGGAAGTCACGGCCCTCTTGGCCAAGAGGGCCATCGAGCATGTTCCGACCCCAGAAGTAGGACGTGGTTGCTACTCCCACTACTTTCTGGTGCCCAAGAAGGACAAGGAGGACATGCGTCCTATCTTGGACCTCCGGAACGTCAATCGCTTCCTCCGGAAGGAGAAGTTCAAGATGCTCACCCTAGCTCAGGTCTTGACTGCCCTCGACCCTGGAGACTGGTTGGTAGCGTTGGACTTACAGGACGCTTATTTCCACATCCCCGTCCTGCCGGCCCATCGGCGTTACCTGCGGTTCACGGTAGGCCTCGAGCATTTTCAGTTCACCGTGCTCCCCTTTGGCCTTACCAGTGCCCCTCGGGTGTTCACGAAAGTGATGGCGGTGGTCGTAGCTCATCTGTGCCGGGCAGGGGTTCCAGTCTTCCCCTACCTCGACGACTGGCTGCTGAAGGCGGGCTCGTCCCAGGCAGTCGTCTCCCACCTCCAGACTACGGCCGAACTCCTGCACTCGCTGGGGTTCTCCATCAATGTGCCGAAGTCGCATCTGATTCCTTCTCCACAGCTCCTTTTCATCGGAGCAGTTCTGGACACGACGCAGTTTCGGGCCTATCCTCCCGAACGGCGAGTCCGGGATATTCAGGCTATGATTCCAATCTTTCAGCCTTTATCCTGGGTTTCGGTCACGGATGACCCTGAGGCTGCTGGGCCTCATGGCCTCCTGCATCCTGCTGGTCGATCATGCCAGATGGCATATGCGGGCTCTGCAGTGGGACCTGAAGTTCCAGTGGGCGCAGCACCAGGGCAACCTGTCCGATCACGTCCAGATCTCGGAGGGGACTGCAACACAGTTGCAGTGGTGGCTCTCGAACCGGCAATGGGTCATGGGTAGATCCCTCTCCCTTCCCCAGCCAGAGCACACAGTTGTGACGGACGCGTCCCTTCTGGGATGGGGTGGTCACATGCGAGAGGCGGAGATCAGAGGCCTCTGGCCTCCGGCGGAGTCCCGGCTCCATATCAACCTTCTGGAGCTCCGGGCGATCCGACTTGCACTCAAGGCATTCCTTCCTTCTGTCAAAGGGAAGGTAGTGCAGGTGTTCACCGACAACACCACCGCCATGTGGTACTGCAACAAACAAGGCGGGGTGGGGTCGTGGACCCTCTGTCAGGAGGCTCTGCGCCTCTGGGCATGGCTGGAGCATCAGGGCATGTTCCTGATGGTTCAACACCTGGCAGGTTCCCTGAACGCCAGGGCGGACGAACTCAGCCGCAGGTGCATGATGGATCACGAATGGCGTCTTCACTCTGAAGTGGCGCAAGGACTCTTTCTACAGTGGGGAGAGCCTTGGTTAGATCTATTCGCCACCGAAGAGAACGCGCAATGTCAGCAGTTCTGCGCGTTGGAATTTCCAAGGCGGCACTCGCTCGGCGACGCTTTTCGTCGCGAGTGGAGTTGCGGTCTGTTGTACGCCTTTCCGCCTATACCACTTCTACCCAGAGTGTTGAAGAAGATTTGGCGCGACCGGGCCCAAGTCATCCTTGTGGCTCCGGACTGGGCTCGAAGAGTTTGGTATCCCGAGCTACTCAGTATGAGCGTCGATCCCCGATCCGTCTGCCTCTTCGGGAGGATCTTCTGTCGCAGCAGCAGGGGACGGTCCTCCACCCGAACCTGTCCAGTCTCCACCTGCTTGCGTGGAGATTGAGCGGCGGAAGTTGATTCCTTTCGACTCTGCCTCCCGAAGTTTGTGATGTGATTCTGGCAGCCAGGCGTCCCTCCACTAAGGTGGTATACGCCTGCAGGTGGAACAAGTTTGTGGCATGGTGCACAGCAAAGGCTGTGAATCCCCTCTCTGCCCCTCTTTCTGAGGTTCTTCTGTTCCTTCTTTCTCTGGCCCAACAGGGTTCTGCCCTGGGTACCATCAAGGGCTATCTTTGTGCCATTTCGGCCTTCCTCAGGCTTCCTGATCAGCCCTCCCTTTTCAAGTCCCCTGTTGTTAACAGGTTCCTAAAAGGCATTACACACCTCTTCCCTCCTGTTCCGTTTGTGATGCCTCAGTGGGACTTGAACTTGGTTCTTACCTTTCTCATGTGCGCTCCCTTTGAGCCTCTACATAACTGTCCTCTTCGTCTTCTGACTCTGAAGACAGCCTTTCTGGTGGCCATCACCTCCGCTCGGCGGGTGAGTGAGCTCCAGGCTCTATCATGCAAACCTCCCTTTCTGTCTGTCCATCCAGACAAGGTTGTTCTTAGGACGCGTCCGTCCTTCTTGCCAAAGGTGGTTACTGCCTTCCACATTGGGCAGACCATCACTTTGCCCACCTTCTTTCCGCCTCCTTCCAGAGAGGAAGAGAGGCTCCACCGTCTGGACCCAAAACGTGCGCTTTCCTTTTATATCAACCGCACACAACACTTCCGGGTGGATGACCAGCTCTTTGTTGGCTACGTGGGCGCCAAAAAAGGTTGGGCGGTGCACAAGAGAATCATTTCCCGCTGGGTCACCTTGTGTATCAAAGCCTGCTATTCTTTGGCTAAGAAGGAGCCTCCTGTTGGGCTGCGTGCCCATTCCACCAGGGCAATGGCTGCTACCACGGCCTTAGGCCGCGGCGTTCCGCTGCAGGATATCTGTCAGGCAGCTACGTGGGCCTCGCTGCACACATTTACCAAGCATTACTGCCTTGACAGTCCGGTCCGGAGGGACGGCTTCTTTGGCCGTTCTGTCCTCCGGGACTTCCTTGTCTGATCTTTGTTCGCAGACCCACCACCGGGGTTGGTATTGCTGGGGTATCTATTCTCAGGTAAGGAATCTGTCACTAACGTGTCTCTTTCAGATGCACAAGTTACTAACTTGTGTAACGATATATCTGTAAGAGACAGTAGTTAGTGACAGATTCCTTACCGCCCCACTCCATCCTCCCCGTTCTGCGAACTGATTTCTAGGGTTAAGGACATCCCTTTCAGGGCCCTAGTATTTTTCAGACACCTATGTCAGCTTCTTGCATGGCTCTGCGTTCCTGGCGCGGAAAGTCGTGTACAGAACTGACCTCAGCGCGCAGGGGCGGCGTCTAAGTACTGCCCGCGACGTCATCCTGGCGGTCCCGACGCCGACGACGGACGCGGAGCCGCACGACGCCGCCTACCGACCCGCAAGGGTACTGCTACGCAAAAACTTTCCGGGTCCAGCCTGACGCCTGGGGATATTCTAAGGTAAGGAATCTGTCACTAACTACTGTCTCTTACAGATATATCGTTACACAAGTTAGTAACTTGTGCAACTGTTCACTTCCTACGGTGCAAAGGTCCACAGATCCTTTGATTAAGGTCCTTTTTCAGGGACAGACATGGGAAGAACCTGTTCTTCCGTTTGGGGAGGCTCTTTTTGATATCTTATTAGGGACTTGGGCTAAGCCTGAGTTGGGGGCCTCAGTGGACCGAGATATTGCACTTAGACTCCTGCCTGCGCCTAGGGACCCAGTTTGTCTTCATAGACATCCTTCCACATGTAGCTTGGTGACTCAGGTTGCGACTTCTTCACGGGATGTTGATTCTGTTCCTAAGACTCCAGTGGGTAAGGAGTCTAGGAGTCGTGATTCATGTGGTAAACACATCTTTGCTTCGACAAGCTCAGCATTGAGATCCATAAATACATCTTGTGTGCTTGGGTGACAGTCCCATGCTTTATGGGATTCGTTACAGAATATGTTACCATCTCTTCCAGATAACATCCGCCCGGAGATTGGTGTTTTGATTAAAGATGGTCAGCAGGCTAATAGGCTTACCATAAGTTGTGGTATGGACACTACGGACTCTGTAGGTTGTGTTATGGCATCAGCAGTAGCGTTAAGGGGTTGGGCTTGGTTGGCAACTTAGGGTTTCTCGGAGGCTGTCCAGTCAACTTTGGTCGACATGCCATTTGATGGTGCCCATCTTTTTGGGAGTCAAGCTGATGCAGCGTTAAGATGCTTCCGTGGAAGACGGAGGTCTTCAGAATCATGGCTTTTCGTTGTTTGTTACTGGGATAACTTGTCTTTATGCTTGAGATGCAGGCTATTTCTTCTTAAGCAATAAAGCTTTGCTAGGGCATTTTTCATGTCTGTTGTTGGTTTGACCGCTTGGCCTTCTGCGAGAGCAGATGTTTTATTCTCAGTACCAGGTTTTTTTTTCCCTTGCTAAGGCTGGTTTCAGTTTAGATGACCGAGGGAGGTTGTCCCTTGTTCTTTAACCTCTGCGGATGAGCTTTGTGCTCAAGAGGTTATTGTCAAGAGGCGTGTCTTCTTGTTTGGAAAATGTTCCGATGCAAGCTTCTTTGAAGAAGTTCAGTATGCTAAAATGTGCATGGTTTCGACCTTTCGTTGTCTCTCATAGGGACATGTTGGTATGCCAGTGGTAAGTCTGATATATAGGGACGTTCTGGTCTTTTCTCGTTAGAGTAATCAGCGTAGTATTCCTCACTACTCATGTGGTGTGCATATTTATTATAGCGCTGATGGATTCAGGGCTATGTTTTTTATTCTTTTGAATGCATGTTCTTGTGGTTCATCCTTCATTAAAGTCCTCTTGGACTATGTGTTTTATGGTGCAGGTTGTTTTCTCCTGAGCGGACTGCATATCTTTATTTTTATTATGTGCATCACTTTTTGGAAAATTGTGTGAGTAAACTCAGTTTGTGGTGTATTCGTTGGAAGACACAAGTCAGTTGCCGTCTCCTCTGTGGAGGGGATAAGTATTTCATTTGTTCATTCTAAGAGCATGATTGGGTGAACTCTGTATCTTACACTGAGTGATATGTAGTGTCGGAAACAGTCTGATGGAGACTTTTAGCTGCAGTTTCCTTACCTGTTTTCGGTCATACAATTTATGGTCTTCTTGTTATTCACCCACAATGCTTTTTGAAATATATATTACCTGTCTTTTTGGGTATGGATCTATTTTCTCTGTGTTTTACAAGTCCTTGTGAAATCACGGCTGTTACTTCTTGAGACGGTCTTGTGATCAAATTGTGTTTTGTATATCAAGTGCTGTTGCATGCGCTTCTGGCTAACAAGGTTTCATTTTATTTATTATTTTCTTTTAATGTTTCATTTTTTCCTTATTGGATAGTTTTGATACTGCACTACTACGTAGGTGTGTTCCCTTTTCTAGCTGTTATTTTTCTATTGTTGTGTAGAACGCGTACTACACGACATTTGTCTTGCACTCAGCCCTTTTGGTCAACGAGTCTCTTTCCCCTTGGGGGATGGAGGATAATGTCTGTTAACTGATAGATGGTCTTTAGGGGTTTTATTCCCCCTTTTTCCTTCAAGAGCCGATTCTCTCGGGCCTGTAGGGTTGTTTTTTATTTATATGTTCTGTGACAGTGATCATGGATTCTATGAAGAGCTAAGCTCTTGTTCTGCTATTTATACGTACATTTGGTCGGTTGTTAGTTATAACCTGCTGGTTCTCTTGAGAACTGTTGTAGGATTAGTTCACAGACCCTCCTCCAGGGGGGTATAGCTATGGTATTTAATTCAAAAGTTAAGGAATCTATGGCTAGATGTCTCTATCAGATTTAAAGGTTACTTACCTTCGGTAACGTAATATCTGGTAGAGAGACAGTCTAGCCACACATTCATTAACTCCCTGCCTTTCCTCCCCACTCTGTGAATGAGCTATGAGGTAAGGGTTATATTTTTCAGTACTGGTTTTATATACCGGTGATCACTATTTTAACTTATGTTGGGACTCAACAGGCCACTGGACCTGGCCACATAGGTTTTGTTTGGATATGGCCATGCCATCCGTTTCCAAATGTGTGTGGTCGGTAGGGTGGGAGGGTGTTTTCTCTTTCACAAAGCTCCTGGCTATCTCAGTTGGAAGAGCATGAAAGTCTTAATCTCAGGATTGTGTGTTCTAACTCCACGTTGGGCACAAGAAGCTGGATTGCACACCAGTGGGCAGTATTGATTAATTTGTTCTTCTTTGAAAGTCTTGATTTTGGTAGCATCATTCCTTCTATTGGCACTATCAACATGCCTGTTAATGGTGTGTTTTAACAAACAGCTCGGTGATGTTTTCATAGGTTAAGTTTGCTGTCATCATGGCATTCATTACCATTGATGAATAGTCTATAGAATGTAAGATCTCTCTCCTTTACTTGATGGTTATTCACCAGGGTACAGGGTTTCACGTAGCCCTATGCTTTGTATGGTTTTAACATACCATTTGATGTTTCTTCTTTATTAATGTTTTCAAAGATTTTTTTATCTTTTTGGCACACTGTTTCCACAACCAGTTTCTATAGTGCTCCGTGTTCTAGCGCTAAGGTTTCACAGAAGAGACTGACGTCCGCACACCTGGGGGGACTGATATGGCTTCACTGACGTCAGAACCGGAGTAGACGACATCGCAGAGCCATAGTACGCCGTCCCCTGGCATGCAGAGGTACTGCTGAAAAATTTTCGGATCCAGACTGGCGCCTGGGGAGAACTCAAAAGTTAATAAATCTGCGGCAAGAATGTATCTCTACACATAATACGTTACAGAAGGTAAGGTAAGTAAACCATACTTCTCTGTTGCCGAACCCAGAGGGAGACTAGGAGGGTGAACTTGACCATGACTGTGTTACTGTGTTGTGCACAAAACCGAGATCTGCCATACTGGATGTACCCCTTCCCGAATCTGATCACACTCTTTTCGTTGATGGGTCCTGCTTTGAGACTGATGCAGTATTTTAAGAGCCACCTCTGCTGCGTGTACTTGGAAGCGTCTTACTTGTGTCGTGTAACGTCTGCACAAGTAGCTGAACTGATTGCCCATACCAGAGCGTGCTGCAGTTCAGAAGGCACACGAGTTACCATTTGCACTGACAGCCAGTATGGGTTCAGAACTGTGCATGTCTTCGGGCAGCTGTGTTTGCAACAAGGTTTCATGACCTCAGTTGGTTACCCCATTCGGAATGGATTGTATGCTTTGACTCTGTTGAATGCTTTCCACTTGCCAAAGGAAATTGCTGTGGTGAAGTGTGCTGCACATAAGAGTGGCAGTAATTCTGTCACCAGGGGAAACGGTCATGCGGATGAGATTGCCTGATATTGCGTTTAAGTCCAGCACCTTTCGCATGTATGAACCATGTAAATCAGAGGGAGAAACTATTTCTAGTATGCTAGTGAATACTGTACATACTTTCAATGAGCTAAGAGAATTGCAATGTACGGCCCCAGAACTAGAGAAGTCGAAAGGGGAAAAGATGGGTTGTGTGAAGGATGCCAGTGGCATCTGGGTGTCAAATGTGACGGAAAGCCAGTTCTCCCCGATTCCCTCTTGCCTGGTATGGTACGACACATGCACGGTCCAACTTTTGTGGGCAGAGATATAATGGTGTCTGCTTTTCGGCTTTATTGGTATAATCCACATTTCCGATCAAGGGCAGATAGCCTTTGCCAAAGTTGTGCTACCTGCCAGAAACAGAACGTGGGCAAAAGGGTTATAGTGACTTTGAGTCACATGGGAAAGTCTGATGATCCCTTCAGCCGTCTCCAGATTGACTTTGTGGCGATGCCCCGATGTAACTAACTGAGGTACTGTGTGCTTGTTCTCATGATAGGTTGAGGAATATCCCACTAGGAGATCTGACAGTCTAACAGTTGCTAATTTATTGCTACAGGAGTAAATACCGCGAATCAGGATGCCAGTTCATCTTGAATCAGATTAAGGAACTCCCTCTAAGAGTGAGGTAATGCAGTTGCTGTGTACAGCCTTAGGGACTGACCAGAAATTGCACTATAGCTACAGGCCTGAGGCGTCGGGCATTGTAGGGAGATTGAACAGAACAATCAAATCTAAGCTCGCTAATGCCTGTGCCTCCACGTTGCTCAAATGGCCTAATGCTCTTCCTTAGGTGCTAATGAGTATCCAAAGTACCCCCTCTAAGTGAACAGGATTGTCTCCTCTCAAGGTGCTGATGGGGGGGACGTGGCTAGCTGTGCTGCGGAATGGCCGCTCTCTGAGTGAGCTCCGCCGGCCGGGAATTAATCCTATAATTATCCGCACGAACGGAGAGACAGAGCTGCAGTTTTAGCCGCCCAAAGGAAGCGGAGTGATTACTGCACCTGTTGTTGCCGATCCGAAGTCCCGCGGCCACGGAGGAGCCGGGACATGAGCTGATGTGTGGTGCCGCTGTCAAGCCTAGAGAATCCTGTCCCTGAGAGCACGGTAAGAGGGCTGCAGGAGGCGCGAGCCCGAGGCGGCGGCGGACCAGCGGGCCGCAGATTCAGGTCGGAGGCGGAGATCCGGATTGGGCGCCCGGAGATTCAGTGTGCGAATTGCGCCCGCTTGGTTTGTGAAGCGGAGGCACCTCGCAAGGTGCTTGAAGCCAGGGGAGGCAAGCGGGGAACCAACATCGTGGTGCGGAGGACGGGGGTGCCCGCAGAGTAGCGCGACGCTGTGAGGAGACAGAGCAGTGCCGCAGTGACAGTCCGATAACACGGATTACGGCTGACCGGATGAGTGGAACGAGTGAGCGACCGCCGAGGTGCAAGTGAGAGCAGCGGCTGGGAAGGTGAGATACAGTGCACCACACCAGAGCGGGGGACGGTGGCTGTGGATCCGCCATTTTGTGCTCGACCGGTGAAGCTAGAGGAGGGGCAGCTGGAGACAAGCATATTGCGGAAGGAAGCTCTTTACCACGGGCCAGTAAGAGTGAAATGAGGTGCTGCGCCTGACCCGTGTTGTAGTGTCGCAGACTCTGCCCTGGTGCATTAACCTGAAGATACCTGGGGATGAGCTTCCAGCCGCCATTTTGAGAGGCTGAGTTGAATGCTGTGCGGGGCCCAACTGAGTATAGAGGGTCTGGTGTGGATAGAAGACCAGGACTGGCTAGCTGAAGCTGGGGGACGGCTGCGCCAGAGGGACTAGATCCTGACTGTGGCACTACACGTGTTGGAGGGTACGCCCTGTATTGTGGAGGTGGGTTGTGCTGGGGGCACGACTGTTGTGGTGACTGGCCACATCGGATAACTGGCTGACCGGAACAGGCAGACTACCTGAGGTGTGGAAACTCGAACTAGTGGGTAGAAAGTCTGTGCACTGCTGGGCCCCGTGCATTTCGGTGTCCGGGATAATGGGGAAGCAAGATGCCAAGCAACCAAAGCTGACATTTGAAAATAAGAGGTCCACGCGCCACACCGAGTCGGATCCCGATGCGCAAATGGATGGCCAGCAGGAGGCGCAGGGTGAGGACCAGGGAGCGGACCTGCGTACGCTTATGCTGGAGATGCGTTCCAGTCTGCGGAATATAGACTCAAAACTAGATACCTTGACCACACAGCTCGACTCTGTGAAAACGCAAGTGACCACTCATGAGAACCGTCTGGATGCCTTGGAACATCACCACACGGAATGTCATGAGTTTCAGGTGGAAACAAAAGAGCAGCTCCTGCATATGGATAAACTCCTGGGGATCATTAGGGCCAAGAACGAGGATTTGGAGGCGAGGTCTCGCAGGAATAACCTACGAATTACTGGAATACCGGAGACCACAGCCATTTCTAGAATGGAATCCTTTGTATCCGAACTGTTACATGAAATATTTGATCCTCATCTCACCTCTGTCTTTGCAGTAGAAAGGGCACACCGGTCCCTGGGTCAGAAACCTCCAGTTGGCGCTCCGCCCCGTCCCATCCTGGCGAAAATTTTGAACTACCAGGATAGAGATATCATCCTGCGACTTGCCAGAGAAAAGGGTCAGGTAACCCACAAAGGAAACACCATTTCCTTCTATCCGGATTTTACCCCGGCGGTGCAGGCGGCACGGCGGGAATTTCTTCCGGCAAAGAGACTACTTTTGCAGGCACAAATCCCATACTCCCTGCTATACCCGGCGAAGCTGAAAGTATCATATGACGGCACTGCTCACTTCTTTACCGACGCAAAGTCCGCCTTGAAGTTTGCCAAACATGTTGGCGGTAATAAGAATAAGGAGACCAGAGGGGCCGGGCTGGTCGCCGCTGGCCAACTCAGCGACAATGACTGATATGGGTATTCTATAGTCCACTGATTAAGATGTTGTAACTGATTTGTTAACTGGTGGGAGGGGAGGGTTATATGCAATTGTTGGGACCATGAAGATAGGTGTAAAACCCCTGCACATCAGGTGCAGTTCTGTTTCCAAAAGCTGCGGTGCGTAGAGCTCTCCGCAGATTTCCTGGCCACCCTGTGTACACAGGGGAGGTAGCCGGTACTGCTGCGCCCCTATGGGAAGATTCCCAGTACCACTTGGTGGTGTTTGGCTCAATAGTTTGCACAGGGGGTATTCTACAACCTAATTGGGGGTTGGTGTGGGAGGGGGGTGGGGGGTTTGTTTTGATGTTTGTGGCCGGCATGTATAATTGTTTTAAAGCAAAGACCAGGACTGGTAGCTGGAAAAGAGACCGACTCTATTCTAAATGTTGTATTGGGCAGGAAATGTTATATAACACCACGCTACTACTTTGAACTTGTTAACATGGAACATTAGAGGGCTGAACGATCACAGGAAATCCAGGCTCGTACATGCGTACTTAACTCGACATAACATAGACCTCTGTCTATTGCAGGAGACACATCTAAATGTGACACCATCGCAGAGGTTAAGACACAGTCGGTGGGGATATGTCTACTCCTCGATTTACTCCAACTATGCCCGAGGGGTGGCGGTGCTGGTTAAGAGGAGGGTGAACTGGAGGGAGCGGGAGGTGTATGGAGATCCTGAGGGGAGGTATGTTTTATTGAGAGGGGAACTGGGGGGAATCCCCCTACTAATTGTGGCAGTGTATGGCCCGAATGTTGACGCCCCGGATTTCTTTCGGGAGATGTGGACGAGGATAAGGGCGACGGGTTGTGGCACAATATTATGGGGTGGGGACTTCAACGCTATTATGGATGATGACATGGACAGGAGGGGCGCGGATCGCCCCCTGCACCCGGCGGCGAGTACCGCTCTAGCTGAAATATTGACTGATGGGGAGCTGATAGATATATGGCGACGGAGACACCCCTTGGTTAGGGAAGGCACATGTATTTCCGGCAGGTGCGGCGCATGGTCCCGTCTGGATTTCTGGCTGGTTTCCCGGGACGTGGCTACCTGGGCCACGGAAGTGGCGCACATGCCGCGATCCCTGTCTGATCATGCCCCTTGTCTATTGCGGCTGTTGCTCCCCGGTTCGCCCCCCCCGTGCTTTCTCCTGGCGGTTGCCGCCACACGCCCTGTTGGATTCGGCTTTTAAAGAAGAAATTCGAGCGGACATTAACAATTATTTTAGCTTAAACACAGGATCGGTCACGACGGAGGCGTCCTTATGGGAGGCATTCAAAGTGGTAATCAGGGGACAGTGTATCGCTAGGCAGGCGGGAGTGTTAAGGGCCATACGAGGCACTTTGGCATCCCTGGAGACCCAGATAAAGGAGTTGGAGAGGCGATTCTTTTCCGCTAGTGACACCCAAACCGCTGCATTGTTAAAAACTAAACTGTTGGACTTCGCAGATGAGGCCCAGCGCGAGGTTAAGTTTCTGGGGAAGCACGCGGAGGCGCGGAAATATGGGGAGGGAGACAGACCTAGTCGAACGCTGGCGCGAATGATACGCCCCTCCAGATTAAATGCATTCATTCATGAAATACTTAACCCACAGGGCGCTGCGGTCAGGGGACAGAAAGATATTCTGGATGCTTTCGCCGCATTCTATTCCCAATTGTACAGCACCACCCAAACCGAGGGTCCGGAGGGGTTGACGCCGTTCCTGGACTCCGTGGCACTGGTCTGGTTTAATCAGGCACACAGGGATTACATGGATCACCCATTCACGGTTGAAGATGTTGCCCAAGTGATAAGAAGTTTGCCCCTGGATAAGGCACCCGGGCCGGACGGCCTGACCACGTCCTTCTATAAGACCTATGTGGAGGAACTGGCACCTCGGATGCTAGCGGTTTTTGAGGAGGCCTTGGAGGATGGGGTTTTGCCTAAATCTATGCGGGAGGCGATCATTATCACCCTCTTGAAGCCTGGAAAGCCCGAGTCGGAGCTAGATTCGTACCGGCCGTTATCCATGATCAATGTGGACGTGAAAGTCCTGGCCAAGTTACTGGCAAACAGGTTGCAACCCCTGCTTCCGCTCATAGCACTACCTGATCAATCAGGCTTTATTCCCGGGCGTTCAACATCACACAACTTGCGGACTATATTCTCGGTGTTACATTACTTACATCCTGACGTTAGGGCTGCGGCGGTTTTCTTAGACGCCACTAAGGCGTTCGATACATTAGAATGGCCATATTTATTTGCAGTCTTGGGACGCATGGGGTTCAGCCCGTTGTTTATTAACCGAATCAGATTATTGTATACCTTGCCAAGTGCTCGGATTAGAGTGAATGGTCTCCTGTCAGACCCTTTCCCGATCACGCGTGGCACCAGGCAGGGCTGTCCTCTTTCCCCATTGCTTTTCGCTATTGCGATGGAGCCGTTGGCGGCCCGACTCGGCAACACCACACTGCCCGTGGCATAGGTTTTACTTCAAGGAGCCTATTAATTTCCCTATATGCGGATGACGTGACTCTCTATCTTGTTAATCCCAAGGAGAATCTAGACCCTATCCTGAGGGAGTTTATAAGGTTTGGTGGATTAGCCGGTGTCTGCATTAATTGGGCAAAGTCTGTGATCTTCCCGCTCACGGATGGAACACCCCCAGTGGTCTCTGAGTTTCCGCTGAAGTGGGAGGCTGGGGCAGTTAAATACTTGGGGATCTGGATCAGCAGAGACACGCAGGAAGTGTGGAATCTTAATTATGGTAGGGCTGTCACTTGGTTAGAGGAGAAGGTTAACCTTTGGTCCAAACTACCGATGTCACTGGCTGGGAAGATAGCGTTGGCCAAAATGGTCATTTTACCGAAATTCCTATATTTATTTGTAAATGTACCGATCCCACTCACACAACACTTTTTTAATACGCTGAAATCCAAGTTGATATCTTTGGCCTGGTCGGAAGGACAGGCTAGGGTATCCTGGGAACTGCTGACACTCCCGCTTAGACAGGGTGGGCTGGGGGCTCCGGATATGCACCTGTATGCGCTGTGCGCTCAGGCTCAATTCCTGCACTTCTGGGTGCACCCGGCGCCCTACCAGCCGCATGTGGCAGTCGAGGCGGATGCTGTAGCCCCGGACCCATTAAGAGTGGCAATTTACCGTAAGTCAAGTCGCCCACGCGGAGAAATAGACACCGCCGGTACGTTGAGGTGGGCATGGACTGAGATGCGTAAGAGGACTGGGGTGCCACTGCTGTACGCCCCCTCCATCCCGTTGGCTAGAAATCCGATGCTGCCCTGTGTTCAGGATGGCATCAGCAAGAAATTGGAACAACGAATGTCACTCAGGACTTTCGCTGACCTTTTCCCAGATGACACGTTTAGACCACCCCGGCGGCTGCAGAGGGGCGGGCGGCGACATTCGCTGAGCTATTCTTATATCATAAATTGAGGACAGCATGCCGTGCACTTTGGGGGGGCTTCCCCAAGGCCCCCCCGACATTGCCTGCGCTGGAGAGCCCGCTGCGGTCTACCTCGCCCGACGACTTATCACTAGATTATATATGCATACGCAAACCACTACTCCCCTGGTAACACCCAGGTCATTGGTGAGATGGAACGGCGAGCTCGCTGAGCCCATATCTGAGGAGCAGTGGAGTTCTGCTGTAGGCAGCTGACGGAGCTCTCCCCAAACTACAAGCTCCGGTTAATTCATTTTAAATACCTGCACAGATTTTATAGAACGCCGGTGGGGTTGCATCGGATGGGTCTCAGGGAGGATGCCGGCTGCTGGCGATGTCACTATACCCCGCCACATTTATACATGTTGCATGGAACTGTCCCCACATTGCCGAGTACTGGTCACTGGTATTTACATCGATATCTCAAATTGTAGGCGCTGCAGCGGTTCCGTCCCCGATACTGGGGTTGTTGGGTTACGTGAAGGATACACCACCAAAGCTGCGAAAGCTACACGCACTTCTTCTACTGTTTGCAAAGCGACAGGTTGCAGTCCACTGGGGACGTAGGCGAGTGCCAACTTTAAAGGGGTGGGTCACGGACGTTACATATGGGCACACACAACTGAGCACGTTTTGGGAACTTATGCCGTCCACATCTAGACCCCGAGATATTTGGGCACCATTCCTAGACTGGGCCCGGCAGCAACGGGGAGGTGGAGGCGGAGGAACCACGGACTGAGAGTTCCACTTAATATGGGATTTGCTACATACGTGGGACACACTATACGTATCCGTGTAGATACATGGGTAGGCATTGAGTGGTAAGAGCGCTAACACCACATGATTAGATGCGCGCAGTGTACGCTAGGAGAATACGGTGGCCCCTGTAGTGCAGTACGTAGGACATAATGTGGAAATGATGTGCTATGATTTTGCTTCACTGACGCAACGGAATGAGTCGTGTACTAATTGTATTGCTTTAATATGTATGGACCAGGACTATTGCTACTTTTGTACTGTATTGTAACATGCTGGCTTGTTGTTTTGTTACGAAATATCATTCAATTGGTTATGAAAAATGACAATAAACACAAATTTAAAAAAAAGGTGCTGATGGGGAGAGCCATGCAAATTCCTTCTGTTCTTGCAGCTGCTCTTGTGAATATCACAGATGACCTGGTTTTCGAGTACTGCAAGTGATTATCTAATGTGGTGCGTACTCTCTCTATCAGATTGATGCTGCTAATCCAACTGTATGAGAATCTCCGGGACATGATTTGAACCCCGGAGATTGGATCACAACAAGAAACAAATCCGCAAATCTTGCTTGGAGGAGGGCTGAAGAGGCCCTTATCATGTGATCCTGGTCACTAACACTGCAGTCAATTGTGCTGCTCTGCCGAACTGAATACACTCCTTCCACACCAAGAGAGCAATACAAGAAGAAAACTGAGCCAACATCCACTAACCCCTGAAGCCCCCCCCCCCACCCTGGTTTGAAGTGTCCAAGGCTTCTGAAGAAGTGTCGGACGAGACACAGTGTCCATCAGACGAGTGTCATCCAGGACAGGAGCCAGATAAAGGTGCTTTTATTCCAGCAACCACTGTGATACCTACTACTGGACTGAGAATACACATTCAACGGGACAGCGAAAACTCATGGAAAGCTGAAATTAACCTGCCGCAGTCAAAGTTACAAGAGTCCGAGGATAGTGTGGCACAAGAAGTTCCACTTCTGAGAGTGAATCAGACTCATTAGAACCAGAAATATCAAGCACCTCTAAGGATCGAGGACCATCTGAGGAAGGCTGGCCAAGAGCTAACTAAGACCTGAAAGAGACTACTGATGGCTGAGAAAAAAAACAGAAACAACCCGGGAAGATAGTGAGTTAGAGGCACCAAAACAGGTTGACCAACCCGACAATGTAGACGAAAGCCTGGACTTGACCAGTACCAAGCGACCCAAAAGGGAGAGAAAGGTAAACCTGAACTATTCAGACTCAGATTAGACATACCTTGCAAAAAACAAATTAGAATTTGATGATTGTCTGACTGACATTGACAAACCTCCCTGAGATCAAGACAAGTCACACCTAAAGCGCATCCAGGTTGATTTCTGACAAAAGCTGAAAGGACGGTCAGAGTTAGGCTAATGGTCAGAGGACGGAAGCTCCTTTAGTTCTCCAGCTGATGCAGAATAAAAATCCTGGAAGCTTTTGAGATAGGGCAGTGAAGATAAGTTAGAACCTAGCTGACTAACCATTATCGACTGAGATTCCCTTGCTTGTCAAGATAACATGGCGCATCAGTGCTGCAAAAGTTTGCCTGTAGGTTTGGCAGTTGCCATTTCTGTTTCAGTGTTTGTTGAATATTTATCTGTTGGGAGGGAATATACCTCATGTTCCAAAGAACTCTACCTTCAAATCTGTAGTCAGAGCACCCGCGAGTTAGGTCTCACAAGTCCCACAGAATGAGTGTACACACAGTTATAATGTGTATTATCAAATGCTAGCTGAATATGTGAGTTATGGAGGTAGAACATTGCTACATGTGATTATACCTTACAGCCTATGTGGCCGAGTGAGCAGCCTATTTTCATTTACCTTTGTCCTACTCCTTTTCTTGCTTGGTTTTCCTAAACCTGTTTCGTCAACAGGATTCCTTTAAACTGTTCTACTCTGATTTTTGATAGCCCATTAGAAGATGTGCCAATTGTGACCGGTATAAATCTGCATTTGTGAGTTAAAAAGCATGTTAATCATTCTTTCAAAGGGTTTAAGTCAAGGAAACAGCATGAGTATACAATGAAATTATTTACTCCAGTAACTAACATGAACGCTGCTAACCAAAGCATGCATGATGTAACCTGTAAAATTAATAGAGATGAAAAGGTATTTATAAATTAACTGACCTTGACTGGTAGGTCGTTCCCCCACCACACAGCTCCGTATGTGTGCCCTGCTGCTGCCCCTGATTGTGCTCGTTTTTTCCTTTCTGTGCCCCCTTGCTGCCCCTGATTGTGCTCGTTTTTCCTTTCTGTACCCCCTTGCTGCCCCTGATTGTGCTCGTTTTTCCTTTCTGTACCCCCTTGCTGCCCCTGATTGTGCTCGGTTTTTTTCCTTTCTGTGCCTATTGCTGCCCCTGATTGTGCTCGTTTTTCCTTTCTGTGCCCCCTTGCTGCCCCTGATTGTGCTCGTTTTTTCCTTTCTGTGCCCCCTTGCTGCCCCTGATTGTGCTCGTTTTTCCTTTCTGTGCCCCCTTGCTGCCCCTGATTGTGCTCGTTTTTTCCTTTCTGTGCCCCCTTGCTGCCCCTGATTGTGCTCGTTTTTCCTTTCTGTACCCCCTTGCTGCCCCCGATTGTGCTCGTTTTTTTCCTTTCTGTGCCCCCTTGCTGCCCCTGATTGTGCTCGTTTTTTTCCTTTCTGTGCCCCCTTGCTGCCCCTGATTGTGCTCGTTTTTCCTTTCTGTGCCCCCTTGCTGCCCCTGATTGTGCTAATTTTTTCCCCTTTCTGTGCCCCCTTGATGCCCTGATTGTGCTCGTTTTTCCTTTCTGTACCCCCTTGCTGCCCCTGATTGTGCTCGTTTTTTTCCTTTCTGTGCCCCCTTGCTGCCCCTGATTGTGCTCGTTTTTTTCCTTTCTGTGCCCCCTTGCTGCCCCTGATTGTGCTCGTTTTTCCTTTCTGTGCCCCCTTGCTGCCCCTGATTGTGCTCGTTTTTTCCTTTCTGTGCCCCCTTGCTGCCCCTGATTGTGCTCGTTTTTCCTTTCTGTGCCCCCTTGCTGCCCCTGATTGTGCTCATTTTTTTTTTCCTTTCTGTGCCCCCTTGATGCCCTGATTGTGCTCGCTTTCCCTTCTGTGCCTGTTTCCGCCGCTGCGCCCTGCGGCCCGCCCCTCACTGCCCATTTGCTGCCCCATTCCCTGCTCCTCCCTCCCACCTCCCCATTTATGGCGGCCGCTGTGCGGCCGCGCCACTGGCGCGCGCCGAGGCGCGCCTAAGGCAAGCCCGTCTGCGCCCGTCCGCGCCGTGACCGCGCCCAGCGCCAGACCCCTGGTCCGGGCATCCCCCGCGCCCGCCACATCAACAGACGCCCGATACGACGCCAGCACCCTCCACGCACTCAACCCCGGAAAAGATCACGCCTGCTACCAGGCCACCCCGAAGCGCACCCAAGGGCCCTTCACCTGCCGGAACTGCAGCTTCGCCAGCACCCGCCCCGCCAAACCACCGCCCAGGAAAGAACCCAACTACCTCAGATGCATCCTCCTCAACACCCGCTCCGCCCGCAAACACGCCATCGAACTCTGGGACCTTCTCGACTCAACCTCCCCAGACGTCGCATTCCTGACTGAGACCTGGCTGAATCCCGCTTCAGCTCCCGACATCGCCATTGCCATCCCGGACGGATACAAGATCACCCGCAGGGACCGCACCAACGAAGTCGGAGGAGGCATCGCCATCGTCCACAGGAACACCCTCAGAGTCTCAACCAACACCGACGACACCCTCAGCACCGCCGAACACATGCACTTCCAGATCCACACCGATCCCAACACCACCCTCAGAGGAACCCTCATCTACAGACCCCCGGACCCCGACCACAGTTCAGCGATTCCATCGCTGACTTCGTCAGCACACACGCCATCGCCTCCACGGACTACATCCTCCTCGGGGACCTGAACTTCCACCTCGAGAACAACAAGGACACCAACTCCACCACCCTGATCGACAACCTCGCCACCCTCGGACTCAGACAGCTCGTGACTACACCCACCCACGCCGCCGGCCACACGCTAGACTCCATCTTTTCCGCAAGCCCACACGTCTCCTTCAACCACACCTCCGAACCCCACTGGACTGACCACCACTGCATCCACTTCACCTACAGGAAGCCCACCACGCACCACCGCACCGAACAAATGCCTCGCCGCTGCTGGAGCAGAGTCACGGAAGACCAGCTAACCACAACCCTCGCCCTGAGCCCACCCGCCGAACCCTCCGACCCCGACACCGCCGCCCGCAACCTCAGACAGTGGATCGACGACTGCGCCAACACCCTCGCCCCGCTCAAGAATCCGCCCAACAGCCACACCAGCAAGAAAGCCACCTGGTTCACCGAAGACCTCCAGGCCTCCAAACGAACATGCCGAAAACTGGAGAAGATCTGGCTCCACGAACGGACAGCGGACAGCTACGCCGCCCACAAGAGCGCCACCCGCAGTCACCATCACCTCATCAGATCCGCCAAAAGGGCCTCACTCAAAGACCGCCTAGACAACAACGCACACAACAGCAAAGAGCTCTTCAACATCGTGAAGGAACTCTCCAACCCCAGCTCCAACACCAACGACATCCAGCCGTCGCGAGACCTGTGCGACTCACTGGCCACCTTCTTCCACCGCAAAATCGCCGACAGCTTCAACACCACGACCGCCCCGGCAACCACCGAGACCACTGCCCCCACAACCACCAACCGCCTGCTCTCCTGGACCAACATCAACGACGAGGACACCAGCGAGATCATGAACACCATCCACTCCGGTTCACCGCTAGACCCGTGCCCTCACCACATCTTCAACAAAGCCAGTACAGCCATCGCGCCCCATCTCCGGAAAATAATCAACATCTCCTTCGAGACAGCAACCTTCCCGGAAAGCTGGAAGCACGCCGAGATCACCGCCTTACTCAAGAAACCCAAGGCAGACCCCAAGGACCTCAAGAACTTCCGACCCATCTCTCTGCTCCCGTTCCCCGCGAAGGTCACCGAGAAAATCGTCAACAAACAACTGACCCGCTACCTCGAGGAGAACAACATCCTGGACCCTTCCCAGTCCGGCTTCCGCAGCAACCACAGCACCGAAACCGCCCTCATCGCCGCCACCGATGACATCAGGACCCTGCTAGACAACGGAGAAACAGCAGCCCTCATCCTCCTGGACCTATCAGCCGCCTTCGACACGGTCTGCCACCACACACTACGAACACGCCTTCACGACGCCGGGATCCAAGAGAAGGCCCTGGACTGGACCACATCCTTCCTTTCCGGCAGAACACAAAGCGTCCGCCTCGCCCCTTCCGATCCAAGGCCACCAAGATCATCTGCGGCGTACCCCAAGGCTCCTCCCTCAGCCCAACGCTGTTCAACATCTACATGGCACCCTCGCCCACGTCGCCCGACAGCACAACCTCAACATCATCTCCTACGCCGACGACACCCAGCTGATCCTCTCCCTCACCAAAGACCCTCACACCGCCAAAGCCCACCTCCACGAAGGAATGAAGGCCGTCGCCGAATGGATGAGGACCAGCCGCCTGAAGCTGAACTCGGACAAGACGGAGGTCCTCATCCTTGGTTCCAACCCTTCAGCCTGGGACGACTCCTGGTGGCCAACATCACTGGGAACAGCCCCGCCACCCACCGACCACGTACGCAACCTAGGGGTCATCCTCGACCCCACCCTCTCCATGACTAAGCAGGTCAACGCCGTTTCCGCATCCTGCTTCAACATCCTCCGAATGCTCCACAGGATCTTCAAGTGGATCCCCACCGAAACAAGAAAAACAGTCACCCAGGCCCTCGTCACCAGCAGGCTGGACTACGGAAACGCCCTCTACGCAGGAACGACGGCTAAGCTCCTGAGACGGCTGCAACGCATCCAGAACGCTTCTGCACGTCTTATCCTCGACATCCCCCGACGCAGCCACATCACACCCCACCTGAGAGACCTGCACTGGCTCCCTGTCAACAAGAGGATAACCTTCAAGCTCCTCACCCACGCACACAAAGCACTCCACAACTCCGGACCAGCCTACCTCAACAGACGACTCAGCTTCTACACCCCCACCCGCCAGCTCCGCTCGACCAGCCTCGCCCTCGCCACAGTCCCCGCATCCGGAAAACGACCGCCGGCAGCAGATCCTTCTCCCACCTCGCCGCCAAGACCTGGAACACCCTCCCCACCAACCTCCGACAGACCCAAGACCTACTGGCCTTCAGAAGACTCCTCAAGACCTGGCTCTTCGATCAGTAGCAGCACCACCCCCCTCTTCCCCCAGCGCCTTGAGACCCTCGCGGGTATGTAGTGCGCTTTATAAGTGACATTATTGATTGATATTGATTGATTGATAAGAATTGATGAAGAGAAAGGAAGATGAATGCAGAACATATCATTGGAAAGGGTAAGGAGACCTCAAAGGAACCACCCCTAAAATTGAGCATTGATGTTACCAAGAAGGGATCTTTATATATAATATGGCAACCAGAGGGAAATTAGGCTGTTGAGAAATTGAAATGGAGAGAATGTGATCACAATTACTTAGTCAAGGGAAAAATCTTTCAAACATTATAGGTAAGTATAAAATGCATCTATTATGTATGCACTAAGGCCACTTATTTCCAGCTGCCACATTATTGGGTTAGTAGTTGCTATGCAGCTCTAGTTTTTCCTAGGATCTGTCACACTAACAAGTTACATTTTCCTCTTGACCAATACAGAAGGCGAAGCAGGCGTGGTTTTTTAAACTGAACCTTAGTGATATCTTTTGAGCATCCTTTCCATTTATAGCACTGGCATTAAATGATGTAAAGATTAGAAAGCTGTCCAGGTTGGTAGATCGTCTTGCTGCTATGAGAGGAGTGCTAACAGTAATCAATAAGGAACTGCTTGTAATGAGAGCTATGATTATGCAAAATTGCCTTGCATTGGATTTACTCCTCGTGAAGGAAGGGGGAGTTTGCAAAGTCATTCACGCTCTGAAATGTTATGCTTACATCCTGCGCATAAATAAGCAGTTTGACAACTGCATTACTAACATCACAAACACAACGCAAGAACTAACAGCTGGAAGGGATTAGGATCTATAGGAAGAGGGTTTGCTAAGACAGAAGAGTGGCTTGGTAGTATAGGTGGAGGAATTCTAATGTTGCTATTAACCCCGCTCTTGGTTGGACTAGTCTGCATTACATGTGTACTTCTTTTCATAACATTTTGCCTAGAGAATTTCATCAAACATAAGTAGGGATTGGGAGTATAAGCAGCTGTCTACCATGTGAGGATGAAAATAAAGAGACTAAAAGAAGGTGGAAGAAATGCAAAGCGTATATTGTCCTCAGAGACCTTTCCCACACTATATCTAACCATCCCAAAGTCTCGGGCTATTGTTGTACAATGTATCAACTAGTATGCTTGAATAAACTGTTAGAACAGCTGAAATCCCATGTAATACTACCATGAGAGAATCTCTGAATGTATTCCGTTGTAAAATGTTTCTTCTTGCTTTTTCCTCATTGGTGCATCTCCAGAGAACCATGTACTTGTGTAGAATGTATGAAAATCTTTGTCCAAATCCTTTAAAAGGATGTGTACTTCTCTGTACCCCAAAGCCCTTATTTCTCTCCTCTAGAAGGCAAATCTATGCCTGATTTCATACAGAACTCTACTTAGTTCTTTACACTTATGATTTGTACGCTTTGCTGCTAAACTTACTGATGGCATATTTCATGAATCCTGCCTATTTAACTCAATAGCAACACCCAACCTGAAGCGTCATTGTACCTAGATCAGGCCATCCATAACTTCTCCGATTGCATCACCAAATGCACCGACAGTCGTCCCAATGAAACCAGCAAAAACTCACAAAGCCTCAAAACAAGCCAGCTGGTATACCCCAGAGCTCAGAACCACCAAGCGCAACTGCTACCGGCTCGAGAAACTATGGCACGCAACTTGGAACCCCTCCGACACAGCCGCTCACAAAGCAGCCCTCAACAATTACCAACGGCACATCAAGGAAGCTAGAAGAGCAGCCATCACAGCCCGCATTGACACAGCAGTCAATCATACTAAGGTACTATTCAAAATAGTTAAGGAATTCTCCAACCCGGCAGCCACAGAGAACACAATCCACCCCTCCCAAGAACTCTGTGACACCCTTGCCACCATCTACAATACCTTTGACCCCGACCCACTGCTCTCAACCTCAACAGCTTCGGCCAATCAGCACACACCAGCAAAACAATCACCACAGGGTCTCCTCTCACCACACAGACCACCATGGCCATAATGTCATCCATACACTCTGGTGGCACCCACCGACCCCTGCCCCCACTGTCTTTTCAACCATGGAACTAACCAAATCAGCATGGAACTAACCAGCATCATGAACACTATCACCACAGCAGCCTTCTTGGACAGATGGAAACACGCAGAGGTCACACCCCTCCTAAAAAAACACTCCGATCCCAGCGAACTCAAAAATTATCGACCAATCTCCTTGCTCCCTTACCCTGCCAAAGTACTTGAGAAAGCCATCAACTAACAGCTCACCAAATACCTGGAACAAAATCACTTGCTTGACACTTCCCAATCAGGATTCCGTGCCTACCACAGCACTGAGACCGCATTGATCGCTGCCACAGATGACATCAGAACTCTCCTCGACCGTGGGGAGACTGCAGCCCTGATCCTTCTCGACCTCTCTGCTGCTCTCGACACTGTATCCCAGCACACCCTCATCAACAGACCACAACATTGGCATACAGCAAAATGCCCTCAAGTAGATCGCCTCCTTCCTTACAGGAAGCACACAGAGTATCCGGCTGCCTCGATTCACCTCTGAACCCCATAATATCATAAGCGGCATATCCCAAAGATCATCTCTCAGCCCCACTTTTATCAATACCTACATGACTCCCCTCACAGACTTCGTCGGATCCCACGACCTCGACATATTTTCATACGCAGACGACACTCAACTTATCCTCTAGCTCACCGAAGACCCCTCCACCACCAGAACAAACTTCTGCAACGCCATGACCATCGTAGCCAACTGGATGAGAGCCAATTGCTTTAAACTCAACTCCGACGAGAAAGAAGTACGGATCCTTGGGAGAAACACATCCATATGGGACCACAGCTTGTGGCCAGCAGAGCTCGGACCCACACCCACACCAACATACCACATACGCAACCTAGGCATCACCCTAGACAGCTAACTGACCATAAAACGACAAATCTGAAAGAAACAGTTAGTTATAGATTCCTTACCTTAGAATTACCCCCAGGCGTCAGACTGGATCCGGAAAGTTTTTCGTCAGCAGTACCCCTGCGCGTCGGAAGGTGGCGTTGGTCGACTCCGCGTTCGTCGTCGTGGTCGCCGAGGTGACGTCGAGGTAGCTACATAGACGCCGCCCTCGCGCGCTGACGTCAGTTCTTTCTTTTTCTGCGCCAGCAAGCGCAGATCCGGAGAGAGTGGTACCTCCAGTTGCTTTTTGACTGACTTTTTCTCGACTTTTCTCGACTTTGTTTTTTGAGTCCATCGACTCCTGGTGCACGAGGGATGCCCGGCTTCAAGGCTTGCGGTTCCTGTAACCGACAGATGTCGGTGACTGATCCGCACCGCTTGTGCCTCTACTGCCTTGAGCGCGACTACGTCCCCAAGTTGTGCTCCGACTGCCGGACCATGGCCCCGAAGTCTTTGCGGGAGCGGTCCCGCAAGCTACTCGAGGCCCGGCAGTCGTCTCCGCGTCGCTCGAGGTCCCGGTCGCGTAGGAGGCCGAGGGACCGGTCGCGGAGCCAACACCATTCTTCATCTAAGTCTTCGCACTCGGGGTCAGGTAAATCGAAGCACAAGAAGAAGTCGAAGAAGCATCGTCGCTCTTCGACTTCTCCGCGTCCGTCGGCCGACGCGACGAGGGATGCAGGTGGTGCCCCTCCTGCGGCTCCGCGTGCGGAGGCCGAAGTGTCGGCTCCAGGTTTCCCCCCCCTTCCCGGGACCGGGAGCGACCCCTGCCTAGCTTCGGCAGTTTTACGAGGCGATGCATGCCATCTTTGGCAGCCCGACTCTGCCGGCGTGCCTTCGGGCCCCGCGGACTCGGCTGGGGGCCCTGGGCCTTCGGCACCCGCGGCTTCGGCCTCAGCGCCGCAGGGTCCCCTTGGATCCAGGCCTGGATCCGGATCAGCGCCGGTCGACCTTGTTACTCCTCCCCCGGCGCCAATTCCACCGGCACCACGTCCGCAACCGGCGTCTGCTGTGTCCACAGCCGACGTCGACCCCGGCCTCCACCTCGAGGTAGACACGGAGCCGGACCGGCGTCGACCGACGCCGGATCCGGCGCTGATGGGTACTTTTGTGCCCCTGTTCTACCCTGGCTCTTTTAGACCAGATTGGCAGCCAGAGGAGGGTGAGGAGGACTGGGAGGGGTCTGGGGACCCTTTAACCGACCAGTTAGGTTACGAACCGGACTGGAGAGAGGAACTGGGGGAAGCCAGTGGTCTGGATACCTCCCCAGACCTTGGCATGTTGTCTCCTCCTACCGTGGCTATGGAGGAGGGAGCGTCATACGCAGTGGTGTTGCGTAGGGCGGCCGAGGCTCTCCACCCCGAGCTACCTACGGTGGCAGTCAGGACTAACCTCTTGAGAGAGGTGCTTCAACCGGCAGTGAGCTCTTCGGAGCCCCTGCTACCGTTTAATGAAGCCCTCACGGACATCCTTTTGGGCACCTGGTCCAGGCCCAACACAGGGGCTCCTGTGGACAGGATGATTGCCCGACGCCACCGCCCGGCCCCGGGCGACAACACTTTCCTCTCCCAACACCCCACCCCTGAGAGCTTGATGGTCCAAGCCTCCACCTCCAAAGGCGCATTCTCTAACGCACCACCCGATAGGGAATCCAAAAAGCTGGACCACCTTGGGGAGAAAATGTTTTCTTCCTCCAGCTTGGGACTGCGGTCGGTAAACACTGCATGTCTGTTGGGCCGTTACACCCACTCTATGTGGGATAAGGTAGCGCAGGTGCTGCCCCAGTGCCCAGAGGAGGCCCGGGCCGTGCTCTCCCGTGCAGTTGCCGAGGGGAGAGACGCATCGAAGTTTACCATCCGATGTGGGCTGTATACCGCCGACTCACTAGTCAGGACGATTTCCACGTCAGTAGCCCTTCGACGCTACGCCTGGTTGAGGTCGACTGGTTTTTTCGGGGATGTCCAATCCACTCTTATGGACATGCCCTTTGATGGCCGTCGCCTTTTCAGTGACAAGGCAGACAACGCGCTGGAGCGCTTTAAGGACTCTCGGGCTACGGGCAGGTCCTTGGGCCTCTCCACCACCCGCCCTGCGCAGTCTGCCTTTCGCGGCTACAGAAGGGGTGCCCCGACACGTCCCGCCCAGAGCCACAAGCCGGCGCTAGGTGTTCACCCTCTGCGCGGCCGGGACGTGGGAACCAGCGCCGTGGTTCTGGGGGCCAGCCTCTGCAGCAGCCTCCAAACCCTCCTAGTCCGACCTTTCAGGGCCACCAAATGCCAGTGGGCAGCAGGATTTGCCATCACCTCCCCCACTGGCGCACCATCACGTCGGACAGGTGGGTTTTGCAGATAGTCCGAAGGGGCTACTCCCTCCTCTTCAAGACTACCCCTCCCTACAGGCCACCTCAGTACCATCGCATGTTGGAGGATCATCTGGGCCTTCTCCAGCAGGAAGTATCTGAAAGAAACACGTTAGTTATAGATTCCTTACCTTAGAATTACCCCCAGGCATCAGACTGGATCCGGATAGTTTTTTCGTCCGCAGTACCTCTGTGCGTCGGAAGGTGGCGTCGGTCTGCTCCGCGTCCGTCGTCGTGGTCGCCGGGATGACATCGCGGCAGCTACTTAGACACCGCCCTCGTACGCTGACGTCAGTTCTTTCTTTTTCCGCGCCAGCCAGCACAGATCCGGGAAGAGCGTTACCTCAGTCATTTTTTTGACTAACTTTTTCTCGACTTTTGTAGACTTCTTTTTCGAGTCTTCGACTCTGAAGGTGCACGAGGGATGCCCGGTTTCAAGGCCTGCGGTTCCTGTCATTGCATGATGTCGGTGACTGATCCGCACCGCGTGTGTCTTTTTTGCCTGGAGCGTGACCACGACCCCAAGTCGTGCTCTGATTGCCGGTCGATGGCGCCGAAGGCTTTGCGAGAGCGGTCCCGAAAGCTGCTTGAGCACTGGCAGTCCGTTCCGGTTCGAAATCTTCGAAGTCTTCGCACTCGGGGTCGGGTAAGTCGAAGCATAAGAAGAAGTTAATCAATCAATCAGGGATTTATAAAGTGCGCTACTCACCCTTGAGGGTCTCAAGGCGCTGGGGAGGGGAGGGTGCAACTCCGGTTCAATTGAAGAGCCAGGTCTTGAGGTTCTTCCTGAAGTGTGGAGGGTGGGGGAGCGACTGATGTTCACAGGGAGCTCGTTCCAGGCTTTGGCTGCGACATAGGAGAAAGCTCTTCCTCCTGCTCTGGTTCTGCAGATGCGGGTGGTCTCCGCGAGTGCGAGGTCTGCGGAGCGAAGGTTCCTCTTGGGTACGTGGAAGGAGACTCTCTCGTTGAGGTATTTGGGTCCGATGTTGTGGAGGGATTTGTAGGCGTGGGTGAGCAGTTTGAAGGTAACTCTTCTCGACGGGGAGCCAGTGGAGGTCACGTAGGTGTTGGGTCATGTGTTCGTGCCGTGGGGTTCCGAGGACGAGTCTGGCTGCGGCGTTCTGGATGTTCTGTAGCCTGTGTAGGAGAGTTCTGTTGATTCCGGCGTAAAGGGCGTTGCCGTAGTCCAATCTGCTGGTTATGAGTGCGTGGGTGACGGTTTTTCTGCATTCGGGGGGTATCCATTTGAAGGTCTTGCGAAGGATCCGAAGGCAGTTGAAGCTGGTGGAGGCGATGGAGTTGATCTGGCGGGTCATGGTGAGGGAGGAGTCGAGGATGATGCCGAGGTTCCATGCGTGGTCTGTCGGGGTGGGTGGACTCCCGAGGGCGGAAGGCCACCAGTTGTTGTCCCAGGCGGAGGTGGAGGGTCCGAGGATGAGGACCTCGGTCTTCTCCGAGTTGAGCTTCAGGCAGCTGTTTTTCATCCAGGCGGCTACGTCTCTCATTCCTTCCTGGAAACAGAGTCTGGTGTCTTCGGGGTTCTTCGTGAGGGAGAGGATGAGCTGGGTGTCTTCGGCGTATGATACTATGCTGAGCCTGTGTTGTCTGACGATGGCGGCGAGGGGGGCCATGTAGATGTTGAAGAGCGTGGGGCTGAAGGATGATCCTTGGGGAACTCCGCAGTTGATCTGTGTGGGTTCGGAGAGGAAAGGAGGTAGTCTGATCCTCTGGGTTCTGCCGGAGAGAAAGGATCGGATCCAGGAGAGGGCGGTTCCTCGATCCCAGCGTCGTGGAGTCTGGCTGCGAGAGTGTGATGTGAGACGGTGTCGAAAGCTGCGGAGAGGTCTAGTAGGTGTGCCCCTGGTCTAGTAGCATGCGGATGTCGTCGGTGGCAGCAAGGAGGGCCATCTCAGTGCTGTGGTTGCTGCGGAATCCGGACTGGGAGGCATCTAGGATGGAGTTTTCTTCGATGAAGGCGGTCAGCTGGGTGTTTACAAGTCTCTCGGTGACTTTGGCAGCGAAGAGGAGGAGGGAGATGGGCCGGTAGTTTTTCAGGTCTGTCGGGTCGGCCGTGGGCTTCTTGAGGAGGGGTTTGACCTCCGCCCGCTTCCAGTCGTCGGGGAAGATACCGGATTCGAAAGAGGCGTTGATGGTGCGTCCTAGTTCGGGTGCGATGACGGCGGCGGCTCTGTGGTAGATGTGCGGTGGGCAGGAGTCCGTGGGGGCTCCTGAGTGGGTGTTCTTCATGGTCACAGTGGTGTGTTCGACAGTGGCAGGATTCAAGGTAGTAATGATCGGCTCTTTGTCGGTGGTGGTGGCGCGTGGGGTGGTGTCCGGCGTCTGTTCGCTGAAGTTGTCGTAGAGGGCCTTGATTTTCAGATGGAAGTAGGAGCTGAGCTTGTTGCAGAGGTCCTGAGATGGTGTGATGTCCGTGGCTTCGCTGGGGGGTTTGGTGAATTGCTGTATGACGTTGAAGACTTCTTTAGCGTTGGTTGCGTTGGTGTGGTTTTTGTTCCTGATGAAAGTCCGCTTGGTGTCTCTTAAGCGCTGGTGGTACTCCTTCAGGGCGTTCCGGTAGCTGTTCAGGTCTTCCGTGGTTTTCCGGTTTCGCCAGGTTTTCTCGAGGCGTCTGCAGGAGCGCCTGGCTGCTTGGAGATCGGTGGTGAACCAAGCTGCTTTCAGGGGGCGTTGTTTGCTGGGGTGGCGGAGGGGTGCGAGCTTGTCGGCGCAGCTGGAGATCCAGCGGTGAAGTTCCTGGGCTCTGGAGTTGGCGTCGGTCGTGGCGCAGGGTGGGTCTAGGAGGAGGGTGGCGTTGAGGTGCTCCTCTGTGATCTTGCTCCAGTTCCTTCGAGGCGGGCGTGGGGGGGTTTGGGTCCGATGGATGTGTTGAAGGTGAAGTGTACGCAGTGGTGGTCCGTCCAGGGGGGCTGCGAGGAATGGCTGAAATGGATGTTCGTCCCTCCTGCGAAGATGGGGGTCGAGGGTGTGTCCAGCTCTGTACGTGTGGGGGTGGTGACGAGCTGCTTCAGTCCGAGGTTGGAGAGGTTGTCGAGGAGGGTGATGGAGTCGGGGTCGCTGCGGTTGTCGAGGTGAAAATTGAGGTCTCCGAGTAGAATGTAGTCCGTGGAAGCGATGGCGTGGGGTGCGACGAGGTCGGCGATGGTGGTTGCGGACTGGGTGCGTGGTCCGGGGGGTCTGTAGGCGAGGGTGCCCCGTAGCGTGGTCCTGGGGTTGGTCTGGATCTGGAAGTGGAGGTGTTCTGTGTTGGAGTGGGCGTCGCTCGTGTTGGAGGTGGAGAGTCGAAGGTAGGTCTTGTGAGCGATGGCGAGTCCTCCTGGGCGGTGGGGCGGTCCCTTCTCTGGATCTTGTATCTGTCGGGGATGGCGGTGGCGATGTCGGGGCCGGAGGTGGCATTTGTCCAGGTTTCGGTGAGGAAGGCGAGGTCGGGCGAGAGGGTGTCGAGCAGGTCCCAGATCTCTATGGGGTGTCTGTGTAGGGAGCGTACGTTGAGGAGGATGCATGTCAGGGCTCCGGTGGTGCGGGCGTCCAGCGATTTTTCGGCGGTCTTGGGGGCGCAGTCGATAGTGAAAGACCGTCGGCAGTGTCTGCAGGAGAACTGTCCTTGGGTGGTGTTCGGTGTGGCTCTTTAGCAGCCGTTGAGTCTTCCGGGGTTGAGTGCGTGGAGGGCGGCGGAGATGTATCGGCGGGGTGCCGGAGATCCAGGGTTCCTGGCGGTGGCCGCGGTCGGGTCGCGGACGGGCGCAGACGGGCGCAGACGGGCTTGCCTTAGGCGCGCCAGCGGCGCGACTGCACAGCGGTCGCCATTAAGTAGGGGAGGGACGTGCAGCTGGGAGGCGGGTTACGGCGAGGGCGGGAAACGGAGAGCAACAAGCAGTTACCCAACGAGGAGTAAGTGAATGGGGCAGACAGCGAAAGTCACACACAATAAGGGCACAGCACAGGGATTAAAAACAGAATGACACAATAACCACTACGGAGGGAGAAGAATTACAGAGGAAAAGTAATTCAATGGGCACAGAGGAAAAGTATTACAATGGGCACAGAGGAAAAAGTAATTCAGTGGGCACAGAGGAAAAGTATTACAATGGGCACAGAGGAAAAGTATTACAATGCAGGGGAGAACGAAAAAACATTACCGGCAACAGGCACCAGCAAGGTGCGGTCTCGAACCCTGCCTGGGTGGGATCGCAGGCAGAGGACAGTACGGCGGAGCTGCAGGGGAAGAGCAGATCTCTGGCCGAGGGTCAGGGGTCTAGCTCCCAGAAGTCGAAGTCGAAGAAGCATCGTCGCTCTTCGACTTCTCGTCGGTCGGCCGATCCGACGAGGCACGCGGGTGGTGCCCCTCCCGCATCTCCGCGCTTCCCTCCCTTTCTGGGACCCGGAGCGACTCCCGCCCAGCTTCGTACGTTCTACGAGGCGATGCATGCCATCTTTGGGTGGACCGACCCCGCCGGTGCGCCTTCGGGCCCCGCGGACTCAGTTGGGGGGGCCTAGGTCTTCGCTACCTGCGGCTCTGGCCCCGGTGCCGCAGGCCCCCCTTGGATCCAGGCCTGGATCCGGATCGGAGCTGGTTGATCTTGTTACGCCTCCACCGGCGCCGCTTCCGACGGCACCACTACCGCGCTCGATGCCGGTTGGCCCCCCGGCCATCTTGCATGGACACGGAGCCGGACCGGCATCGTCCAACGCCGGATCCGGCGCTGGGAGGGGTTTTTGTGCCCCTCTTCACTCCTGGGCCCTCTTTTCAACCTGAGTGGCATCCAGATGATGATGAGGAGGAGGACTGGGAGGGGTCAGGTGACCCTTTGACTGATCAGCTAGGTTCTGACCAGGACTGGAGAGAGAAACTGGGGGATGCCAGTGGTCTCGACACTTCCCCTGACCTTGGCATGTTGTCTCCTCCTACCATGGCTACGGAGGAGGTAGCGTCGTACGCAGTGGTGTTGCGTAGGGCGGCCGAGGCTCTTAACCTCGAGCTACCTACGGTGGCGGTCAGGACTAACCTCCTGACAGAAGTGCTTCAACCGGCTGCGAGCTCTTCGGAGCCCCTGCTGCAGTTTAATGAGGCCCTCACAGACGTCCTTTTGGGCACGTGGTCCAGGCCCAACACGGGGGCTCCCATGGACAGGATGATTGCCCGACGCCACCGCCCGGCTACGGGCGACCCCACTTTCCTCTCCCAACACCCCACCCCAGAGAGCTTGGTTGTCCAAGCCTCCACTTCCAAAAGCGCCTTCCCTACCGCTCCACCGGAAAGGGAATCCAACAAGCTGGACCACCTTGGTAAGAACATTTTCTCTTCCGCCAGCTTAGGACTGCGGTCCGTAAACACCGCATGTCTCTTGGGCTGTTATTCCCACTCGGTGTGGGATAAGGTGGCGCAGGTGCTACCTCAGTGTCCAGAGGAGGCCCGGACCGTGCTCTCCCAGGCTGTTGCCGCCGGGAGGGATGCAGCGAAGTTTACAGTACGTTGTGGGCTGGACACCGCCGACTCTCTGGGCAGAACTATTTCCACGTCAGTAGCGCTTCGTCGCTACGCCTGAATGAGGTCCACTGGCTTTTCAGGGGATGACCAGAACACCTTGATGGAAATGCCCTTTGATGACCGTCGCCTTTTTGGCGACAAAGCAGACAACGCTCTAGAGCGTTTCAAGGACTCACGGGCTACGGCCAAGTCCTTGGGCCTCTCCGCCCGCCCTGCGCAGTCTACTTTTCGCCCCTTTCGTGGCTACGGAAGGGGTGCCCCGCTACGTCCCGCCCAGAGCCACAGGCCGCAGCAAGTTACCCAACCTTCGCGCGGCCGGGGACGTGGGAACAACCGCCGTGGTTCCAGGGGCCAGCGGGCGGGCCAGTCCACCAACCCCCCCTCTGCTGCAGCCTCCAAACCCTCCTAGTCCGACCTTTCAGGCCCATCAAACACCAGTGGGTGGCAGGATTCGCCATCACCTCCCCTACTGGCGCACCATCACGTCGGACAGGTGGGTTTTGCAAATAGTCCGAAGGGGCTACTCCCTCCCCTTCGAGACTACCCCTCCAGCCATGCCACCGAGATACCACCGCATGTCGGAGGATCATCTGGCCAGGAGCAGGAAGTTACGGCTCTCTTGGCCAAGGGAGCCATCGAGCGCGTTCCTGTCCCAGAAGTAGGTCGTGGTTGTTACTCCCACTACTTTCTGGTCCCCAAGAAGGACAAGGGCCTGCATCCTATCTTGGACCTCAGGGACGTTAATCGCTTCCTCCGGAAGGAGAAGTTCAAGATGTTGATGCTTGCTCAGGTCTTGTCTGCCCTCGACCCGGAAGACTGGATGGTAGCGTTGGACTTGCAGGACGCTTATTTTCACATCCCCGTCCTGCCGGCCCACCGGCGTTACCCACGGTTCACGGTAGGCCACGAGCATTTTCAGTTTACTGTGCTCCCCTTTGGCCTTACCAGCGCCCCTCGGGTGTTCACGAAAGTGATGGCGGTGGTCGCAGCTCATCTGCGCAGATCAGGAGTTTCAGTCTTCCCCTATCTCGACAACTGGCTGTTGAAGGCGGGCTCGACCAAGGCAGTCGTCTCCCACCTCCAGACTACGGCCGACCTCCTGCATTCGCTGGGGTTCTCCATCAATGTGCCGAAGTCACACCTGATTCCCTCTCAGAAGCTCCTCTTCATCGGAGCGGTTCTGGACACGATGGGGTTTCGGGTCTATCCTCCCGAACAGCGAGTCCGGGATATTAAGGCTATGATTCCGATCTTTCAGCCTCTATCCCGGGTTCCGGTCAGAATGACTCTGAGGCTGCTGGGCCTCATGGCCTCCTGCATCCTACTGGTCGATCATGCCAGGTGGCATATGCGGGCTCTGCAGTGGGACCTGAAGTTCCAGTGGGCGCAGCATCAGGGGAATCTGTCCGATTGCATCCAGATGTCGGAGGGCATTGCACGTCAACTGCAGTGGTGGCTCACGAACCAGGATTGGGTCAATGGCAGATCCCTCTCCCTTCCCCAACCAGACCACACTGTGGTGACGGACGCATCCCTTCTGGGATGGGTCGGCCACATGGGAGAGGCGGAGATCAGAGGCCTCTGGTCCCCGGCGGAGTCCAGGCTCCACATCAACCTTCTGGAGCTCAGGGCGATTCGTCTTGCACTGAAAGCATTCCTTCCCTCTGTCCGGGGGAGAGTAGTGCAGGTGTTCACGGACAACACCACCGCCATGTGGTACTGCAACAAACAGGGCGGGGTGGGTTCGTGGACCCTATGTCAGGAGCCCCTCCGCCTCTGGACATGGCTGAAACATCAGGGCATATCCCTGGTGGTTCAACACCTGTTATGTTATGTTAAGTACTCTTGTAACGCGCAACAGCTACTCCGAGGAGTGTCCCGGCGCGGATCCAAAAGGAGTCACTGAACTACACCACCATCGTTTAAGGGAACAGGTGAGTTTTTAAAAGTTTCTTGAAGGCTAACTGGTCTTGAGTATTGCGCAATGGAAATGGAAGGGCATTCCAAGCCTGGGCAGCCTTAACAGCCAAGGAGCAACCGCCCATCTCGTGGCGGATGAAGCGGGGCACCCTAGCTAGAAGGAGAGCTGAAGAACGCAGTTGTCTCAGCGGGACATAAAAGGAGAACCACTTCTGTAAATAGGCGGGCCCATGACCGTAGAGGGCTCGGTGGGCAATGACCAGGGATTTAAATTTGACCCGGTCCGCCACGGGCAGCCAGTGGAGTACGCGGAGATGTTCACGCACGCTGCTCCTCTTAGCGATTCCCAAGAGCAGCCTGGCGGCCGCATTCTGAATGACCTGGAGTCTATTCAGAGAGTAACCAGGGATGCCTATGTACAACGCATTAGCGTAGTCCAATCGAGAAAGGATCAAGGCACGGATAACCGTCTCTTTGGCAGGCCTTGGGAGGAGAGGTAAAGCACTCCTTAGTGTTTTGAGAAGGCCGAAACAGCTGCCTGAGAGCTTTTTCACCTGAGCAGAAAAGGAGAGGTTATCCTCAAACCACACTCCTAGGTTTTTTGCGACTTTTCCATTAGAGGTTGGTAGAGGGAACCCAGGAGGCCATATCGTGTCTCTGAAGCCTGGAGGGAATTTACCATAAAGTAGGATCTCTGACTTGTCTTTGTTTCATTTGAGTTGGGCCGCCGCAAGCCACTCAAAAACCGAAGACAAGCAGTGCTGAACAGAAGATACAGAATCCCCATCCTTTTCCCAGGTAAAGAGAAGCTGGGTGTTGTCAGCGTAGGCTATCACCTTAGCCCCCAAGTCCTCGGCTAAGTAGACCAGAGGAGTAACGTAGATATTAAAAAGAAGGGGGCTAAGGGAGGACCCCTGCGGGACACCTGTGGTGACCGGCTGCGGAGTTGAAGCGGCCGGTGGCAGCCAGACCTGTTGAGCCCGCCCTTCAAGGAAGGGCCTCAGCCAGCCCCAGGCAGCGCCTGAGACACCAATCTCAGTGAGTCGGGCGAGCAGCAGGGAGTGCAGTACCGTGTCGAATGCTGCCGACAGGTCGAGCATTACCAATGCTGCTCTCCCACCGGCATCTAAACAGTCGCAAATGGCTTCGGAAATCTCCACCAGTGCTGTCTCGGTGCTGTAGGAGGAGCGAAACCCAGACTGCGCTGGATGCAGAACATCAGACCCTTCAACAAACTCCATAAGTTGTCTGGTCACCACCTTCTCACAGACTTTGGCTAAACTGGGCAGGAGGGAAATAGGGTGATAGTTCCCTGGGGTCAGGGGATCAAGAGTAGGCTTCTTCAAAAGGGGAAGGATTTTAGCCTGTTTCCAGACCTCCGGTACCCGAGCCTCACGAAGGGAGGCGTTTATGATTGAATTAACTTCGGGGTTAATAGTCTCCGCGACTGCAGCAAGCAGTCTCGCAGCACAGGGGTCCGCGGGCGAACCTGATTTCAAGCCCTTCAGGATTTTAAGAGAGCTAGACAGATCCACAGAAGAGAAGGCCCGCAGAGCGTGCCTGGGGACAACAGGCAGGGTGGCAGTAGGCACAGGGACAGAAGGAGGTCCGGGGCAGGAGGTGAAGGCCGCCTGAATCGTGCGTATTTTATCCATGAAGAAATTGGATAGTGTGTTACACCAGCCCTCTGTGGCTGGAAGAGAGCACGATTGTGCTGCAGGAGACGTAAAACTCTGAACTATAGAGAAAATCTCCTTGGCGTTATGTGCCTGCTCAATGCGGGCTGCAAAGTACTGCTTCTTAGCCTGTGTTATCGCAGTATAATAGATTTTTTGCCTGCCCCTGAGAGTGGCCTTAGCCAGGGGACAGTACTCGCTGAGGCGCCAAGCACGTTCAAGTTTTTTACACTCCTGCTTAAGCACAGACGGGTCCGGGGTAAACCAGGGTTTAGAAGGCGATTGCCTGGAGAACCTGGACGAAGTCGGTGTGGCAAGCATGTTCATGGAATTGGATAGCCAATTAGAGAAGCCCGCAAGACTCCCATCAAGATCCGGGGTAAGTGCGGGTCTAGAAGCCACCAGAGCCATGGCAAGTTTGGAAGGTTCAATTTTTTTGAAGGCTGGTTTCCGGTAGCAGGGGCCCGAAGGGCAGGCCGAGGCTAGCTGCCAGGAGAAGTAGGTGAGACAGTGGTCTGACCAAGCGACTGGAAGAGGGTCTTCAGCCGTGATAGCAAAATTGGAACAGATAGGGTTGAGAATATGACCTCCTTGATGTGTAGGGCGGGTGACCCATTGAGACAGTTGGGCAAGCTGAAGGATGTCACCAAAAGCAAGTGAGTCATTCGAATCGGCCTGGTCAAGGTGAATATTCAAATCCCCTGGCAGGTTCTCTGAACGCCAGGGCGGACGAACTCAGCCGCAGGTGCACGATGGATCACGAATGGCGTCTTCACTCGGAGGTGGTGCAAGGTCTCTTTCTACAGTGGGGAGAGCCTTGGTTAGATCTATTCGCCACCGAAGAGAGTGCGCAATGTCAGCAATTCTGCGCTTTGGAATTTCCAAGGCGGCACTCGCTAGGCGACGCTTTTCGTCGCGAGTGGAGTTGCGGTCTGTTGTACGCCTTTCCGCCTATACCACTTTGTGAGAAAGTGCCATCTTTCTTGCATGGTATGCCCCCACTTTTTGCTGAATTGCTGATGTACTTTGACTGAGTGTGCCCTGGGCTCCTGCCAATCAGGTGCCGATGGCCTGTGTTCCTTCACTAAAACTGCATTATAGCCTAAACCCAATTGGCATCTCTGGCCACATGTCAGCCCCTGGTAAATGGTACCCTAGGTACCCAGGGCACTGTGACCAGAGAAGGCCTCTAAGGGCTGCAGCACTTATTGTGCCACCCTTAGAGGCCCTGTACCCTGACACACACACACACTGCCTTTGCAGGCTGAGTGTCTTGGTGCAAAACAAAACAGAGAGTCGACATGGCACACATCCCTGTGTGCCATGCCCACAAACACACTGCCCTGGCATTCCTCAGTAACCCCTCTAGCTGGGTGCACTATGCCAGTGGTGAGGGTACAGGTGCATGAGCCCTGTACCCCTACAGTACCCAGGTCCATTCCTGGGCACTGTAAGTGCAGTGCTGCCATTAAGAGTATATGGTGCTGGGAGGTCGTCATTACGAACTCCACAGCACCATGATGGCTACACTGAAGACTGAGAAGTTTGGTATCAAACTTCTCAGCACATTAAACTCACACTGATGCCAGTGTGGGGTTTAATGTCAGATGCACGACAGAGGGCAACTTAGAGTTGCCCCCTGAACCTAACCTACAATCCACGTCCTGTCTGAGAGGCTGCCTAGGCTGCCACCCAGCAGACACGTTGCTGGACCCCTGGGTAGAGAGCCATCCGCTCTCCCGGGCCTGCAACAATGCACGTCCTGGGCGAGGTGCTAGGTCACCTCCCCCAGGATGGGCAGGGGGAAGCTTCAAAGGCATGCCACCTTTGTGAGCCTCCCCAGACCACTTACTGTACTCAGCAACTGGTCCCCACCGGTTCTAGCCCCCACTCTGGTGGGAAGACTGGCGGGAAACCCCAAGGGAGGAGAGTGGGTGTGCCAGTCTCTGCCAACCCCACCCCTCAGGTGGGAGAGGCGAGGTGAAGCACATCTCCGGGCTCTCGCCATCTTGAAGATGGGGAGCCCTGCCCAATCAGGACTAGGCTCCTGCCCCCCTCCCACTGGAGAGTGGCAGGATAGGGGGTGTACCCACCCCAGGGAAGGGACCCATTGGTCCCTGCCCTTTACCTACCTGTAACGCCCCTAAATCTAGTATTTAGGGGCACCCTGAACCTTCCTTCCTTAGATCCCGAAACAGAAACAAGCAAGAAGAAAGACCTGCTGTGCAGCTGCTAACAAGAGGGAGACACCAACTGACTTGGCCCCAACCCTACAGGCCTGTCGACCCTCGCTCCTGCTGAAACCCGGCGTCTCCAGTGGTCAGCAACCTCGAAAACCCCGGAGGACCTGACTGCCTTGTAATTCTAAAAAGACTGGGACTCCCACTAGCAGTGGTACTGCTCAAAAGCAAGTAACAAACCCCTGGTGCCAGCCAGGAACCGTGACTCCTGCACACTCTGCACCCGCCGAGCCCGGCCTGTGCCTGAGTGGACAAAGACCACGAGGATGTCCCCCTGGCGACTATGACCCAGAATCCAGCACCCAAGGACCCTCCTCGACGCTCCGGACGACGCCTGCAGCCTCAGAACCAGGGACCCCTCCAACCGCGACCAGCCGAGGGTAAGATTTCTGATGCCTAAAGACACCCCTGCACCCGGCGCCCCACGGCCTCCTGTGCCCAACTCCTGGGTGCCTACCCTTCCTACAGCTTCCCAATTTACCTCTCGAAGTGGTGGTCGCACCTGAAGAATCACTGTCCCCGAGCTTGCAGCCTTTGTTCGTCACGCAGCTTTCCCATTGAAAACCATTGGGCGCCCGACGGCCCAAAAGCCCACTGCACCCGGCCGCCCCAGTGCCGCTGAGGGTGCACCAACTACCCTGTTCGACTTCCCCACTTGCCCTGAGTAAGTGACCAGGAGCTTTGTTCCCACAGCCGAGTGGCCTGTCTGCCAGCAGCCACCAACCAAGGGCCCCCTGCCCGCCATAGGCTAATTTTGGGCCTAACTCACTCTGCACCCGGCCGCCCCTGTGCCGCTGAGGGTGTACCAACTGTACCTACCTGACCCTGGGAGACCCCTGAGTCTATGCCCAGAACCTTAACTCTGCCAGTCGAGTACTTACCTGAAAACCGATAACCTACATTTTCTCCATAGGGTAACATTGACTGGTTTACACTGAAATTTCTTCTAAGTGTCGATTTTTGAAACATACAAATATTCCTTAAAAATCGCCCGATCAACAAAAACGAAATTACTCACCTGTTATCAGGAGAGATCCCAGTGCTGGATCTTTGTGCCCAGCACTGACCCTGAAAAGTAATTACAACTGTACTTACCGATAACTTGATTTTCCTCCATAGGATAACATTGCCTGGTTTTCTCCAGAAATTCTTCTGTGTCGATTTTTGAAACAAACGCATATTCCTTAAAAATCGCCTGTGTAACGAAAACGATTTCTTTCAACTGTTTACAGGAAATGCACCAGGGCTGAATCCAGGATCCAGCCCTGAGTAAGAAAATCATACGTAAAGTAATTGATATTGCATTTACTTAAAATTCTCCATTGAGCTCAATGATAAAATTGTGTTTAAATTGTGTTGCCTATTGCAACAACTGTAGCTATTGCATTCAACAGTCTATTGTGTACTGAAAGTATATATCTAAAGCATCTCATTCTGAGAAAGTATTTTTATACCTACCCGTGGTTCTAAAAATAAAACAATTTATTTTTATATACAAAACAATTGGCCTAGAGTTCAGTTCTTGAGTGTGTGAAACCATTTGCTGACTGAGTGTGTACAACAAATGCTTTACACTGTCCTCTGATACTGCCTTACTGCTCGACCAAGCTACCACTTTAGAGAGTAAGGTTATATCTAACTTTAGCCTCTGCCAAACCTCTGGGGACTGTGTTAAACACTGTGCACACTGAACCTTACTTTGGTTCAGTATATACAGAGCCACTTTCTTACACACTTCTGCCCAGAGTGCTGAAGAAGATCAGGCGCAACCGGGCCCAAGTCATTCTTGTGGCTCCGGATTGGGCACGAAGAGTCTGGTATCCCGAGCTGCTCAACATGGCCATCGATCCTCTGATCAGACTGCCTCTTCGGGAGGATCTTCTGTCGCAGCAGCAGGGGACGGTCCTCCACCCGAACCTGTCCAGCCTCCACCTCCTTGCGTGGAGATTGAGCGGCAGCAGTTTACATCTTTCGACCTGCCTCCCGAAGTCTGTGATGTAATCTTGGCAGCCAGGCGTCCCTCCACTAAGACGGTGTACGCCTGCCGGTGGAACAAGTTTGTGGCATGGTGCACAGCAAAGGCTGTGAATCCCCTTTCTGCCCCTCTTTCTGAAGTTCTCTTGTTCCTTCTTTCTTTAGCCCAGCAGGGCTCTGCTCTGGGCACTATCAAGGGCTATCTTTCAGCCATCTCTGCCTTCCTTCGGCTGCTAGATCAACCTTCTCTTTTCAAGTCCCCGGTAGTTAACCGTTTCTTAAAAGGCTTAACGCATCTTTTTCCTCCAATCCCCTTTGTTATGCCTCAGTGGGACTTGAATCTTGTTCTTACCTATTTAATGTGCGCTCCCTTTGAGCCGCTTCATAACTGCCCTTTAAGACTCTTGACTCTTAAGACTGCTTTCCTGGTAGCCATCACTTCTGACAGAAGGGTGAGTGAGCTCCAGGCCCTTTCTTCCAAACCTCCTTTCCTGTCTGTCCATCCGGACAAGGTGGTTCTCAGGACCCGTCCATCCTTCCTTCCTAAGGTGGTCACTGCCTTCCACATCGGGCAGACCATTACTCTGCCCACCTTCTTTCCACCTCCGCATCCTTCAAAGGAGGAAGAGAGGCTCCACCGTCTGGACCCAAAACGTGCGCTCTCTTTCTATCTGGACCGCACAAAACAGTTCCGGGTGGATGATCAACTCTTTGTTGGCTACGTGGGCGCCAAGAAAGGTCGGGCCGTACACAAACGCACCATTTCTCGATGGGTCGTTTTGTGTATTAAGGCATGCTATTCTCTGGCTAAAAAAGAGCCTGCGGTCGGGCTATGCGCCCATTCCACCAGGGCGACGGCAGCCACTACTGCCTTGGGAAGAGGAGTTCCTCTAAATGACATCTGTCAGGCGGCCACGTGGGCATCACTGCACACCTTTACAAAACACTACTGCCTGGACAGCCAAGTCCGGAGAGACGGCTTCTTTGGCCGTTCTGTTCTTCAGGATTTTCTGGTGTGATCTTGGGGTATCTATTCTAAGGTAAGGAATCTATAACTAACGTGTTTCTTTCAGATGAACAAGTTACTTACCTTCGGTAACGATATATCTGTAAGAAACATTAGTTAGTTATAGATTCCTTACCGCCCCACCCATCCTCCCCGTTCTGCGAACTGATTTCTAGGGTTAAGTACTACCTTTCAGGGCCCTAGTTTTGTGCACCAGTGGTCAGTGTCTTGCATGGCTCTGCGTTTCCGGCGCGGAAAGTCGTATACAGAACTGACGTCAGCGCGCGAGGGCGGCGTCTAAGTAGCTGCCGCGACGTCATCCTGGCGACCATGACGCCGACGACTGACGCGGAGCCGACCGACTCCACCTTCCGACGCGCAGAGGTACTGCTGACGAAAAAACTTTCCGGATCCAGTCTGACACCTGGGGGTAATTCTAAGGTAAGGAATCTATAACTAACTAATGTTTCTTACAGATATATCGTTATCGAAGGTAAGTAACTTGTTCTTCGGCACTCTTAGCCAAGGGAGCCATCGAGCGCGTTCCTGTCCCAGAAGTAGGTCATGGTTGCTATTCCCACTACTTTCTGGTGCCCAAGAAGGACAAAGGCCTTGTCCTATCTTGGATCTCAGGAACGTCAACCGCTTCCTCCGGAAGGAGAAGTTCAAAATGTTGACGCTCGCTCAGGTCTTGTCTGCCCTCGATCCTGGAGACTGGATGGTAGCATTGGACTTGCAGGACGCTTACTTTCATATCCCCGTCCTGCCGGCCCACCGGCGTTACCTGCGGTTCGCGGTAGGCCACGAGCACTTTCAGTTTACTGTGCTCCCCTTTGGCCTTACCAGCGCCCCTCGGGTGTTCACGAAAGTGATGGTGGTGGTCGCAGCTCATCTGCGCACATCAGGGGTTCCAGTCTTCCCCTATCTCGACGACTGGCTGTTGAAGGCGGGCTCGCCCCAGGCTGTCGTCTTCCACCTCCAGACTACGGCCGACCTCCTGCATTCGCTGGGGTTCTCCATCAACGTGCCGAAGTCACACCTGACCCCCTCTCAGAAGCTCCTCTTCATCGGAGCGGTTCTGGACACAACGCAGTTTCGGGTTTATCCTCCCGAACAGCGAGTCTGGGATATTCGGGCTATGATTCCGATCTTTCAGCCTCTATCCCGGGTTTCGGTCAGGATGACCCTCAGCCTGCTGGGTCTGATGGCCTTCTGCATCCTGCTGGTGGACCATGCCAGATGGCATATGCGGGCTCTGCAGTGGGACCTGAAGTTCCAGTGGGCACAACACCAGGGGAATCTGTCCGATTGCTTCCAGATCTCAGAGGGCACTGCACACCAATTACAGTGGTGGCTTACAAACCAGGATTGGGTCGACGGCAGAGCCCTCTCCCTTCCTCAACCAGAGTTCACAGTGGTGACCGATGCATCACTTCTGGGATGGGGCGGCCACAGGGGGGAGGCGGAGATCAGAGGCCTCTGGTCTCCGGCAGGGTCTGGGCTCCACATCAACATTCTGGAGCTTCAGGCGATTCGTCTTGCACTCAAAGCATTCCTTCCCTCTGTCTGGGGAAGAGTGGTGCAGGTGTTCACGGACAACACCACCGCCATGTGGTACTGCAACAAACAAGGCGGGGTGGGGTAATGGACCCTATGTCAGGAGGCCCTCCGCCTCTGGACATGGCTGGAACATCAGGGCATATCCCTGGTGGTTCAACACCTGGCAGGTTCCCTGAACGCCAGGGCGGACGAACTCAGCCGCAGGTGCATGATGGATCACGAATGGCGTCTTCACTCGGAGGTGGTGCAAGGTCTCTTTCAGCAGTGGGGAGAGCCTTGGTTAGATCTATTCGCCACCGCGCAATGTCAGCAGTTCTGCGCGTTGGAATTTCCAAGGCGGCACTCGCTAGGCGAAGCTTTTCGTCGCGAGTGGAGTTGCGCTCTTCTATACGCCTTTCCGCCTATACCACTTCTACCCAGAGTGCTGAAGAAGATCAAGCGCGACCGGGCCCAAGTCATTCTTGTGGCTCCGGATTGGGCACGAAGAGTCTGGTATCCCGAGCTGCTCAACATGGCCATCGATCCTCCGATCCGACTGCCTCTTCGGGAGGATCTTCTGTCGCAGCAGCAGGGGACGGTCCTCCACTCGAACCTGTCCAGCCTCCACCTCCTTGCGTGGAGATTGAGCAGCGACAGTTGACGTCGTTTGACCTGCCTCCCGAAGTCTGCGATGTTATCTTGGCAGCCAGGCGTCCCTCCACTAAGACGGTATACGCCTGCAGATGGAACAAATTTGTGGCATGGTGCGCAGCAAAGGCTGTGGATCCCCTTTCCTCCCCTCTTTCTGAGGTTCTCTTGTTCCTCCTTTCTTTGGCCCAGCAGGGCTCTGCTCTGGGCACTCTAAAAGTCTTCCTCTCGGCAATTTCAGCCTTCGTTAGGCTTCCTGATCAGCCTTCTCTTTTCAAGTCTCCTGTTGTAAATAGATTCCTTAAGGGCATTACTCATCTGATTCGTCCTGTTCCCTTCGTAATGCCCCAGTGGGACTTGAACTTGGTGCTTACCTATCTTATGTGCGCTCCCTTTGAGCCGCTACATAACTGTCCTCTCAGGCTTCTTACTTTGAAAACTGCCTTTCTAGTGGCCATCACCTCTGCACGCAGGGTGAGTGAGCTACAAGCTCTTTCTTCCAAGCCTCCCTTTCTGGCTGTCCATCCAGACAAGGTCGTCCTTAGAACTAGACCTTCCTTTCTTCCCAAGGTGGTTACTTCTTTCCACATTGGCTAAACCATCACTTTGCCCACCTTCTTTCCGCCTCCTTCAAAAGAGGAAGAGAGGATCCACCGTCTGGATCCAAAACGTGCGCTTTCCTTCTACCTGGATCGCACAAAGCAATTCCGGGTAGACGACCAGCTCTTTGTTGGTTACGTGGGAGCTAAGAAAGGTCGGGCCATGCACAAACGGTACATCTCCAGGTGGGTCATTCTGTGCATCAAAGCTTGCTATTCTTTGGCAAAGGAGGAGCCTCCAGTGGGACTGCGCGCCCATTCCACCAGGGCGACGGCAGCCACCACTGCTTTGGAACGGGGAGTCCCCATTAATGACATCTGTCAGGCAGCTATGTGGGCATCGCTGCACACATTCACCAAACACTACTGCCTGGACAGCCAAGTCCGGAGAGACGGCTTCTTTGGCCGTTCTGTGCTCCAGGACTTTCTGGTGTGAACTTGGTTCGCAGACCCACCTCCGGGGTTGGTATTGCTGGGGTATCTATTCTAAGGTAAGGAATCTATAACTAACTGTTTCTTTCAGATGAACAAGTTACTTACCTTCGGTAACGACATATCAGTAAGAAACATAGGTTAGTTATAGATTCTTTACCGCCCCACCCATCCTCCCCGTTCTGCAAACTGATTTCTAGGGTTAAGGACTTCCTTTCAGGGCCCTAGTTTTGTGCACCAGTGGTCAGTGTCTTGCATGGCTCTGCGCTTCTGGCGTGGAAAGTCGTGTACAGAACTGACGTCAGCACGCGAGGGCGGCGTCTATGTAGCTACCGCGACGTCATCCCGGCGACCACGACGACGAACGCGGAGTCGACCGACGCCACCTTCCGACGCGCAGGGTACTGCTGACGAAAAACTTTCCGGATCCAGTCTGCCTGGGGGTAATTCTAAGGTAAGGAATCTATAACTAACCTATGTTTCTTACAGATATATTGTTACCAAAGGTAAGTAACTTGTTCATTAACGGAGTCGCCTCCTCCTGCTTCCACACCCTCCACACACACTGCAGAATCTTCAGATGGATCCAAGTCAACTCCAGAAAGACCGTCCCTCGGGTTCTCCTCACCACCTGCCTCGACTACAGTAACACACACTACCCTGGCATCTCCACCCAGCTCCTCAGAAGACTCCAAACCATACAGAACGCTGCTGCCAGACTCATCCTGGACCTTACCAAAGGGACCCACAACACCCCCCACCTCTGAAACTTCCACTGGCTCCCCATCCAGAAGAGATTCCAGTTCAAGATCCTCATGCACGCCTACAAAGCCCTACACAATCAAAAACCAGCCTACATCAATCACCAACTCAGCTTCCATCTACCTGCAAGACACCTGCACTTCACCTCACTAGCCCTTTGTACACCCCCCGCATCCATTACAGCTGCAGCGGTAGCTACTCTTTCTCCCACATCGCCACCAAGACCTGGAATGACCTGCCCCTCCACCTTCGAAAAGCACCCTCTTTAGTAGACTTCAGAAAGAAACTCAAGACCTGGCTTTTCGACAGAGACCTCGCACCCCCAGCACCCGGAGACTCCTAGGGGTGACAGTGCTGCTCTCTACAAAGGCTAATTGATTGATCCATTGATTCTCAGTCTGAATCGCAGCTCTATGACTGAAGAAAGAAGTGATCAGATGCTGTTGGTATTATATATTATGGGTCTGAGCTGGGTCTAATTATGCATAATTGTCTCTGTGACCTCTTCCCAAACTGCTTCAGACTTGAAATCCTAACGGTAGCCCCTCACCCTGAAGAATGACCTCCAGATTTTGGATTCATGGAGAAACGTTTGTATAACTGATGGATGAGACAAGGTGCATGCACAAATAAACCTGCTTTGCAAGACCTTTCAGAAAGATCAGTCACCTTCCAAGCCACTACATGTTGAAACTGTCCATGACCGATCCTGGAATCTACAATAGACTACTTCATGTTTAAATGGAGGTGGAGGTAACCCCTGCCTTCGACACAGCAAGTTTAATTGTAGAGCTTTGCACCACAGAGTGTATTTGTCAATGAGAAGTGATAACCTCACTGCTGCATTCTCTACTAGTTCTAGAATCTTGAAGGGGCATACAAATCTGAGTGTAAACTTAAAGCAACACCCCAGAATAGAACCTGCAACACCTTAACCCCCAGATGATACGAAGGGAAAGTCTGCCAGTGTAAATCAATATAATTCTTTTTAGCTCTTACAGAAAAATTAACTCATTGTGCCACGGCTAAATACTGTAATTCCTGGAAAGGCAAAACACCATCCCATGTTGTATTTAATTGACCTGTATAGTTATTTCAACCGGCACCCAGCATCAAAAGTGGTAAACAATAAATCCACTCATCATATCACAAGTTATAGAGAAGAATAGACTGAAACTTGTTATGTTAAAATATTTGTAAAGCGCAGCGTATACCCGAAGGTGTCTTGGTGCTGATTAAGTATGCAACTATAAGCAAGAGGGAGGACCTGCTGGTTGAAGAGCCAGGTTTTCAAAAGTTTCCTGAACTGGGGTAGAGAAGGTGCTGACCTTAGATTGAGTGGAAGGAGATTCCAGGCTGTGGCTGCTGTAATCAAAAAGCTGCTACCACCCCATGTAGATTTTTTAAATCTGATAGAGTTTATTCTGAAGGAGCCTGCTGATCTTAGGTTTCTTGTTGGAATGTACCATGAAAAGGCTTTCTTCAGAAAGGAAGGTCCTGAATCGTGGAGGGCTTTGTAAGTCAAACAGAGGGTTTTAAACTTGATTCTGTTATTGACTTTCAGCCAATGAAGATCTTTGAGAGCAGACGAGACGGAGTGGTGCCTAGGCAAGTCCAGTAAGAGTCTGGCTGCCGAATTTTGAAGCATTTGCAGTTTATGGTATCGAGCTTGTAAGCCAATGTAAAGGCCGTTGCAGTAGTCAATCTTGGACAATACCAAGGTGGAAATGACTGATTTCCTGACTGCGATGGGCAGAAAGACTAGAATTTTTTAAGTATTCTTAAGGTATTATAAGAAGAGGAGATCACTGTGTTGATTTGATTGCCTAGGAGTAGACGATCATCAATGATAACACCTAAGCTCTTCGCCTTACTTGTAGGAGTAGGGAGGGGGCCCGTGCCAATTGGCCAGCAAGGGGTAGACCAAAAATTGGGATTATTGCCAAATAAGATCACCTCGGTCTTTCCAGCATTGAGCTTAAGGCAGTGTTTGTTCATCCAGCCATCAAAAAAAAAAACACGCAGTTGTGGATGCGAAGACAAGTGTGATTGGCATTATTGGAGGCCGATAGCACGATTTGCGTGTCATCCGCATAGGACATAAGGGAGAACCCGAAGGATTCGACAAGAGGAGCCAGATCAGCAATGTATATATTAAAAAGAGTTGGGCTCAGAGAGGATCCCTGCGGCACGCCACAAGGCAAGCGGAATGAACTTGAAGAGAAGTCATCAATGTTTATTATGTTTTCCCTGTTAGATAGGAAGGATGAGAGTAATTTCAAGGCCAGGTTTTTTTATACCTTTTGATTCCAGACGGAGGATCAACGTGGAATGATCCACCATATCAAACGCCGCAGACAGGTCCAGCAGGATAAGGGCGGCTGACCCCCCCTCATCCAGGATGAATTTAAGCTCATCAGTGGCCTTGATCAAGGCAGTCTCTGTACTGTGTTCGGATCTAAATCCGTATTGAGTGGGATCCAAACCGTTTGAGTCTTTAATGAACTGATTTAATTGGATGTTCATTACTTTTTCGACTATTTTCGCAGGGAAGGGAAGTCTAGAAATAGGCCGATAGTTGGCAGGGTCTTCGGGGTCCAAATTAGTTTTTTTCAATAAAGGCAAAATGGAGGCTCGCTTCCATTGGGATGGAAAGATACCTGATTTGAACATGTTATCTGAAAGAGACACGTTAGTGACAGATTCCTTACCTTAGAATATCCCCAGGCGTCAGGCTGGATCCGGAAAGTTTTGCGTAGCAGTACCCTTGCGCGTCGGTAGGCGGCGTCGTGCGGCTCCGCGTCCGTCGTCGGCGTCGTGATCGCCGGGATGACGTCGCGGGCAGTACTTAGGCGCCGCCCCTGCGCGCTGACGTCAGTTCTTCTTTTTCCGCGCCAGCAAGCGCAGATCCGGGAAGAGCAGTGCCCTGGTCATTTTTTGACCATACTTTTTGGTGAATTTTTCACTGTTTTTTCCATACTTAAAGGTGTCGTAGGGATGCCCGGCTTCAAGCGATGCGGCGCCTGTGCGCGGATGATGTCCGTCACCGACCCGCATTGGGAGTGTCTCTTCTGCCTCGGCCGAGGCCACGACACCGAGTCTTGTCCCGAATGCCAGGCCCTCAACCCGAAAGCTTTGCGAGAGCGGTCTCGAAAGCTCCTCGAGGCCCGGCATTCGGCTCCACGGAGGCCCCGGTCGCGTGAGAGGTCCAGGGGTCGCTCGCGGAGTGCACACCGGTCGTCGGCGTCGAAGTCTTCTTCGTCCGGTAAGTCTAAGCACAAGAAGTCCAAGAAGCATCGTCGCTCTCGGACTTCGCCTCGCCGGTCTCGCGACTCGGCTGAGGCCCCTCCCGGCACCGTCCCCGTGGCCCCGGACTTGCCTGTGGAGTCGCCCCCGCCATACCCGCCCTTCCCGGGTTCGGGGGCGGATCCGGCCAAGGTACAGGAGTTCCTGTCGGCCATGGCCCGCCTCTTCGGGCCTTCAGGCCCCTCCGGTGCGCCTTCAGGCCCCGCGGGCCCTGATGGGGTTGCTCCGGCGTCGCCGACGGCTCCGGCCCCGGCGTCGCCCGTGCCTCCAGCCTCGATCCCGGCTCCGGCTTCGGCCCCGGCCTCGATCCCGGCTCCACAACCCCCATGTCTCCGGTGCCGTTCTCGACGCCGCCCTGGGCTCCGGGCGGCGTCGTCCCCCAGTTCCTTCCGGCTCCGGACATGGACCCGGAGCGACGTCGCTCGACGCCGGCTCCGGCGCCGATGGGACCTTGGGTCCCGACTGTCCCTCCTCCTCCTTATTTTGAACCTGAGGAGGACCAGTTGGACTGGGAGGGGTCTGATGACCCTCTGACGCGACACTGTCAGTATGATGAGGACTGGACAGAGAGTCTAGGGGAGGCCAGTGGTCTGGATTCTTCCCCTGACACTGGCATGCTGTCTCCTCCCGTGGCTACGGAGGAGGGGGCCAATCTTGGTACGGTGTTGCGTAGGGCAGCTGGGGCCTTACGTCTCCAGCTCCCTACTTTGACGGTCAAGCCTAACATCTTGACAGAGGTGCTTCAGCCGGCAGCCTCCTCTGCGGAGACTGTGCTGCCGTTTAACGACGCCCTCACTGACGTTCTTTTGGGCGCCTGGTCCAAGCCCAACACAGGGGCTCCTGTGGATCGGAACGTGTCACGACGCCATCGCCCTGCTCCGGGCGACCCCCTGTTTCTTTCTGTCCACCCCACTCCTGAGAGCTTGGTTGTCCAAGCCTCCGCTTCCCAAACCGCCTTCCCTACCGCTCCTCCGGATAGGGAATCCAAACGCCTGGATCAGTTTGGGAAGAAAGGTTTTTCTTCCTCCAGTGCTGGCTTGCGGTCCATTAACACCGCTTGTCTTTTGGGCCGATATACCCACTCCCTGTGGGATTCGGTGGCGGATGTTTTGCCCCAGTGCCCTGAGGAGGTCCAGGCACTGCTTTCCCGCGCCATTGCGGAAGGAAGGGATGCGGCCAAATACACTATCCATTGTGGCCTTGACACCGCCGACTCGCTGGGCAGGTCTATTGCAACGACGGTGGCGCTCCGACGCTCCGACGCCACGCCTGGCTGAGAACCACTGGTTTTTCAGGGGATGTCCAGAATACTCTCATGGACATGCCCTTTGATGGAGTCGGTCTTTTTGGGTCCAAAGCAGACCATGCGTTGGAGCGCTTTAAGGACTCACGGGCTACTGCCAAGTCCCTGGGCCTTTCTGCTACACGCCCTCCGCTGACTTCTGCTTTTCGCCCCTATCGTGGCCACGGTAGGGGCGCCCCTTCACGTCAGCAGCCCAGCAACCGGCCCGCGCAGCAGGCGTCTTCGCGTGGCCGAGGACGTGGATTCCGCCGTGGCGGATCGGGCAACCAGCGTGCGGGTCAGGCCACCACCTCCAACCCGTCCGCGGCCTCCAAGCCCTCCTAGTCCCTCCTTTCAGGTGCACGGCACGCCAGTAGGGGCAGGGTCCGCCATCACCTTTCCCACTGGCGCACCATCACCTCGGACAGGTGGGTCTTGGACATTGTCCGAAGGGGCTACTCCCTCCCCTTCGAGACCACCCCCCAGCCATGCCACCTCAATTCCACCGCATGTCAGGGGATCACTTGGTGCTTCTACAGAAGGAAGTCACGGCCCTCTTGACCAAGAGGGCCATCGAGCATGTTCCAACCCCAGAAGTAGGGCGTGGTTGCTACTCCCACTACTTTCTGGTGCCCAAAAGGACAAGGAGGACATGCGTCCTATCTTGGACCTCCGGAACGTCAATCGCTTCCTCCGGAAGGAGAAGTTCAAGATGCTCACCCTAGCTCAGGTCTTGACTGCCCTCGACCCTGGAGACTGGTTGGTAGCGTTGGACTTGCAGGACGCGTATTTCCACATCCCCGTCCTGCCGGCCCACCGGCGTTACCTTCGGTTCACGGTAGGCCCCGAGCATTTTCAGTTCACCGTGCTCCCCTTTGGCCTTACCAGTGCCCCTCGGGTGTTCACGAAAGTGATGGCGGTGGTCGCAGCTCATCTGCGCCGGGCAGGGGTTTCAGTCTTCCCCTACCTCGACGACTGGCTGCTGAAGGCGGGCTCGTCCCAGGCAGTCGTCTCCCACCTCCAGACTACGGCCGAACTCCTGCACTCGCTGGGGTTCTCCATCAATGTGCCGAAGTCGCATCTGATTCCTTCTCCACAGCTCCTTTTCATCGGAGCAGTTCTGGACACGACGCAGTTTCGGGCCTATCCTCCCGAACGGCGAGTCCGGGATATTCAGGCTATGATTCCGATCTTTCGGCCTTTATCCTGGGTTTCGGTACGGATGACCCTGAGGCTGCTGGGCCTCATGGCCTCCTGCATCCTGCTGGTCAATCATGCCAGATGGCATATGCGGGCTCTGCAGTGGGACCTGAAGTTCCAGTGGGCGCAGCACCAGGGCAACCTGTCCAATCACGTCCAGATCTCGGAGGGGACTGCAAAACAGTTGCAGTGGTGGCTCTCGAACCGGCAATGGGTCATGGGCAGATCCCTCTCCCTTCCCCAGCCAGAGCATACAGTTGTGACGGACGCGTCCCTTCTGGGATGGGGCGGTCACATGGGAGAGGCGGAGATCAGAGGCCTCTGGTCTCCGGCGGAGTCCCGGCTCCATATCAACCTTCTGGAGCTCCGGGCGATCCGGCTTGCACTCAAGGCATTCCTTCCCTCTGTCAAAGGGAAGGTAGTGCAGGTGTTCACAGACAACACCACCGCCATGTGGTACTGCAACAAACAGGGCGGGGTGGGGTCTTGGACCCTTTGTCAGGAGGCTCTGCGCCTCTGGACATGGCTGGAACATCAGGGCATGTTCCTGATGGTTCAACACCTGGCAGGTTCCCTGAACGCCAGGGCGGACGAACTCAGCCGCAGGTGCATGATGGATCACGAATGGCGTCTTCACTCGGAAGTGGCGCAAGGACTCTTTCTACAGTGGGGAGAGCCTTGGTTAGATCTATTCGCCACCGAAGAGAACGCGCAATGTCATCAGTTCTGCGCGTTGGAATTTCCAAGGCGGCACTCGCTCGGCGACGCTTTTCGTCGCGAGTGGAGTTGCGGTCTGTTGTACGCCTTTCCGCCTATACCACTTCTACCCAGAGTGTTGAAGAAGATTCGGCACGACCGGGCCCAAGTCATTCTTGTGGCTCCGGACTGGGCTCGAAGAGTTTGGTATCCCGAGCTACTCAATATGAGCATAGATCCCCCGATCCGTCTGCCTCTTCGGGAGGATCTTCTGTCGCAGCAGCAGGGGACGGTCCTCCACCCGAACCTGTCCAGTCTACACCTGCTTGCGTGGAGATTGAGCGGCGGCAGTTGATTCCTTTCGACTTGCCTCCCGAAGTTTGTGATGTGATTCTGGCAGCCAGGCGTCCCTCCACTAAGGTGGTATACGCCTGCAGGTGGAACAAATTTGTGGCATGGTGCACAGCAAAGGCTGTGGATCCCCTTTCTGCCCCTCTTTCTGAGGTCCTTCTGTTCCTTCTCTCTTTGGCCCAACAGGGTTCTGCCCTGGGTACCATCAAGGGTTATCTTTGTGCTATCTCGGCCTTCCTCAGGCTCCCTGATCAGCCTTCCCTTTTCAAGTCCCCTGTTGTTAACAGGTTCTTAAAAGGCATTACTCACCTCTTCCCTCCTGTTCCGTTTGTAATGCCTCAGTGGGACTTGAACTTGGTTCTTACCTTTTTAATGTGCGCTCCCTTTGAGCCTCTGCATAACTGTCCTCTTCGTCTTCTGACTCTGAAGACAGCCTTTCTGGTGGCCATCACCTCCGCTCGGCGGGTGAGTGAGCTCCAGGCTCTATCTTGCAAACCTCCCTTTCTGTCTGTTCATCCAGACAAGGTTGTTCTTCGGACGCGTCCGTCCTTCTTGCCAAAGGTGGTTACTGCTTTCCACATTGGGCAGACCATCACTTTGCCCACCTTCTTTCCGCCTCCGCATCCTTCCAGAGAGGAAGAGAGGCTCCACCGTCTGGACCCAAAACGTGCGCTCTCCTTCTATATCGACCGCACAAAACACTTCCGGGTGGATGACCAGCTCTTTGTTGGCTACGTGGGCGCCAAAAAGGTCGGGCGGTGCACAAGAGGACCATTTCCCGCTGGGTTACCTTGTGCATCAAGACCTGCTATTCTTTGGCCAAGAAGGAGCCTCCTGTTGGGCTGCGTGCCCATTCCACCAGGGCAACGGCTGCTACCACGGCCTTAGGCCGCGGTGTTCCGCTGCCGGTTATCTGTCAGGCAGCTACGTGGGCCTCGCTGCACACGTTTACAAAGCATTACTGCCTTGACAGTCAGGTCCGGAGGGACGGCTTCTTTGGCCGTTCTGTCCTCCAGGACTTCCTTGTCTGATCTTTGTTCGCAGACCCACCACCGGGGTTGGTATTGCTGGGGTATCTATTCTAAGGTAAGGAATCTGTCACTAACGTGTCTCTTTCAGATGCACAAGTTACTAACTTGTGTAACGATATATCTGTAAGAGACAGTAGTTAGTGACAGATTCCTTACCGCCCCACCCATCCTCCCCGTTCTGCGAACTGATTTCTAGGGTTAAGGACATCCCTTTCAGGGCCCTAGTATTTTTCAGACACCTGTGTCAGCTTCTTGCATGGCTCTGCGTTCCTGGCGCGGAAAGTCGTGTACAGAACTGACGTCAGCGCGCAGGGGCGGCGCCTAAGTACTGCCCGCGACGTCATCCCGGCGATCACGACGCCGACGACGGACGCGGAGCCGCACGACGCCGCCTACCGACGCGCAAGGGTACTGCTACGCAAAACTTTCCGGATCCAGCCTGACGCCTGGGGATATTCTAAGGTAAGGAATCTGTCACTAACTACTGTCTCTTACAGATATATCGTTACACAAGTTAGTAACTTGTGCATTAAACAAGTTTGAGAGATGGACTGCAATAATGTCGGGCACCAGTTTAATAACTGAGGGTGGACAAGGATCATCCGGAGAGCCTGATTTGGTGGTCAGGATGAGATCTTTTATTTGGGCCGCCGTGACAGGGGAGAATGAATCGAACTCCGAAGTGAGAAAGTAATTATCGGAGATGGTGTTCACCTTATCTTGACTGGGGGGTGGCAAAAGATTGCCGTTGTGACCGAATGAGTTGAAAATTAGATCGATTTTTCCCTTAAAGTGCCATGCAAACTCATTGCAAAAGGACTGGCTGACCCACTCCCTTTTATACTCAGGTTGTTTAGTGAGTTTATTGATGACTAGGTAAAGTTCTTTACCTGAGTTTTTGCCAGATTCGATTTGTGATGAAAAATAAGCTGCTTTTTCTGTAACCAAAAGGGCTTTATATTTAGTTAATGCGAGTTTATAAATTTCTTTCTCATGGGAGTCATATTGAGCTCTCCATTACCTCTCTTGGCATCTACAACCTTGTTTTTCCAGTCTAAGGGCCTCTGAGAACCAGGGGGCGGACGGACGAGTCCTGTTTAGTCCACCTTTTTTTATCAGTACTAATTGAGAAAAAGCAGAGTTGAGCCAGGTGGAGTAATTCTCAGCTGCAAGTTCAGTATTGTCCACCACTGAAGGGCTCGAAAGGCTCAGTAGCTGCTCTAGTTGATTATGATCAACTTTTGCCCAGGATCTGTACTGGGCAGCTGTACAGTGTTGTTCAGTGGTTACCATCTAAATCGTTCACTGAGCCTTCTTCTGGACGTTTCTTTTCTGTGTCGCCCTCTTTCATATATATTTTGTAGTGGATTTCAGTGCAATTGTGGATCCGTGTAGATGTGTGGTTTTATACCTCCCTCCCTTTGCCCCCCACACAAAGTCCTTCCCCACTCCTCAAAACACCCTAGAGTGAACCTTAGTTGGGCAGGGTATTGCAAACTGTACATTATGTTCACTGATTGTAGCTTTTTTTTACCACTTTGAAAGTTCTTCATCCCTCCTTCACCAGTATTGTGAAATCAGGAAATAGTGAGCCAAGAGTACTGAAGATTATACTTTTCTCAAGCAATTTTAAGTGAGACATCCCTATTTCAAGAGCCAAGCTATTATGGGTTTTGGGGAGAGTGTCAGGTACAGGCCGAGGTGCCAGTGATTTATGGCCATCTATACTATAAATGAAGCTGAAAACTGCCTCTGCCAAATAGTTCTAAGTGTTTCTATTAAAACCTCCAAATTGGCTGCTTTAGTGGACTCTGGCAGGTCCACAATTCTGATGCTGTTTATTCTAGATCTAGCTTCAAGTCTTCATTCTTTTACCTTATCAGTTCAATTGGGTTTTTTATTTTGTTGCTTTTCCTTACTGATCAACGCTCATTTCAACCTGCAGACATGTTTGTCAAGTCGGACTAAATTTCTGTCCATTTGTGATGTGAACATGTTTATTTTACTGACTCATGTTTGGAGGCGGAGGTGCATTTGTTGTAGAATGGACTTTGTATCACTGTCCTCTGACTGGTCTGATTGTTGACTCACCAAGTCCTCCAGGGTTTGATCCTTTCCTGACACAAGTGTGCACTTACTAGCTAAAAAGATCAGTCTGAGCTCTGTATTATGTTTTCCCCATCTCCATCTGGTTGGGCAGCCCAGTTCAGAAAGTGCAAAATATTAACGGAGTAGTCAATCCATATATCCTTTCCTAAATTGTTCCTTTTTTCAGTGTCACTGATTTCTTTGAGACAAATAGCCACATCCGACTTGAGAGGTGGTAACCTTGCATGGACTTATTTTTTTGTTTGAATCTCTTTATTGCATTTTTATGTTTATCTCATACATTGACCGCTCTCATACCATTACAGATAGTTAGCAGTTGTCTGTTTCGTTGTACCAGCAAATACATTTCCTTTATGAAAATTAACTAATGACATATACAGCATAGAGCCAAAATCGCTGGAGGCTGTTGTCCGTTTGGTACCTGAGTTATTTCAGCGTTTCACTTTCCGGTCGTACTGATGTCAATGACAACAGATTTCATTACGAGACCGGAGGCTACCGTTATGCATATTTCTATCTGAAAGAAACAGAGAAGGTGATAGATTCCTTACCTTAGAATATCCCCAGGCGTCAGTCTGGATCCGGAAAGTTTTCGTCAGCAGTACCCCTGCGCGTCGGAAGTTGGCGTCGTGCGGCTCCGCGTCCGTCGTAGGCGTCGTGATCGCCGGGATGACGTCGTGGCAGCTACTTAGACGCCGTCCTCGCGCGGTGACGTCAGTTCTTTCTTTTTCCGCGCCAGCAAGCGCAGATCCGGAGAGAGCGGTACCCCCAGTCTTTTTTGACTGAGTTTTTGGAGATTTTTTGTCTCACCTTTTTGAGTCGATCGACTCCTGGTGCAGTTAGGGATGCCCGGGTTTAAGTCTTGCGAGGACTGTCATCGGATGATGTCGGTGACGGACCCGCACCGCGTGTGTCTCTTCTGCCTGGGGCGCGACCAGGACCCCAAGTCGTGCCCCGACTGCTGGTCCATGGCACCGAAGTCTTTGCGGGAGCGGTCCCGAAAGCTGCTTGAAGCCCGGCAGTCGGCTCCGCGCCGTGAAATGTCCTGGTCCAGAGGGAGGTCGAGGGACCGGTCGCGGAGCCACCACCATCGGAAGTCGTCCGAATCGAAGTCTTCGCACTCGGGGTCAGGTAAGGCGAAGCGTCAAAAGAAGTCGAAGAAACGTCATCGTTCTCCGACTTCCCCTCGCCAGTCTTGGCTGAGGGTGCGGGTGGTGCCACCCCCGCGGCTCCGGCGGAGCCTATGCAGTCGCCGGTGACCTACCCGCCCTTCCCGGGTTCATCGGCGACTCCGGCCCAGGTGCAGGAATTCCTGTCCGCTATGGCTCGCCTATTTGGGCCGTCGGGCCCCTCTGGTGCGCCTTCAGGCCCCGCGGGCCCGACTGGGAGTCCTCGCCCTTTGACGCCTGCGGCTCCGGCGTCGCCATCGGCTCCGGCACCGCAGGACTCCCGTGGATCCCGGTCAACGCCGGTTGACCTCGTGACACCTCCACCGACGTCGACCCCACCAGCACCACGTTTCGCGTCGCCCGGCGCGCCGGACGATGTCCCCGGTTTCAGCCCCGAAGTGGAGATGGTGCCGGAACAGTGCCGACTGACGCCGATTCCGACGCTGTTTGGGAATTTGTTTCCCTATCTCCATCCTCCTCCTTTTCGGCCTGTACAACAGCATGAGGAGGAAGGGGAGGACTGGGAGGGGTCTGAGGACCCTCTCGCTGCTCAATGCGAGTATGACCTGGACTGGGCAGAGGAGTTGGGGGATGCCAGTGGTCTGGACACCTCTCCAGACCTTGGCATGCTGTCTCCTCCTACCATGGCTACGGAGGAGGGTGCTTCTTTTTCTGTGGTGTTGCGTAGGGCAGCCGGGGCTCTCCACCTCAAGCTACCTACTGTGGCTATCTGAAAGAAACACATAGTGATAGATTCCTTACCTTAGAATATCCCCAGGCGTCAGACTGGATCCGGAAAGTTTTCGTCAGCAGTACCCCTGCGCGTCGGTAGGTGGTGTTGTGCGGCTCCGCGTCCGTCGTGGTCGCCGAGATGACGTCGCGGGCGCTACCTAGACACCGCCCACGCGCGCTGACATCAGTTCTTTCTTTTTCCGCGCCAGCAAGCGCAGATCCGGGAAGAGCAGGAACCCCCAGTCAATTTTTGACTGACTTTTTTGAGACTTTTGTCTCCATTTTTTCATTGAGTTTTCGACTCTTACGGTGCAGTTAGGATGCCCGGTTTCAAGTCCTGCGGGGATTGTCACTGCATGATGTCGGTGACGGACCCGCACCGTGTGTGTCGTGCTCCGACTGCCGGGCCATGGCGCCGAAGACTTTGCGGGAGCGGTCCCGAAAGTTGCTGGAAGCCCGGCAGTCGGTTCCGCGCCGTTCCAAGTCCCGGTCCAGAGGGAGGTCGAGGGACCGTGCGCGGAGTCATCACCATCGATCTTCGGGATCCAAGTCTTCGCACTCGGGGTCAGGTAAGGCGAAGCAGAAGAAGTCGAAGAAACGCCATCGTTCTCCGACTTCCCCTCGCCGGTCGCGCGACGCGGCTGAGGGTATGGGTGGTGCCACCTCCGCGGCTCCGGCGCAGTCCATGGAGTCGCCGCCCGACTACCCGCCCTTCCCGGGGTCGTCGGCGTCTCCGGCCCAGATACAGGTGTTCCTGTCGGCCATGGCTCACCTCTTTGGGCCGTCGGGTCCCGCCAGTGCGCCTTCGGGCCCCGCGGTCCCGCATGGGTGTCCTCGCGTTTCCTCGCCGGCGGCTCCGACCCTGGCGTCGCTGTCGGCTCCGGCGCCGCAGGACACCCTTGGATCCAGGCCTGGATCCCGGTCGACGCCGGTTGACCTCGTTACGCCTCCACCGACGTCGACACCACCGGCACCGATCCTAATGCCGCCCGCTCCTTGGGACAACGTCGACCTCAGTTTCAGCCCCGAGGTGGACACGGCACCGAGCCGGCATCGATCGATGCCGTTCTCGACCCTGCTTGGGGAATTCTATCCCCATGTCCCTGCTCCTTATTTTCGGCCTGTTGAACAGCCTGAGGAGCAAGGGGAGGACTGGGAGGGGTCTGAGGACCCTCTCGCTGCCGACTGCGAGTCTGAACAGGACTGGGCTGAGGAATTGGGTGATGCCAGTGGTCTGGATACCTCACCAGACCTTGGCATGCTGTCTCCTCCTACCGTGGCTACGGAGGAGGGCGCCAGTTATGCAGTGGTGTTGCGTAGGGCGGCTGAGGCCCTACACCTCCAGCTCCCTACTGTGGCCGTCAGGACTAACCTCCTGACAGGTGCTTCAGCCAGCAGCTACTTCTGCGGAGCCGCTGCTTCCTTTCAATGAAGCCCTCTCTGACGTTCTTTTGGGCACTTGGTCCAGGCCCACCATAGGGGCTCCTGTGGATAGGATCGTGGCCCGACGCCATCGCCCGGCTCCGGGTGACCCCATTTTCCTCTCCCAACACCCCACCCCCGAGAGCTTGGTTGTCCAAGCCTCTGCTTCCCCTACCGCCTTCCCTACCACCGGATAGGGAATCCAAGAAGCTGGATCAGTTTGCAAAGAAGATTTTTTCTTCCACCAGCTCTGCGCTGCGGTCCGTGAACACCGCATGCCTCTTGGGCCGTTATTCCCACTGCCTGTGGGATACGGTGGCGAACGTGCTGTCTCAGTGTCCGGAGGAGGCCCGGCCTGCTCTCGCCCAGGCTGTTGCAGAGGGGAGAGACGCAGCCAAGTTCATGATCCGTTGTGGTCTAGACACCGCCGACTCACTGGGCAGATCGATTGCAACGACGGTGGCGGTTCGCCGTCACGCCTGGTTGAGGACCACTGGATTTTCGGGGGATGTCCAAAACACCCTTATGGACATGCCCTTTGATGGCCGTCGCCTCTTCGGCGACAAAGCGGATAGCGCGCTGGAGAGGTTTAAGGACTCACGGGCTACGGCCAAGTCCTTGGGACTCTTTGCAGTCCGCCCTCCTCCGCCTTCCGCTTTTCGCTCCTTTCGTGGCACAGGAAGGGGCGCCCAAAAGCGTTCGCAACAGAGCCACAGGCCGGCGCAGCAATCATCCCAGCGCGGATGCGGGTTCCGCCATGGCGGACAAAGGGGCCAGCGGGCGGGTCAGTCCACCACCACCCCGGCCACCACTGCTTCCAAACCTTCCTAGTCCGAACTTTCAGGCCCATCAAATGCCAGTGGGCGGCAGGCTCCGCCATCACCTCCCCCACTGGCGCACCATCACTTCGGACAGGTGGGTTTTAGAGATTGTCCGGAGGGGCTACTCCCTCCCCTTCGAGACTACCCCCCCAGCCATGCCACCTTAATACCACCGCATGTCGGGGGATCACTTGGTGCTTCTTCAGCAGGAAGTTGCGGCCCTCTTGGCCAAGGGGGCCATCGAGCGCGTTCCGACGCACGAAGTAGGTCGTGGTTGTTATTCCCACTACTTTGTGGTGCCCAAGAACGACAAAGGCCTGCGTCCTATCTTAGACCTCCGGAACGTCAATCGCTTCCTCCGCAAAGAGAAGTTCAAGATGCTCACTCTAGCTCAGGTCTTGTCTGCTCTCGACCCACAAGACTGGATGGTGGCGCTGGATTTGCAGGACGCCTATTTCCACATACCCCTCCTGCCAGCCCACAGGCGTTACCTACGGTTCACGGTAGGCCACGAGCACTTTCAGTTTACCGTGCTCCCCTTTGGCCTTACCAGCGCCCCTCGGGTGTTCACCAAGGTGATGGCGGTGGTCGCAGCTCATCTGCGCAGATCAGGGGTCTCAGTCTTCCCCTATCTCGATGATTGGTTGTTGAAGGCGGGCTCACCCCAGACAGTCGTCTCCCACCTCCAGACTACGGCCGACCTCCTGCACTTGCTGGGGTTCTCCAACAATGTGCCGAAGTCGCACCTGATTCCCTCCCAGAAGCTCCTTTTTATCGGAGCGGTTCTGGACACGGCGCAGTTTCGGGTCTATCCTCCCGAACAGCGAGTCCGGGATATTCGGGCTCTGATTCCCATCTTTCAGCCCTTGTCCCGGGTTTCGGTCAGAGTGACTCTGAGGCTGCTGGGCCTCATGGCCACCTGCATCCTGCTGGTCAATCATGCCAGGTGGCATATGCGGGCTCTGCAGTGGGACCTGAAGTTCCAGTGGGCGCAGCATCAGGGAAACCTGTCTGATCACGTCCAGATCTCGGAGGGCACTGCACGACACGGACCGGCATTGGGTCGACGGCAGATCCCTTCCCCAACCGGAGCTCACAGTGGTGACGGAGGCGTCCCTCCTGGGATGGGGCGGCCACATGGGAGAGGCGGAGATCAGAGGCCTCTGGTCTCCGGCGGAGTCCCGGCTCCATATCAACCTTTTGGAGCTGCGGGCGATCAGGCTTGCACTAAAGGCATTCCTTCCCTCTGTCAAGGGGAGAGTAGTGCAGGTGTTCACAGACAACACCACCGCCATGTGGTACTGCAACAAACAAGGCGGGTTGGGGTCGTGGACCCTCTGTCAGGAGGCTCTGCGTCTCTGGACATGGCTGGAACATCAGGGCATGTCCCTGGTGGTTCAACACCTGGCAGGTTCTCTGAACGCCAGGGCGGACGAACTCAGCCGCAGGTGCATGCTCGATCACGAATGGCGTCTTCACTCGGAGGTTGGGCAAGGTCTCTTTCAGCAGTGGGGAGAGCCTTGGTTAGATCTATTCGCCACCGAAGAGAACGCGCAATGTCATCAGTTCTGCGCGTTGGAATTTCCAAGGCGGCACTCGCTCGGTGGCGCTTTTCGTCGCGAGTGGAGTTGCGGTCTGTTGTACGCCTTTCCGCCTATACCACTTCGGCCCAGAGTGCTGAAGAAGATCAGACGCGACCGGGCCCAAGTCATTCTTGTGGCTCCGGACTGAGTTCGAAGAGTATGGTATCCTGAGCTACTCAGTATGAGCATCGATCCCCCGATCCGACTGCCTCTTCGGGAGTATCTTCTGTCGCAGCAGCAGGGGACGGTCCTCCACCCGAACCTGTCCAGCCTCCACCTCTTTGGGCGGAGATTAAGCGGCGGCAGCTGATTCCCTTCGACTTGCCTCCTGAAATTTGTGACGTTATTCTGGCAGCCAGGCGTCCCTCTACGAAAGTGGTATACGCCTGCAGGTGGAACAAATTTGTGGCATGGTGCACAGCAAAGGCTGTTGATCCCCTTTCTGCCCCTCTTTCTGAAGTATTACTGTTCCTTCTTTCTTTGGCCCAGCAGGGCTCTGCTCTGGGCACTATCAAGGGCTACCTTTCTGCTTTTCGGCCTTTCTCAGGCTCCCTGATCAGCCCTCTCTTTTCAAGTCCCCTGTTGTAAATAGATTTCTCAAAGGCATTACACACCTTTTTCCTCCTATTCCTTTCGTGATGCCTCCGTGGGACTTGAATCTGGTTTTGACATACTTGATGTGCGCTCCCTTTGAGCCCCTTCACAACTGTCCTCTTCGTCTTTTAACGTTAAAGACTGCCTTCCTGGTGGCCATCACTTCCTCCAGGCGGGTGAGTGAGCTCCAGGCTCTTTCTTATAAGCCTCCTTTCCTTTCAGTCCATCCGGACAAGGTTGTGCTCAGGCCCCGTCCTTCCTTTTTGCCAAAAGTGGTTACGGCCTTTCACATTGGGCAGACTATTACCTTGCCCACCTTCTTTCCGCCTCCGCATCCTTCCAGAGAGGAAGAGCGGCTCCACCGTCTGGACCCAAAACGTGCGCTCTCTTTTTATCTCAACCGCACACAGCAGTTCTGGGTGGACGACCAGCTTTTTGTTGGCTACGTTGGCACCAAGAAAGGTCGGGCGGTCCATAAGAGAACCATCTCCCGCTGGGTTGTTTTATGTATCAAAGCCTGTTACTCTTTGGCTAAAAAAGAACCTCCAGTGGGGCTGCGTGCTCATTCTACCAGAGCTACGGCAGCCACTACTGCATTGGGACGTTGTGTCCCCCTGCAAGACATCTGTCAGGCAGCCACGTGGGCCTCGCTGCACACTTTTACCAAACATTATTGCCTAGACAGCCAAGTCCGGCGAGACGGCTTCTTTGGCCGTTCTGTTCTCCGTGACTTTCTGATGTGATCTTAGTTCGCAGACCCACCACCGGGGTTGGTATTGCTGGGGTATCTATTCTAAGGTAAGGAATCTATCACTATGTGTTTCTTTCAGATGGACAAGTTACTTACCTTCGGTAACGATATATCTGAAAGAGACACGTTAGTGACAGATTCCTTACCTTAGAATATCCCCAGGCGTCAGGCTGGATCCGGAAAGTTTTTTTGCGTAGCAGTACCCTTGCGCGTCGGTAGGCGGCGTCGTGCGGCTCCGCGTCCGTCGTCGGCGTCGTGATCGCCGGGATGACGTCGCGGGCAGTACTTAGGCGCCGCCCCTGCGCGCTGACGTCAGTTCTTCTTTTTCCGCGCCAGTAAGCGCAGATCCGGGAAGAGCAGTGCCCTAGTCACTTTTTGACTATCTTTTTGTGAAATTTTTCACTGTTCTCTTCAACGAGTCTTCACGACTCCTAAGGTGTCGTAGGGATGCCCGGCTTTAAGCCCTGCGAGGTATGTGGTCGTATGATGTCCATCACGGACCCCCACCTCGAGTGTCTCTTCTGCCTCGGCCGAGGCCACGACACGAAGTCGTGCCCTGACTGCCGGAAACTTCATCCGAAGGCTTTGCGAGAGCGGTCTCGAAAGCTCCTTGAAGTCCGGCAGTCGGCTCCGCGCCGCAGCAAGCCCCGGTCCCGGGAGAGGTCGAGGGGCCGGACGCGGAGTCCCCGCCGTTCGTCGGAATCCAAGTCTTCGCGCTCCTCCGGTAAGTCGAAGCACAAGAAGTCTAAGCGGCGTCATCGCTCTAAGACTTCGCTCGCCGGTCGCGCGACTCGGCTGAGGTCCCTGTCGGCACCGTCCCCGCCCCGCGGCCCCGGACGTGCCTGTCGAGTTGCCCCCGCATTACCCGTCCTTCCCGGGTTCGGGGGCGACTCCGGCCGAGCTACAGGAATTCCTGTCGGCCATGGCCCGCCTCTTCGGGCCTCAAGGTCCCTCCGGTGCGCCTTCGGGCCCCGCGGGCCCAGATGGGGTTGCTCCGGCGTCGCCGTCGACTCCGGTCCCGGCGTCGCCTGTCCCACCAGCCTTCGTCCCGGCCTCGGCTCCGGCCCCGGCCTCGACCCCGGTTCCGGTGGTGCCGCAACCTCCATCGACGCCGGTTGACCTAACCACGCCTCCGCCGACGCCGATGTCCCCGGTGCCGTTTCCGACGCCGTCCGGGGCTCCGGGCGGCGTCGTTCCCCGGTTCTCCCCGGGTCCGGACATGGAGCCGGACCGGCGTCGCCCGACGCCGGTTCCGGCGCCGATGAGGCCTTGGGTCCCTTATGTCCCTCCTCCTCCATCTTTTCAACCTGAGGAGGACCAGGAGAGCTGGGAGGGGTCTGACGACCCTCTCACACAACAGTGCGAGTTTGACCCGGACTGGGTTGAGGAACTTGGGGATGCCAGTGGGCTGGATACCTCCCCCGACTCTGGCATGCTGTCTCCTCCCGTGGCAACGGAGGAGGGGCTAATTTTGCAACGGTGTTGCGTAGAGCTGCTGGAGCCTTAAATCTCCAGTTGCCTACAGTGGCCGTCAGGACTAACCTCCTGACTGAAGTGCTTCAGCCGGCGGCCTCCTCTTCGGAGCCTGTGCTGCCGTTCAACGATGCACTCACTGACGTTCTTTTGGGTGCCTGGTCCAAACCCACCACAGGGGCTCCTGTGGATAGGAACGTGGCCCGACGCCATCGCCCGGCTCCGGGCGACCCCCTGTTTCTCTCCCAACACCCCACCCCTGAGAGCTTGGTTGTCCAAGCCTCTGCCTCCCAAACAGCCTTCCCTACCGCCCCTCCGGATAGGGAATCCAAGCGCCTGGATCACTTTGGGAAGAAGGCTTTCTCTTCCTCCAGTGCTGGCTTGCGGTCTGTTAATACCGCTTGCCTCTTGGGCCGATACACCCACTCCCTGTGGGATTCGGTGGCTGATGTTTTGCCGCAGTGTTCTGAGGAGGTCCAGACACTGCTTACCCGCGCTATTGCGGAAGGGCGTGATGCGGCTAAGTATACCATCCGCTGTGGCCTTGATACCGCCGACTCGCTGGGCAGATCGCTTGCAACGACGGTGGCGCTGCGTCGCCACGCCTGGCTGAGAACCACTGGTTTTTCAGGGGATGTCCAGAATACTCTCATGGACATGCCCTTTGATGGAGTCGGTCTCTTTGGTTCAAAGGCGGACCATGCGCTGGAGCGTTTCAAGGATTCACGGGCTACTGCTAAGTCCCTGGGCCTTGCTGTTGTGCGCCCTCCGCATACGTCTGCTTTTCGCCCCTTTCGTGGCCACGGAAGGGGCGCCCAGTCACGTCCACAGCCCGGCCAACGGCCCGCGCAGCAAGCGCCTTCGCGTGGCCGAGGACGTGGATACCGCCGTGGCGGTTCGGGCAACCAGCGTGCGGGTCAGGCCACCACCTCCAACCCGTCCGCGGCCTCCAAGCCCTCCTAGTCCCTCCTTTCAGGTGCACAGCACGCCAGTCGGGGGCAGGGTCCGCCATCACCTTCACCACTGGCGTCCCATCACCTCGGACAAGTGGGTCTTGGACATTGTCCGAAGGGGCTACTCCCTCCCCTTCGAGACCACCCCCCAGCCATGCCACCTCAATTCCACCGCATGTCAGGGGATCACTTGGTGCTTCTACAGAAGGAAGTCACGGCCCTCTTGGCCAAGAGGGCCATCGAGCATGTTCCGACCCCAGAAGTAGGGCGTGGTTGCTACTCCCACTACTTTCTGGTGCCCAAAAGGACAAGGAGGACATGCGTCCTATCTTGGACCTCCGGAACGTCAATCGCTTCCTCCGGAAGGAGAAGTTCAAGATGCTCACCCTAGCTCAGGTCTTGACTGCCCTCGACCCCGGAGACTGGTTGGTAGCGTTGGACTTGCAGGACGCCTATTTCCACATCCCCGTCCTGCCGGCCCACCGGCGTTACCTTCGGTTCACGGTAGGCCTCGAGCATTTTCAGTTCACCGTGCTCCCCTTTGGCCTTACCAGTGCCCCTCGGGTGTTCACGAAAGTGATGGCGGTGGTCGCAGCTCATCTGCGCCGGGCAGGGGTTTCAGTCTTCCCCTACCTCGACGACTGGCTGCTGAAGGCGGGCTCGTCCCAGGCAGTTGTCTCCCACCTCCAGACTACGGCCGAACTCCTGCACTCGCTGGGGTTCTCCATCAATGTGCCAAAGTCGCATCTGATTCCTTCTCCACAGCTCCTTTTCATCGGAGCAGTTCTGGACACGACGCAGTTTCGGGCCTATCCTCCCGAACGGCGAGTCCGGGATATTCAGGCTATGATTCCGATCTTTCAGCCCTTATCCTGGGTTTCGGTACGGATGACCCTGAGGCTGCTGGGCCTCATGGCCTCCTGCATCCTGCTGGTCACTCATGCCAGATGGCATATGCGGGCTCTGCAGTGGGACCTGAAGTTCCAGTGGGCGCAGCACCAGGGCGACCTGTCCGATCACGTCCAGATCTCGGAGGGGACTGCAAAACAGTTGCAGTGGTGGCTCTCGAACCGGCAATGGGTCATGGGCAGATCCCTCTCCCTTCCCCAGCCAGAGCACACAGTTGTGACGGACGCGTCCCTTCTGGGATGGGGCGGTCACATGGGAGAGGCGGAGATCAGAGGCCTCTGGTCTCCGGCGGAGTCCCGGCTCCATATCAACCTTCTGGAGCTCCGGGCGATCCGACTTGCACTCAAGGCATTCCTTCCCTCTGTCAAAGGGAAGGTAGTGCAGGTGTTCACAGACAACACCACTGCCATGTGGTACTGCAACAAACAAGGCGGGGTGGGGTCGTGGACCCTTTGTCAGGAGGCTCTGCGCCTCTGGACATGGCTGGAACACCAGGGCATGTTCCTGGTGGTTCAACACCTGGCAGGTTCCCTGAACGCCAGGGCGGACGAACTCAGCCGCAGGTGCATGATGGATCACGAATGGCGTCTTCACTCGGAAGTGGCGCAAGGACTCTTTCTACAGTGGGGAGAGCCTTGGTTAGATCTATTCGCCACCGCAGAGAACGCGCAATGTCATCAGTTCTGCGCGTTGGAATTTCCAAGGCGGCACTCGCTCGGCGACGCTTTTCGTCACGAGTGGAGTTGCGGTCTATTGTACGCCTTTCCGCCTATACCACTTCTACCCAGAGTGTTGAAGAAGATTCGGCACGACCGGGCCCAAGTCATTCTTGTGGCTCCGGACTGGGCTCGAAGAGTTTGGTATCCCGAGCTACTCAATATGAGCGTAGATCCCCGATCCGTCTGCCTCTTCGGGAGGATCTTCTGTCGCAGCAGCAGGGGACGGTCCTCCACCCGAACCTGTCCAGTCTACACCTGCTTGCGTGGAGATTGAGCGGCGGCAGTTGATTCCTTTCGACTTGCCTCCCGAAGTTTGTGATGTGATTCTGGCAGCCAGGCGTCCCTCCACTAAGGTGGTATACGCCTGCAGGTGGAACAAATTTGTGGCATGGTGCACAGCAAAGGCTGTGGATCCCCTTTCTGCCCCTCTTTCTGAGGTCCTTCTGTTCCTTCTCTCTCTGGCCCAACAGGGTTCTGCCCTGGGTACCATCAAGGGTTATCTTTGTGCTATCTCGGCCTTCCTCAGGCTCCCTGATCAGCCCTCCCTTTTCAAGTCCCCTGTTGTTAACAGGTTCTTAAAAGGCATTACTCACCTCTTCCCTCCTGTTCCGTTTGTGATGCCTCAGTGGGACTTAAACTTGGTTCTTACCTTTTAATGTGCGCTCCCTTTGAGCCTCTACATAACTGTCCTCTTCGTCTTCTGACTCTGAAGACAGCCTTTCTGGTGGCCATCACCTCCGCTCGGCGGGTGAGTGAGCTCCAGGCTCTATCTTGCAAACCTCCCTTTCTGTCTGTTCATCCAGACAAGGTTGTTCTTCGGACGCGTCCGTCCTTCTTGCCAAAGGTGGTTACTGCTTTCCACATTGGGCAGACCATCACTTTGCCCACCTTCTTTCCGCCTCCGCATCCTTCCAGAGAGGAAGAAAGGCTCCACCGTCTGGACCCAAAACGTGCGCTCTCCTTCTATATTGACCGCACAAAACACTTCCGGGTGGATGACCAGCTCTTTATTGGCTACGTGGGCGCCAAAAAGGTCGGGCGGTGCACAAGAGGACCATCTCCCGCTGGGTTACCTTGTGCATCAAGACCTGCTATTCTTTGGCTAAAAAGGAGCCTCCTGTTGGGCTGCGTGCCCATTCCACCAGGGCAACGGCTGCTACCACGGCCTTGGGCCGCGGTGTTCCGCTGCCGGTTATCTGTCAGGCAGCTACGTGGGCCTCGCTGCACACGTTTACAAAGCATTACTGCCTTGACAGTCAGGTCCGGAGGGACGGCTTCTTTGGCCGTTCTGTCCTCCAGGACTTCCTTGTCTGATCTTTGTTCGCAGACCCACCACCGGGTTGGTATTGCTGGGGTATCTATTCTAAGGTAAGGAATCTGTCACTAACGTGTCTCTTTCAGATGCACAAGTTACTAACTTGTGTAACGATATATCTGTAAGAGACAGTAGTTAGTGACAGATTCCTACCGCCCCACCCATCCTCCCCGTTCTGCGAACTGATTTCTAGGGTTAAGGACATCCCTTTCAGGGCCCTAGTATTTTTCAGACACCTATGTCAGCTTCTTGCATGGCTCTGCGTTCCTGGCGCGGAAAGTCGTGTACAGAACTGACGTCAGCGCGCAGGGGCGGCGCCTAAGTACTGCCCGCGACGTCATCCCGGCGATCACGACGCCGACGACGGACGCGGAGCCGCACGACGCCGCCTACCGACGCGCAAGGGTACTGCTACGCAAAAAACTTTCCGGATCCAGCCTGACGCCTGGGGATATTCTAAGGTAAGGAATCTGTCACTAACTACTGTCTCTTACAGATATATCGTTACACAAGTTAGTAACTTGTGCATCTGTAAGAAACATTAGTAGTGATAGATTCCTTACCGCCCCACCCATCCTCCCCGTTCCGCGAACTGATTTCTAGGGTTAAGGTCATCCCTTTCAGGGCCCTGGTTTCAATGCACCAGTGGTCAGTATCTTGCATGGCTCTGCGTTCCTGGCGTGGAAAGTCGTGTACAGAACTGACGTCAGCGCGCGTGGGCGGCATCTAAGTAGCGCCCGCGACGTCATCTCGGCGACCACGACGCCAACGACGGACGCGGAGCCGCACGACGCCACCTACCGACGCGCAGGGGTACTGCTGACGAAAACTTTCCGGATCCAGTCTGACGCCTGGGGATATTCTAAGGTAAGGAATCTATCACCACTAATGTTTCTTACAGATATATCGTTACCGAAGGTAAGTAACTTGTCCGTCAGGACTAACCTCCTGACGGAAGTGCTTCAGCCAGCAGTTACCTCCGCGGAACCACTGCTGCCCTTTAATGACGCACTTTCAGACGTTCTTTTGGGCTCTTGGTCCAGGCCCAACACAGGGGCTCCTGTGGACAGGAACATGGCCCGACGCCATCGCCCGGCCCCGGGCGACCCCATCTTCCTCTCCCAACACCCCACCCCTGAGAGGTTGGTTGTCCAAGCCTCCGCTTCCCCAAGCGCATTCCCTACCGCACCCCCGGACAGGGAATCCAAGAGGCTGGAACAATTTCGGAAGAAGGTTTTTTCTTCCGCCAGTCTAGGGCTGCGGTCGGTGAACACCGCATGCCTCTTGGGCCATTATTCTCACTCTCTGTGGGATATGGTGGCGCAGGTGCTGCCTCAGTGTCCGGAGGAGGCTCGGACACTACTCTCCCAAGCTATTGCTGAGGGGAGAGATGCAGCCAAGTTCACGATCCGTAGTGGCCTTGACACCGCCGACTCGCTGGGCAGGGCGGTTTCCACGACAGTGGTGCTCCGCCACCACGCCTGGCTGAGGACAACTGGCTTCTCGGGGGATGTCCAAAACACTTTGATGGACATGCCCTTTGATGGCATTCGCCTCTTTGGCAACAAGGCAGACAGTGCTTTGGAGAGATTTAAGGACTCATGGGCTACGGCCAAGTCCTTGGGCCTTTCGGCCACACGGCCTCCTCAGCCTTCTGCCTTTCGCTCCTTTCGTGCTCGCGGAAGGGGCAACCCACCACGTTCGCAACAGAGCCACAGGCCGGCGCAACAGTCCACGCGAGGCCGCGGACGTGGGTACCGCCGCAGCGGTTCAGGGGGCCAGCGGGCGGGTCAGTCCACCACCACCCCAGCCACCACTGCCTCCAAACCTTCCTAGTACGACCTTTCAGGGCCACCAAACGCCAGTGGGTGGCAGGCTTCGCCATCGCCTCCCCCACTGGCGCACCATCACGTCGGACAGGTGGGTTTTACAGATAGTCCGAAGGGGCTACTCCCTCCCCTTCGAGACTACCCCTCCAGCCATGCCACCTCAATACCACCGCATGTCAGGGGATCACTTGGCACTTCTCCAGCAGGAAGTTGTGGCCCTCTTGGCCAAGGGGGCCATAGAGCGCGTTCCAACGCCAGAAGTAGGTCGTGGTTGTTATTCCCACTACTTTCTCATTCCAAAGAAGGACAAGGGCCTGCATCCTATCTTGGATCTTCGGAACGTCAATCTCTTCCTCCGGAAGGAGAAGTTCAAGATGCTCACACTTGCTCAGGTCTTGTCTGCCCTAGACCCACAAGACTGGATGGTAGCGTTGGACTTGCAGGACGCTTACTTTCATATCCCCGTCCTGCCGGCCCACAGGCGTTACCTGCGGTTCACGGTAGGCCACGAGCATTTTCAGTTCACCGTGCTTCCTTTCGGCCTTACCAGCGCCCCTCGGCTGTTCACGAAAGTGATGGCGGTGGTCGCAGCTCATCTGCGCAGATCAGGGGTTTCAGTCTTCCCCTATCTCGACGACTGGTTGTTGAAGGCGGGCTCACCCCAGGCAGTCGTCTCCCACCTCCAGACTACGGCCGACCTCCTGCATTTGCTGGGGTTCTCCATCAACGTGCCGAAGTCGCACCTGATTCCCTCTCAGAAGCTCCTCTTCATCGGAGCAGTTCTGGACACAGCGCAGTTTCGGTCTATCCTCCCGAACAGCGAGTCCAGGATATTCGGGCTATGATTCCAATCTTTCAGCCCTTATCCTGGGTTTCGGTCAGGATGACCTTGAGGCTGCTGGGCCTCATGGCCTCCTGCATCCTGCTGATCAATCATGCCAGATGGCATATGTGGGCTCTGCAGTGGGACCTGAAGTTCCAGTGGGTGCAGCATCAGGGGAATCTGTCCAACTACGTCCAGATCTCGGAGGGCACTGCAAGACAGTTGAAGTGGTGGCTCACGAACCAGCATTGGGTCAGCGGCAGATCCCTCTCCCTTCCCCAACCGGAGCACACAGTGGTGACGGACGCGTCCCTCCTGGGATGGGGCGGCCACATGGGAGAGGCGGAGATCAGAGGCCTCTGGTCTCCGGCGCGGAGTCCAAGCTCCATATCAACCTTCTGGAGCTCCGGGCGATCCGACTTGCACTCAAGGCATTCCTTCCCTCTGTCAAGGGGAAGGTAGTGCAGGTGTTCACAGACAACACCACCGCCATGTGGTACTGCAACAAACAGGGCGGGGTGGGGTCGTGGACCCTATGTCAGGAGGCTCTGCGCCTCTGGACATGGCTGGAACATCAGGGCATTTCCCTGGTGGTTCAACACCTGGCAGGTTCACTGAACGCCAGGGCGGACAAACTCAGCTGCAGGTGCATGATGGATCACAAATGGCGTCTTCACTCGGACATGGCGCAAGGTCTCTTTCAACAGTGCGGAGAGCCTTGGTTAGATCTATTCGCCACCGAAGAGAACGCGCAATGTCAGCAGTTCTGCGCGTTTGAATTTCCAAGGCGGCACTCGCTCGGCGACGCTTTTCGTCGCGAGTGGAGTTGCGGTCTATTGTACGCCTTTCCGCCTATACCACTTCTACCCAGAGTGCTGAAGAAGATCAGACGCGACTGGGCCCAAGTCATTCTTGTGGCTCCGGACTGGGCTCGAAGACTTTGGTATCCCGAGCTACTCAGTATGAGCGTGGATCCCCCGATCCGACTGCCTCTTCTGGAGGATCTTCTGTCGCAGCAGCAGGGGACGGTCCTCCACCCAAACCTGTCCAGCCTCCACCTCCTTGCGTGGAGATTGAGCGGCGACAGTTGATTCCATTTCACTTGCCTCCCGAAGTCTGTGATGTCATTCTGGCAGCCAGGCGTCCCTCCACTAAATCGGTATACGCCTGCCGGTGGAACAAATTTGTGGCATGGTGCACAGCAAAGGCTGTGGATCCCCTTTCTGCCCCTCTTTCTGAGGTCCTACTGTTCCTTCTCTCTTTAGCCCAGCAGGGCTCTGCTCTGGGCACTATCAAGGGCTACCTTTCTGCAATTTCAGCCTTTCTCAGGCTACCTGATCAGCCCTCTCTTTTCAAGTCCCCTGTTGTAAATAGATTTCTCAAAGGCATTACTCACCTTTTCCCTCCTATTCCGTTTGTGATGCCACAGTGGGACTTGAATCTGGTTCTTACTTATTTGATGTGCGCTCCCTTTGAGCCGCTTCACAACTGTCCTCTTCGTTTATTAACCTTGAAGACTGCTTTCCTGGTTGCCATCACCTCCGCTAGGCGCGTGAGTGAGCTCCAGGCTCTTTCATGTAAGCCTCCTTTTCTGTCTGTTCATCCGGACAAGGTTGTGCTACGCACACATCCATCCTTTTTGCCAAAGGTTGTTACTGCCTTCCATATCGGGCAAACTATCACCTTGCCCACTTTCTTTCCGCCTCTGCACCCTTCCAGAGAGGAAGAGAGGCTCCACCGTCTGGACTCAAAACGTGCGATTTCATTTTACCTCAACCGCACACAACAGTTCCGGGTGGATGACCAGCTCTTTGTTGGCTACTTAGGCGCCAAGAAAGGCCGGGCTGTACACAAGAGGACTATCTCCCGCTGGGTTGTCTTGTGTATAAAAGCCTGCTATTCTCTGGCTAAAAAGGAGCCTCCGGTGGGGCTGCGCACCCATTCTACCAGGGCAACAGCAGCTACTACTGCATTGGGACGTGGTGTCCCCCTGCAAGACATCTGTCAGGCAGCCACGTGGGCCTCGCTGCACACTTTTACTAAGCATTATTGCCTTGACAGCCAAGTCCGGAGAGACTGCTTCTTTGGCCGTTCTGTTCTCTGTGACTTTCTGGTGTGATCTTGGTTCGCAGACCCACCACCGGGGTTGGTATTGCTGGGGTATCTATTCTAAGGTAAGGAATCTATCACTACGTGTTTCTTTCAGATGAACAAGTTACTTACCTTCCGTAACGATATATCTGTAAGAAACATTAGTAGTGATAGATTCCTTACTGCCCCACCCATCCTCCCCGTTCTGCGAACTGATTTCTAGGGTTAAGGTCATCCCTTTCAGGGCCCTAGTTTCAATGCACCAGTGGTCAGTATCTTGCATGGCTCTGCGTTCCTGGCGCCGAAAGTCGTGTACAGAACTGACGTCACCGCGCGAGGGCTGCGTCTAAGTAGCTGCCGCGACGTCATCCCGGCGATCACGACGCCTACGACGGACGCGGAGCCGCACGACGCCACCTTCCGACGTGCAGGTGTACTGCTGACGAAAACTTTCCAGATCCAGACCGACGCCTGGGGATATTCTAAGGTAAGGAATCTATCACTACTAATGTTTCTAACAGATATATCGTTACCGAAGGTAAGTAACTTGTTCTTTAATGCTAAACTCCAAGCAGCCACTTGAAAGTATTACATCATAAAGTAAAATAGTTCTAGAACGGAATCTTCCATATGTATAATAGCCATGAGCACAGAATAGTCTGCCTCTTTTAAATGCGGCTCCAAGCAGATAAGTACCTTTCATTTCTACCTTCTCTACTTTCCTAACAGTGTACTGGTATAATTTGTTACTTAGTTGTTTTTTTCTTAGCGCGGTACTACCATTAATCTATCTTCTAAAATAGTCGTTTTTCCTAGAATAGCCATCCATCTGGCCTCCAATTTACGGAGATCAGGACCTCTCTATCACCCCCGACCTCCACCCTTTGCGCCCTCTTGGACTCGTCACGATTTTAACAGTGGGCCAACCGGCTTACTCACTCTTGCGCTATTTGACCGACCCTCTGTGACTTTGGGCCTCACCCAGGCCGCGTCACACTTGGCAGCATCACACTCTTCGCAGCCTGCTCTTGCCTCTCGCTGGTCTTTGCCGTCGAGCGATGCACCGCACTTCACTGAAGCTCTTTTGAGCTTAAAATAGAAACAAGTCTCTTCCCGCTGCCAAACAGAGGCCCGCCCCGCTCAGAGCCGATCCGGCAGGGGCAGCCATTGCCAACATGACGGAGGAAACTACCTTGGCAGTGGCACGTCAGTACAGGACGTAGGCCGCTCCCTGCTCTATGACATCGAGGCTTCCCTGGCAACCACATGACAGCAGCTGATTGCTCGAGCGAGAAACACTGTTGCTCGTCTCGACGATCAGCTGCTGCTGCCCCCTTCATGCAAGTACAATTTCTTAATAGCTTAACGGACCGCACACACAAAAAAACAAGCATTTGCAATGCAATAGGTCTCGCAATTGCGAGATTTTGAGCTATTGGCATTGTAAATGACAATGCCTTTTATTTTTGTGTTTAAAAAACCTGCAATAATAAAAGGCATTGTCATTTACGATACCAATAGGTCAAAGCAGGGCTTTAAGTGGGATGAAAAAACTGGGGGGGGTCTCTCAAAGGGGCGTGGCCAATATAATTAAGGGCGTGGCTTAAAAACACATAAGCTAAAAATCTGTGCTTAGCATAGTGTGCCGCCCGACTTGTATTTTGCTGTTTCTGTCATAGCATCTAGATATATGATACAAACAACATCATACCTACAAGGCAGGATTATTGGCTTTGTCAATGGTTGTTAGTTGCATAAGATAAATAAGCAGCAACTATGGCTTGTTGTATATAATATTGAAAAAGCTTCCACTTAAAGCCCTGCTGACACCACGACGATGTTGCTGCTCCTGCGTATCAAAAAGAGAAGGGAAATCCAGAGAAAAAATTACTCTTTAAAGGATTTCCCTTCTCTTACAACGCTCACCTGGCATGACGTCCGTAACTTCTCCACTAGTGAGAAGAGCAGTGTGAGCAGCGCACATCGACGTGCCTGCTGTCACTGCAGTCCGGAAAAAACGGACCGCCTCCAGGGCACAAAACAGAGCCCGATAGAGACCCGTTTCGAGGCCTCTCTAAAAAAAAAACTGCCGGTGCTCAGACCCGGTGAGACCCGGCCCACTTAAAGCCCTGGGTCAAAGTTTCTAAATTGCGAGACCTATTGCATTGCAAATGCTTTTTTTGGGTAGGCACTGGGAGATTAAGTGATTTGCCCAGAATCACAGGATGTTGAGCCGACGACGAGCCTCGAACCTGGCTCCCCAACTCCAAAGTTGGCAGCTCTGGCCGTTAGGTCACATCCTTCTTTAAAATATTCCTAGTACTGACGGTGCAGTGTACCATGAAAAAAGGGCTCTTGAGAAATAAATACATGAAAAAAATAAAGATCCAACAAACCAATGGCATTTTACCTCAAACTGGATCAGAAAATATTACCAGTCACATAGTTTTCATCCACACCTTATACATGAAATAACATTCCAAGGTCCTGCGGAACATTCCAAAAGATACGGTTCACCAGAGCATGCATTTATTGGTCAAACGCTGTGCATGAAACACCCAGGCAGGAATATTTATTGACTGAAGCACAGAATACTCCACCTTGCCAGAGAAGGGCAGTGAACCACAGACCTGTAAATGGCACCGTGATGAAGCACTTTATTAGCATCTTGTCATTCTAACTGCTTAACAATCACTGCCCTGATGACGAGCAAGCCTTTCATCCAATGACGAACAAGAAAGCTAGGGGCCACTAAAACGAGGGCTTTGGCGGCCTTTGTAGAAGTGTAACTCAAGCCGCTTCTCTCTAGTCCCGGCAGAATCAACCAAACACAGACACAAAAGCACGCAGCTTTAAATTCACAACATTTACAGAAGCGCACTGGCCCGGGGGGAACCCTGAGATTTCAGGTAAGGCAGTGCTCCTTAAGACCAGGCACATCTGGGCAGAAAGGGACTCGTATGGCGTATGCAGGCGCGTGACTCGCTGTCCTGAACCTTTCAGAGGTACAGGACAAGTCCCGAATTGTCCCAAGGTCCCCCCCAAGGCCAGTTCTCCTCGGAACATTTATTTCTTACAATTACACAGTCTGGTGCAAAAAACAACCAGCCCGGTCCTGAAAAGTCTGGAGATCCCCAGAGGCCAGCCAGATCTCCTCTGAACATCTATCTGACAATATCACAGTCCTAGAATTACACAGTCCCTACTGCAGAAACAAACAGCCCTATCATCATAACATTTCAAGCACAGGTGCATGTAATGCAGCAATGGACGGACCAATGCGATACATCGCATAAGAACTTCTGTCACTGCCCGACAAAGCTAACGGCGATCACACTCCTTGTGAAGCACATGCACTGATCACGGTTCCGACAGCCAACCCCGTGGCAAACGAGATACGTCACAGAGCACAGGCAGCGTCCAGGGCGAACTCAAACCAGGAGCAGCCCCTGGTCCTACCTTTATTCAGAGTACACGTGATGAGCCGGAACAGGGTCTGCAGGCACTTGAAGATCCCATGCCTGCATCGCTTGGAGCAGCCGCTCATGGTGACACCGGGCAGCAGGGTCACCTCTCTCCGAAAGCAAAGGACGGGGATGATCCGCCAAAATGATTCGCAAACTTCTATTCCACTTTGAGGCAATGCAGAAACTCCTAGGCTGCAGGTTGTACTGGAGTATGAAACAGCGCGTCCTTCTCTGAGACGTGTTCCCCTGGGAAAATAAATCCCGTGAGATGGGGGTTGCAGCGTGCCGTTCTTTTTTCTTTCTAAAATATCTGTTGTTTCCAGTCACCTTTCTCTGCGTCTCCCCCTTCACCCTCTTTCGCTATATACACAGCATGCGTGCTGGTTATATATGATGTGACCTCCCGTGGATGTATGTCCTGGAGAGAAGTTGAAGGATACGGGCAGTCCTGGATAATCACAGGAGAGCTGGGCGGGGAGGAGGAGTTTGCTTTACTGAGCTTTGCTGACTGTCTTTACCGGGCAGCGGTAATGCAGCAATTAATGCTCAGATTGGAAAGGGTGCTTGCTGGATGGTGGCTGCTGCACAGAGAGCTGCAGCATCCAGCGCGTGTCTTCGTGCTCCCCAATGCTTATATAGTTGACAGGCTGTGTATGTGCCCCTTTAACTGTGGCCCTCGTCTCAGGTATATGTGTCCTCCTCTGGGGTTTGTAATATGAGTTGAAAATCCACAAGTATGGCATCCCAGCTTTGCGCCACCGGGTATTGTCGTAGCCCTAATGTGTCCTCCGTGTAATGCTGCACTCTCCGCTTGTGCCCACGCTAGGAGTGATTACTTCCAGGCCTTAGTTAAAGGAGGATTTGGGTTCTTCCACCTGTGAGTAATAAGTCGCTTAATAGTTATAAGACCTAGATTGATGAATCTGGAGGTAACTTTGTTTTTTAGGACTAGGAAACAGTCCCAACACGCACACCTCCCTTGTATGTAACTCCGGGCTGTCTGTGCAGGTGGATAAGCAAGATGTAACATCCTGCCAATATGCATGTAGTGCAGGACAGTGCCATAGCATGTGGAGGAGATCCACTCCAACCTCGTCACACCGAGGGCAAGCTGCGTCTGTCTGGTTAAAATATCAGTTTATTTTGGCAGGTGTTAGGTAAGCTCTGTGTGTCATGTAGAACTGTATGAGTCGAGATTTCGCGTTCTGTGGGATGTATGTGGGTCCTGCTAATATTGATATCCATTCCCTATCTGTCCAGGGACAACCACTGTCTTCTTCTCACTTGGCACACAGTGATATGAGTGGGGTTGCCGTGTGAGTCAGTGGTGATGCTGTTAACCAGTATACTATATGGCTGCCTGTCCTTGTAAATATTGTACTACTAAATGGGATTGTGGTTCGCTTGTCCGGTTGCCCCATGCTCCTGTCAGTGTGGCCAACAGTAGGTTATATAGCAAAAATTGCCCCGGGGGTATGTCCGCGCCACTTGTTAGTTCTTCATAGTTTAACAAGGCACCATCTCCATACAAGTCGCCCAGTGTATACAGCCCAGCCGCATACCAAGGTGCAAGTTCCACTCCTGTCGTGGTAGTTCTATGTTTAGGTGTACCTAGCAGGGGCAATGCAGGCGCGTATGGGGTCACTGATCGTGTGAGGTGTAGGCTCCATCTATAGCAGCGATACGCAGGAGCTAGTAACATGGGTCTTGGAGCAGTAGTTTTAGTAATCGGATGGAATAGATGGTGTATGTTGGTCATTGTCCAGGTCGGCAATGTAGTGGCAGTATCGGACAGTTGTAGGCCCGACAGCCATTTGGCCACCCACTGCAGTTGTGCTGCCAGATAGTACAATTCCATGTTTGGTGCTGTCAACCCTCCTTGTTGCATAGGTGCAAATACTTTCCTCAAGGCTACTCTGCAACGTCCCTTGTTCCAAATAAAGTCACACATTATTTGTTCAAAGTCACGCAACGTTTTAGCTGGGACATAAGTGGACAAATTTGAAGAATAGTACAGTAGTCTAGGTAGGACCAACATCTTTAATAAGGCAATCCGGCCCATTACCAATATCGGTAACGTCTTCCAGAATCTCATTTGAAACTTGAAGGAGGATATTTCCCGCATAATATTGCCCTCAATTATATTGTTTGTTGATATATGCAGATGCCCAGGTAGCGAAATGAAGTCGGTTGCCAGGGTACTGCTACTCCATTGAACACTAGACCTGGATCCTGGATGTCTGGAGTGAAGGGAAATCAACAGGACTCTCCTCCAGTTCACCCTGAGCCCCAATAACCTCGGAAAATGCTGTAGTGTTTCAGTGATGGCACACAGCACATTGTGTGTGTCCTTTTAATATAATAGTAGATCACCTGCATACAGAGATACTACATGTAGGCCTTCTCCCAGTCATATGCCCCAATTCATTCCTCTTCTGTGAAGTTCCGCAGCTAGTGGTTCAATTGCCAACGAAAATAGACGGGGCAAAAGGGGACGTCCTTGTCGGGTGCCATGACCAATCAGTATGGATTCGGATATTAGCTGACCAGTGCGTACCCTAATGAAGGGTTGCATGTATAACAGTCTTACTAGTTGCATGAAGTGCGCCCAAAAACCATATTGGTGGAGTGTCGTAAATAAGAATGGCCATTCCAACTAATCAAAAGCCTTCTCGAGATCCAAAACCAGACATCCGGCTCGAGTCCAGGACTGTGGTGCATATGCCTGGATTCAGAAGTATCGCCATATATTTAAGGAGGTGTTGGGTGCAGGCACAAATCCGCTTTGATCCGGATGTACCAGTGTTGGCACCAGTGGGGCCAGGCGTGCTTCCAAGATCTCTCTTTACACAACAAAGGGAATGGAGGGTCCGAGGAGAAAATATTTTAAGACCAGCGAGGTTGGCTCCCCAATCAATTAACAAAAAACACACAAGAAAGCCCTCAGGTCTGAACTGATAAACAAAAGAAGAGTCAACACATCCAGATGAAATCTCTTACGCCCCTGGGGGAGTCCCTTTATTAGGACGAAATCCCACACCCACCATAGGTGGCATGCTTCATCATTGGGATTCTCCTCGTGATGGGAAAAATCTAGTCCCTTCAAAATAGAAGGGTACGAAGTTCCTTGGTGGTATACTAACCACCCTGTATATGTACTCTAGGTAGTGAGGAGTTGAGGAATTCCTCCTATCGGAACTAGGGCCCTCACACACCCAGCAAGCTAGGTGTCATGCTTCATCATATGGGCCTGCTCCTCGTCGGGCCGGCACTGCAATGCCCGACGGGCACCCATAAAGGGGCTCTTTATCAGAGATCTTCTGTTCCTTGCCGTATAGGTGCCGTGGGTGTGAGGGACCTAAGTGAGTGTAGATGTGAAAAGTGAGTATTAAAACAGGTGAGGGAGTCCTCTATGGTAAACTTTATTCTGAGAGGGTCCCAACCTGGTTAAAAGGAGAAGGGGGGGGGCGGCTGTTTTGTTATAATGTGACAAAAATTGCGCTCATCCCCCAGATGGTCAACATGTTTCTCGCCTCAGGTTGTCAAAAGTGATCAATGGCGATTCTTCAGGACCGAGTGAATGATAAAAAACTATCTACAATGGGTGGCAAGGTGCAATGCTACCTACCACTTATTGTTCCCACGGGACAGTTACCCGAAGGGAAGAAAGCCAATCTAGAGTGACAAAGAGAATAAAAACAGAGTAGTTCGAAAATTCCCATGTGAGTTCAATCATTATGATGATTACTGGATGTGTGCTTGGTTCACATTATCAAATGTGACATTTAGAAAAAAAAACAACAACAATGTTATCATGCAATTCATTATAGCGCTGTAAGTGACTCTGTATGCAAACCCCTGTGCACACATACTCAAAAGTGGTAATAAAGCGAAGTGGTGAGTGATTGTTAACTCACCTATTCAAGGTATCTAGTTGTGCCTCATCAGTAGCAGCGAAGTGTTAAGACACAGAATGTAGTGTCTCTATAAATTGGAGAGACACATAGCACCATGAGAAGTTTTGGTCATATGTATACTGGTTTGTTGCTCAAATAATGGCCGATGCAATAGACTATAAAGAACAAAGGGTCCGGGTCAGATAGGATGTTGCCTGTAAACGTGACCCCAAACCACCAACAAAACCAATGTTAAAATTGCCTAAACTGGGCCAGTGTGCCTGGTAGGCCGATATTCATCGCATCGAAACTCCGGAGGCTCAAAGGAGCATCCCCGGTGTCATGACTACAATGAACACGCCCCCAAGGACCCGACCGCGTCGAGGACAGTTTACCGATTAAGTAAGGCGTTCGTTTCAGATTCAATAGCTTATGCAGGGCAGTCCCTGGCGCCGGTACCCCTTACCTTCATTCGTCGTGGTTGTCAGGCTGAGCCTCCAACGAGTTATACATACTCACCTGCTCCTGCTCGGAGCCTCGTGGCAGACCTACCCGCTCCGCTGCAACCAGGAAGGTACCTTGTCACAGCAGTGGACTGTTTTAAATACCCGCCGCAGTTCCGGCAGAGACGTGCGCGGGAGAGCCAAGCGGCCGCAGCTGGTGTTGGGAGAGTCACGTGGTGATGAATAGGTGATCGAGTTACTGAGGAAACCATGGCGGCCATCTTGGAGTGCGCATAAAGATATGCAGTAGGGTTAAAAGGCACCACATGATCATATAAGTGGGGATGTAATATTGGAGTTTGAAGGTGGTATATAACCCTTTATGGCATTGGAAACTATGAATCATAATCAGACGTGAGATGACATGTTACCCAGGTATCATTTAGTAATTCAGAGTACTCCACAGGATTTCGTCGTTAAGGCCACTGTTGGCTGAGTCAAGACGAAACACTCATCTCTGTTCCATCCTGAAAAGGGCTGAGTGTGTTATCTGTTGGTGTGTTTCAAGGACCACCCAACGTAAGCTTTCAGGAGGATGTCTGTATTCTGTGAAGTGGGTGTATAGTTTCGTGTTTGTCTTAAGGCAGCGAATACTGCTTTTATGTTCGGTTATTCTGGTCTTTATGGCCCTCATGGTCATACCGATGTATCTTTTATCACAGGGGCATGTCAACAAGTACACACAACGTGTTGTGTTGCAATTAGTATGTTTCGTGATCTTCCATGTGAACCTATCAGACAGTTTGAGCTCTTTTGTTTGTTTTGTCTGAGGACAAACGGCACATGATCCGCAAGGATAATGACCTGTGATAGGTGGAAGATCCCATAGTAGTCTCTGGTTGGTGCTAGTTCTGTTTTTTGGTCTCGTGTGTATCAACATGTTTTTAAGATTGTTTGTCCGCTTAAACGCAAATCTGGGTTTAGGGATTTCGAGAGAGCCAGTGTTCAAGATGCCCCAATGTTTGTTCACGGCTTTCTTGATCATGTTAGATCTGGGTGTGTAGGTGGTTACACAGGTAAGAGTGTCTGCAAGTTCTTTTTCATACAATGTGCCACTTTAGCACTAACAGAATTTTTTTTCGAGTTTAACAAACAACTCTTCCACCAGTCTCAGGGCACTTCGATGGGGAGTACCTTTGCACCCAGTGTAGCTTGCCTATACATGGCGGCATTCGAGCAAGAGGTAATTCTGCACGTCAGCAACCCCTTCGGAGCTAACCTGAGACTGTGGAAGAGGTATATAGATGATATACTCATCTTCTGGCAAGGTGACTTACAAACTTGCAATGAATTCTGTGGGTGGATCAATACCAGGAACCAGTACTTGAAGTTTACCCATACAATTTCACCCTCAGAAATTCCTTTTTTGGATCTTACTATCAGATTACACGAGGGTCAACTCACTACGACCCTGTATAAGAAACCTACAGATAGGAATAGCTTGCTATTATATAGCAGTTATCATCCCAAGACCCTCAAGGACAATCTACCTTTCAGCCAATTCCTCCGGATAAGGAGGAATTGTAGTTCAATAAATGACTACAAAACTGAAGCTGAGACACTGTCAGAAAGCTTACTGAAAAGACAATACCCCAGAAAACAAGTCATGACATGCATGAAACGAGCCAGAAATAACCACCGCAAGACCCTATTAGAGGTACATGAAAAAGAACCTGCAGACACTCTTACCTGTGTAACCACCTACACACCCAGATCTAACATGATCAAGAAAGCCGTGAACAAACATTGGGGCATCTTGAACACTGGCTCTCTCGAAATCCCTAAACCCAGATTTGCGTTTAAGCAGACAAACAATCTTAAAAACATGTTGATACACACAAGACCAAAAAACAGAACTAGCACCAACCAGAGACTACGGACTACTATGGGATCTTCCACCTATCACAGGTCATTATCCTTGCGGATCATGTGCCGTTTGTCCTCAGACAAAACAAACAAAAGAGCTCAAACTGTCTGATAGGTTCACATGGACGATCACGAAACATACTAATTGCAACACAACACGTTGTGTGTACTTGTTGACATGCCCCTGTGATAAAAGATACATCGGTATGACCATGAGGGCCATAAAGACCAGAATAACCGAACATAAAAGCAGTATCCGCTGCCTTAAGACAAACACGAAACTCTACACCCACTTCACAGAATACAGACATCCTCCTGAAAGCTTACGTTGGGTGGTCCTTGAAACACACCAACAGATAACACACTCAGCCCTTTTCAGGATGGAACAGAGATGGGTGTTTCGTCTTGACTCAGCCAACAGTGGCCTTAACGACGAAATCCCGTGGAGTACTCTGAATTACTAAATGATACCTGGGTAACAAGTCATCTCACGTCTGATTATGATTCGTAGTTTCCAATTAAAAAGGGGGGGCCAGAAGGCGAATAGCCTGCTGGACTCAGGTGCGCACAACTTAGAGTGATATACAACCTATCGTGCTTATAAACAAATTCAATCTTTTTGAAGTGAACACATTTTTAATGATCATCAAATTTCTTCAAGAAAATACCTCGTTGCGCATAGCAATACACATTATGCTGTATTGATTATTACAAACATTTTTTTCAAACAAATTAACAATGCTACACCAACATCATAATGACAAAACATAATTCCAAAACATAAGCCCAATGCATTTCGGGACTACTGATGTCCCTTCTTCAGGGGCGTCTCTGTAAAACAAAATAACATGATGCTGTAAATGTACATTCCTGCCGATCTATACGCCATCCGTATACTTCATTCAGTAATACAGTATATTGTCCTTCTCCCAAAATGAGAACCATTATGTGCTGCCCTTTTGAATCAAAAAGCGTCCACGAATGTGATAAGAAATACATGCAAAAAGAACCAACATAAACAACGCAAGAAAAGCGAAAGTAAGAAAAGAAAAAGTAAAGAAGACCAAATATCCCAACTAGTCAAATTCCTGAAATGAATTATAAAACAACCATACTCACGGAATATATGTGGTGCACTATCAAATGAGAAGTATAAATGGCCCATAAGAGCCAGCACGCGCTGTAAACAGTCAATGAAGTAATGTAAGCAAAATACCCCCAACACTCAAAACCAAGCTAACATAACTAAAACTACTCAAGTTCATACCTGCTGGTGACGAGACTGTGCAAATAGCAATAATACTCTGGATCCCGTTAAGGTTGTATGCAAGGACGCCTACTCTATCCCAACTGTTAAGCCTCTAAAAGACACAAACCAACAAATACCCGGAAAACTTAGTCAAACTTGTCAAAATTAAGTCCCTCACACTATCTTACAACAGATTTACTGGCACGCTGCTTACCGCTTAAACCCGTTCCGCAATCACCGACAGCCAATAACCTCCGCAACTGACCGAGTACACAGCAATAACGGCGTTCAGTTTTGAAGAAAATAAACCCTATCACGTGACAGGGGACAAATGTTACATCGTAAACAGCGCCATGTTGAAATGGTAATAACCTCGTAACCAACTCTTGAAAATATATCTACCGTGAAAAACGCTATCTATGTACGGTGAATGCTATATTATGCTTGCCACTATTTCATACATTACTCCTGCGAAAAAACCAGCAATAAAACAAATTAACAATGAAAACACGATGCAGAATATAGAACTTACAAACCACCTACAAAATTGCGGCCATCTTAAAATGCTGAATTCAATAATCTAGTGTTTCAACATAAATGATACAACTGCCCCCACGGCGTGATAAGAGTGAAAAAAGCAAAAGAATATACAAAAGTTAAAGAACACCCATACACCAAACAATGTGCAAACTAAAAAACTTGAGGTTCTCCTAAAATGACGTTAAAATATGTACACTGAAGAAGGAAACATATCCAAACTGACATTGAATCTGCTGAATGAGTAAAGATACCAGAATTCATTTTAGAGAAAACAACTCATCTCGAGACGATCATTGAGCCCCCGTGGTTTCAATGTACCCAACCTCTTTATCCAAAAAATCTCCCTTTGTAATAGGTGTTTACTGATGTCTACTCCTGTTTGTTCTGCTGCTGTTTCTAGAATCTGAAACCTTATCTGAGCTATTGTGTGGTGATGTTCTGGCCAATGTATAGCTAGACTGGATGTAGCACTCATATTGCGTATACGACTTATATGTTCTGAAATTCGGATCTTGAGTTTCCTTTCAGTCTTGCCGATATATAACAGACCACATGGACACTTAATAGAATAAATCACATTTTGGGTGTTACAATCTCCCTTGAAAAATAACTTGATGTTCTCCCCAGTGTGTGGATGTGAAATCTTATTGCCCATAATAACATTATTGCAATGTATGCAATTCTGACATTTTCGCATACCTATAGTATCTTTTTTAGTTGCGATCGTTTTGCTAGCAAGTAGTTCTTTGATGTTTCTCGACCTTGTATATGCAAATAGAGGTTATGATGCATAAATATTCCCAAAGTCAGACTCTTCTTGTAAAAGTTCCCATCTTCTTTTGATGATATTGCATATCTTTGGTGAGTTGGTCGTAAATTTTGAAACAAAAACAACACGTGATGTTTCTCTTTTTTGTTTTTTCTTCAGTAGATCTCCTCTTTCTTGTGACAACGCTCTATGAGCTTGATTATCCAAAAGTTCACTGGGATATCCACGTTTTGTGTATTTCAACTTCAGGTCATGAATAGAAGTTTGACATTGGGTAATGTCCGAAACAAGTCGCCTAACTCTTAGAAACTGAGAATATGGGAGATTGTTCAATAGAGTAGGTGGATGAAAACTTTGGAACAGCAAGGAGCTGTTAGTATCAGTTGGTTTTTGATATAAACTAGTGCTCAAACCCTTTTCACTCCATTCCACGTTGACATCTAAGAACGAAACTTCCTTCTTACTGATGGTGTAAGTAAACTGGATCCTGGGGTTCATCAAATTCAGTTGTAGAATATTCTCTATGAGACTACCTTCTGATCCTTTCCAGATCAAAAACATGTCATCTATGTAACGACAAAAGAACACCAAATTCTCAGTCCACTCCGCTTTTGCAAAAATATAATCTGCCTCATATTTCGCCATGAATGTATTAGCGTACGATGGGGCTCCTGCGAACCCCATGGAAGTTCCACTGAGTTGTAAATAGAACTTGTTGTCCCATATAAAATAGCTATGATGCAAACAAAAGTGAATGAGTTCAAGCAAAAATATTTTACTGGTCCCAATTTCGTCCTGGTTTAATAAACTCCACTCAATTGCCTCAAGACCTTCAAAGTGTGCAATCGATGTGTACAGTGCAACGACATCTATCGTGCACAATACATATTCTTGTTGTGATGATAAAGTCACATTCTCCAACTTCATTATAAAATCTGTGGTGTCCTGTATATAAGTGTGCCATGATTGCACGAAGGGCTGTAAAAATTTGTCAATGAATCTGCCAGCAGGTTCAAACACAGACCAACATCCCGACACAATAGGTCGGAACGGTGGGTTGTGTAAATTTTTGTGAACTTTTGGAAGCATATAGAGCTTTGGTCTCCTTGGAAATTGCGGTACTAAAAATTTAGCTGTGCTCTCTTCTATCCAATCCATTTTGAGGGCTTTTTCGATAATTTGTTGCAGTAAACCAATGATCTCACTTGTTGGATCCTTATCCAATGGCATGTATATGTCAGTGTTACCCACATGATCTGTAACTTTTCTCTCATAAAAACAAGTGTCCATCAGCACTAAAGCTCCGCCTTTGTCTGCTTTTTGAAATGTAATATCCTTGTTTCTTGCCAATTGTGCTAATGTACTTTTTTCTGCTCTGCTAAAATTATTAGGAGAGTTCTTTTTCCTTTTGTATTTCAATTTCTTGAAGTCCTTGTTAACCAATGATTCAAACATATCAAGCATCTTATGCGACACTGGTGCTTCAAAAGTACTTTTCGGTCTAAAGTCACTTGACTGAATTTCTTTAGGATCATGTGCTGGAATAACATTCTCAAAAAAATTCCTCAGCCTTAGTATTCTCATGAACTTGTACATAGATATTTCATTTTCAAAAGATGATCCTGTGTAAGTGGGAACGAAAGTGGTCCCTTTGTTTAAAATGGCAGTTTCCTTAGATGTTAAAACTCGTGATGATATATTTATTACGAGAGTTTGCCCTGGCTCCTCAGGCCCTTCTTCCCTTTGTCTTTTTCTTTGTCCTCGCCTTGTTTTTTGCTTCCTCTTGCTGTGCTTACATCGGGTGGCTGGCCCATGTCCGGTGCCTGAGACAAAAAAGAAATCTGCTGTGTAGATGATCCAGCTTTATAACCTCTATTGTCATCACTAGCCGTTTGTGTGTGCTTAACTGGTACTCTTGCTAGATCTGTATCCTTGTCTGTCGCAATGCTCTCTTCAGAAGATGTATTCGGCCTGCGTGTAAAGCGTCTTTGGGCATACACCTCTGCCCAGGTGTATGCCTCATTAAGCTTGTAGTCGATAGTGTCACGTTTGAACTTGCGTAACTTTGTTTCTTGCAGTTCTTTACCATAGTCATCCAATTTTTGATTTAGATCGTCTAAAAATTGTTTCCATTCGTCCTCTGGCATTCTGCTTGACAAATCTGTGCGAATACTAGCAATTTCTTCTTCTAATTCCTGAATAGTTTTAGCAAGTTCCTCAACTAGCAGTAGAATTAAATCAAGAGAACACTTATTGAGAATTTGATACCATTTTTCCATGAACTGGACGTTGTGTTGCAAACGATATAACATAGGTTTGATCGCTAGTCGTAGTCCTCGTGGAATCCTCTTAACCTTATGATATTGAATTAAAGTTGAGGCATGAAGTCGCTGATTAAGTTCTCATTTGGTGATAAACTCGAGCTGTTTTAACTGGTGGCTAATAGATCCGCTGTGTACATTGAACTCTTTTGCTTCTTGAATGAGACCATAGATTTCGTTGGCTTGCTCCACAGTATAAGCCTTAGTAGTGGCTCTATTCTCCGTAATAGTTGATATTGATTCGAAGGACATTGTGCTTTCAGGGTGCAGTGGTCCAATTGTAGGTTAAAGGTAGAAAACTAAATGGGGTGTGGACTAAGCACTCCTTGCTTTCACTTTTTTAAACCAAAATTATTAATCTTTCTAATGATCAGTGTGCTGCGCCTGATGGTGTGAACCTACCACACCAGACAAACAAGTAAAAAGGGGGGCCAGAAGGCGAATAGCCTGCTGGACTCAGGTGCGCACAACTTAGAGTGATATACAACCTATCGTGCTTATAAACATAAATTCAATCTTTTTGAAGTGAACACATTTTTAATGATCATCAAATTTCTTCAAGAAAATACCTCGTTGCGCATAGCAATACACATCTATGCTGTATTGATTATTACAAACATTTTTTTCAAACAAATTAACAATGCTACACCAACATCATAATGACAAGACATAATTCCAAAACATAAGCCCAATGCATTTCGGGACTACTGATGTCCCTTCTTCAGGGGGGTCTCTGTAAAACAAAATAACATGATGCTGTAAATGTACATTCCTGCCGATCTATACGCCATCCGTATACTTCATTCAGTAATACAGTATATTGTCCTTCTCCCAAAATGAGAACCATTATGTGCTGCCCTTTTGAATCAAAAAGCGTCCACGAATGTGATAAGAAATACATGCAAAAAGAACCAACATAAACAACGCAAGAAAAGCGAAAGTAAGAAAAGAAAAAGTAAAGAAGACCAAATATCCCAACTAGTCAAATTCCTGAAATGAATTATAAAACAACCATACTCACGGAATATATGTGGTGCACTATCAAATGAGAAGTATAAATGGCCCATAAGAGCCAGCACGCGCTGTAAACAGTCAATGAAGTAATGTAAGCAAAATACCTCCAACACTCAAAACCAAGCTAACATAACTAAAACTACTCAAATTCATACCTGCTGGTGACGAGACTGTGCAAATAGCAATAATACTCTGGATCCCGTTAAGGTTGTATGCAAGGACGACCACTCTATCCCAACTGTTAAGCCTCTAAAAGACACAAACCAACAAATACCCGGAAAACTTAGTCAAACTTGTCAAAATTAAGTCTCTCACACTATCTTACAACAGATTTACTGGCACGCTGCTTACCGCTTAAACCCGTTCCGCAATCACCGACAGCCAATAACCTCCGCAACTGACCGAGTACACAGCAATAACGACGTTCAGTTTTGAAGAAAATAAACCCTATCACGTGACAGGGGACAAATGTTACATCGTAAACAGCGCCATGTTGAAATGGTAATAACCTCGTAACCAACTCTTGAAAATATATCTACCGTGAAAAACGCTATCTATGTACGGTGAATGCTATATTATGCTTGCCACTATTTCATACATTACTCCTGCGAAAAAAACAGCAATAAAACAAATTAACAATGAAAACGCGATGCAGAATATAGAACTTACAAACCACCTACAAAATTGCGGCCATCTTAGAATGCTGAATTCAATAATCTAGTGATTCAACATAAATGATACAACTGCCCACACGGCGTGATAAGAGTGAAAAAAGCGGAACGGGTTTAAGCGGTAAGCAGCGTGCCAGTAAATCTGTTGTAAGATAGTGTGAGAGACTTAATTTTGACAAGTTTGACTAAGTTTTCCGGGTATTTGTTGGTTTGTGTCTTTTAGAGGCTTAACAGTTGGGATAGAGTGGTCGTCCTTGCATACAACCTTAACGGGATCCAGAGTATTATTGCTATTTGCACAGTCTCGTCACCAGCAGGTATGAACTTGAGTAGTTTTAGTTATGTTAGCTTGGTTTTGAGTGTTGGAGGTATTTTGCTTACATTACTTCATTGACTGTTTACAGCGCGTGCTGGCTCTTATGGGCCATTTATACTTCTCATTTGATAGTGCACCACATATATTCCGTGAGTATGGTTGTTTTATAATTCATTTCAGGAATTTGACTAGTTGGGATATTTGGTCTTCTTTACTTTTTCTTTTTTTACTTTCGCTTTTCTTGCGTTGTTTATGTTGGTTCTTTTTGCATGTATTTCTTATCACATTCGTGGACGCTTTTTGATTCAAAAGGGCAGCACATAATGGTTCTCATTTTGGGAGAAGGACAATATACTGTATTACTGAATGAAGTATACGAATGGCGTATAGATCGGCAGGAATGTACATTTACAGCATCATGTTATTTTATTTTACAGAGACGCCCCTGAAGAAGGGACATCAGTAGTCCCGAAATGCATTGGGCTTATGTTTTGGAATTATGTTTTGTCATTATGATGTTGGTGTAGCATTGTTAATTTGTTTGAAAAAAATGTTTGTAATAATCAATACAGCATAGATGTGTATTGCTATGCGCAACGAGGTATTTTCTTGAAGAAATTTGATGATCATTAAAAATGTGTTCACTTCAAAAAGATTGAATTTATGTTTATAAGCACGATAGGTTGTATATCACTCTAAGTTGTGCGCACCTGAGTCCAGCAGGCTATTCGCCTTCTGGCCCCCCCTTTTTTACTTGTTTGTCTGGTGTGGTAGGTTCACACCATCAGGCGCAGCACACTGATCATTAGAAAGATTAATAATTTTGGTTTAAAAAAGTGAAAGCAAGGAGTGCGTAGTCCACACCCCATTTAGTTTTCATAGTTTCCAATGCTATAAAGGGTTATATACCACCTTCAAACTCCAATATTACATCCCCACTTATATGATCATGTGGTGCCTTTTAACCCTACTGCATATCTTTATGCGCACTCCAAGATGGCCGCCATGGTTTCCTCAGTAACTCGATCACCTATTCATCACCACGTGACTCTCCCAACACCAGCTGCGGCCGCTTGGCACACCGCGCGCGTCTCTGCCGGAACCGCGGCGGGTATTTAAAACAGTCCACTACTGTGACAAGATACCTTCCTGGTTGTAGCGGAGCGGGTAGGTCTGCCACGAGGCTCCGAGCGGGAGCAGGTGAGTATGTATAACTCGTTGGAGGCTCAGCCTGACAACCACGACGAATGAAGGTAAGGGGTACCGGCGCCAGGGACTGCCCTGCATAAGCTATTGAATCTGAAACGAACGCCTTACTTAATCGGTAAACTGTCCTCGACACGGTCGGGTCCTTGGGGGGCGTGTTCATTGTAGTCATGACACCGGGGATGCTCCTTTGAGCCTCCGGAGTTTCGATGCGATGAATATCGGCCTACCAGGCACACTGGCCCAGTTTAGGCAATTTTAACATTGGTTTTGTTGGTGGTTTGTGTCACGTTTACAGACAACATCCTATCTGACCCGGACCCTTTGTTCTTTATAGTCTATTGCATCGGGCCATTATTTGAGCAACAAACCAGTATACATATGACCAAAACTTCTCATGGTGCTATGTGTCTCTCTCTAATTTACAGAGACACTACATTCTGTGTCTTAACACTTCGCTGCTAGTGATGAGGCCCAACTAGATACCTTGAATAGGTGAGTTAACAATCACTCACCACTTCGCTTTATTACCACTTTTGAGTATGTGTGCACAGGGGTTTGCGTACAGAGTCACTTACAGCGCTATAATGAATTGCATGATAGCATTGTTGTTTTGTTTTTTTCTAAATGTCACATTTGATAATGTGAACCAAGCACACATCCAGTAATCATCATAATGATTGAACTCACATGGGAATTTTCGAACTACTCTGTTTTTATTCTCTTTGTCACTCTAGGTTGGCTTCCTTCCCTTCGGGTAACTGTCCCGTGGGAACAATAAGTGGTAGGTAGCGTTGCACCTTGCCACCCATTGTAGATAGTTTTTTATTATTCACTCGGTCCTGAAGAATCGCCATTGATCACTTTTGATAACCTGAGGCGAGAAACATGTTGACCATCTGGGGGATGAGCGCAATTTGTCACATTATAACAAAACAGCCCCCCCCCCTTCTCCTTTTAAACAGGTTGGGACCCTCTCAGAATAAAGTTTACCATAGAGGACTCCCTCACCTGTTTTAATACTCACTTTTCACATCTACACTCACTTAGGTCCCTCACACCCACGGCACCTATACGGCAAGGAACAGAAGATCTCTGATAAAGAGCCCCTTTATGGGTGCCCGTCGGGCATTGCAGCGCCAGCCCGACGAGGAGCAGGCCCATATGATGAAGCATGACACCTAGCTTGCTGGGTGTGTGAGGGCCCTAGTTCCGATAGGAGGAATTCCTCACCTCCTCACTACCTAGAGTACATATACAGGGTGGTTAGTATACCACCAAGGAACTTCGTACCCTTCTATTTTGAATTAACTTAGGGCATGTACGTTGGACCTTTATAAGCCCTATTCGTCCCCTCACTTGTTGACAAAAATCTAGTCCCGCCACGGGCTACAACCCCCTCACTAAGAGGGAGGAGCTCAGGGATGTTTTATTCCTAATTTTAGGATATACTAAATCCTACTATGAGAAGTACTAAACTCGGTTAAGTGAAGGGCGCAGCGCAAAGAAAATAAATCATGAGGAAAGTGATTTTAAAACTAGCTACCAGGTACGAAATCTGCCTTTATGAACACGTCCTGGGGCCAGGGTTAAAAACAGAGCACTGGCAGGAATAGCTTATACCTGCAAGTATTTGACGAAAAAAGGGGACGGTCTACATGTTTCAGCCTATAGACCCTAAAGAGGTGTTGCGGCTTTCGTCAGGACCTGTAATTGCTACTGCTATTTATAATAACTTATTCATAGTTATTATGAAGTTAATGTGAACCAATGTGAAAAAGAAAAAGGTAAAAAACCAAGGTATATAAGCCAGTGATCCTTATTTCTTCATAGATGACTCACTGGTCGTACCTATATAAAAAAAAAACATAATCACAAATAAATCAATTAGAATATTGTGCAAATAAAATAGGAGACCATCAATATGTTTTCTGGACATGTCTTATTCTTCCATGTTTTAAGGATTATGAGGCAGTATAATTATGCTGCCACTTATGAACTATATCAGTAATTAGTTGTAGAAAAATGTATGTATAATACTGTCTCTTACCCGTAATTTACAGATAAATAACCGCACCTTAACCTGGCATGCAGCTCAGGGAGGGGGCACCGCTCTGCAAAAGACATATGTGAAATAATATAAAAGTCGCCTAGACTGATATATACACAATCATTTGTTTAAAAGAGAATCGATCACATGACTGTCCCAAAAGGGAGAATTAAAATATGATTCGCATAAAATACCAAAACATGTTATTTATAGGGAAAATGTTGTTTAGAGGTGATATAAGTCCTCAAAACCAGCCTGTTAGCGAAATGTAGGACAGGAGAGATCAAATACTGTCTACGGGGACCCTTAGAAGAGGATCGCTGACTAAAAACATTGTCAATCTGAACCTGATATTATGGGGAACAAGCGTTCGAGATTTCATGCTACTCTAATAGTAATGTCCGAGCTGCCTGGTAAGAAAATAGGCAGCTCAGTTTAAATATTATGGCCCGACCACCCGTGCCCAATTGCAGCGGTAGTAACAGTGAACATGACCATGAACACAACGGGACGCCTAAATGGAGCGAGCTTCTTACCTCACAGTCGGTACTCCGGGCGCTGTAGTCTGCAGCCGGATGGCGAGGGCTACAATCTCTTCTAGCGTGACTTATAGAAAAACAAGCATTTGCAATGCAATAGGTCTCGCATTTGCTAGAGTTAGTGCTATTGGCATTGTAAATGAAACTGTGTTTAATGTAAGTGTTTTTGTTTGGAGTGGAGTGGACAAAGTGAGGAGGAAATACAGAGGGGAAGGTTGAGAGTGCATCGCGAGATGTAGTGGCAGAGGGCAGGGTTAGAGGAAAAAGGAGGGACATGGGGACATCAATTAAATAAACGTGAGGGAGGGGGAGAGTGGTAGATGTGGATTAATGAGGTAGTGTTTGAGGAGAGGAGAGACAGATATAAGACGAGATAGGCTGAAGAAAAATGGGGGCCATGAGACAATCCTATTATCCTGGCTGAATTCGCAGCATTTGACAAATCCGCCATTAGTGTCAATTTGTATGCAGAATAAAGCTGAGCAGGACCCCGGCCGCTTTTTGTGTTTTGAACAATTTTTTTCTCTCTGCCCAGGCTGCACCAGGTATTGCAGTACCTCTATGAATGGTGCACGTCCTTATCTGGTGAAAACAATGTTGTTTTAAGAAAGGGGAGAAAACTAACTCTGTAAAGTGGCGCTAATATGCAGCCCCTGCTGTACATGCATTTAAATTCCTACAAGCCTACACTTGGCCCTGGAAACGTTAAGACTAGATGTCTGCATGGGTATACGAGGAGAACAAGTTAAGCATAAGCGCTATCTTCTTGGTATTCGTGATAACTAAAAACTCTGCTTGTGTGATACCAAGGCAAGGCCCTGCTTTAGAGAACGAAACAGATTTTTTTTTAAAAAGTCTACACTGTGTAGATCGGGCCAAAAACATTAATACAAATAATGATAATTTTAAAAAAACTTTATGGGGAGAGCGGGGGGGGGGGGTGAGGTGTGTGTGAGACAATAAAATTGGCCACAGGGTTACCAGAAGAACAAATAGGGTGTATTATAACTAAAAACACAAAAACAAGTTCTTCATTACAGTTAAAAGGAGTAAACACAGTATTGTTGGTAATGGCGCTAAACACTTTAAATCTGGAATAGCAGGATATAAAGTTCACAATAAAACTCTGCCTCTGGGATATAGGGACGAAGCATTCATTATTGGGGATACCAGGATTAAACACTGCACCATGGGTACCGAGACTGCAAATTCTGCATTTGGGATACCAGGCGTAAACACAACAAAGCCTCTGTACTTGGGCACACCATAACTAATAAGTCTGCTTCATGAATACTGAGAACTAAAAATTGTGCATTGGAAATACCGCCACTAAACACTAAAGAACTGCAACGTTAAGGGCGGCTTGAAAGTTTCAATCAGGAGCTAAAACTTTGGTTTGGAGCATACAGGATACAAAAACTGTTATACAAGGGCTAACTACTCTACGTATTTAACCAGCGCTTGAAATGGAAATTTAGAAGTGCGGGTAGTTATCCTGGAACACCTGTTTGCATCTGAGAAGTTTTAGTTCTCTCTCACCAAAAATACTGCAGCAGTGTAGTATCCCTTTCAAACAGAAGTGGTGCAGGTACTCAGTGACCACCCATATAAAGCACGGTATATAACAAAACCATTAACTGTGATAAAATCTCCCCATTTGTTAACAAGCAAGACAAAAACGCTCCATTGTGTATTCAGAGATTAAATCTTGCCACCATTGTGAAATCACGTCTAAAGACTCTGCTTTTTAATTACTGGAGCTAAAAACTTTCAACATGGACAGGAAGAGTTAAAACAAATAATAACCAATGCTGGTTCAAAGGCTAAAAATCACCCCAATGGTGGTTCGAGCATTGATTATTAAAAGAGAAAGGCAATGCTCTTGTTCAGCCCTAAACAGATTGTGGCTTCGCAGCATTGAACGTGCCGGGTGCACGTACCTTACAAAGACTGGGCATGCCCCAGGCATGACCTCTGGTCTACCACGTGCTCACACATTAACATGACGGCTTTTCCAAGAAATGCAATCAGCGCAGAGAGAGGGAATTGGCCACGGCATCAGCTGCTAAATACATAGGGGCTTATTTACAAGCCCCCTGCACCGCCGGTGCACTTTTTCCCATTTTAGAAGTGACGCACCGGCGGTGCAAGTGGCTTGTAAATAAGCCCCATAGTGTCTAAGCCTATGTAGAGTGGGTTCAGCATAGATGCATTTTCAAAGCTCTTCACACCGTTCCCCTCTGTCCGAGAGCATAGGTCCGTGCCATGTCACATCACATCACTACGCAACGGCTGCTAAATTTGCAACTTCTCTTAGTGAATGCAACAGCCTTAATCCGAGTCGCCATAAAAGCGCACACTAATTTCCGGCCAAATTGTGCACACAGTACCTCCTCACAAAGCTGCCCACGTGGGAGTAAGTGGACGCACACAACCCTCTATCAGGTGGATCAGTGCTAAAGCTGGATACGCGTAGCAATGAAAGTGAAAGCACAATCACTTTGCGTCCCTGCAGCAATTTAATTATAGCAATGAAAAGGCAAAGTATCTGCACGCGGCACTCCACAAATTAGCCTTCTCGCCGGCCTGAGTGCGCTCTTAAACGACTGCAGGCACAAGCAAAGTTGCAAAATCTCCCCTCAGCCTTACCCTATATCATAATGACCGGGCCTGGTAACGTAGATCGGCATGAAGCTGTCGGCTTTCAAGTTAATGGCACTCCGCTCGATATCGATGGCAGCGTGAACAAAGCGCTCTCCCTGCTCTGTGGTGTGCCGCGCAGGACAAAGCAAAGCACAGTGCTTTTTATTAAAAGCTAGCGTGGCAGAAATCAGACAGTCACACTGGAGTGGACAATATATATACACTGTTGCCAAGACATGAGTGAAGGTACCTAGGCAAGGACATTGAAAATATTGCCTCTCATGGCAATATGTTATAGCAAATTCCTAGCAGTGCTTTTATCTCTAGTTTTCTGCTAACACGTAGGGGCTAGGAGTCACAGAGGGTGGGTGAACACAATGTGTGTTTCCTGGAAACAACTGAAGAGATAGCGCAAGTGGAAAAGTGTGTTTTCCCTTATTCAGTCGTTAGCACCATGACTTAAGAGGAACAACTAAAACTCCTCTGTCGAGAATTCCCGTCGCGTCCTTCTGTAGCTTTCCCCTGCTTCGTTAAGTTAAATTGAATATTTTCTACGATCTGTAGCTTTCCCCTGCTTTGTTAAGTAGCAACTGAATTCCAAAAGTCCATATAGCCCAAAAACCACATGCCATGCAACTCAACACAGCAGAAATCACCTGGTCAACTAGAACGCCGGGCAGGAAGCAAACTGAATCATCGGACTTTTAACAAGGCGGAAGAGACGCCGTGCGCGAGCAATAGAGACGCCGTGCGCGTGCACAATCTCCAGTCCGGGTGGGCGAGCGGAAAGGAGACAGGGAGGGGAGCAAAAAGCCTCGCTGCAAATCAAAGGCGCGCGTTTAACATAAAGTGTGACGCGCGCCAATGAAAAGCAGAGGCGGAGCTTCCACCCCACTTCCACAAGCAACCCGACGACAATAGGTCTCGCAGAGTGAGCAACGCATGCACTGCGACGCTAGGCGAGACCTAACAAGGCTTAACGAGTCGGTGGTGAACAGCTGTCCATGCTATCGCCTTTGCAGTTTCGCTATTTCAGGGGGTGTCAAGTGCGTTTCTTTCAGGAAAGCAGTATGGGCAAAGTGTTGCTTATGGTATGAATAAATAGAGTACTTGCGCGCGGGTGTGTGTATGCCCCGAGCGTTCCAGGTGTATATATTAGTGGATGTCATTAGTGTATCGGTATTCAATCTTGGGGCGCATGTTACCTGGTGGCGAGTTGATGGTGCATTTGCTGGCCTGTTCCTGGGGTGGGTAGGAGGACCTGTCCGAGAGCATGCTCATGCACATTACATAGCAAAAGAACTTAGTTCAACAATCAAAAAAGGAACAATAGTCAGCTGACTCTACTAATTCCATAAGGGCGGGTGTTCAACATGCAGCCGTCAAAACCGTGAACCAATCCATTACGCCTCAGTCGGCTAGTAAGGGCACGCCCTTGCATATAGAAGGGGGTTGTGGGTCAGGTACTACAATCCCCCAATTTACAGTGAATTGAGCGGGATTATGTGTCGCACATACCCCACCGCAGCCCCATGTCCATGCCTGTCTGGAAGCAAAGTCCGACCCTTAAGGTGAGGGACCAAAACAAGATAAATGTGGGATACTCATAACAGGTAGAGTAGAACATGAAATGTATACTCATTGTTACTAAATGTTCGCTATAGTGCACTCATTCAGCTACTTGCATGCTCTCAGGGTCCGGCCAAGGGTAGACAGCAGGTCGCATGGTCTCTCTTAAGGCATATAATGTCATCTGCTGTTTGTGGGGTGACATCAAGTGGCACAGGGGAGCCAGGGGAGGAGGAGACAGCATCAACAGATTCCTCGTCACTGCCTCGTTCTGCTGGGCTGTCACTAGACTCCAACTCTTGCCGGGCGTCCCCCAGCGCAGACGCCGTCAGTAGTGCTCTGCCTTGGTCCTATATCATTTGCTCAATATACAGTGCATATCCCAATTTCCTTTCATGTTTTCTGCGTCTTTCCCCACAGCGGCTCCCTCGGGGTGTCATGAACCGTCTATCTCCTTGAGGTCCCGTGGACGTACGTACTTGGTTCAGCCAATAGGGTGTATATTGATTGTGAACCTAAAGGTTCACTATACCAAATTGTCAGAGGGGACTTTTGCAGATACCTAGGCTGATTATGCATACTTCAGTTAAGGGCTTATCTTGGATCTCCACCTGCCTTACACGGATGCAAAGATTGACCAGATATTGTATGCGGTCATTACCAACAGTGCCATTCTGTACTTTGCAATCTGAAAGAGACACGTTAGTGACAGATTCCTTACCTTAGAATATCCCCAGGCGTCAGGCTGGATCCGGAAAGTTTTTGCGTAGCAGTACCCTTGCGCGTCGGTAGGCGGCGTTGTGCGGCTCCGCGTCCGTCGTCGGCGTCGTGATCGCCGGGATGACGTCGCGGGCAGTACTTAGACGCCGCCCCTGCGCGCTGACGTCAGTTCTTCTTTTTCCGCGCCAGCAAGCGCAGATCCGGGAAGAGCAGTGCCCTAATCATTTTTTGACTAACTTTTTTGGTGAATTTTTTCACTGTTTCTTTTCGTATCGACTCCAAGGTGTCGTTAGGGATGCCCGGCTTTAAGCGTTGCGACGCCTGTGCTCGGATGATGTCCATCACAGACCCGCATCTGGAGTGTCTCTTCTGTCTCGGGCAAGACCACGACACAAAGTCGTGTTCCGACTGCCGGTCCCTAAACCCGAAAGCTTTGCGAGAGCGGTCTCGAAAGCTCCTCGAGGCCCGGCAGTCGGCTCCGCGCCGCACCAAGCCCCGGTCGCGTGAGAGGTTGAGGGGTCGGTCGCGGAGTCCTCGCCGGTCGTCGGAATCCAAGTCTTCGTCGTCCGGTAAGTCTAAACACAAGAAGTCCAAGAAGCATCATCGCTCTAGGACTTCGCCTCGCCGGTCTCGCGACTCGGCTGAGGCCCCTCCCGGCACCGTCCCCGCGGCCCCGGACATGCCTGTGGAGTCGCCCCCGCAATACCCGTCCTTCCCGGGTTCGGGGCGGATCCGGCCCAAATACAGGAATTCCTGTCGGCCATGGCCCGCCTCTTCGGGCCTCAAGGTCCCTCCGGTGCGCCTTCGGGCCCCGCGGGCCCTGATGGGGTTGCCCCGGCGTCGCCGACAACTCCGGTCCCGGCGTCGCTCGTGCCTCCAGCCTCGATCCCGGCTCCGGCTTCGGCCCCGGCCTCGATCCCGGCTCCGGTGGTACCGCAACCCCCATCGACGCCGGTCGACCTGACCATGCCTCCGCCGGCGCCGATGTCTCCGGTGCCGTTCCTGACGCCGCCCGGGGCTCCGGGCGGCGTCGTCCCCATGTACTCTCCGGCTCCGGACATGGAGCCGGACCGACGTCGCTCGACGCCGGTTCCGGCGCCGATGAGACCTTGGGTCCCAAATGTCCCTCCTCCTCCTCCTTATTTTGAACCAGGACCAGGAGGACTGGGAGGGGTCTGAGGACCCTCTGGCACAACAGTGTCAGTATGATGAGGACTGGGCAGAGGAACTAGGGGATGCCAGTGGTCTAGATACTTCCCCTGACACTGGCATGCTGTCTCCTCCCGTGGCTACGGAGGAGGGAGCCAATTTTGCAACGGACTAATCTCTTGACAGAAGTGCTTCAGCCGGCAGCCTCCTCCTTGGAGACTGTGCTGCCGTTTAACGATGCACTCACTGACGTTCTTTTGGGCGCCTGGTCCAAGCCCAACACAGGGGCTCCTGTGGATAGGAACGTGTCCCGACGCCATCGCCCAGGTCCGGGCGACCCCTTGTTTCTCTGTCCACCCCACTCCTGAGAGCTTGGTTGTCCAAGCCTCGGCTTCCCAAACCGCCTTCCCTACCGCCCCTCCGGATAGGGAATCCAAACGCCTGGATCAATTTGGGAAGAAGGGTTTTTCTTCCTCCAGTGCTGGCTTGCTTCCATCAACACCGCTTGTCTTTTGGGCCGATATACCCACTCCCTGTGGGATTCGGTGGCGACTGTTTTGCCCCAGTGTTCTGAGGAGGTCCAGACACTGCTTACCCGCGCCATTGCGGAAGGTAGGGATGCGGCCAAATACACCATACGTTGTGGCCTTGATACCGCCGACTCGCTGGGCAGATCTATTGCAACGACAGTGGCGCTGCGTCGCCACGCCTGGCTGAGAACCACTGGTTTCTCGGGTGATGTCCAGAATACACTCATGGACATGCCCTTTGATGGAGTCGGTCTTTTTGGTTCCAAAGCAGACCATGCGTTGGAGCGTTTTAAGGACTCACGGGCTACTGCCAAGTCCCTGGGCTTTTCTACTGCAAGCCCTCCGCTAACCTCTGCTTTTCGCCCCTATCGTGGAACCGGAAGGGGCGCCCAGTCACGTCAGCAGCCCAGCCACCGGCCCGCGCAGCAGGCGTCTTCGCGTGGCCGAGGACGTGGATACCGCCGTGGCGGTTCGGGCAACCAGCGTGCGGGTCAGGCCACACACCCCGCCCCGTCCGCGGCCTCCAAGCCCTCCTAGTCCCTCCTTTCAGGTGCACAGCACGCCAGTTGGGGGCAGGGTCCGCCATCACCTTCACCACTGGCGTGCCATCACCTCGGACAAGTGGGTCTTGGACATTGTCCGAAGGGGCTACTCCCTCCCCTTCGAGACCACCCCCCAGCCATGCCACCTCAATTCCACCGCATGTCAGGGGATCACTTGGTGCTTCTGCAGAAGGAAGTCATGGCCCTCTTGGCCAAGAGGGCCATCGAGCATGTTCCGACCCCAGAAGTAGGGCGTGGTTGCTACTCCCACTACTTTCTGGTGCCCAAAAGGACAAGGAGGACATGCGTCCTATCTTGGACCTCCGGAACGTCAATCGCTTCCTCCGGAAGGAGAAGTTCAAGATGCTCACCCTAGCTCAGGTCTTGACTGCCCTCGACCCTGGAGACTGGTTGGTAGCGTTGGACTTGCAGGACGCCTATTTCCACATCCCCGTCCTGCCGGCCCACCGGCGTTACCTTCGGTTCACGGTAGGCCTCGAGCATTTTCAGTTCACCGTGCTCCCCTTTGGCCTTACCAGTGCCCCTCGGGTGTTCACGAAAGTGATGGCGGTGGTCGCAGCTCATCTGCGCCGGGCAGGGGTTTCAGTCTTCCCCTACCTCGACGACTGGCTGCTGAAGGCGGGCTCGTCCCAGGCAGTCGTCTCCCACCTCCAGACTACGGCCGAACTCCTGCACTCGCTGGGGTTCTCCATCAATGTGCCGAAGTCGCATCTGAATCCTTGTCCACAGCTCCTTTTCATCGGAGCAGTTCTGGACACGACGCAGTTTCGGGCCTATCCTCCCGAACGGCGAGTCCGGGATATTCAGGCTATGATTCCGATCTTTCAGCCTTTATCCTGGGTTTCGGTACGGATGACCCTGAGGCTGCTGGGCCTCATGGCCTCCTGCATCCTGCTGGTCAATCATGCCAGATGGCATATGCGGGCTCTGCAGTGGGACCTGAAGTTCCAGTGGGCGCAGCACCAGGGCAACCTGTCCGATCACGTCCAGATCTCGGAGGGGACTGCAAAACAGTTGCAGTGGTGGCTCTCGAACCGGCAATGGGTCATGGGCAGATCCCTCTCCCTTCCCCAGCCAGAGCACACAGTTGTGACGGACGCGTCCCTTCTGGGATGGGGCGGTCACATGGGAGAGGCGGAGATCAGAGGCCTCTGGTCTCCGGCGGAGTCCCGGCTCCATATCAACCTTCTGGAGCTCCGGGCGATCCGACTTGCACTCAAGGCATTCCTTCCCTCTGTCAAAGGGAAGGTAGTGCAGGTGTTCACAGACAACACCACCGCCATGTGGTACTGCAACAAACAAGGCGGGGTGGGGTCGTGGACCCTTTGTCAGGAGGCTCTGCGCCTCTGGACATGGCTGGAACATCAGGGCACGTTCCTGATGGTTCAACACCTGGCAGGTTCCCTGAACGTTGGAATTTCCAAGGCGGCACTCGCTCGGCGACGCTTTTCGTCACGAGTGGAGTTGCGGTCTATTGTACGCCTTTCCGCCTATACCACTTCTACCCAGAGTGTTGAAGAAGATTCGGCGCGACCGGGCCCAAGTCATCCTTGTGGCTCCGGACTGGGCTCGAAGAGTTTGGTATCCCGAGCTACTCAGTATGAGCGTAGATCCCCCGATCCGTCTGCCTCTTCGGGAGGATCTTCTGTCGCAGCAGCAGGGGACGGTCCTCCACCCGAACCTGTCCAGTCTACACCTGCTTGCGTGGAGATTGAGCGGCGGCAGTTGATTCCTTTCGACTTGCCTCCCGAAGTTTGTGATGTGATTCTGGCAGCCAGGCGTCCCTCCACTAAGGTGGTATACGCCTGCAGGTGGAACAAATTTGTGGCATGGTGCACAGCAAAGGCTGTGAACCCCCTTTCTGAGGTCCTTCTGTTCCTTCTTTCTCTGGCCCAACAGGGTTCTGCCCTGGGTACCATCAAGGGTTATCTCTGTGCTATCTCGGCCTTCCTCAGGCTCCCTGATCAGCCCTCCCTTTTCAAGTCCCCTGTTGTTAACAGATTCTTAAGAGGCATTACACACCTCTTCCCTCCTGTTCCGTTTGTGATGCCTCAGTGGGACTTGAACTTGGTTCTTACCTTTTTAATGTGCGCTCCCTTTGAGCCTCTACATAACTGTCCTCTTCGTCTTCTGACTCTGAAGACAGCCTTTCTGGTGGCCATCACCTCCGCTCGGCGGGTGAGTGAGCTCCAGGCTCTATCATGCAAACCTCCCTTTCTGTCTGTCCATCCAGACAAGGTTGTTCTTCGGACGCGTCCGTCCTTCTTGCCAAAGGTGGTTACTGCCTTCCACATTGGGCAGACCATCACTTTGCCTACCTTCTTTCCGCCTCCGCATCCTTCCAGAGAGGAAGAGAGGCTCCACCGTCTGGACCCAAAACGTGCGCTCTCTTTCTATATCGACCGCACAAAACACTTCCGGGTGGATGACCAGCTCTTTGTTGGCTACGTGGGCGCCAAAAAGGTCGGGCGGTGCACAAACGAACCATCTCCCGCTGGGTTACCTTGTGCATCAAGGCCTGCTATTCTTTGGCTAAGAAGGAGCCTCCTGTTGGGCTGCGTGCCCATTCCACCAGGGCAACGGCTGCTACCACGGCTTTGGGCCGCGGTGTTCCGCTGCAGGTTATCTGTCAGGCAGCTACGTGGGCCTCGCTGCACACGTTTACAAAGCATTACTGCCTTGACAGTCAGGTCCGGAGGAACGGCTTCTTTGGCCGTTCTGTCCTCCGGGACTTCCTTGTCTGATCTTTGTTCGCAGACCCACCACTGGGGTTGGTATTGCTGGGGTATCTATTCTAAGGTAAGGAATCTGTCACTAACGTGTCTCTTTCAGATGCACAAGTTACTAACTTGTGTAACGATATATCTGTAAGAGACAGTAGTTAGTGACAGATTCCTACCGCCCCACCCATCCTCCCCGTTCTGCGAACTGATTTCTAGGGTTAAGGACATCCCTTTCAGGGCCCTAGTATTTTTCAGACACCTATGTCAGCTTCTTGCATGGCTCTGCGTTCCTGGCGCGGAAAGTCGTGTACAGAACTGACGTCAGCGCGCAGGGGCGGCGTCTAAGTACTGCCCGTGATGTCATCCCGGCGATCACGACGCCGACGACGGACGCGGAGCCGCACGACGCCGCCTACCGACGCGCAAGGGTACTGCTACGCAAAAACTTTCCGGATCCAGCCTGACGCCTGGGGATATTCTAAGGTAAGGAATCTGTCACTAACTACTGTCTCTTACAGATATATCGTTACACAAGTTAGTAAGTTGTGCGTTAATGCTTCATTTATGTTTTCGTCACAGTAGGAACCATATCTGCACAAACATCTACGTGTTATGTCAAAACAGAGTAAGCTCAAGTGATGTCAAGATCAGTAGCAAGGTGTCACAGTACCTCATTCAAATGCCAATGAAGAAGTGTACGGAGTAGAAACGCTAAACGCAGCGCACCCAGTTCAATAACCAGATTATACAAATGCTCAAGCACAATAAACACAAACTGCACCGTCCTTGTTTGTTAACATTTGACTTTTACATAAGTTAATTCTCAAGGTAATAGTGAGCAATGAACAAGCATCAGCCATGTATTCCAGAGTCTGCACAGCTTCCTACTGGGGCTGTACTCCAGGCTTATGCCTTGTGACAATCTTCTTCATGGCCAAATATGACCACATATGGAGACGAATGTCCCCATTTTCAAAATTGTACACTGGCCGAGCAGTTCTCCTATACAATGTGGAAGCCGCACTATCCCTCTTGGACCATAATTTTTCAAATTCACTTCCACGGAAAGCTCTGTGAAGTTTGATCTCTGCATTCTGTCTTCTACCTGTCTTTCACCTACTCACAATTGCAGAGGGGATTTGTTGTCAAGCCAGGACTTGCAACTACCTTTCTTGCAGCATCACCTGGATCTGTCAAATGTTAGTCTGGAAAATAGCTTCCCAGACGTAAGTGGTAGCTATGGTTACTACAACCGAGATTTCTAATTGGAGTATTGCACAATAGTCTGCTCCCAAGGAATGGAGCCCAGGAGGTCTATTGCATACAAGGGGCAGGTAAGGCCTGTAGTGAGGAGTCTCGAGCAGAAGACCAGAGTGTTGTCTGCTCCAGCAGGGGAAAGACCAGCATTAAGGAAAGGGCCCTAATCTCTGCCCTGAGGGTCTATCTGAGCTGGAGGCATCCAGAGCCCTTCAAATGCTCACAGAGAGTGTGAAGTGAACGCCAGCACAGACAGGTTTGGGGGAAGAACAGTTGCTGTACTTTATGGGACAATATCCTAAACCTAAAGCCACATTGTTAGAGGTGACACAAAGGATGTTTACTCCCGATCGTTGATATCCCTTCAGCTGGACATAAAGTAAAGAAAACCACACACCGATGGGCACCATCTCCTAGCATAAGGGTGAAGTAAAAGTGAAGGATTTTTACAGGTCCTAACTGACATACCAGTTAATGGTCAGTCTGTCTATCAAAGGCAAACTTGATCACTTCATTGGCACTGGTGGGGACAACTTACAATAGGGTGGTGATGTACACTGCCAGACCCCTAGATCTTTTGATCACTGAATATATTTTAGCATGCCCTGTGTACCCCTGTACGCCCACTTGTGTCACAGCTGTGCTGCCTTCAACCATAAATCCAGGCCAATCTCTCTAGTCCACCTCAGCCCTTATACCTTCATCATTTGTACAGCGGACTATGCTCTCCAGTCACTTCCAGTGTTGGTTCTATCTCTGTCCAGGACAATGCTTGCTCTCACGCTAATCCTCCAATTCCATTATGGAAGGCGACAGGTCCTCTCCCATTTCAGAAGGTGGACGGGAGGGAGGATTAGACTCCTCAGCAAACCCCAAAGCCATTTATAGAATGCCTAAACGTAATGAGAATAAAGGTCCTGACAGCAGTAGGCTCCGGAACTCAGAGCTAAGATGTTATGTTAAAAAAAAATCTTGTAAAGCGCACGTACACCGATTGGTTTCTTGGCGCTGGATGCGAAGTGATGAGTCGTTGACCTCTTTTTGAAAAGGGTATCAGAGGACTGTCTCGATAACATCCTTGGGGCCCAATGTGGCTGAGGCTTTGGCCCTATACGTGTTACTCTTGAACAATTGAAGACGTGAAATTTACAAACTGCAAATCATAGACCGGACAATACCAAGAAATATTAGTCCAGTGTAGAGGACTTTGTCCAGGGCAGGAATATGAATTTGGTTTCCAATTAAGTCCATGATTTAGTTTAAAGAGGAGATACGGAGCAGATATGCTTGAAACTAACCAGGTCTGCCACAGTTAAGCAATGTGATTCTGAATTAAGTGAAGCCTACGTATTAGCTTCTCAGGTACACCTAGAAATGCCTAAAACAGTAATTCATGCAGGATCCTTTGAGGACATGAGATATAGTGGCTTGCTCATCTTTGTCTTGGAAAGACCAAGGCTTGTAAGCAGCCGAATGAATACATACATACAATACAATTATATAAGATGTTGACTTGACCTTCAAATGAGGTGGGGATTGAACATAAAAACTAAAGTTTTTACTTTCGCAGCCACAAGACAACATTACTAACAGGCATGCATTTAGGGTATGTACCCAACTTCACAATGGTGTACTGCAACTTCATCAGCACTGCTTTGGCAGTGTTCAGAGCCAGCCAGTTGTTTTCAATTCTGACTAAGTCGACCCACAACCCTAGATCTCCAATGTTACCAGTTGAAATACATATGAAAATATTCAGAATGTCATCTGCATGAATATTGAACTTCCCAACCAGTTCCAAGACGATAACATACAAAGACTACTCCATGTAGAAGTTAAACAGAACTGGTGGGTGTGGGTGGTGAGTTGGTGCCAACCCTGAGGGATGCGGCAAGTGATTATTGAACAAGAAGCTATCTGGTTCCCACATTACATAAGTCATTTGATAAAAAAAAAAAGGTTTTAACAAACTAATAGCACTAACAACCACTCTCACTAAACGGTGCTTTATTTGTAAAATAATAAGTGCTGGTGCCCAAAGCTTTTCTTAGAAGCCCACAGCTGGCACTGACTAAAGTTAGCATTTCCAAATAGTAAAGCTGTATAATTTAGATCCCATTTCATGCGTCTCTTCCTCCACTATACACTTCATGCCCTTTTATTTTACTCTTCAAAGTTCTTCTTCATCCAGACTTTCTCCCTTTGTAGCTGTTTTTCCATTTTCAGTTCCTCCTTACCTTTTTCTGTTTTAGTTTTTTCTCTTGATCAAAGTGTCATGTAGACACATAAGTGCTGGCCCGTAAAAATGGAGGGCCAGTGGGATCCAACGTTCCCTCTAATTTTTTTCTTTTGTGCGGCAGTGCAAGATCTTTGTGTGCTGCAGCCAAGGCTATTTGCACTAAGCATGCGAGCGCAGCACGCAAGTATATAAACCTGTGGCAATTACCGCTCAAAACATTTGAATACAATGAGATCGAAAAAAAGTGCATTTCACACATATAGCTCTAATTAACAGGATCTTGAGACAGTTTTGCAATGTGGATACAGACCATCATGAAATAAATGGTTTATTCTAGTTGCACCTATACCCCAGGTTTAGAAAAAGGACAGGATTCAGAAGGTAGCACTATTATAAGATTTCACTTAACATTTTTGATTGGAGCACTGCTCATTTGGTGGGGGAATGCTGGAAGAGTATACAAGAGAATATACATTTAGCAAGTTGACAATTACAGGAATTGTTTATTCTAGTTGCACCTAAACCCCAGATTTAGAAAAGGACAGGACTCAGAAGGTAGCACTATTATAAGATTTCACTTAACAGTTTTGATTGGAGCACTGCTCATTTGGTGGGGTAATGTTGGAAGACTATACAAGAGTATATACATTTAGCAAGTTGACAATTACATAACAGTTACATTTTTATGTACAACCTAATGATTAATGTCCCTGCTAAGAGGAAGAATGTGAAATGTGCCCATCCAGGCCAAACAGACTGTGGGAAAGGGTGGCTCAGACAAGTCAAGTGCCATCACTAGATGTGTGACATATTTGCTTCTCTCACCAGTCCTTGCCATTCTTCCAGTGCTAATAAACTCTATCAAGGTCCACTTTGGCATTTTAAGAGGTAGGCCTTTGTCCTCATCAGCATGTCCAAGGGATTCTCCTGCAGTCTATTTCTCGATTTAGGCTTGATAGTGTTCATGAGGATGAATCCTCGTTCATAGTCTGCACTTGATGCCTGAGATGTTGGAACATGGCTGACAAGCCACACAATGAAAAACATGCTATTGGTTGGACATTCAAGAATGGCGGATGGTATAGGTCAACAGTACTCAGCAACCCTGAGAAAGGAAAGAGAAAATGTAGTTCTTGTGTACATTTGGCAGCTTGTATGTCTGCTTTAGTGACAGACAGATGCATCATGTATGGCGTGTACAAAACCACGAAGTAATGTGGCTGACAAAAGAGCAACAGCAAAAATACTCAATTTCTCCTGACCATCCCTATTTCAGTAATTTTTAATGCTCTGACCCCAGAATATAGCAATACAGGAGGAGTACCTAAGAGTAGAGGTAGACAAGCCAAGAAATTAATGAGTAGAGCAGAGCCAAGGACTGGATATAGCTCTAAATTATTCAACAAACATGTTATAGTACGATATGGTGTACTCAAAATTCAAGAAAGTATTTCCTGAACACAGAGAAGTGTTTCACCTTACATTCCTGGCACCATCCTAATAACGATGAATACTACTGAACTAAGAGGCAAGTCCATTATCATGCATACATTATTTGGTGGCTTGATTTGAAATATTATTGACTACTAAATCAAAAAACACCAAGGTTTCTGTACAGCGCACATCCTGCGCTCATGTGTTTAAAGGTGCTCTCATGTAATAATGAACAAAACAGAGGTTCAGTGAAATAAAGTATTTTAATTGGCTCACACAATTTAGTCGAGCAGGGATCTTTGTGCTTCAAAAATAAACAAGCATTAGCAAAGCCCAGCGGCCTGGTGCTAGCCTTTTGACTTTTCTCAATTCAGTTTTTTTTTCCCGGTTGTGGTTTTGCAAAAATATTCTGTTGGGTAAGCTGGTGTGCCCTCATCAAGAACTGCTTAAAAGCAAAAATATTGCTTGGTCTGCAAAAAGTCCTAGTTCCAAAAAGAACTCCTTTTTGTGTGGCTATACTCCTTCTGAAAAGACATCATTTTGTCATATTGTAATTAACAGTGAAGTCAGCCAATGGCTAAAGAGGACTGGCTCATTGCCCCATGAGACATGCTGGAATGGGTGGAAGGAAAATGGGAATGACAACAGACTAATGGAGGACGCCTGAGTGAAGAATCCTGTAACTATGTAACACAACTTTCGTAAAATCAAAAGGTCTTGGATAACGCCAGAGCTAAAAAAAAAAAAAAAAAAGCCAATTAAACTGCTGTTTGCAGCTAGCCTCTTTGCAAATTAATTTTTTTAATATATTTGTAAAATTCTAGCTTCCTCATCCAGAGGTCCTTTCTGAACCTGAATGGTTTGTCAGTTGAAGTTGTTGGGGGTGGTGGTGGGGAGGGGGGGGTAGGGGCATAGAGGAGACTAAGCGCGAGAGAGTATATGGCCTGAAAGTGTGTGTATGTGGAGCAAGACTGTAGGAAAAGGTGAGTGAGAGAGTGTGTGAGGGAATGTTTGTCAGGGTCTATATATTCAATGGAAATATAGTAATGGTACATTGTGTGCTGTACAAAAGCTGAATAACAATACCCAGGGACACTGGAATTATGCAGCAGGAGAAAGTACCAAATTATGCAGCAAGAATAGGCAAATTACGTGGCATAATACAGCACATTTTTTTTGTAGTGTTACTTCGTTACTGTATAAATGGTAATCCTGTCTTGGCAATTATTTCACCTCATTAGTACCAGTTTACCAACCAAATACAGTAACAAGCGACTGAAAGATGACCAGCTAACCTCTGCGAAGGTCTTTCCATGCACCCAAACATGTCACAACGTTTTTAGTAACTTTTGATTAGTTTGAGCTAGAAACAATATTTATTTGGGTTAAAATCTGCAGATTATGTGGCAGATGATGGATTATAAAGCAAATCCAGAATTATGCAAAAAAAAAAAAAAAAAGCAATGGCTGCAGAATCACATAATTTCAGTGGCCCTGGCAATACCCTATACTTGTGATGCTGCATTGTGCCATGTGCTTGTGCAAATCCATCCTGCACAGGTGTAGCATAGTGATTCATGTGTTACCCAAGAGTGTGTAAAAGGAAGAGAAGGAAGACCACAGATGTAGAGCCCTACAGGACAGCCGCATATTTCATAGCCCCTATGGAAAAGTAGAGTGCGCGACAGCGACGGTAAAGGGACAGAAGTGATGGCAGCAACTTGGAAATCTATGCTACCCCTCCTTCACATTAACTTGGCACACTTTATTGGCTGTTAAACACAAGTCTTTTTTGTACCACACATTTTCTGAATGCAAGTATTTAGAAATACTTTAACATGTGATAAAGAACAAACATGATACCCAGTGAAAAAGTATTTGAGCAGTATCACACAATTTGGTCAAACATGGATTGATCCGGGGGTGTGTGACCTGACCAATAGTCGAATAAGCCCCGCCGGAGCACTTTATCCGTGACTAATCCTGCAGTTCCAGACGCAAACCAAAGTGGCCCGGATAGTCCCCTGGGCGACTGAAACTCCCACACCGACATCTGAAAACTCGGAAGCCACCGAGACAGCAGAGAAGTGAGTAATCAACCGCTAAAGCACACCGACGGGCGCTACCCAAAATGGCAGCCTGTCTGGTTTGATACTCGCCGGAGCTCCGGAGGCCGCCACGTCCCCTCGGGGAGAGAGTGGGCCATAAAAAGTCATACAATGGCCAATGCAGAGCCAGAGACCGGCTGCCGGGACGGCACACCAGGGGCCCCCTCCTCCAGCACCGAGGGAACAAGTGGAGGGGAAAGCCAAGCGGCATCGGAGGACCACAAGACTCTACTGGCGAGAGATAAGGCCAGCCGCCGAGGACGGAGTAAGGCAGGGCCAGAACCTGGGCGGGCTGGAGCACGCAACGAAGGGTAAGAAATCGGAGACTTGGGGGGCTACGTTGCGCAGGCCCTCCGGATCTGCCGCAGTGAATGAGAGACATATACCACAGGTACGTGAGAGCAGGGGCCCTGGAAAGCCGGCAGTGGCGTGGAAGAGGAAACCGCTAGCCCGCGGGAGGTCGGAGGTGGACCCACCGGGCCCTAGTAACATCGCGGGCCGCGGGTGGAGGCCAAGAAAAAGGGTTTGTGGAGACACTGCATCTCCTTCCCCGCAGACAATCGTTGATGCACCAGGGCCCAGGTCTCGGAGATGGGACAGTAAAAGAAGGGCCTGAGTGTGGATGCAGAGCGACAGAGGCTGGCATCGGGCTGGGAGGAGAGAGTAGCATCCAACACCCACAACCAAAATCACTGGCAGCGGTTGGGGTCCAGTGAGGAGACTACCTCCTACAAAGAGGCTAAAAGAAAGAAAGGTAGAAGAAAGAGACGAGAGCTGGCCGCCGACTGCAGCCTAAGCTGCTAATGGCATAGCCCACAGAGACAACAGTCTAGCAAAGGGGCAGTGGCCAGGACCCAAAAGCTGAAAAAGGAGTCTGGCAGGCACCGACAGTGTCTGGGCCAGATGCATGGAGGATCACCTGCACCTTTTGCTCCCCCACCTCCTAGAGAGGCCTGACTGAATGAAGGGATTGGTGGGAAATGAAGGAACCGAGGGGACAGCAAGGTATTACCGGATTCCAATAGGTTCAACACGGGGCCTGCACCACGAGACACCATCACCCAAATACAGGGCCCAGAACAGGAGATCCTGTGCCCCCCACCACTCCCCCTGCCCCCGCTGATTAAAGGAGGAATAGCCCCTGAGGGCCCTTGGATGCTCCCACACCCCACTGGGCCCGAGACAGCGGGATAAGACAGATCCCTACGTCGCTTTACCTGGGGAACATCTGACAAAGGCAACCGCCCATGATGATGGCCAAAGACCAGGATCCCAAACACCCAAGACAAGGGAAGATGGACCGCTTCACGAAGGTGTTGACAACACAGACAGAGCCAGCCGAGGCAACGCAACCACCATCAGACACTGCTGTACTCCTTCAAGCAATGCAAAGCTCCAGAGAAGCACTCGAGGGCAAGATCATGGAGGTCTGCTTTGAAGTGACACTCCTGCACCAAGGTTAGACTCTATTCCCAATAGTGTATCCTGACCCTGAAAAAATGCAAATAAGACCTTTTCAACTCCTTAGTAGGTGTATATCGCCGAAGCGTGAAGGAAATGATTCCTTTTGTTATTTAACCCTCACACACCCTATTGGTGTCATGCTTCATCATCGGGTTCACCCCAACTCCTAAAGGTCAGGGTGGGCTCGACCATATCTCAGGGAGCACTTAGGAGATGTAGGCCAGGGGGACTTAAAGATAAAAATCCTACTCCACCACCCAGGTATCCCTTTATTAGTGGTGATGTAGTGGATATTAAAATTTGTTTTTAAAAAAAGGGTCTGTGTCGGAGGTTATGGTCCTATGACCCTAAGGGGTAGCCAACATGTTTCAGCCCGTAAGAGGATGGCCAAAAATGGTCCTGGGCTTTCGTCAGGGCAAAAATGATGAACCCTCCCTGGTGAAGGTCAAAATTATTGTTGGAAGACCTATATATTATTATTTGAAGGTGCAGAAAGCTGCAACCATTCGTGATCAAAATAATGACAGTGAAAAATTAATCACAATCAGGAGAATACTTATCTCCCTTCTTCCAGATACAAAAAATTCCGCCCAATTTGAGGGGAACTCGCGCACCAACGGGGTCCCGATAGGGTAGCCTTGTAGTCAAACGTACTCCAAAGGTCCTGCCCGGCACTATACCCAATTGGTATCCTGGATCCCCGGCAGTTTGCACCCCGTTGGTGCGCGAGTTCCCCTCAAATTGGGCGGAATTTTTCGTATCTGGAAGAAGGGAGATAAGTATTCTCCTGATTGTGATTAATTTTTCACTGTCATTATTTTGATCACGAATGGTTGCAGCTTTCTGCACCTTCAAATAATAATATATAGGTCTTCCAACAATAATTTTGACCTTCACCAGGGAGGGTTCATCATTTTTGCCCTGACGAAAGCCCAGGACCATTTTTGGCCATCCTCTTACGGGCTGAAACATGTTGGCTACCCCTTAGGGTCATAGGACCATAACATCCGACACAGACCCTTTTTTAAAAAACAATTTTTAATATCCACTACATCACCACTAATAAAGGGATACCTGGGTGGTGGAGTAGGATTTTTATCTTTAAGTCCCCCTGGCCTACATCTCCTAAGTGATCCCTGAGATATGGTCGAGCCCACCCTGACCTTTATGAGTTGGGGTGAACCCGATGATGAAGCATGACACCAATAGGGTGTGTGAGGGTTAAATAACAAAAGGAATCATTTCCTTCACGCTTCGGCGATATACACCTACTAAGGAGTTGAAAAGGTCTTATTTGCATTTTTTCAGGGTCAGGATACACTATTGGGAATAGAGTCTAACCTGGGAGGAAGTATCCTTACTCTTACCTCTCTTACCCCTTTTTTGTGGTCAGTGGGGTTTCTTTCCCTGCTACCACCAATTGGTGAAAGAACTCCTGCACCAAGACCTGCGCTAGGTGTCAGAAAGAGTGACAGTAGCAGAGACCTGGGTTTCGGAGGTGGAGGATGCAGTGATAGAACTCCACAAAGGGATGAGGGACCTGCGTATTGCCAATGCGGACGCAATGTGGCGAATAGAAGATGCAGAAAACAGGGCACAGAGAAATAATCTCCACTTTGTGGGCTTTCCAGAGGGGCGGAGGGGACCAACGCACCAGCGTTCCTGGCGGCCTGGCTCAGGAACATCATCCCAGCAGAACACTTTTCCACCTGCTTCGTCATAGAATAGGCACACCGCGCATTGAGCGCAAAACCGGCCCCGGGAGCTGCACCCAGACCGATCCTTGCGAAGCTCCTTAATTTTCCAGACAGAGACATGATCCTGCGTGAAATGCGCCGCAAAGTAGAGGTCAGATACAAAAACTCGAAGATCATGACCATCCCGGATTACAGCAGCGAGGTCCAAAAACAGCGTTGAACATTTGACTCAGTCAAGGCGAAACTCGGGGCCCTTCATATACAATACATGCTTCTCTTTCCGGCAAAACTAAAGGTCATTTATCTGGGAAAATCGCACTTTTTTCAAACCCCTGAAGACGCCTGGGCGTCCTTTGCTCCACAAGGGATTCCGCTATGGAAGGACACCAGGACCATGGAAGAGAGACCCCCAAGTATCACGCCGAAAGAAACGCAAAACCGAACATGGGGCACGACGAGAGGGAGGAGGAACATCCTACACTCTCGAAAAAGCAACCCAAGACAAAAGACGACTTGCCTAAGAAGATGGTGCACAGGCCAACTCGGGAACGGGGGCCATACAAAGGGCCAAATCATTAGATGCGCATATAGACTCGGAGGACATTGGGATGGCCTCGGGACCTGAATCCGTACATCCACTGGCGGTTGAAATATTGGCCCTACAGAGAGTTGAAGATGGCGAGATACAGATGGTACTCCTTAGAAGCGAAGATGATACCCGCGTAATAACAAAGGTATAGATGGGAAGTCCTGAGATGAAGAGACCCACTATGGAGTGGGGAAGGAAACAATTCCTTTTGTTTTAAATACCCTCACACACCCTAGTGGTGTCATGCTTCATCATCGGGTCACCCTAACGCCTAAAAGTCAGGGTGGGCTCGACCGTATTTTCAGGGAGCTCTTAGGAATAATAAGACCAGGGGGAAAAGAAATTAAAAAACCTCCAACAAATCCCAGTATCCCTTTAATATTGGATTCGTTAGGGTTATTAAAAATATGTAAACAGGGGTCAGAAAAGGAGTGTTTATGGTCCTATGACCCTTCAGCCGACATGTTTCAGTCCTACTAGGGCCATGACGGTCCCGGACTTTCTTCAGGGCAACAATATAACCTCCCTGGACAGCGCAAGAGGAAATACCCTACACTGCTGTTTCTTTAAGGGCAGATAGCTTGGGATGACATCACCTTGGGAACAACGCTCACATACTAATTGTAACAGTGAAAACGTTGTATATGTCATCAAGTGTCCATGCCAACTTCTATATATAGGCATGACTAGCAGAAAAATAAAAACACGAATAGGTGAGCATAGAAGCACGATTAGGAGGGCTATTACTGCCACTAAACTCACTGCTCACTATCTTGAACATAAACACAGTGACACAGATATTCAATGGACAGTCATTGAGAAAGTGAGTGGCACAAGTAACCTCAGCAGTAGATTACTGGAACGTGAGCAACGTTGGGTTTACCGTTTGAAGACACACGTTATCGGCCTTAATGATTCCATTCCGTGGAATCAAATATATAGGAGGTAACACTTGTGTGTCCTTCTTTACTTTGGTTGATCATTCTTCCCACATTGCATTGATTCCCACATTGCATTGACTCCTAGATGTAACACAGCACGGTAGTTACTGATACTTTAACAGCAATAGCCCTTAATACTAGGATTAGCAATACTGGGTGTCTCAATAAAGGTTTCCAATTTGTTTTGATACTAGAATGCCCTGATTTGGATTGATGAACTAAACTTATTTTACCAATGTTGGGTTGCCAATAGGTTCAGTATTTTACAATCGAGTCCGTTTGTTTTCAGCTTTGGCCACCAGACACTAGCCCTTTAAATGGTGATGTGCTTATAGAATGGGCTTTCGTTCGTTACACAATTTGGCACTCTGTTTATACTTTACACGGGCCGCGACGGCATCTGTTGGATGACGCGCACACTGATGTGTGTTCTAGTCTATCCAGTACAGCTCTTTTTTAACAAACTCGTTAATATACTACATTTCCCAGCATCCTTTCACTAATATGACGCTGCGCGACGGCGCCTGATCTGTAGACACACACACGTGATCTCTCCAATTAGTTCAGTTGAATTAATTATGGCGCGCCCATTAGAAGTATTTAAACCCCGTATACATGGCGTCTCCACACCAAGACCCGTGGGACCCGCACCGAGTAGGTGAGAGAGCGGGGGAGGACCCTTGATGACGTGAGTAATTCGAATACTGAATGGCATTACAGGTATGTGCGCGCTGTTATACATGCAGTATGAGTATCTTCCTCGGCTCACAAACTTTGGTGTTTTTATCTTTTCCTTTCTGGTGCGTTACTGCTTGCCAATTTGCAGTGTGTGACAACAGGGCTACCCCTTACTCTGCGAGGTACCCGGAGAAGAGTTCCCTCGCCCATATCTGGGTAAGGGTATAAATCTGAATGTTGCGTGTGAAAGACTAAAACACGATGATTGATAGCAGCCTAGTGCTGTAGTGTGAGAGTGACACGGGTGTATACACTTTGAGACCACAAACACGAGAGTGTGTAAATCAATAGGATGCGACAAATATCGCCACTACACCATACTATGCCACCTATGAGAGTGTGGTAAAAATTAAACTATACATGTGTGTAATAACCACGGATCCGCGTGGTTACAAGAGATGATGGTTTGTTGACACCAAGTTAATGACACTGGTGCCCTGGCCAGCACATCACTATTGGGAAGTAATTTCATGTACTCGTTGAGTAATATATGTTGTTGGCCCTGTTTGTCTTTGTTTGTCTTTACAGATGGAGCGTTAACAGGATCAAGAAGATAAATTATCTTCAAATTAATTAAGGAGCAGCTATCTGCCCTTAAAGAAACAGCAGTGTAGGGTATTTCCTCTTGCGCTGTCCAGGGAGGTTATATTGTTGCCCTGAAGAAAGTCCGGGACCGTCATGGCCCTAGTAGGACTGAAACATGTCGGCTGAAGGGTCATAGGACCATAAACACTCCTTTTCTGACCCCTGTTTACATATTTTTAATAACCCTAACGAATCCAATATTAAAGGGATACTGGGATTTGTTGGAGGTTTTTTAATTTCTTTTCCCCCTGGTCTTATTATTCCTAAGAGCTCCCTGAAAATACGGTCGAGCCCACCCTGACTTTTAGGCGTTAGGGTGACCCGATGATGAAGCATGACACCACTAGGGTGTGTGAGGGTATTTAAAACAAAAGGAATTGTTTCCTTCCCCACTCCATAGTGGGTCTCTTCATCTCAGGACTTCCCATCTATACCTTTGTTATTACGCGGGTATCATCTTCGCTTCTAAGGAGTACTTTATGTGGTACAGTGTTAAATACGGGAGGGTGTACTCCCTTATGAGATTTCCTCTTGGCCCTCACGACATTGGGAGAGGGTTCTTTCCCATTTCTGTCGGCAGTGTGATAGAGATACAGATGGAGCAGACCATACCGATAGAACCGGACCCTGCAGACATAGGAACTGGCACTTGAACTCCGGCGGGAGGGGAACTATGAACATAAACGCACGCCCCTAGACGGTGACTAGAACGTTTCATATTTGATTTGCGCGGTTTGTTGTCCTCCCCCCAAAACTCAGCCCAATGTTCAAACCCCAACCACTCAGAACATTGGAGTCAACTGACCGCTCCGTCTTCTCTGGTATATAGCCACTTCTTCAGATGAGGGGGCTTGATGCTGAGGGGGATCGTGAGGGGTGGGGGGGTGATTGTTGGGCAGAAGTATGGTTAAGGTTAAGTTTTTTACTTTATCGTTTACCAGTCGCATGGGTCATTAGAAGATGGAGCCCCCACAGGATACCCAGTGTCGCTAGGAGCCATTACCCCTCACTGAGGAGGAGACATAAATTTGTCCCTTGGCTATGCATACACTAGCCCAAATCCCGGACTTTACTGCATCGACATGGAATGTCAATGGGCTGGGTGACAAAATCAAAAGAGGACTGGTGATGCAACTTATCAAGAGACTTCACCCTGACATAGCTATGCTCCAAGAAACACACCTCCAGGGCACACAATGCAGATTCCTCGGCAAGGGCGCCTACACTGTGTTTGCACATGCAGGTTACACCACAGGGTCAAGGTGCGTGACCATATTAATAAAGAAAATCATCCCCTTTCAGACAACGCGTATCTGACAGGATCCCATGGGCAGGTATGTGGGAGTGACTGGGCAATGGGGAAGAAGAGATGTAACTTTGATATGAGTGTATGCGCCGCCCAGACTCCAAGCACCCAATATGAGCAAGGTCGTAGACATCCTACTTGAGATGCCCTCTACCCTTCATGTAGTAGGGGGTGATTTCAACGATGGAATGAACCCGGCATTAGACCGCTCGGGAGGAGGTGATGAGTCAACAAACACCACTTCCCTGTCGAGATTTGCCAATACTCTTGGGCTGGTTAACACGTGGCGGCACAAACATCCACGGGCGAAGCAGTTCTCCTATCATTAGGGCGCGCACAACACATACTCCAGATTAGATTATGGCTTTATTCCCGGCGATGAATTGATTGAGATTGGACAGGCCGAATACTTGGCGAGGGGTCTTTCTGCCCACTCCCCACTTGTCGTACGAATTTGAACGAGGGGTACAGACAGTAGTACAGGGTGGTGTATTAACGCCTGGGAATTGCAGACTGGTAAGGTACTGAGAGGAATGCGAGCAGACACAGAAATATATTTTCAGGAAAATGAGACCTCGGTCCCTTCAGGGGTGATAGTGTGGGAGGCGTACAAGACGGTGCTGCTCGATAGAGCCCAAAGTCGTATTGCCTGGGAAAAGAAAGAGAGGAGTAAATGCTTAGAAGATACGGAATGAAAGATATCAGAGCTTGAAGAACAGGCGAATCGAGGGAAAGATCCCATACTAACCCATAAACTCAACACCTTGAGACATGAATACAGACACATGGCCATGGACAAAGCCAGGAAACAGAGACTGGTGACGTTCCACTGCCTTTACGAAGTAGGGGATAAGGCAGGGAAACTACTGGCCTGGATCAGCAAGAAAGATATGCAAGCTAGATGGGTGTGGGAAATTGTAGATGGTCAGGGAACTACCCATACCACTGACATTTATGTGGCCGGGGCATTTGCCGACTATTACCGGGACTTTTACACAGCCTGACCCCTCAGGTCACACGCAGATATAGAGGATTACCTGGCGTCCGTTCGGACCCCGGTGTTGGGGAAGGAAGATGCGCAAGAGCTGGAGGCTGACCTGACCTTCACGGAAATACCAGAAGCAATGGCGAAGATCCCCGGCCCCAATGGGCTACTGGACGAATTCTATAAACGTTGTGTAGACCGTCTAGGCCCCCATCTGCTAAGGCTCTTTGTAGATGCACACAAGGAAGGTATCCTACCTCTTGAATTGAGATCGGCAACAATAGTTGTCATACACAAGGAAGGTAAACCACACAACAGATGCGACACATTTAGAGCTAATTAAACATCGAAGTGAAGATACTGGCCACAATCTTAGCAACCCGTCTCCTTAAACATATCACATCATTAGTCCATGACAACCAATCTGGCTTTATGCCTGGTCGAGCCACCCGGTTGAACTTCCGAAGGACAAATAACTGGTCAATGAAGGTAAAAGACCGTGACACACCCCACATATTCCTTTCATTAGACGCAGAGAAAGCGTTTGACGCAGTACACTGGCCATTTTTAGAATGCACTCTGGCCAAATTCGGAATAGGCCCAAAATTCCATAGCTGGGCAGCATTACTTTAAAATCAGCCCATCACCATGGTCAGAGTAAATGGGGTGAGATCAACAGCCTTCTCCATCAGCCGGGGGATGAGACAGGAATGCCCCCTCTCGCCACTCCTCTTTGCTTTTACCTTAGAGTGCCTCGCCTGCGGCATCCGACTCCACAGAGAACTCCAGGGTTTTCAAATGGTCCCCACTGAGGAAGAGGAAGAAAAGAATTCCCTCTATGCCGACATCCTTCTATACGTCACCAACAATGACACTGTAATTCCTATCCTATAAGATACCATAAAGGAGTACAGCAGTCATTTCAGGTACAAAATAAACTGGAACAAGTCCACATTCTCTTGCCCCAACGGAACCCAGTCACGGTGGCCATTGCCTGGAGACCTAAGAGTTGTCTATGAAGGCTTCCAATACTTGGGGATCTTTGTAACCCCACATAAAGAGAGGTGTCTTCTTCAAAACCTCAGGAAGGTCACACAAAACCTTAAACTAGATGCAGAACGATGGAAGGACCTTCTTCTCTCCTTGCTCGGAAGAGCGGCCATCTTTAAGATGATCACCTTGACCCAATTGCTATATGTCCTCCAAAATACATACCACCCACTCCCATGGGAAGTTTTTACTGGATAAGAGGGTGGACTCAGATCCTTATTATGGCAGGGAGGTCACCCCAGAATCGTGATTAAAACACTACAGGAAAACCCCTACAACGGTGGGATTGCGCTACCAGATATTGAGGCCTACTACTGGGCCTCCCACCTCGTCCCCATTAATGAATGGCTTCACCGAGCCAGGGACCACCCCATATACCGCGTTTAGAGTGAGAGAGAATCGATGGCATCTATTTCGCATCTACACTATCTTTATGGCAGGAAGGGAACCCACCATTTATTGCCCACAACATAATTCACCCTAGAGGCATAGACAAGAGCAACGAAGGCAACAGGTTGGGCAAACCGGGCTACAAAGGCCAAGCCGCTCTGGGAGGGTTCAAGGAATTGAGCAAACTAAAGAGGTTCGAAGCCTGGGATCTCTTTGGTATATCCACAATAGGAAACATCATGGACAAAGGTGAACTTAAAACCTGGCCCAGGCTTATCCAGGAATATGGCCTACACAAATCCCAATTCATCAAATACGCGCTGTTGCGACATGCATGGTGGGCGGAGGGCATACAGTGCACGAACCTACAAGAGTACGCCCCTATTAGAGGGAAGATTATTACAGGAGGAACTCGTCGAATAGGCCGTCTCTCTAACATACAAAACTATCAATAATAACAGCCAGACTGACTCGGGGGACTACGAGAAAGGTGGGAAAATGACATCGGGCCCTTGGAGGACATAGATTGGGAGGCGGCATTAATGCACCCCAGAGAGACTGCTATCAAGGCAAGGTTGCGCCTTGTCCAATATAAGATACTACATGGAATATACTACGATAAAGAGAAATTACACAAAATGGGCAGATCAGAGACGCCATACTGTCCTACCTGTAAAAACGTCAAAGGCAATTTCTTTAATAAGTTATGGGCTTGCCCTGCAATACATGTCTATTGAGAGGCTATAACTGGGGACATGTTGCTGGTCGAACCTAGATTTGTCCTCTTGGGGATCCAGAGTGAGGTAGACGTCAAAAGGGCCCAACTACTCTTCGCCACTCTGGGACTGGCAGTGGCCAAGAAAGACGTGGCTAGACGTGGCTAGACGATGGGGTGTGGTGGAGAATCCTACGATTCAGGAAGGGACAAGGGGGATGGACCTTTACATGGCCGCTGAACACACAACGTACCTAAGCAGGGGTTGCCCCAGAAAATTCTATAACTTATGGTGTCCATGGAGACAGCACTTTGGGCTAGATCTTTGGGAAGCCATGCAACAGTTCACACCACAATCCACAGGGGATGCCACCACTGTCAGACACAGAGACCCGCCCTAGTGGAGAACATACCAGGTTATACTTATTCCCGGGCCTGGAGGAGAGGTCGGGCTCCACGAAATTACAGCAGTACTAACTTAAATCAATGTGGCACAGTGGGGGTGGTGGGACTCTGTTGGAGATGGCTTTGTTTTATGCGACTAAATGTTGTAGTATTGACTTTTGTATGTATGTGGCATATAAAAATAAAGAGATTTGTTAAAAAAAAAAAAACATGGATTGATCCTAGATTTTCGAGTTGCACACTGTGCAATTCAGCCACCAGATTTATTTGTGGGCACTTTCGCTTAGCACGAACCTAGGGCAGATTTAACCAGTGCTTACACTTAAGCTAAAATTGATGTCCTTATGTGCTCTTCTATTCTCACAAAAAGGGATTTACAGCACAAAGACATAAGTGCATTATGTTTAAATAGGCAAGATTCCCTTGATAGACTGGGTTTAAAAAGGCCTGCTAAACAGTTTCATTGAGAACCCTTAAATATCTCTGCACTGGCCACTAGCCCACATGAACGCATGGAGCCAAGATTTCATTTTTGGAGACTACAATCAGGGGCTCACTGAGTGCTTAGGAACAAGCAGGCCTAGTTTGCGATGATGTAATGTATCACAACAATGTTTTCCAATAAAAAAATGAAAGCATGGGAAAATATGTATGCTACCCTGAAAACTATGGTAAGAGCTATTCTTTATGCTGCAAATGGTGGTGGGTTATGTAAAGCAGGGATTACTGGACAAGGTTGAAAAACAGGTAGCAACACAACAGTAAATACAGGGTCAACAGAAGGGATGCAAAATAGTTACCACGTTTAGGAGTGTTGCGCTGACAGACTGTGCTTGAAATTAGTAACTCTGTAGTAAAGTCAATTGAATACAGGGCCGGTTTTAGCACTGGTGGCGCCAGTGTGACAATCTTTTAGAGCGCCCGACTGACCTCTTTCTCCATGAATTTCCTCACTACCGCCCTGCAACAGTGCCGTTCATATCTCCAAAGCCCCTCTCTCACATACATTTCATTTTTTATACATCTAGTCATTCACTCACACTCAGTTGGGTGATCTGCATGGTACACGTCAGTCGCACATTCTTTGTAGCAGGCACATTAACACTTTGCACTATGTTAGGATGAGCTGAAACTGCCACTAGACCACACTCCACTCTCTCTCCAGCAGGAGCATTAATCACACTTTTATTGTTGCCTGAAGACTGCTAGACACCCAAGGAAATCTGCAGCACCTGCTTTTAAACCAAAAAGTTAGTTATAACACAGAGCCCCATCACCACCCCACAACGTCAGTGCCAGGTGCGACTGCACCAACGTGCTAGAGCCAGCCCTGATTAAACACACACAGCAACAGAAAAATGCTGTATAAAAAAAATCAAAAAAAATCACAGGAATCCACAGGAATGCACGTTCTAAAATGCAAGTGGAAAGCAGCTCTGATTCTGCAGTATGAACAGCTGTAGTAGGACAGGAGCTTACAAACATAAAAACTACAGTGGGGGCTGGCATGTACCGAGGACGGGGGCCACAACAAAATAAATTACAAAATTAACTTACCTTGCTTTCTTCGCCGCCCAATGTCCTCCGGCATCTTCTGTAAGCCCCGGAAACAGGAAACTGCACTACCCAATCCTGGTGTTGCTTTCACAGCATGAAAGCAGTGCCAGGATTGGATAGAGAGGCCTCTCTCAGCGCTCCTAGGAGCCCTGGAGACAAGCGCTTTCTCTAACCCAGCTATCTAAGACAGCTGGGTTAGAGAACTTTAAAATGCGCAGGTCTGGCTGGCTCAAGACGGCCGGCCAAAGAGAGATGCGCATTTTAAAGCGCATAGCTCTCTGCTGCTGCCACACAGCAGTGCTGGCCCGGCCCGTCCTGACACTTAGTTCAGGACGGGTTGCTGAAAAATAAAACGGTAATAAACTTTATTACCGTTGTATTTTTAAGCTCTGGGGCTTGTGGGGCGACGCTCCTCCTCTCAAGTGGAGCCGCCCCTGACAAACTACCATCAAACAATAAATCATTGTTGTAACATGAGCCAGTGCACCCATGGAATAAACAGAGCAGATTCACTGAAATGCAAAATAAACATTTCTGGTGAATGCGTGCAGGTTCCCCCACCCTCTGAAACGAAAAGCGAAAACGGCATGTATAACTGCTGCCTGCTCCAGACTCTGTTATAGCATTCCAAAGGCCCATGGCAAGTTTAACCTGAAGTAAGTCACTGCGGCTCCCCCTGCATTGTAAATGCGCACAGCACTTCATCACCAAGAAAAAGACCGGACTTTTCATGTAGCTCACATTTTAAAGCCGTGGCTGGTGAGTGGTCTCAATCTCGTGTGAAGCAGTGACGTGCGCTCTCTGTGAGAGTGTGCACGTGCTCGAGAAATGCCCGGTGTGCATGCACAGTTTATGAGGACAACAGTTGCCAAGCTCTCAGATTGCTTATATCTGACATTTTCATAATTTCAGTATAATCATGAGTGACATTCAACAACTATGAGTGACACATTCCCGCAAGCAAAATTAAGCAATGAAGACGGGGGAAACATAAATATCTGAAATTA